>CM077667.1:477141830-478341830 GCA_039707655.1 Elymus sibiricus
AGTTAAATAGGTCATTTGAGAGCTAATTAAGGTTATTATGTCATTTTTTAGCTAGCTAAGCATATAAATCCATTTTTGGAGGAATAAATGCTAAGTATAGGTCATTTTAGAGCTATCCTAGGTTAAATAGGTCATTTTGGAGCTAATTAAGGTTGTTATGTCATTTTTAGCTAGGTAAGCATATTGAGTCATTTTGGAGGAATAAATGGTAAGTATATAGGTCACTTTAGAGCTATCCTAGGTTAAATAGGTCATTTTTGAGCTAATTAAGGTTATTATGTCATTTTTGAGCTACCTAACCATATAAATTCATTTTTGGAGGAAAAAATGCTAAGTATAGGTCATTTTAGAGCTTTCCTAGGTTAAATGGGTCGTTTGAGAGCTAATTAAGGTTGTTATGTTCTTTTTGAGCTAGCTAAGCATATTAAGTCATTTTGGAGGAATAAATGCTAAGTATAGGTCATTTTAGAGCTATCCTAGGTTAAATGGGTCATTTGAGAGCTAATTAAGGTTATTATATCATTTTTGAGCTAGCTAAGCATATAAATCCATTTTTGGAGAAATAAATGCTAAGTATACGTCATTTTAGAGCTATCCTAGGTTAAATAGGTCATTTTGGAGCTAATTAATGTTGTTATGTCATTTTTTAGCTAGCTAAGCATATTGAGTCATTTTGTTAAGCTAAACACTTGGGAAAACTTACCGTCATCACTTAGATGTAGGTGAAGGACCGGTCGCGCCAGTGGCAGACGGAGAAGCATCGGTCGATGCTTGTCGGGAGTTATGCTGCACCAAAGATCATTTGCAGTGTATCGTTAGAATGATGCAACTCAAATGTGAAGACTAGTAACTAATGACCATTCAAATGAAACTCACCGTCCCCGCCGGAGCAATGACTGGCATCGGCGGAGGGGTCGTGCCATTCTTTTCGCACATGCTCTGCACATTTGGTTTTCTCGAGTCAGTCATATTAGTTAGTAATGAAAGGAAGGAACATTACGTGCATGATTTGGCTAATATGCAGAAGAAACTTACCACGAAGAGCTCGTATAGGGCCCGTTGACCCGCCTCGTTCCGGTTCCTCTCCTCCTCCAATAGCTTAGCCGTCCTCTCCTCCGCCTCCCTCTCCCTCGCCGCCGCCTGCCGTCTCTCTTCCTCTAGAAGCGTCTGGGTCCTCGCTTCTGCTTCCTCAAGAGCAGCCTGGGTCTTCGCTCTCTCTGCCTCAATAGCAGCCTGCAACACCACTCGTTAGCATTGTAATCATCGACGGCCGCACACACAATGTAATGGAGGAAAGGTATCTGAGTCCGTATAACTAACCTGGAATTCGAGCTCCATTGGCCGTGCACGAGGCCTTATCTCAGGATCGGAGCTGGTCTGGCGCTTCTTGATCTGCGGGAGAGTGCTAGTACAACGTATCAGTCCATCCCCAATGGCTAACAAGCCATGGTGCCTCCCGCCACTAGATATCATCACCAGCTCTGGATCAAGAGGTTGCTGGCTCGGGTTAAACTCCGGCCCTTTCCTCGCCTTCCCCTCGTCTCTGTACCTCACAAGCTTGTTGTGGGAGGCGCGGTTGCTGAATTTCTCTGGATCATCGAGGTCAGACTCAGAGAATGCCTTGGCCTTCTTGTACGAGGCAGTATTGGACATGGCATAGAGGTCGAACAGCTCTGGCACTGGAGCCTTGTTGTGCCGCGCCTAAAAGAGAGGAACAGAGTATTAGTTAAGGGCTCAAGCTAGCATGAAGAATGAATTTGCATGAATCATGAAGCAAACCACATACCAGTTTTCCCCGAACCCACGTAGGTTGACGCTGCCTAGATGGTGTGGGACACCTTTCATTTGGGCACGCTTCTCCTTTGCACCGTCGTGGACGTTGCGCCATTGGGGAGTGCACCACTCATCCACCAACGCCTCCCAACAGTCCATCCTATCCGCACACCATCTCGGGGGCACCTAAGTTAAGCAAGAGAAATTTGAGCGCTACGCATACGAATCAAATCAAGGAACTAAGTACAAGGCCTTAAGAATAGGTAATTACCTTCATGTACTTCTCCTTACTCAGATAGTTGAGGCGGCACTTCTCTTTTTTCCTCCGAATACCAGTCGAGGCGTAGTAGTCTCGAATAGCCTGCGTCCGAGCCTCGTGCCGAAAGTTTTGAAGTAGGCGCCTGCACTCGTTGCCGATAACCCGAGCCGCGGCCTCCTCCTGTCCCTCAGCACACCTGTAGAAGGTCTGCAATCGAACAAGAAAACACGGATTAGTACAATCACTAGGGTTGCCAATCAAAGAAGAAAACACAATGTAGACGGCAAAGGAGAAATTACCAAAAACGTCTGGATCACAATGTCGGCGACCGTGTGGCACTCGACATTGCCGATCCTATGCCCCGGCGGGGCCGGGGCAGCCAAGTAGTGCTCCCAGGTCATTCCTAGCTCTGGAACCCGGCCCTCACCGGGCAACGTGACCCACCCCGGGAAGCTCTGGCGACAAATCACGCCAAGGACACTGTTGGGCTTGCGGCAACCAGGCCCGTGTGTCCAAGACCTGCAGTATGACAAGGCCAACGCATTAGATATTCGAAGAAACGTGAAGACAAAAGGTTAAAAAAGAGTAAATGCACTTACTTCTCCCCCTGCGGCGCAATCAACCACCTCTGGTCGGGGGTCGCCGGGGTGGGCGGGAGCTTTGTACCACCACGCTGGTAGACTTTGCGCCCCTCAACCCACTCACTCTCGCTATAGCTATCAGAACTATAGCCACCCTCAGCACGGCCACTCGACGAGCCCGCACCTGGGTTCTGCTGCGACTCAGCGTGATCCCCAGTCTCGTGGGACGAAGGCTCGGCGGCCCGACGCTCGTCGGCCCCAGGCTCGCCGGCCGTAGGCGCGTCTGTCGTAGCCTCGTCTGTCGTAGGCTCGTCGGCCTGAGGCTCGTGGACCGGAGTCCGAGACGGCTGCACCTCAGGCTGCTCCATCTCAGACGGAGCACTCCTGTGGTCGGGTGAATCAGCTGGGGGTGGCGGCGAGGAAGGCGTAGTAGCAGCCTTCCTACCTCTCCCGCCGCCACGTCCACCTCTACCAACCTTCTTCCCCCCCCCCCCGACCTCTCCCGGTCGAAGAAGAAGCGCCCGCCGGTGTCTGCATACTGAGATCCAGCGCTCTCCGGAGGTGGTGGGGTGGGATGGAAGTACCCCTCCCACCACGCGCCGAGGAAGGAGCCTCGGAGCGCTCTCGACCCGCGCCCACCATCTGTCAACACCTGCAATGACAAAGAGTAAACGAAGTTAGTACAACATTAAAAAAATGAATACCTGACATGAATATAATTTAAGCGTATCATCATCATGAACATAATAAAAAATTGAATACCTAGCATGAACCAATTAATAATATATATGTACATAATAATAATTGAATACCTGACATGAACTATAATATTAATCTTCATCGTCATCATTAATAAATGCATCATCATCGTCTATATATGCTTCGGGGTCAATAAATGCATCATCATCATCACTATCAGTAATGACGTGCTCATCATCATCATCAATAAATGCATCAACATGTGGAAGGCCTCCTGTACGTAATCGGTCAAGCATTGACAGGTCATCCGCAACAGTAACCTCTACTTGTTCCGGATCTTCTTGTTCCGGTTCAGGCTCAGATTCACTGCCACTGTCTACTTCAATGTTCTGAGGTGAAGTAGAGCGGTTCTTGAAACGTTTTTTGGAAAGACGTGTTTCTTGGAAGAATTCTCCTTCATATGTGTCTGGGTTAATGTGAGGTTCATAATCCTCTTCATTGGGGGGAGGTGGTCTAACATGTGGCGGCACTTCATAAACGACATCCCAACCTTTGAGATTTGGATCACTTTGGCAGGCCCACGGTAGATAGAAAACTTGGGTTGCCTGTTGAGCCGTAATATAGACATCGGGAACATCCAAATGGGTGCTTTGTTTGATTTCGACTAGCCCTAGATGTTCATGAGTCCTTCTAGTCTCCTTCGGCTGGAACCAATAACATTTGAAGACTACGACTTTCGGTGGGTTTGCACCATAGAATAGAAGTTCATAAATTGCTTCAACTCTTCCATAATACTCGGTACCTCCTTCGCCGATAGCAGAGACACAACAATTTGTAGACTTTCGGTCGGCCATAGATAGCTCTTTGCCATAGGTACGAAAGCGATACCCGTTGATGTCGTATTTGTCAAATGAACGGACCTTATAGTCAAAACCATTAGCGACTTGTCTCAATTCGGCATCCATAGACTCTGAACTAGCCTACAAGTTTAATACGAAAGGATTGTTGCATTAGCCGGAAATTAGACGAAGAAATGAAATGGTCTAATGGAAATTACCGTTTGTTTGAACCAAGAGATGAAACCGGGATAGCTGCCTCCATGCATTGCCAGAAGCTCATACTCTTCGACGGAATCCTTTTGGATCACCGCTCCATACGAGAATTTGGCGACGTATCGACTGTATCAAATATCCGGGAATAAGAGCAGTTCAAAGGAATTTGAGGTTGCGAAACAATGTACCGAGAACTTACTCGATGTACGGCCGCACTTCTGTTAGGTTGTTCAAGATATACAACGTAATGGTCCGCCATTCGTCGACATCTAGCGATAAGGAAGTATAAGCACCGGCTGGTGCGAGCTTCCCTTTGAATAGGCTGAGGTTGGATCCACCCTTTTTAGGGTCGCCAGCATTGTACCGAGGCTTCGCATTATGCAAATGACGTTTTTTGGCTTCGTAGTGTGCTGTCACGAAGTTTGCCGCCTCCTCAGTAATGAATGCCTCGGCCATCGATGCTTCAATTCGACGTTTATTTTTACATTTTTCTCGAAGCGTCTTCTGCATCCTCTCAGTTGCGTAGCACCAACGATTCTGCACGGGCCCCCCCAATCGTGCCTCGGTCGGGAGATGCAAAATCAAATGCTGCATTGGATTAAAGAAGCCCGGTGGAAAGATCTTCTCTAACTTGCAGATCAACTCCGGCGCCAACTCTTCCAGTTCTTCTAGCAAGCCAGGCGATAGTTCTTTCGCACAAAGAACACGGAAGAAATAGCTCAGTTCTGCCAGTACTAGCCATTCATCCTCAGGGATAAAGCCACGCAACATCACCGGCATTACCCGCTCAAGCCATATGTGCCAATCATGACTCTTGAGACCAAATAATTTCAATTTTTCAAGGCTCGCTCCCCTCTTTAGATTCGCTGCATACCCATCGGGGAACATCAACTCCTTTTTCACCCACAGGATAATTTCCCTCATAGCTGGCCTTCCAAGATTGAACCATGCCTTTCGCTTCGTCCAGTTCTGCTTTCGTTTCAGTTGTCGCATATTTTGTAGCGGTCTATCACATAGAGCCTCCTGATCAACTCTAGCCTTAGGATTATCCTTTGTTTTCCCCTCTATGCCGAACAATGTACCAAAGAGGGCCTCGCCGACATTCTTTTCAGTGTGCATCACGTCGATGTTGTGTGGGCAAAGGAGGTCTTTGAAGTAAGGCAGATCCCACAAGCATGCCTTGTGAGTCCAGGCGTGTTCGGAATTATACCCCTTGAAATACCCTGGACGCTCCGGATCCGGCTCGAGAGAGTTGAACTGATCCAGGGTCTGTTGGCCTGTCAACGCAGGTGGTGCAGAGTTTTTGACAACTCTACCTTTGATGAAGTTCTTCTTGTCTTTTCTGAACTTATGGCGAGGATCCAGGAACTGTCTATGCATGTCGAAGCAAGAAAACTTGCCACCCGCCTGCAGCCGACGAAACTCAAGAGCTGCCTTGCATGTGGGGCACGGGAACCTTCCATGCACACACCAGCCAACGAATAGCTCATACGCTGGCAAGTCATGCTTCGAGTACATGTACCACGCACGCATTAGGAAGTTTTTTTTTGTAGCGGCGTCGTATGTCTTGATCCCATTATCCCAAGCTTCTTGCAGTTCATCCTTAAGCGGCTGCATGTACACATTCATATTCTTCCCCGGATAGTTGGGCCCCGGAATTATCAACGTCAGGAAAATGTTCTTTCTTTGCATAATCTGTCCGGGGGGGACATTGAGTGGAATGACAAATACAGGCCAACAACTGTATTGAGCTGCCATCATACCAAACACATTGAACCCATCCGTGCTTATGGCGATTCGAGGATGCCTTGGATCTGCCGCTTTAGCATGATGTATTGCATCGAAGCGCTTCCACGCAAAAGCGTCCGATGTGTGTACCAACATCGGCTCCCCATCTGCATCTAGTTCGGTTCTTTTGCCCAATTTGTGCCATGTCATCTGTCTGGCCGTCTCTTCGACCATGAAAAGACGTTGAAGTCTTGGTATGATTGGCATATACCGAAGAACATTAACTGGGATTTTTGTCTGACTCTTCTCACCCATACCGTTGTCTACCTCAACATACCTGTAAGACTGGCAAACGGGACAATACTTCAAGTCCGCATACTCAAGCCTAAATAAGGCACATCCTTTCTCACAGGCATCTATCTTCTCATAGGGCATCTTAAGTGCACGGAGGATTTTGTCCGACTGGTACAGGTTTGCAGGCATTACATGGCCTTTGGGTAGAAAGCGTCCAAATAGTGTCATCATCGCGTCGTAGCATTCTCTGCCCAAGTTGAATTGAGCCTTCAGAGCCATTACTTGTGCGATGGCATCCAGCTGACAAAGCTCAGTGTGCTCATGGAGAGGACGTTTTGAAGACTCCAACATATCATTGAAGGCCTTTGTAGATTCCTCCATCTCATCGTCCGAATCCCGAGCATCATCAAAGTCTTCCACCATGTCTTCCATCCCGGTACCATGCTCGTCGATGCGACGACGGCCCTCCTCAGCTCTGGCACGTTGGGCAGACTCACCATGAAATGTCCAGACCGTATAATCAGGCGTAAAACCCAACTTCTGCAGGTGTTTGATCATTTCAAACTCGGACTTCTTATGAAAGTTGTCGCAGTCGACACAGGGGCACCAGTTTGTTTCCTGTCCATTTGCAAATGCGGCTCTCACAAACCCCTTGGTTTTTCTTAGCCATTCATGGGTCATGTCTTTCTGACTAGTGTGACCGGTGTACATCCACGCACGATCACTCATCTTGCCTAGCTACTGGACACACAAGAAATATATACATAATTCAGCAAACCATATTCATCAGTTAATAGAGTTTGTCAGTTTTATTACGTCCATGCAACCTAGACTCTAGTAGGTAAAGATAGGTCCTAATCCCACCCGAGTATGTGTAGATTGGGTTCGTTTTCCCATGCTCTGCTCCGGATCCGACGCAAAATTTCGGCAGCACCTCCCCGCTGTTCTCCTGATACACGTCTCGGCAATAAGCAGAGAGGATGTGTACCCGGAGAACAACAGGGAGGCACTGACGAAATTCTGCATCGGATCCGGAGCAGAGCATATGGGAAAACGAACCCAATCTACACATACTCGGGCTGTCCATGGATAACGTTGGACAATTCGAAAGAATCACGGTTATAAATATGCAAATGCATGCATATTTATAGATGTAACCCTTTCGAACGGGAGACGCATAGTGGTCACGCATACTGATGATTGACACCTATAGCTAGCAAGTTTCATCGGCAACGAAGACCGGAACAGAGCAAATGAAGGGGGGAGGAGGAGATGTCATTTGTGCTCACCCACGAACGCAGGGGCGGAGCTCGTCGAACGCACGGGGAGGTCGTCGAACACCAAACCCTCGCAGCCCCGAAAGAACTGCACATTTAAATCCACCCGATCAACACAAATATATATGATGTTTTTCTTAACAAAATCGGGAAATATACTTCCTAACTCATAATTCACAAATATATGACCCCATCGGCCTCTGGAAGGCCGAAGAGCACCTTTTCGGTCAACAGGAGGCCGAAGAGGTGTCGGGGGTCGGGGGTGTCGTGTCTGGGTGGCGTGGTGTCGGGGTGTCGTGGTGTCGGGGTGTCGGGGTGTCGTGTCGGGGTCGGGGTGTCGGGGGGTGTCGTGTCTGGGTGTCGGGGTGTCGGGGTGTCAGGGGTGTCGGGGTGTCGGGGTCGGGGTCGGGGTCGGGGTGTCGGGGGGTGTCGTGTCTGGGTGTCGTGGTGTCGCGGTGTCAGGGGTGTCGGGGTGTCGGGGTCGGGGTGCCGTGTCGGGGTCGGGGTGTCGGGTCGGGGGTCGGGGTGCCGTGTTGGTGTCGGGGTGTCGGGTCGGGGTCGGGGTCGGGGTGCCGTGCCGGGGTCGGGGTCGGGGTCGGGGTGTCGGGGTCGGGGTGTCGGGTCGGGGTCGGGTTGTCGGGTCGGAGTCGGGGTGCCGTGTCGGGGTCGAGATCGAGGTCGGGGTGTCGGGGTCGGGGTGTCGGGTCGGGGTCGGGTTGTCGGGTCGGGGTCGAGGTGCCGTGTCGGGGTCGGGGTTTTTTCTCTTTTTTTCTTTTCTTCTTCTTCCTCTTCTTTCTTTTCTTCCTTTTCTTCCTTTTTTTTCCTTCTTCTTCTTCTTCTTCCTCCTTTCCTTTTTCCTCTTCTTCTTCTCCTCCTCTCCTCTTTTTTCTTCTTCTTCTTCCTCTTCTTCTTTTTTCTTCTCCTCCTCCTCCTCTTCTTCTTCTTCCTTTCCTTTTTCCTCTTCTTCTTCTCCTCCTCTCCTCTTTTTTCTTCTTCTTCTTCTTCTTTTTTCTTCTCCTCCTCCTCTTCTTCTGTTTCTTCTTATTATTATTATTTTTTGTTCTTTTTCTTTTTTATTTTTCCTTTTTTTTCATCTTCTTTTCTTCTTTTTTTTCTTCTAGGTTTTTTTTCTACCTAAATGTCTAAATATTTTTTCCTATTTACCCAAACACCTAAAAAACTATTTGCAAAACATCTAAAAACAGAAAACTAAAAATCTAATTAGAAAAACAGAAGAAAAAAAATTAAAAGGGGGGCAGGGGAAGCTCACCAGAGAGGGGCAGGGGGCAGGGCGGCCGGCGGCGAGGAGAGGAGGCCGCCGGGGAGGGGGCGGCGGTGGCAGGAGGGCCGTGAGGAGGGGGCGGCGCCGCGGTGGTGGAGGTGCGCCACGGGGAGGGGGGCAGGAGGTGGTGGAGGGCGGGGAGGGGGCGGCGGCGGCGGTGAGAGAGGGGGGGAGGGGGCGGCGGCGAGAGGGCGGGGAGGGGGCGGCGAGAGGGCGGCGGCGGCGGCGGCGGTGAGAGAGGGGAACGGGCGCGGGTGTGAGAGAGAGAGAGGTGAGAGAAAGAGAGAGAGGCGGGAGGCGCGGGGGGATGGCGAAAATTAAGCCCCCTCTTTGCCGTCTGCTGGTAGACGGCAAAGTTCTTTGCCGTCTGCCAGCAGACGGCAAAGAGGGGGGCCGTTAGCCCGTCCCCGCCGTTACACTGTGGGGCCCCCCTCACCTCTTTGCCGTCTGCTGGCAGACGGCAAAGAGTTCTTTGCCGTCTGCCAGCAGACGGCAAAGAAGTGGCCCGTGTGACCTGGCAAGTGCAGTACCAAGTGGGGCCCACTTTGTTCTTTGCCGTCTGCTGGCAGACGGCAAAGAACTCTTTGCCGTCTGCCAGCAGACGACAAAGAAGTGCAGATGGCAAAGAGCCTCTTTGCCATCAGCATGTTCTTTGCCGTCTGCTTTATAAAAGCAGACGGCAAAGAGCTGGCAGATGGCAAAGTCTCTGATTCCAGTAGTGTAAGGGAGTCAATCTTTCAATGGGCAAAGTGACCGGGCTCAAGAGTCATGACTACCATGTGTGGATTGAGCGGATAATGCCGGTGATGGTTCGAGGCTATGTCCCCGAGCATGTCTGGCGA
The DNA here is from genome assembly GCA_039707655.1 of Elymus sibiricus. Classification (NCBI taxonomy): domain Eukaryota; kingdom Viridiplantae; phylum Streptophyta; class Magnoliopsida; order Poales; family Poaceae; genus Elymus; species Elymus sibiricus. The sequence continues at coordinate 477,151,618 of CM077667.1, forward strand.
GTGCTTGCCGAACTAAGCCATTTCTTCCGCACGCTCTGTGCTAAAGAAGTAAGTAAAGACGTGATTGAACAATTGCATAAGAAGGCACCGGAGTTGATTGTCAAGCTAGAGAAGATCTTTCCGCCAGGCTTCTTTACTCCGATGACACATCTCATTCTGCACCTCACGAACGAGGTATTGTTGGGGGGGCCTGTGCAGAATCGTTGGCAGTACGGCCCTGAGAGACAGAACAAGCATCTCCGACAGAAATGTGGAAACAAAGCTAAGATTGAAGCTTCCATAGCCGAGGCAGTTATCCTAGAGGAGGTGTCAGACCTCAGGACATCGTACTATCCAGACCACGTTCCCCATCTGCATAATAAGGTGCCTCGATACAATATAGAAGAGCCCAAGTATCAACCCAAGCTCCATCTATTCAACGGGCAAGGTGGCAGGGCTGGGGCCTCGAAATCTTATAACATGCTACGACAAGAGTGGGAGGACCTCATGTTCTATGTCTTGCACAACATCGAGGAAGTTGAGGAAGTGTGGATGAGGTAATACCACTACACAATTCCTTTATGTCTTGCACAACATCATGTTCTATGTTCACTTAGTCCCGGTCTAACACCGCTTTTCTTCTTTTAGTGATTTCGTTCAAGACGAATGGACGGGAATGAATCCTCCTACTGAGGCAGAGGCACTTACTCTTCTCCGTCATGGAAACCCTGGACGTAAAAATTTTGTTGCTTGGTTCATGGAGAAAGTAATTTTCCACATTCCCCTATTAAATACCTAGTTCAACATTTATTAGTTAACCGAACTAATGCACCCAGCAATTTCAATTATACTTGTAGGGAAAAGATCCGAACATATCTATGGATGACGAATTGAGATGGGTTTCCATGGGTTTTGACCCTGCGGTCATGACATGTAAAAAGTATGATGTGAATGGGTATCGCTTCCATACAGAGGAGCACCAGAACAGCCGGCCTGATCCCAAAACTATAAATACCGGAGTGTACACCCCCGGTCAAAATTCATTAGACTACTACGGAAGGGTACAAAATATATACGAGATTACATTTCGCAAAGGGCGCGAAACCCTAAGTCTGCCTGTGTTCAAATGCCGATGGTTCGATCCGCGGGAGGGGCAGAGACATACGCCTTCCATTGGTTTGGTCGAAGTTAAACCATCAACCGTCTATGCCGGAGCTGATCTCTTCATTGCGGCCACCCAAGCTACACAAGTTTATTATCTGCCTTACCCATGCCAGAAAGAGTACCTAAAGGGTTGGAAAGTTGTGTTCAAGGTGTCGCCACATGGTAAGCTACCGGACCCGAACGAAGACGATTACTACAACATTAACCCCCTGACATACGAGGGAGTGTTCTATCAAGAGCAACCTGATGATGATGATGTGGTCAGAAACGATGACGATAGACCATTGGGTGATGATGATGTGGATCCAAACGATGACGATGCACGGAATGATGGTGAGACCATTGTTAATGAAAATGACATACTTATGCTAGAAAAGTTAAACGAAGACGCTGACGACGAGGAAGAGCCTCCACCTCCGTCAGACAAGGAAGATGATATGATTGATAGTGATGATGAGACCGAGCGAGAAATCGGTTACAACAGTGATGATTCGTATGGGTTCTAGCAGATGTACGTTTCATGTCTTTTTTCCTATGGTTTAGGAATATGCCTTTTTATGCTTATTTTTTAATGTGTTTATTAGTCATTATTATTATGCTTTTTCCTTCATTATTAATGTACTAATTGTTTATTCTCTTTTCAATGCAGGTTCGTGGAACATGGGCAAGGGGAAGGCGGACGGCGCGTGTTTCATACGCAAGGTCGTCGGCATTGCTAGTCGAAGTGGTCGAGCACGTACTGTCCCCCCCCCCCCCGACTACTTGAGGATGACTCCTCACAGGGAGGTCCAGGGAGAGGTGCCCCTAGAGGAGGAGGGGGCGGGAGGAGAGCCCCTGGTGGGCGAGGGGGTGGGGGAGAGCCACTAGAGGGGGTCGCGGCCAGAAAGAGCGCACCCTCACCGACTTAGGGGTGTTGTCTTCGAGGCCCTCCTCTAGTGAGGTACCCTCTGCCGAGGAGGAGGAGGACGAGGAGGAGGAGGTGGTTCGCGAGGAGGTTCAGGAGGGGGGTGAGGAGGAGGAGGAGGAGGAGGTTGGGGAGGGGGACGAGGAGGAGGAGGCAGGCGATGCCGATGGTGGTGGCAGGGATGATGGTGGTGGCGGGGATGATGGTGGTGCCGGGGTTGACAACAACAAGGGGTGGATGCGTGGTAACGCAAAGCTCCCAAAGCATATTCCTGCTACCGAGGAGCAGAAGTGGTTCATTGAGCCCAAGGGGACAGAGTAAGTGCCACTTAATAATTTCAATAATAATTTAATTCTTTTGCTTGTCACATGCTTATATTTTTCTTTATTTTGCTTGTCACATGCTAATATTTTCATTCTTTAAATCTTTTGCAGTAACTGGACACATCCTAAAGGGGCCCGTGTTCCCAACGGCATCATCACCGTCTTGCTGAAGGAATACTGGCCGGGGTTGTACTGTCCGGATCCAGTCAGGCACCCGGACCGTCGGGTTTTGGCCACGACCTAGGAGCACTGGGAAGCGGCAACCCACGTGGAGCATGTGACCCATGCTAAGGCCGTGATCACTAATTTTTGGGTGAGTTCTCTTCACAAGCACAAGTCCATTCTGGCTTCATGAATGATTTAACTCATGGCTTCTTCCATTCTGGTTTCATGAATGATTGTAGAAATACTATCGAGTTCTTCAGGAGCACAAGGCCACTGCCGACGAGATCGTGCTGCGCCAAGCGAAGAAGAAGGCCCGCCAGATGCAGTACGAGGTGCGCTGGGTGGCCATCACGCAATACTATCACAACGTTCTTGGTGTGAAGATGCCCAAGGAAGAAGCAAAGACGGGGGACATTACCTTGGAGAGGCACGAGTACTTGGCAGTAAGTATAAAAGATTTTTCATTCCGACGTTTGTGGTATATTTCATCGTTTCGTGTTAGACATGCCATTATGCTTTCATTATGTAGGTGTGTCCAAATTGGTGTTATGGAAAAGACGAGTCCTGGGCGGCATTGGTGGATCTGTGGTGTGGTCAGGATGGAGCCTGGACGGCTACGAGCAGCAAAAACAAGGCTAACCGAGGGAAGGAGGGAGTACATGCTCAGGGAAACCGGAACCACTTTCTCCACAAGGCACTTCATGTATGACTAACCTCATTAAACAATCTTCTTCTTCTATTTACCGTCGCTTTCTTATGTATGACTAACCTCTGTTTGTTGGTGCAGGAGGAGAAACTGAAGCGGCCGCTCTCACACATGGAGGCGTGGGAGATCGCCCATACGCGGAGGAGGCCCAAGCCTGGCGAGGCCAAGTACTACGGCAAGACCGCAGAGAAGAAGGAGGACTACTCTCAGGCGTATCAGAAGCTACATCCTGACACACCTGACCCCATCAAGGCGCCTTTTGACGGCAGGGTGGTGGTTGCCATGGGGCCGAAGGCTCATGGTCGGCAGCCGGTTTTGGATGTTGTGGTCACTCCTTCTATCTCCTTCACACAGCTCCGAGCTACCGACCCGAGCCTGAGACAGCGCACGACCACGACCACTGCGCAGTCACAGTCCCTCCTAGCCGAGCGGCACACTGTAAGTATTTTCCCTCTTATCTTCATTGCTCACTTTATTTTCCGCATTGAGATGTTTTATGAGTTCCATCGTGTCATATTGCAGGCCTACATGGAGTACGCACGCCAGGAGACCATGGCATGGCAGGCGAAAGTTGCAGCACGCGAGGAACACAGCACTCGCATGATGGAGGTTAGTTTAGCCCCTTTCATTTCACTTCCATATTTGCACTTTCATTTCTTCTTACATTCGTGTTTGCTTTGTCAATTAACATGCAGCTCGTTTTTGAGAGCATGAGGAACGGCACGATTCCTGAAATGGAAGCACCACCACCACCTGCAGGACCACAACCAGTGCTGCTTACCTTTGAGGAATTTCTAGCACAGCAACCGGGGACAACGGCGGTTAGTATATCCCCAAACTATTGAACCACCGCTTACTGTTTATTCAACACAATAACATCCACTGAACATGTCTTTTCAAACATCCAGGGAACCGGTGGATCATCCGTTTGTGGTGGTGCCGGTCTTCGCATCACTCCCGAGTCACAGAGCCCGGTCACTCCGATCCACCGAGGCGGTAGCAGTGGCGGTCTTGGCGGTAGCGCTGCCGCTAGCAGTGACGACCTGGGCTTTGGCGGACTTGGCGGTGACGACCTTGGCGGTGGTGGTGGACATACTGGCGCTTAAGCTCTTTTACGCTACTTCCGATGACTTGTGTGCTTCTTAGCTAGATGCTTATGTTTCTGATATGCTTATGTTGTTTGGTTGTGAGGATGTGATGGTGGTGGTGTTGGTTGTGAGAACATATATATTTATGATGCTCTTGATGGTGGTGCTGTTGGTTGTGATGGCGGTGTTGTGCATGTCTATTTCGTTGTATATACCTGCTATTTGAATTGAAATGAATTGATATGAAACAGGAAAAAGGGGGATAAATTAGACGAACACTACGCCGACGGCTTAGCCGTCGGCATAGATAGTGTGCGAGTTACCAGTTGCCGCCACGTGGCACATATGCCGACGGCCTAGCCGTCGGCGTAGTGTGATAGCTACGCCCCAGGAAAATGCCAGCGCCTGCCATGTGGCGATAGATATGCCGACGGCCTAGCCGTCGGCATAGTTGTGCCAGATGCCGACGGCCTAGCCGACGGCGTCGCTACGGTTCGGGAATTGCCAGTGGCAGACACGTGGCCAGCCTACGCCGACGGCCGTCGGCGTAGCTTCGCCACGTGGCGGTCACTGGTTGGGAGGCTCTTGACGGCGACGCCGTCGGACGCCGTTTGGCGTGGAACTATGCCGACGGTCTGGGCCGTCGGCATAGTTGTACGGACACCGTCGGGGTAGGCATCTATGCCGATGGTTACCTGGGGTATGCCGACGTATATGTTGCCGACGGTCCTACGCCAACGGGTGCCGTCGGCATAGGTCTATCCCGACGGGAATCAGGCCTATGCCGACGGCCTGAGCCGTCGGCATAGAGGTTTATTCTGGTAGTGATAGCACCGGAGCCACAAGGCGGAGGCCGAACATCGCGTGGTGGCCATTCGGGAGGGCGCGGGAGAGCTGGCCGGGCTGGCCGTGGTGACCCACCACCTCGCCAAAAGTCACCTCCCCGCAAGAGATCCTCACAGGAAGCTGGCCTTGATGCTGCAGAAGAGGAGGAGGAGGTTACTAGTCCACTCAAGTCAAACGCGCTAATTGGGGCTGCAAAGGAGCAAACCAAGCATGCAGCACGCAAAAATCTGAGCATGGCCTTCTCAGCTAGCGTCACTGGGGCTGCCCAAGCTGAGGTGGTTCAGATAGGAGACTTGACGGCCAGGGAGAACTTGAACTTGGTGCTACCTGCACAAGTAAAAGATGGCGGCAACTTCTTGGGGAACGAGTTAACTGATACGCCTCCGCTACCGCCGGCATATGTTTCCCCTAGAGAGCTCAAGGAAGCAAGAAAGACAGTTTCACCGACGAAAAATAACCAGATGGCATTATTGGCGGGCTCCGAGAGGGAGCGCCGCCAGGCCCAATGAAAATACTCAGCTGGAATTGTCGCGGGATTGGCGATCCCGCGACAGTTCGTGAGCTCCGCGACCTCGTGGAGATTAGTTCGCCGTCGGTATTATGTTTAGTGGAAACTCAGTTGCAAAAGAGTCGAGTTGAGGGTCTTTGTTTTTATCTTGGTTTTGATTTTTGTTTTGGAGTCGGTAGTTCTGGTCGCAGTGGCGGCATATGTGTGTTTTGGAAGAATTGTGTGGATGTGGCAATAAAAAATTATTCGCAGTATCATGTGGATGCATGGGTGTTAGAACCTGGCATGGAGCAGTGGCGCTTGTCATGTTTTTATGGTGAAGCAAATAGAAATCTCAGATACAAAACTTGGGATACAATGAAGCGTTTGCGTGGAGAAAGCACCCTTCCTTGGGTTTGTATTGGAGACTTCAACGAAATCTTACGAAAGGAAGAACAAATAGGTTTGCATGAAAGAGACAGTACACAAATAGATGCTTTTTGGGAGGCTGTGGACATCTGCGGCCTCGCTGATTTAGGGTACAGTGGTTTGGACTGGACATGGAAGAAAAAAGTTTCTGCTGGAAGTTACTGCCGTGTTCGCCTGGATCGAGCTTTGGCCACGGCGAGCTGGTCTGCTTTATACCCTTTTGCCAGTCTTGAACACTTGACAGCGGCCAAGTCCGACCACTGTCCCATATTGCTGGAAACTGAGAGAGTTGATGCAAGTGTACGTGCAGCCCAAAAGCCTTTCCGTTATGAATGCATGTGGGAAAGGGACCCCCGTTTTGGTGCTGTGCTACTTGATGCGTGGAAGGCGCCTGGTAATGCTAGTACAGTGGGAGAACTTTCACAAAAACTATCTCTGGTAGCCAATACTTTGAAGCGCTGGGGTCACGTCACTTTTGGTTCAGTTCGGACAGAGCTGCGTCATCTTCGACGCCGGCTAGAGGAACTGCGGGCTGTGGTCTCTCGGGTGGCACCAAGTGATGAGGAAAAAGAGGTGGAGGCTTGCATTGTTGAGCTATGTTATCGGGAAGAAGTCATTTGGCGTCAACGAGCCCGTATACAGTGGCTTGCGGAAGGCGACAACAACTCAAAAAAAATTCATCGAAAAGCTAGTGCACGCAGGTCCAAAAATCGTATTATTGAGCTGCAGAGGCCGGACGGGTCTTTATGTTCGGATCCAAGCGAAATGGCGGCTATGGCTACCAGTTTTTATGAAAACTTATATGCTTCCGAAAGTACGATTGGTATGGAAGAGGTTCTCTCGCATATCTCTATCTCTACCTAATATTAAAGTACGGATCGTTTCTCCATATTATTTCGTCCATCAAGGTGTTTTCGTACGTCCTCTCTTTTTTTTTGTACGTTTTTTCTTCGTTCGTTTGATATCCTCTTTTTCGTCATGTGAAAAATCGAAAAAAAGTAAAGGCCCTGAACGGATTCGAACCCGCAACCTGCTGCTGCAACACCCGCGCTGCTAGCAAGAGGGAACGGCTGACTTTTGTGCAAAGTTAGGAGGACGTTGCTTAATAAAGCAACTGACGGCAATGACAAAACAGCTAGCAGAACAATTTTGTGTGACCGGGACCAACACACGACCTCCCGTAAGTTAACCAAAAAGTCCATTGCCACTGTAGTTCCTCCATTTCCTGTCTAAAACTTGCAGCTCAGTTTACAAAAACTATGTGCAGCGAAAGACTTAAACTTTTCTGAATTTTGAACATAGTTTTATTTTACAACAAAGTAAATGCTTTTGGAAAAAACAAATATTTTCAAAATATGAAAATAATTGAAGACTCGAACATTTTTTTGTAAATCTCAAAGATTTGTTTTAAAAAAGGAACAAAATTGAATATGAGAACATTTTATGAAAATATGGACAAATGTTTAAACAGGAGATTTTAAAAAAACAGGGACATAATTGAAAAACTCAAACATTAATATTAGGTAGAGATAAGCCAGGTGCAAAGAGTACATCCGTTATTTTTGGGTCGTTCAGGAAAAATGCTTGATTTAATCTCTCCAGTGGATGTTACAGAGCACCAGCCAATGTATATGATGGGTTTCTTTCCTCCAATTGGTGAACTGTATACGGGGCCAATTAGCTCACATGGCAGCCAAAATATAATGTTTACGTGGAAATTGTTTCTTCACGCTACAGTTTGATGCATTTAATCTTCGCGCGAGGTTGTCTCTTGGTAGAGTTTTGGCCCTCGATCCCTTGAAATCCAAACGAAAGGGTTTGTTTACATATATATTCAAATAACCGCTTCTCATTTTCTTACACTAAATTTCATGAATTTATATACTCCTGCAAGTTGTATGGAATATCAATAAACCGCTCCCGGAATTGCTAGAGGGTGAAGAGTGGGTGTCGATTATCCCTAGAGAAATGGACACCCATTCTTTTGTTACAGATGACTAGAAAGGATTTGACTCCGCATTTCTTAAAACGACGAAATTAATTCCTAATACTTTGGATGCTTTGTACCCGGATTGTGGGTGAACTTGAAACAGGCGATATATAATGAGACTGCGGGAGTATGATATAGCTTAATATATAGTTGCAATCGGACAATGTTTAACTTGGTCGTGTTGTAGGTTCATTGACTGGAAATTGACAACCTAGATTTAAGGTTAATACATGTGATTATAACTTCAAACATAATAGGTAGTGCCCTTAAGGCAATTGAGTGTGTTAGTTAAAACTACTTAATCAGTTGAATGTTTCCCAGATTTAAGTACACATCAATTTTCTCCCCCGTTGCAACGCACGGGCATATGTGCTAGTACCTGTTAAAGTGGACGGCCTTATGAACGACAAGCTCAACGCGCCTTATAGTAAAGAAGAGGTAAAAGCAGCGCTCTTTCAAATGTTTCCAACAAAGGCTCCTGGCCCGGATGGTTTCCCTGCTCACTTCTTTCAGCGGCATTGGGAGTTGTGTGGTGATGAGGTGACGGCTATGGTGCTTCGCGTTCTGAGTGGAGTTGATTCCCCGGAGGAGATAAACAAAACGTTCATTGTGTTAATTCCCAAGATTGCTAGTCCAAAAAATTTAGGACAGTTTCGACCGACCAGTCTTTGCAACGTGATCTTTAAGATTGCATCCAAGGTATTGGCTAACCGGCTCAAACTCATTCTCCCCGAAATTATCTCTGAGGAACAATCAGCATTTGTGCCTGGACGTCTTATTACTGACAATTTTATTTCTGCCTATGAGTGCTTGCATTACATGAAAACAAGGAAACTGAAGAGGAACAGGTTTGTGCCTTGAAGCTTGATATGAAGAAGGCGTATGATAGGCTTGAATGGGCCTACTTGAAAGCTGTTATGTTAAAGTTGGGGATCAGCCCCCGTTTTACTGAAGCAGTGATGAGGTGTGTCACTTCGGTCTCATTTGCAGTTATGTTCAATGGTGGAAAGTTGGAGGAATTCAAACCCTCCCGAGTTATAAGGCAGGGTGACCCTATATCGCCTTACCTTTTCCTGCTAGCAGCTGAAGGTCTGTCATGTTTGCTTAAATCTTCTAGTTCGGAGGATATTATTCCTGGTATCATGGTGTTCGATGGTAAAATTTCCAACACTACGCTACACATATAAATATACATGGAGCAAATGAACTGTCCATGGGCATATGTGTACATTCTAAAGATGCCCGTCCATATATATGTAGCATGCTCATGCCGGCAAAATTAAACCAATGGCTGGTTGATTAATTAGCCGTATTTTAATTTGCTAGCCCTACCTTTCTATGCATGTGCACGTAGGGGGTGCAATTACACTGCATGGCCATGTGTATTGGGCTTGGCACGTACGTGTACTGGTGCATAACAAAACTACTCGCGTTTGCTAGCACATGCATCCGTCGAGACGTGGTGTAGCTATGTACTAATAGCACATGCGTATGCATCAAATCTCGGTGTAGCCATCATATAGACGTGCACATGTCACAGCCAGACTGTACGTATGTTGCAAAAAGAGATGTACAGGGACTGCCGGTGTACATGTACGTACTTAAATACGCGCTGGCTCTACGCTATGATCCAGTGCCCAACATGGAGGCAGGCCCACTGGCAGCCATATGGCGCCATGTGTACGTGCCGGCCAAGAAGAACAAGCGAGAAGATAAGCATCAAAAGAAGTGATAGATGATTCGAACGTATTCTTGTACGTAAAGATCGGAACGGCCGAACGTCTAGCGCTGCGCGCACCGCCTATCTGCTCTGCCTATAAATACACAGGTAACGTCCACAGCAAAGGGGGGAGGAAGGGGAGCCAGCCAGGAGCAGGCGCCCAGAGGTTGCGGCGGCGTCCAGAACACGGAGAGGCCAACCAAGGAGGAGCCGGGCGACGGACGTACGCGGGAGCTTGATCAGACCGCGTCTGATCGAGCGAACCCACGGACGCACGGTGGAGGACGCATCAGAAGACTCGCGGATGAAGGAGGGGCGCGGGCGTAGATTGGACCTCGAGCTCGTCCAGTCGAGGGCCACCGCGTCCGGTCTCATCTCGCCGGAAGCCAACGATAGTCCGCCGCACGAGGACTTGACTTCCTCCATCTCGTGCAGGCGGACGAGAAGGGAAGACGACCACGCGACGCACGAAGCAGTGCAGCGAGATACGACTACACCATGCCGATCATCTTCGGTCTAAGGTGAGAACCAATATCGATCTCCCTTCCTTCTTCTCTTTCTACACATCTTGATGGTGCCCACCGGAGCTGTGGCCGTGCGGTCGGAGATGAAGCCGTCCGCCGGATCTATCTCTTTCTGCCGATGACGGCGACTCCTCGAGACGAGCCGGGGTGCCATAGAACCCCCCCGGCGCACTCTCCCCTTCATCGACGACTCCGCTCAGGCGGCGACGAGCCGGGGCTGCCGTAGCCCCCGGCGCACCCTTTCTTCATCAGGCAATGACGAGCCAGGACCGCCGACAGTGTCGGGTCATGTCGGACCCACCACCGGCGACGACGCGCCGGGGTTGCCGTTCGTGTGCAGCCCTCGGCGATCTCTTCATGCCGGACCCACCACCGACGAAAATGCGCCGGGGTTGCCGTCCGTGTGCAGCCCCCGGCGATCTCTTCATGCCGAACCCACCACCGGCGACGATGCGCCGGGGTTGTCGTCCGTGTGCAGTCTCCGGCGTTCCCTTCATGCCGGACTCACCACCGGCGACGACGTGCCGGGATTGTCGATTGAACGCAAGCCCCGGCGCACTACTCATTGGCGACGACGTGTCGGGGTTGCCGTTCGTTTGCAACCCCCGGCGCACCCTCCACACAAGGCAACGACCCCCACAAGGACGACGACGTACCGGGGCCGCCGTCCATGCGCGGTCCCGGTGCACTACTCATCGGTGAGGACGTGTCGGGGTTGTCGTTCGTGCGCAACCCCCGGCGCGGCCTCCATGCAAGGCGACGATGTGTCCGGACAGCCGTCCGAGCCCGATCCCGGCGTACCCACCACCGTCGAGTCTGTCGGCAACACCATCTTGCCGGGACTCGATGACATCCGACGTTCGCCACGGTGCCACCTAGGGTGCCACTCTTTCTACCTACGCCATCGGCGGTGCCTGGGCGAGGCACCACCGCATCGCGAGGGCTCACTCGCCGTCGTCTCACGGGTCCATGGGGGCGCCATGGGCTTGCCGGGACTTGGCGACACAGTCCATTCGACGCGCTGGCGAGGCACGGCGCTCGACGAGTCACGATGACTCGTCGAAACTTCGGAGGCAGATGCATTATTCCGGCCGTGGCCGGAACACGCTTAGGCGTATCTCACGGCCTCCCTCTTCTCCGGCACGAACACATGTAACACGTGCCGAGGTTCGGCTCATGTCCGGTGGCGCCCGGTCTGGGCGCGATCCCCGACGCACCCTCCACCGTTGAGTCCTTCGGCAACACCATCATGCCGGGACTCGGCAACATTCGTCGTTCGACTCAGCGCCATCTAGTGCGCCACCCCTTTTACCACCATCACAAGCGGTGCGTGGGCGAGGCTCCACCTCACTCGCCACCATCTCGCCGGCCCATGGAGATACCATGGGCTTGCCGGGACTTAGAGATACGGTCGTTCGACACGCTGACGGAGGCTCGACGCTCGACGAGTCACGATGACTCGTCGTAACTGCGGAGACGAACTCGGCAGCACCGTCGGCACTCTATGTTGGCACCGAGCGACCATCGGCGTGAGGCACATCTGTTGCCGCAGCCATGCCGTACGGCGCGAGGCGGCGATTCCTTTGCCCTCGGAGGCGGCACTTCGGACCGCCCCGACACATGAGGCCTCCTCTTCTTTGGCACGCATGCGTGTCACACACACATGTGCCGGGATCCGCTCATGTCTGGCGGCTCCCGGTCTGGATGCATCCGCCGCGGAGACAGACTCGGCATCACCGTCGGCACTCTGTGTCGGCACCGTGCGCTCATCAGTGTGCGGCATATATGCCGCCACGTTCGTGCCACACGTCGCGAGGCGGCGATTCCTTTGTCGTCGGTGGCGGCACTTCGGGCCGCTTCGACACGCGAGGTGGCGACCTCCTCGCTAATGATGGCGACGCATGCGGTCATCTACGGATGCGCGCACATCTCGTGCGGCCACCTCTCCTTCGGCACACACACGCATATCACACACACACCGGGGTCCGCTCACGTGTAGTGGCTCCCAGTCCGGGTGTGTCTCATCCGGCGGCGGCCGGTGTCAGGTGGCGACTTCCTCCGCCATTGGCGGCGGTGCATGCGGTCATCGACGGATGCACGTCCGTCCGACTCATTTTTCTCCTTCCAACGTCTACTCCCGTGGGGCATACCCCTTGCACACCCGACGAATCTACGAAGCCATCGACGACGTCCTTATTAAGCCCAACCATGCATGCATGCTACCTCAACAAATACATCGACGCCGCTCGAGACCGACGAGGCAAGACGGCGTAGGCGGGCGTGGCCGGAGCAAAGGCCACGTTTTCGGCGGCGTGTGTACCACTTAGTACACGGACTCTTCCGCCGCCACACACACCACCACCACCATGCATGGAGAACGCGAAGCGAAACCGAAGACGACGACTGCGCAGCTTAATTGGAGGTGTCCCACGGTACTATCCGCGGGAGTAATTAACTGGGGGCTTGATCACTTGGCCGCGCCAGCAGGCCTCTCTTTCTTTTTACTTTCTTCCTCTTGTATTTGTGTACTTTGTACACCGGCACGCCCGCAACATTCTTTTCCCCTGTGCGAAGAGAGATAATAATAATATAATAAGCATCATTACTATTATTTATTATTTCTCGTGTCAAACACATGGCGGCTCCCAATGCACCACAGGTTAATCACCTTCTTTTTGCGGATGATAGTCTCCTTTTCTTTAACGCTACTCCGGCTATGACAAGCAGAGTTGATTCCCTTTTGCAGAAATATTGCGCAGCATCGGGACAGAGAATAAATAAGGACAAATCCTCCATATTCTTTAGCAAGGGCTGCTGAGTCTCTGAGGCAAGAGATCAAACAAATCCTGGATGTACAGACTGAGAAACTTTCTGAAAAGTACCTTGGGCTACCATCTGATGTAGGAAGAGCAAAAGAGGGATCATTTAAATATCTTAAAGATAAAATCTGGAAGCAAGTTCAAGGGTGGATGGAGAAAGCCCTCTTAGTAGGGGGCAAAGAGGTTTTGATTAAATCCGTGGCTCAAGCTATCCCGACATATTCCATGGCATGTTTTAAACTGCCACGCGGCTTGTGCGAGCATATTAATGGATTACTATGGAAATTTTGGTGGGGATCCAAGAAAGGTGAGAGAAAAACAGCTTGGGTATCCCGGGAGGTCATGTCACAACCAAAGTTTATGGGAGGTATGGGCTTCCGCGATATTGAGCTCTTTAATTTGGCACTTTTAGCTCGCCAGGCTTGGCGTCTGTTACAAGAACCACGCTCTCTCAGTGCCCGTATTTTGAAGGCAGTATATTATCCAAATTGCTCAGTCCTTGAAGCTGAGGTGGGGAAGTATCCATCGCAAGTGTGGCGCTCTATTGTGGATGGAAGAGACACACTCAAACTTGGTCTCATAAAACGGATTGGTACAGGGGAGGACACGGATATTTGGTTGGACAATTGGATCCCTCGTGGTTACAAACTTCGGCCAGTTTGTTCCAAGACTACAAGTCCACCATTAAAAGTCTCGGAGTTGATTGATCATGCTACAGCTTCATGGGATGTAAATCTTCTCAATGAGCACTTTTATGGAGTGGATAAGGAGGCGATCATGAATACCCCAATCTCTTCAAAAGTGCAGCAAGATTTTTGGGCGTGGCATTATGAGAAGAAGGGGTTGTTCACAGTACGCTCGGCATATCGCTTGATCTCAGCTACAAAGCGACAACGCACAGATTGGCTTGAACACAACCCGGGGCATTCCAACATCAGGGCGGACCATAAATCTTGGACCAGCTGGCTATGGAACACAGATGTGCCATCTAAAATCCGAGTATTTGCATGGCGACTTGCTAAGACATCTCTTCCAACTGGCGATGTAAGAAATCATAGAATGATGACGGATACAACGGAGTGCTCTATATGTCATGCGGCTCATGATAATTGGAGGCACTCACTTTTTGAATGTCACATGGCGAGGTGCGTCTGGGCACTCGCGGATGAGGAGCTCACGGATGTTATCATTTCCAACAGAACCGACGATCCAAAACTTTGGATCTTTTGGCTAGTAGATACCCTTCCACCGGCGGATTTAACTCGGGTGCTAGTTACTACGTGAGCTATCTGGTGGGCGAGGCGATGTGCTATTCATGATGAGCAGTTCCAAAGCCCAATGAGCACTCATTGCTTCATAAAAAAATTCTTAGAGGAGCTGAATTTGGTCGCTACTCACCATCCTACACTTTCCAGGGACTTGCATGCTCCAACCAGGTACATGCATGTGATGACCAGTGACCTGCATGTCAACCCACAAGTTTCGAATGTGCGAGAGATTTCCACAAATAATCTATGGATCCCGCCTGTTGGTTTTGACTCGAAGCTAAACGTGGATGGAGGCCTGTCGAGGGGAGGCGATAGAGGGGTGGCCGCTGTGATTTGCAGGGACAAGAACGGCCAATACTTGGGAGCGTCGGCTGTGGTATTCGACGGCCTTGTCGACCCGGCAACCCTAGAGGCTCGCGCATGCAGTGAAGTTGTAGCACTAGTGGCGGACCTCAACCTTGAGTCTATATGCGTGGCGGAGGTAGTGGCAAATTTTCAGTCTGAAGCTCCGAGCCGATATGCTGTAATCCTACGTGAGCTCAATCATCAACGTAACCAGTTCCGAGATTTCAGTATAGTTCATGAGAAGCGCCAACACAATGGAGAAGCTCACTCTTTGGCCAAAGCGGCTTCCTCTCTTCCTTTTGGGCGCCATGTGTGGCTAGCTGTTTTGCCCAACATCATCTGTATCCCTTTAAACATTGATCATTAATAAAGGATATAGTTGCTCAAAAAAAAATCGATTGAAAAAAGGCAACGTATCGCTTATTTAACGGACGGATGCACAGTTTTTTCTCAATTAAAAAACGTGCGGCTGTAGAATTGAGCGACGGACAAGAAAAATTTCACGTGCCTGTCTAATTGTCCATGCATGCCCAGGCCCAGCTCACATATTTTGACGTCAAACCCCGAACCCTAATTTACCTACCACCATCGGTCATCAACCACCATATCTTTCTCGAGACATTGTTGATTGAGATCTATAGATGGATTCAGATCACGGCAGTGGGGTGGACCACATCAGCGGCCTCCCCGACGAGCTCCTCCACGACATCCTCCTCCGGCTCGACCTGACGACTCCCGCGGCGGCGGCTCGCACCAGCGTCCTCTCCCACCGCTGGCGCCACGTCTGGGCTAGCCTACCCGACCTCTTCTTCGGCGAATCTGACGAGGACCCGGAGCCCAACTACTCCCTGGACGCCATTGACGGTGCCCTCGCTGCTTCCTCTGCACCAAAACTCTCGTCCCTGTATATCACCATCCCCATGGGCCTTCGTGTCCCCGCTTACCGTGTGGCCTCGTGGCTAACTTTCGCATCACAACACATCGTTGACTCGCTCAATCTCGACATATGTGAAATGTGATAGTTCTTCTTCCGATGCAGAACAAGACGAGCTCGAGCTGCCCACGTGTGAAAGAGCGACGCAAATCGCTCTCGGACTCCCATTCATCCTCCGGCACCGCCGCAATGACGACATTGGTGTCTTCACAGTGCTAACTGACCTGAACATCCGTGGCGCTACAATGGACGGACGGGAGCTCGAAGACCTTGTGTCCTCGCTGTGCCCGCGCCTAAAGAACCTAGACCTGTCTGTCAAACTTTCTACTGAATCCAACATCTCCATACACTCTGCCACACTCGAGCATCTGAGCTTCATCGTCCGAAAGGCCCGCCGGCTGGAGGTCAATGCCCCCATTCTTCAAAGTCTGGCCGCAGGGTACCCTCTCCAGACCTACGTCGTAGCCCCAAACCTGGCCGAGGTCGTTTGGGATGACATCGGACGAGAGGAGGAACTGCAGTTTACCTTTGCTGATTCTGGGCGTCATCTCCGACTGCTAGACGTCAGGGATTGCTACGCAATGGCGCCGTTGATGCGTTGTTTTGATACGATTCACGAGTTGAAACTACATGGTCTCTCCTTGGTCCGTCTCTTCTTCTCATAAAGTACCACTGAATCCATGTTATTGTTTTCTCAAACTTACGTACTCCTACAAATGTCCCATGTTGACGGCTTTGTTTGTGCTTTGGATTTGTTAGGGAACAGAGGGAGGATACCAAAGCTTCTTAGATGACATAGTGTATCTTCCCAGGTGTGAGATATTGCATGTGTCTTCGTTTACGGGTCACCGCTGCTACGTGCCAGGCATCCTACATCTACTCAAGCGAGTCCATGGTGTGAGAGAGCTGGTGTTTGATAACGAACCTGTGGAGGTAACCCAACTTCTCAATTGTTCTGAATCTACGACTTCCTAACCAAAATTGTGATAGCATCATGATTTGTGCGTGCAAATTAATATCTGTATTTTCCTCCTTCACCTTAGTTTTTGGGCAGGATGCTCCACAGCATAGCCGGATTCCTAGCTTAATGTTCACCATATGTCTTAGTTTCTTTAATTAAGTGTAGTGTTCACCATATGTCTCAGTTTCATTAGGGTCAGTAAGTATATATATATATACTACCCTATCATTTTTAGTATGTTCATATACTGCATCTAAGATAATCCAAAGTGAGTTATCTAAAAAATAATAAGGGAGCCCATAGTTTTTATTAGATTTATGAAATACGTACATATTTGTACGTAGAAAAGAGTATGCTCAAAATATGATATATACTATCTAAAAAGTAGTATATATACTACTTAAACATTGTTATATACTACATACTACGCGTGCATATATTCCGATATGATAGATACTATCTAGAACATATGAAACAAAAGTGAGAGTAACTACACCCGGTCGTACGAAACATTTGAGTGGGAGGGGAAAGATGACGATGCAAGTACGAAGTTAATTAAAGATGTCGCTACATAAAATTGATTATGTTAGGTGCTCTCCAAATAAAATTAAACAACAGCCAACAGCTCATATTTAAACCACCTCTTCCCTGTTATATGTTTACATGGGGAGCTCTTCTGTGAGAAATATGCATGTTTATTCGTTTCGGTGGAAAACATTAGAATCCATCTATCATTTGGGGCCCTAACATACCAAACATCAGAAATATTATTTAATTTTCTCACATATATATACAGTGTTATCTGACAATACATTATTTATTTCCAGTTTTACCCAAGTTTGTTGGCTTGCCCGTGTCGCTTACCGGAGGGAGATATCCCAGGTGAAATAAACCTTTGTTCAGTTGAAGAGATAACAATCAATAGATTCACCGGGGCAGATGAACAGATGAAACTGATAGATGAGCTGACATCAAGATGCAGCTTAGCGAAACTTCAAAGATTGGAAATTACATTAGCAGATGATGTTACCCAACTATGTAAGGAGATATGTGAGAAGATCAAGATCATGTGTGGTCCAGAAGTGGAAGTCAATATTAACTAAGTCTAAGTTATTTTCCGAGAATACATAATGTAATGAGTGTTTATTAGATGTGCACTATTATTATTGGATAGGCTGTGTCCCGAAACATTTGATGTTACTAGACCAATTCCAAATTTCCAATGAACTTCAATTTACATGCATAGGTTTCGTACAATATGATGTACGTATTGTTTCTAATAATTTTGTTCCACATGCTACACTTCACGCATGATTAAGTTCCTAAGAAAATAGTCCACATGCAAATGGGCTCTCGCCTGAAGGTTCACTTATCCAGAAGGAGGAGATGGTTCGTTCTGAGGTGGAGAAGTTCGCCGGGAAGGTGAAGCCACTAAAGAAGTATGCAAGGTACAAGTATGAAATGATACATCTCCGTGCGGTTTTGATTAATTAGCAGGTGGAATGGTCGGGCTAATGCGGCTGCATTGCGCAAGAAACTACTGGTATTGTCTCCTCGCTCACTGAAAGGGTGTCAACATCCTATAAACTTGAATGCACTACTCTATTCATTTTTCACAGAAGGAAAAAATGGGATCGTTTTGCTTGTCTCAAACTATCTATATATGCTCTGATTAACCGCGGTAACAAATAGTCCAAATAAACACGTACGACCAAATGCAATATAAGAGAGCAACAAAAATACTCATGTGAATAAAAGAACACACATGTTGCTCCAAAAGGAATTTCATTAGTCTCATCCACTGCACGTCATTTCTGCAGGACCATGGTGGATGGCGAAGAGTGAGCAGAACGGGAAGGGGACAAGGGAAGCTGCCGGTGGCGGCATGGACGGGAAGCAAATGGGGCGGGTAGGGTTTGCCCTTGCCGTCCATCTTAAATAGCCGGATATGGTCCCCTCGGGTTCCATGCCGGAGAGGCAACATAAATGCGTCCTCACCAAACCGATGAACTCCCTTGCAAACCGATGAGTTTTCGCATGATCCTATCCTTCAGTCCGATCTAGCGAACATGTCTGAGCGATTCAATATCCGCTCCACGTATGAACTAGATATATGAGAGGTGCCGGACAGCCCTGATGCTTGGTCTATTTGTGACGTTTTTGGTGCAGGCATTGTCGGGGCTTTTTGCCTGGACGTTCAAGGAGAAGTAAGTTCAGGTTGTACATGCTCTAAAGTCTCACAATTATATGCACCGAGAGATGGCAAGGTAGTGGCTGAACCCCAGCTCGGTGCACCCACACTACACCCACGTAAGAAAACATACCAAAACATTTTGAAAGAAACTGAAATTTTGTGGAAATGATTATGAACAAATCTTATAGATTGTTGCAAAATTTGATATAGAGCTCCTCGGATGTCATTTGACCACCAGACTTGGCAAGCATATATAACATTTGTTCATCATCATTTTCACAAAAAAAATTAGATTTTTAAAAACAATTTTGCTATGTTTTTTTTGTGTGGATGTAACGTGGGTGCATCAAGCTGGGGTGTAGAACAAATGTGGTGCATCTCATGAGCGATCTGGATCCGTACATAGTTTATTTTATAAATTGATCGACCGTTTGACTAATCATCACGGTATGCGCGCGCATCGATGCTTGCCACACTATCAGCTAGCTTGATCCGCTATGTATGCTACTCGGAGCAGTAAACTACTACCTCCATCCGGGTTTATTAGACCCCTTAGTATTTTGAGCCAAACTTTGACTATTCATATAACTACTAAAATATAGAATATATGCTACAAAAGGTAACACTATTGGGTTTGTATTTGAAAGAGCTTTCCGAAGGTATAAATTTTGTGACATATAGTTTATATTTTATTACTTAAATTTGTTGGTCAAATTTTAGTCCAAAATGAGAGGGGGCCTAATAAACCCGGGCAGAGGTAGTAGCGTATACATTCAAATCTGTACATTTATATTCATGGACTCATCGTTCATGGTCATGGCTGACTCATCGTTCAACGAGAATCCCGGCACGCTCATCAGGTCTACTCTCTACTCTTCCAGTGAAAAACTTTGAAAACCAGCACTCTCCTCCTTGTACTCCACGCTCGCCATATATATTCAAGCTAGGAAATGGGGCGTGTAGGGTTTGCCCTTGCCGTCCATCTTAAATAGCCGGATTTGGCCCCTTCGGGTTGCATGTCGGAGAGGCAACATGAATACATCCTCACCAAACCGATGAACTCTCTTGCAACCCGATGAGTTTTCGCATGATCCTATCCTTCGGTCCGATCTAGCGAACGTGTACGGGCAGTCAATATCCGCTCCACGTATGAGCTAGATGTATGAGAGGTGCGGGACAGCCCCGATGCTCGGTCTGTTTGTGACGTTTTTGGTGCAGGCGTTGCCGGGGCTTTTTGCCCGGACGTCCAAGGAGAAGTAAGGTCAGGTTGTACATGCTCTGAAGTCGCGTAATTATATGCATCGAGAGATGGCAAAGTAGTGGCTGAACTCCAGCTCGGTGCACCCACACTACACCCACATAAGCAAACATACCAGAACATTTTGAAAAAAATCTAAAATTTTGTGAGAATGATTATGAACAAATCTTATAGATGATTGCAAAATTTGGTGGTCAAATGACATCCGAGGAGCACGTACACTTTGAGTAATTTTCTGTAAAAAAAAATTTGTACAGAGCTCCTCGGATGCCATTTGACCACCAGACTTGGCAATCATCTATAACATTTGTTCATCATCATTCCCACAAATTTTTAGATTTTTTTAATATTTGCTTCTTTTTTGGGTGTGGATGTAGCGTGGGTGCACCGAGCTGGAGCGTAGAACAACCACTCTCCCGAAAGATCTGGACACAAATAGAGTTTGTTTTATAGATTGTTGGACCGTTTGACTAATTATCACGGCAATAATCCTACACCTACGAAGACTAACGTAAAAACATGCGTGCCACAGTGTTACCTAGCTTGATCCGCTATGTATGCTACGCGGAGCAGTAAACTAGCGCATACATTCAAATCTGTACATTTATATTCGTGGACTCATCGTTCATGGGCATGGCTGGCTCCGTCGTGAATCGTCCATCAGCGAGAATCCCGGCACGCTCATCGGGTCTACTCTTCCTCGTCCAGCGAAAACCTTAGTTTGAAAACCAGCAACATCATCTTCTCTCACGTACATAACGAGCAAGAATGGCACCTCGATGCAGCACAGGTCCACAGCACTGGGCAGTCCAAAATGTGGCAGCCGAAAGACCTCATCCTCGTCGCCGTCTCGCTCTGTGTGCTTGCATGCACGGTGGCGGCCGTCACCAAGGACGTGGCCACCTCCCTCTACACCATCCCCATCAAGTCCGGCCGTCCGATGGTCCTCGACCTCTCCGGCCCCATCGTCTGGTCCACCTGCGACGACGGCGCCTCCCACGACACGCTCGAGTGCAACAACATCGACTGCATGCGCGCGCACCGCTTCCACCCGCCCAGCTGCCCGCACACCGGCTACGGCATGCCCGACGCCCACAACCCCTACCGCTGCAAGTGCACCGCGCATCCGCACAACCCCGTCTCCGGCGACACCGCGTCGGGGGACATGACGCGTGCCACGCTCTCCGCCAACGCCACCGATGGCATGAACCCGTTGGGCCCAGTGTCGTTCACCGCCGTGACGTCCTGCGCGCCGGACTCCCTGCTGCAGGGGCTGCCCGCTGGGGCCGTGGGAGTGGCAGGGCTCGCGCGCTCCAGCCTCGCCCTCCCCGCGCAGGTCGCGGGAACGCAGGGCGTCGCTAACTCGTTCGCGCTCTGCCTCTCCAGCAGCCAAGGCAATGGCGTCGCCATATTCGGCGGTGGCCCGCTCTTCGTCCTGGGGCAGCCCATCTCGGAGATGCTGGGCGGCAGCACCCCCCTCCGCAAGTACATGGATTTCCCCGGCTACTACATCATGGCCAGCAAGGGCATCACCGTGGACGGAGTGCAGGTGCTGCCGGGCGAGCACGCACCGCTCACCATCGGCCTGTCCACGACGACCCCCTACACAGAGCTGCGCCGCGACGTGTACCGCCCGTTCATCAACGCGTTCGACCAGGCCATGGAACGCTGGGGCGCTGCCGGCTTGAGGGTCCCCTCCCCGGCCGCGGCGCCGTTTGAGCTGTGCTACAACGCTTCGAAGCTGTCGCAGACGCGGTTCGGCTTCTTCGTGCCGAGGATCAACCTGCTGCTGGACGGCGGCTGGATCTGGCCGGTGTTCGGTATGAACTCCATTGCGCGGGTGGACCGCGTCACGGCGTGCCTCGCTTTCGTCAAGATGAAGACGGGGGACAAGGCCGGGTATGGCGCCCATGCGGCGCCGGCGGTGGTGATCGGAGGGTTCCAGATGGAGCAAATGCTGCTGGTGTTCGACGAGGAGAAGCAGACGCTCGGATTCACCACCGGGCAGCACCTCATCACGGGGCTCTCCTGCGGCCAATTCAATTTTACGTTGCCCGCCTAGCCTAGTGTTGCGTGGTCACATGCGAGATGCGACCCACCATCCTAGCACGTCGAGATTTGAGTATTGGCTGTTTGACTATTTCTCATCCTGTATGCACTGTCAAACCACCATGTAGGCTCCATCACCCTTTCGTCAGATAGAGTGTACGCAAGGTGTGTGGATGACTATGACATTCTCTCTCCTCTATGTTCCATACAAAAGAAAAGGGAGATGGTACTCTTACATCAATGTCCGGATTAAACTTACTGCCGTCTCCCACCGGCGAGGGCGTGGATCCTCCTCCGGCCGCTCCGGCGGCGGGAGGAGGTGAGGATGCCGTTCCTTTGTCTCCGGTTTGTAGATAGGGCTGGTTTAGTTCCCGCCGGCGCCGTTTTGGTGAGGGTAGCACCGCCGGTTAGGTTGAATAATTCCGACGTTCCTCTTTCCCTATGTCAGTGCTGCACTGCTGCTGGTGCCATCATGTGAGTGGCGTTTGTCTCCCGCCGATCATTGGATCGGGAGGTGGCATGACATGCTTCTCCATTGGTGGCAGCGGCGGCTAGAGAAGGGATTTTTCTCCTTGTGGATCTGTTGATTCCACGAGTTCTTGGCTAGTCTGGCCGGTCGGTGAGGTAGCGTCATCGTCTGGGCTATGTGAGTGTTGCTCTCCTCTCCCTCTTTGCCGTGGCACTGACGTGTTCCCCATCGGCAGCGCGGAGGATGGGTCCTATGCCTGTAGGGTTGGATCTCTGGAGTTGCGAGAAGTTTAGTCGGCAATGGATGTGTCTCTGGTGTGCTGGTCCTCCGTGGCTGAGGTTGGAGACTACCGATCCGTCATGGCTGTCTACACAAGGCTGGTGCTAGTTCCAGGAGCAGCGGCAGCGAGAGCGGCGCACCCTCAACCCACTCTGGTGTGCGTGAATCTTCGCCAGGTGATCTGAGGGCCTCGTGGTAATTTTGTTTACTTTCGGTGTGCTTTGTACTACTTCTGAAACTTCAATATAGTCTTGAGGTCTTTTTGCAAAAAAAAATAAAAATTGTTGCCTCCTGATTTCCAATTAAATGGTGCAAATCAACCACGAGAGTGTTGTCCTGAAATTTCAGGTATGTTGTGATTCCTAATGCAAGAGTGATGAAGGAGATACGGATTGTAACGGCAGGTGATTGCGTCAAAATAAATGTTGATACTTCTTTCGAGCCAAATTATTTGAGGGGAACTACTGGTGCATTCAATCCAGATAAGAAAGGGAAGCTTATTGTTGCGATTAATGTACATTTGAAGGCCTAATAATATGTAATTAATATTAATTATGAAGAACGAAAGACCACCTACGAGTATTGCTGCAGTGATATTTCGTGATTGTTATTTCATGGAGCAAGACTTTGTAAAGGTTAAGTTTGAGCATACTATTAGGGATAAATTACGACAACCCCCCCCCCCCCCCCCCCCCCCCCTCCTCTATTGTACCTCTCGTTGTGAAGGATGTAACATTAAAACCATTGAATAAAGCGGTGTTTTGGGTAGCAAAAAAAAGCACTCTTCTTAAAGGGAATTCAATGACATTTCCAACCCACACAAGTGCATGATGCGTCGTGAGTGTAGCTCGACTCCGCATCTACTTCATATCGCGGAAAATATAGACATTCCAATTGCAGATAGGAAGTAATCGGATGTTGCTAGGAGGTGCCAACGATGATTATATGAAGCATGGACCATCCACCAAGAGAAGGTCAAGGTTGTACTAGTATACTCAATTCCATGTCTGGCATTGAAGCCTCAATCGCAAGGGAACCGATGAAGAGTCATGGTTGATGCTAATGCCTCATGGGTCCCATATGTGGAAACCAATTCTCACCCTCCTTACCACGACGATGTCAGAACCAATATCACCGCGATGGGGCGGAGCTAGAGATACTTATTGCATTGTTTTATCACCTTCATCGCCCAGGCTAATGGCATGCGTACTCCAAAACCTAATAAACCGTACCAAAACTCCCTTTATGTACGAAGATCCATGGTTGGCCCTAAAGTCAGCAGCAAGAGCTAGCTTAACTTGCCACATGAAGTGCAACACCGATAATGCACTAGCAAATCCCATGAAGGAAAGCCTGAAATAGTTGTTTATTCCAATCCAGTAGTAAAAAGTCAAATAGTTTAGTTTTCTATTATTCGACAATAATTGAAGTAAAGTGTGTTGGTTACTTGGCCAATTTGTATGCGTTGGTTATCTCTGAAGAGCAAGGTTCAAATGCTACGGTACTACATTGAAGTTTTGGGAGACAAAGGTTTGGACCCTATGAGACTAGTCATGTTCTCTCTGGTTTTCACAAAACCACTCACCTGGAATTCTAAAATAAAAATATTCATGGATTACATATTCCAATATCTTACATTTTAGATGTGTGTTTCGATACAACTCAACCAATGTATATATCTTGGTGTTCTATTGAAAGGAATGCTCATCCTATATGATATAGTACTAAATAGGTGGTCCCTACTAAAATATTTCTCTTAACATGGAAAATACCATGCAACCACGCATTGAAAAATGTTCACAAAATATAAAAAGTGTTCATGAAATTTTAGAAAATGTTCAAAATCTTTTAAAATTCTAGAATTATTCACAACTCTTTAAAAATGTTTACAAAATTTTCTAAATGTTCCTTATGAAGAAAAATAGCCATGTTGTATGAAAAAAAAAGAGAACCAGTGAAAATCGATAGAAAACGATGTGACAGTAATCTTCGAAGAGGCCTTCATTTTGTACCCTATATAATAATTAATGATAAATGTTTTTTTTGAAAGTAATTAATGATAAATGTTGTGTGTGTCACTATGATGAAGAGGCCGAAGGGCTTAACCTCCTTTTCCGAAAAAATTGTGTGCGCTCCTGTACCGTGTTATTTTGATGCACGGAGTTGTTTGCCAAAAGAATGTGAGAAATAAAAAATCGAGTCATATAGATGCGAGGAAATTCGAAATCCACACAACACAATCACAACATTTGACCACGCAACACTAGATCCATGCATGTAACTAAAACCAAGCACTAGGCGGGCAGGGTAAAATTGAAGTTGTTGCAAAAGAACCCCCTGCCGTTGATCTGCCCGCTGAAGGCCATCGTCTGCTTCTCCTCGTCGAACACCACCAGGTTCTCCTCCATCTGGAGCCCTCCGAGCACCACCGCCGGCGCCGCACCACCACCATAGCCGGCCTTGTCCGCCTCCTTCATCTCCACGAAAGCAAAGCACGCGGTGGCGCCGCCGTTCACCACCAACATGGAGTTGATGCCCTGCACCAACCAGCTCGTGCCGCCCTCCAGCCTAAAGCTGACCGTCGGAACGGGGAAGCCGAACCGCGTGTTTCCCAGCTTCGAAGAGTTGTAGCACAGCTCGAACGGGACCGCAGCCGGGGAGCTGGACGGGACCCTCGCACCGGCAGCCTGCTCTTCCATGGCCTGCTCGAACACGTGGATGAGCGGGCGGTACACGTCGCGGCGCAGCCGCGCGTGCAACGTCGTCGTGGAGAAGCCAACGGTGAGCGGTGCGTACGAGTCCAGCGGCACCTGCACTCCGTCCACGGCGATGCCCCTGCTGGCCGAGACGTAGTAGCCCGGGGATTCCCCGTGCTTGCGGAGCGGGGTGCCGCTGCTAAGCAACTCCGTGATGGACGGCCGGCTCGCCGGGAAGAGGAAGAGCGGCCCCCCGCCGATGATGGCGACGCCGGTGGTTTGGCGGCTCCCGAGGCAGAGCGCTAACGATCTAGGGACGCTCTGCTTGCCCGCGACCTGAGTGGGTAACGCGATGCCAGAGCGCCCGAGCCCTGCAACGCCGACGGCCCCGACCGGCAGACCCGCTAACAGGGGGTCCGGCGCGCAGGACGTCACGGCGGTGAACGACACCGGACCCAACGGGTTTCTGCCGTCGGTGGAGTTGGCGGAGAGCGTGACACGCGTCATGTCACCGGACGCGGTGTCGCCGGAGACGGGGTTGTGCGGGTGCGCGGTGCACTTGCAGCGGTAGGGGTTGCCGGCGTCCGGCATGCCGTAGCCGGTGTGCGGGCAATTGGTGCGCGCGCATGCAGTCGATGTTGTTGCACTCGAGCGTGTCGTGGGAGACGCCGTCGTCGCAGGTGGACCAGACGATGGAGCCGGAGAGGTCGAGGACCATCGGGCGGCCGGACTTGATGGGGACGGTGTAGAGGGAGGTGGCCGCGTCCTTGCTAACAGCCATCATCAGCGGCCTGCCGGCTGCCGCCACCCTCACCGGTCACCGTGCACGCCAGGACACAGAACGAGACGGCGACGAGGAGGTATTTTTGTTGCGACATTTTGGATTGGCCAGTGCTACCTGTGGCTGTGGTCGATAGAGGTGCCATTGCTAGCTTGAATATATATGGCGAGCGTGGAGTACAAGGAGGAGAGTGCTGGTTTTCAATGTTTGTCACTGGAAGAGTAGAGAGTAGACCCGATGAGCGTGCCAGGATTCTCGTTGATGGCCGCCTCACGACGGAGCCATGAGCGGGAGTGATGAGTCCACGAACTAGTTTACTGATCCGCCGGGTGGCGTAAATGGCGGATCTAGCTAAGCTGCATGCTATCGTGATTGTTAGTCAAAGGGTTGATCAATCTATATAGAAGAAACTCTGCTTGGATCACCTTCATGTTCACGTTCATGTTCTCGCTTCATGTTAGCTCTCGCACGTGGTTTCGTATGGAATTCGCGTTCACCTTCATCTTCTCCAAGAGTCGCCAAACGCAAGTACACGACCGAGCTGGAGAGGACTAGCCTAAGGGCTTGTTCGGTTAATCCCTCCCACGAGAGGATTAGAGAGGATTGGAGGGGATAAAGCACGGATCGCTTCTGGTCGTACGTCATCCAAATTACCCTTGAAGTTGGCGAAAATTACCCACCAATGCCATTCATAAGTGACAAAAACGATTCGCTTTTGTTTCCTTTAAAAATCAGTCGCGGATGCTCGTTCAATAAGCGACTATGCTATCATATATTGCATGTAACCATGCATCCCAGTGGCTAGACGCCTCCTGTACGAACTGGGAGACCCAGGTTCGATATCCCTTACTCTCCGGAAACTCAATTTGACTCCCAGGGCCAAATTTTTTTTTTCAAATGTCAAAAAAATCATGACAAAAAATTTATGTGATCTTAGTCATATCCAAATGCTAGCTGCAAATTTTGAGACAAAAAGGTTAAGCATTTTGGGCTATGCAAAAAAAAAACAAATTGAACATCAAATGTTACCCCAAAATGTCACCCCAAATTTGTTTTTTTCACCGACGAAAAACTGCCGCTCCGTTTCACATGAAAATTGTCAAGCATGCTTGCGACACTAACACGAACATCCACAAAAAAAATCAGAATTTTTTGAAAACATTTAGTATTTTTTTTCGCGTTACTGTTCATCCGGGTGCATTTGCACCCGGGAGCCAAAACGCCTCCCTCCCCGGAAACTCAATTTGGCTCCCGGGTGCACATGCTCCCGGGGCCAAAAAAAAAAATTCAAATGTCAAAAAAATCATGACAAATTTTTTATTGAAAATACATTTTATTGACAGCCGGCCGAGCAAGGCCTTCGTCCCTTTTTTTTTTACTTTCTTACACGTGGATTTTTTTTTGGTTTTATTTTGAAAATACATTGAATATTTTTATTATAAAAATTTCTTATATGTAAAATTTGAAAAAATAATAATCATGTATTAAAGAAATGTTAAAATTTTGTAGAAAAATGTTTTCATTGTTATACAAACAAATGGGTAGTGTGTACGGAAAACAAAATTAAGAAATAATAATGTAAGTTTCTCTTTTTTTGAAAAAAGTTAAGCATGTATTTAAATAATGTTAAATGTGTACAAAAAATGTTTTTGATGTATACAGAATATATAAAATGTGTATAGAACAAAGTAGACATAAAAAATTACAAGTTTTCAAATATATTAATCATGTACTTGGACAATGTTAAACATGTATATAAAAATGATCATAATGTATACAAGAAATGTAGAATGTGTATAGAAAAATTAGACATAAAAAAACTATATGTTTAAAAAAATGTTGACCATGAAATTGGAATATGTTAAATGTGTATATCTAAATGTTTTTGATGTATACAGAAATGTTAATGGAGAATGTAGACGTAAAAAATATTTTACCAAATGTTAATTATGTATTTTCAAAATGTTAATCATGTATTTTACAATTATTAAATGTGTATATAAAAAAACTTTCTGATGTACACAAAAAATGTACGATGTATATGAGAAAAGTAGACATAAGAAAATATAAGTTTTCAAAAATGTTAATTATATATTTGAAAAATCTTAAACATGTATATAAAAATTATTTGTGGTGCATAACAAAAGGTAGAAAGAAAACAAAGAAAACTATAAAATTGAAAAAGAAACACAGAAAACAAAGAAAGCAAAAAACCTATAAAACCCGAAAAATATACGAAAGAAAGAAAGAAAAACAAGAACGATAAAAATATGGTATCATTAATTACTAAAATGTACTTTGTTATGTTCATCGTAATGCAAGTATTTGTTGGGCGTCACCAGGAAGAATGGCAAAAAATGCGTAATGAGATATCTCCAATTAGGTAGATTTTTGTTGTTCAATAAATTAAATACATCTTGAGTATACTTCAAAAATCATTTCATTTTCATTGTTTCTGCGCAACACCACTTAACATGTTATTTGTCATGTGACATCCTCAAAGATTTCATGGGATTTAATGGTGTCTTGATAGTGTGTATGAGGGGTGACTTTTTCTCCCCGTCGCAACGCACGGGCATTTTTGCTAGTCATTAATTAAGATAGAAGAGAGTTGCCCGGTTAATTAACGGAAACCCGGGCAAAAACCGTTACAACACGCCTCCAACAAGGCACCATCAACACACACCGACCCCGGGGCCGTGCACCAAGCGAGCCGCTGGCTCCGCCACCCGAGCAGCACGAAGCCGACACGCTACCACCAAACCCGGAGCCGCCGCTCCGGCATCCACGCCGACCCCGAGGCCGCGCACCAGACGAGTCGCCTGCCCTGCTGCCCAAGCAATCGGAGCCGACGCCCTGCATCTATCTCCGGAGCCGCCGCTCCGACGTACAGACGGAAACCACCCACGCCGACCCCGAGGCCGCGCACCAGGCTAGCCGCTAGCTTCATCACCCGAGCAACGGAAGCCGACACCACACAACCATATCCGGAGCCGCCGCTCGGATATCCACGCCGACCCCGAGGCCGCGCACCAGGCTAGCCACCAGCTTCATCACCCGAGCGATTTTGACTTGTAGGGGGTTTAATCCTCCTCAATCCCCTCCAAACCCCTTCAAATCTGAAGTAAAATAAGGCCTCATGGAGTCGGAAAAGGATGAGATGGTTTAAATGGGTGTGTACGTAGCTATTTTA
The DNA here is from genome assembly GCA_039707655.1 of Elymus sibiricus. Taxonomy (NCBI): domain Eukaryota; kingdom Viridiplantae; phylum Streptophyta; class Magnoliopsida; order Poales; family Poaceae; genus Elymus; species Elymus sibiricus. The sequence goes on from CM077667.1 coordinate 477,181,189, forward strand.
ATTTAATTGTGTACAAATGAGGTATATGTGGCCATAGGACAGGAGTGCAATTCTGTAGGCACACATGTAGCACCGTAGCGCAGATTTTGTCTACAACCATTTTTTTACCTGTTTTGGAAACTTTCTAGAAGGTTTCTGAACTATTTTTTTCCTATTGCTTCCTTCTTCTAGTTTTTTAATCGTTGTTTTTCTTCTTCTTTTTATTTTTTTCTTTTCTTTTATAAAAAATTCACAGTTTTCAATTATTTTTGAAAATCTTCATAAAAAGGTTCAGATTTTAAAATTTTGTTTGCTTTTCGAAAAAAGAAGTTTAGAATTTTCAACCAAAAATTGTGTTTTCAAAAGATATTTGGAATTTCCAAAAAATCAATTTTAAAAAATAATCTTCAAAAAATCAGTAATTTATTTTAATTTCAAAATTTCAAAAACTGTTCAAAATATACATGGTTCAAAAATTATTGACAATTTAAAAAATGATCACATATTTTCAAAATTTGATCGCTTTTGAAAAAAAGTCAAAAATTCAAAATATGTTTGCTTGGTTCAAACAATATTTGTCTTCTAAAGAACTGCTCATGATAATATGTTCAAAGAGTGTTTGGATTTGGCTTTACAGTTCGTTGTTAAATGCTCTCGCTGCTCATCCGTCACTTAAAATCCTTAGGTCCACTTGCTAGTGACTGTCCTTCGTTAGCCAGAGGTCTAGAGCTTGATTCCTGGTGAGGACATTGCTCTTTTCGTGAATCTTTTGTTGCACTACAGCACCAACAGTGTTATCGGGCACGCACGACAATGTGCTAGCCCTGTCGGGGTTCCATGTGTGCGTCGCGAGCCTATTTACCGCATTTGCGTCAGATATGAGCTCTTGGAGAAGACCTTGTGCGAACGTGCGGTGTTCTTGGGAGGTCGGGCTGCTTGAATGGTGACCTGTCAGCCTGCTATGGGGAAATCAACTTTGCGTTCCAAATCTACCATATCTATCCATCCATACATCCGTCGAAGGTACTCTTTGATTCACATGACTATGAATGCATGAATAGAAAAGAAAAAGATTTCAATGTCATGCCCATGCTCATCCGACTTGGAGTTGAATCTCCTAGAGCAACGTCTAACTTCTCTAGGTCGAGGATATAGGCTTCCAATCTACATTGTTGGTGCCTCTTGGCAATGCCCGGTTACTTTCTATATGCAATAAATAGTAGAGAATATGGCTTTGGAGGCAGTTTCGGTAAATGGAGGGCGGCGGTTCCCTATTCCGCCTCAAAGCCTGTGTCGCTAATACTTGATCCAACGGAGGCGGTTGTGGAAATAGCCTCCAATACTCTCAACATCACAGACGGTTCCATATTTATGATCGTGTCCAATGTCGTCAACATTACAGGTGGTTTCATATCAATAACCGCCTCCATTTTGTATCTCAGCGGTATAAAGATTTCCTTTTAGGTACCCACCTTTCGTATTGATAGTCTAGATGAAATTGAAAGTAAACATACAAAATGGCACTGCTCAATTTTCATACCCCCCCCCCCCCCCCCCCGTGTAATGAAATATAAGAGCGTTTAGATCACTAATTTAGTGATCTAAACACGCTTACATTACTTTACGGAAGGAGTATTTCTTAATGAATCACGCGAATGACATTGAACTAAGCATACACATACATCATTCATTTGCACAAAGCTTTGCATCTCTTAACAAACATCATCAATGAATGTTTGAAGATTATTTCAAAGGACAAAACAAATCTCATATGTGGAGAAGTCATGAGCATACATGTTAGCAAGTTAAACAAGTCTGTCTTCATCAAAATTAGCAAATGAGTTCCTTGGATCAAGACAAGCAATGCATCTTAATAATTGAGTAGATCTTTAAGCAAACCAGTTATTTAACTCAGTAATAATTTGGTCATGCACAAAGTTGAACAATTTGTATCTCAAGCGGTGATAATAAGTTACCATTTGATCACCACGTCCCGTTGAGCGACCTCAAGAAGATATTGTATCATCCATGTTAGGCAATATAATGTTCTGTTTAACACCAAAGTCATTTGTCTCTTCGAACAGCTGATCCCAACCATTTTCTCTTATATCTTGAAGTGACTGCAATATGACCCTAGTTAAACTCACTTCAAGAACAATGTTTTTATCTTTCCTTTGCAAACATTGTGACAACTCATTAGTCTTTCCCATTAGTTTGATCATAAGATGCAATATGGAAACAAACTCGAAGCTTCCCATCAGAGAAATCAAGCCACATATTGTGCTTCTTTGTGTTGATTTTTTTGCGTCATCATGAATGTTCTCTAACACTTGCAAAACATATTTCCACATAATTAGAAACGACACAAAGTTTTAGGATTGTGCCCCATCGTGTATCCCTAGGTCGTACAAGAATAGCACCTTAGCACCAGTCCACGCACATCACAACTTATCAAAGCAATGAATGCGAGTTAATGAATCATGGTGAAACTAACTCGATAATATTCTTGTGTGTCCTCGGGAATGATTTAATCACTATAAGAAATATTTCATGCTTGTTCTATGCAATAAAAGGATTTGGCCACCTTGCTGCAACTTGTCACTTGTGTTACTTTTTACGCGCTACAAATTATTTTGCTATCAAACTATATATCACAACTACTTTACAACACTTGTAGGGAATACATTGCTAAAAACTGCTTATTGATTCCTTCTTCTCTTCGTTGGGTTCGACACTATCACTTATCGAAAGGACTACGATTGATCCCCTATACTTGTGGGTCATCAAGACTCTTTTTTGAGGCCGTGGCCGGGGAGTGAAGCACTACTGCAGGAATGCCTAGTAGTGGCGGACGGAAAAAGCCTAACGGTGACGAGCAAGGCTCTCAGGGGCGTCCGTCACTGACCGCCCGCCACTGGTAAACTCATTAATGGCCGGCCTTCAATGTAGGCCCGCCACTGCTCAAAGCTGAAGCAGTGGTGAGCATATTGTAGTGCGCGCCACTGACAGCCCTGGTATGCAAATAATTTTTTTGTAGCCACGACAGCATTGGAGATGCCTTGGCTGTGTTTTGCATAAAAGTCATATCATAAATTGCAATACGCTGCGACCTTACAGTGATTGTGATAAGAAATTATGGTACATTGCGGTACATTGCAGCATATGTTAACCACTAGTTAATTGTTATCAAGCATGACTAAGGGCCAACTCTTTTGGATGGCGTAAAAAATAAGCTTCCTCTCCCCAACTTAAAAAATAAGCTGCTCTTAAAATTTGTTGAGGCTTCTAAGTTTTTTATCCCATAATTAATTCATAAGCCCCAGTGATTGAGAGATTCGGCTTAAGAGAAAAGCTGGGGAGGAACTAACCCTAAGACTGCACTAAATAATTGTTATCATCTTAGTTAGCTAGCTACGCAGCAAATAGTAGTCAAATCACGATCAACTGTACAAACATCCAGTAGTTAATTGGTACTGAACATGACAAGTGTTAGGACCTACTCCTCTCTTTTACAAAAAATTAAAAAGAATTGGAAAATCCCTCCATCTCCGTGATGGAGCACAGAGATCCACTGGTCTTCAATTTTTGGCCTACACTCATTCAATATTTATCTCCCTCCTTCAATTTTGAGACGTCCATCTGGTAAACTTTGTTCAGTCGAGTATCTATCTTTGAAATTGGCTTTCTCATGACAAACAATTGTCATCTCATCTTGCACATCCATCAGCGCAGACACAACAACTCTTGAGAGTTTATGTTGAAGAATATAATAGTACATGGTAAGCAGTGTAATTTATTTAAAAAAATGTGAAAAAAAATAAACTAATGACACGATAATTGAAAATCTTGCCATGCAATTTTCATCTCCGCCACTAGGCGTAAGGGCGCCTACTCCCTCTTGAGGGTGTTGTTGAGAAAATCATTGACTTAGTGGTGTGTGTTTATTTCATATCTTATACTGATTCAATCATGGCCGACTTTATTTTACACTCTGATTAATAATTAATAAAAAATGTTGTGTGTGTTACGATGAAGAGGCCAGGAGTTTAATTTCCTTTTTCGAGAAAAAAAGACATGTGTGCGGGAAAGTCATGTTCTGATCCCGAGCTCATTTGAGCTCGGGATGAACAGTAAAATCGGAAAAAAATGGAAAACATTTCAAAAAATTCTGAAATTTTTTAGGTGCGAACATTGACAAAAGTTGTCAGTGCTTGTAAAATTTCATTAAAGAATAACATTCGTAGAAGTCATGAAAAAACAAATGAAATCAGTACTCCAAAATGTTATGGAAAATAACACTTTTGAAGCTTCAATTTTGTCTTTTTTGCTATGATTTCCACAAATGTTATTTTGTGATGAAATTTGGTGAGCACTGAGAACTTTTGTCAATGTTTTCACTAAAAAAAATTCAGATTTTTTTGAACTTTTTTCTGTGTTACTGTTCGGGTGTAGAAACACCACGTGTGCGCTTCTGTACTGTACTGTAGTGTGTTATTTTGACGCGGGGAGTTTTTTTTTCCAAAACGGAGGCAAAAGCTTTGCCTCATCTCATTAATAAAGCAGAAGAGAGTTGTCCGGTTAATAAACGGAAAACCGGACGAAAACCGTCACAAACCGCTGAGCGGCACACACATACTACCACACACACCTCACATAGAGGGTCTCGTCAACATCACACACCGGTGTCATCGTCGTCACTTCTCCCCAACAGACGTCATCGCCCTCCCTAATCTCCGAGCAAGCGACTCCGATTTCGCCGAAGACAAAGTCGACCCAACCCACACCGTAGAGGCTGTGAGAAACACAAGAAGCCCCGAGCCAAACCCAGCCACCCGCGCCAAGGACAGCACAACTCCGACTCTAAGAGATAGCTCCGAAGGAGAACCATGCAAGGCTGGCGCCGCGGAAGACCACCGAACAGACCACCTGCTACCTGTCATCGTCGCCACAGGGGCCCCGCTGCCGCAGCTCCGACTTCACCGCAACAAAACAACCCGAGGTAATCCCACGAGCACGCTGGAGAAGAGCCGACTACCGCAACCATTGCCGCGCCTCCGACATCGCACACACCCATCATCGTTGCCACAGAAGACTCGACGCCAACACCACCAACTTCCTACAGTCCCGCTTGATGATGCCTAGCTCCAAAGACGAAGCCCCCAAGAGGGGATACGATGCTAGAGCACCGTCATCGTCCGATCCCATGGATCTAGGGTTTCCCCCAAAGCTTCGGAGGTTGGAGCTGAGAGTACCTCGACGATGCCAACAAGAAGGACGCAGGGAGTTTGTTTGCCAAAAGAAAGAGAGTTTGCCAAAAGAAAGAGAGAAATACAGAGGGAAACTGGAAATCCACACAGCACGAGCACAACATTTGACCACGCAACACTATATCCATAGTAGTTCCATACACATGTAAGTAACTGCGTATAAAACCAAGCTCTACTCTAGGCGGGCACGGTAAAATTGAAGTTGCTGCAGGAGAGCCCCCTGCCGTTGATCTGCCCGCTGAAGGCCATCGTCTGCTTCTCCTCGTTGAACACCACCAGGTTCTCCTCCATCTGCAACCCTCCGAGCACCACCGCCGGCGCCGCACCGCCGCCATAGCCGGCCTTGTCCCCCTCCTTCATCTCGACGAAACCGAAGCACGCCGTGGGTCGGCCGATCACCAGCGCCATGGAGTTGATGCCCTGCACCGCCCAGCCCGTGCCGCCCTCCAGCCCAAAGCTGACGGTCGGCACTGAGTAGCCGAACCGCGTGAGTGACAGCCTCGACGAGTTGTAGCACAGCTCGAACGGCGACCCGGCCGGGGAGGGGATCCTCGCACCGGCGGTAATCGCACCCTCGCGTTCCATGGCCTCGTCGAACGCGCTGATGAGCGGGCGGTAGATGTCGCGGCGCACCAGCGCGTACGGGGTCGTCGTGGAGAAGCCAATGGCGAGCGGCGCGGGCGAGTCCAGCGGCACCTGCGCTCCGTCGACGAAGACGCCCCTGCTGGCCGTGACGTAGTAGCCAGGGGATTCCCCGTGCTTGCGGAGCGGGGTGTCGCCGCCCAGCATGTTCGTGATGGACCGCCCATTATCCGCGAAGAGCGGCCCCCCGCCGAAGATGGCGACGCCGGCTCGTTCGCGGTTTCCGAGGCAGAGCGCGAACGAGTTGGCGACGCCCTGCGTGCGCGCGACTTGTGCGGGGAACGCGAGGCCGGAGCGCGCCAGCCCGACCACGCCGATGGCCCCCGACGGCAGCCCCGCTAACAGGGAGTCCGGCGCGCAGGACGTCACGGCGGTGAACGACACCGGGCCCAACGGGTTCCTGCCGTCGGTGGCGTTGGCGGAGAGCGTAGCGCGCGTCATGTCACCCGACGCGGTGTCGCCGGAGACAGGGTTGTGCGGGTGCGCCGTGCACTTGCAGCGGTAGGGGTTGCCGGCGTCGGGCATGCCGTAGCCGGTATGCTGGCAGTTGGGCGGGTGGAAGCGGTGCGCGCGCATGCAGTCCATGTCGTTGCACTCGAGCGTGTTGTGGGAGGCGCCCTCGTCGCAGGTGGACCAGACGATTGGGCCGGAGAGGTCGAGGACCAGCGGGAGGCCGGACTTGACGGGGATGTTATAGAGGGAGGTGGCCGCGTCCCTTGTGACGGCCGTCACCAGCGGCCGTCCACCGCCGTCGCCAGTCGCCGTGCATGCAAAAACGCAGATCGAGACGGCGACGAGGAGGAAGTCTTTTGGTTGCGCCATTTTGAAATTCGGACTGGCCAGTGCTGTGGTTGATCGAGGTGCCATTGCTAGCTCGTTATATATGGACTAGGTTATTCAGTCGAAGAGGAAGAGTAGACCCGATGAGCGTGCCGGGATTCTCGTTGATGGCCGGCTCACGACGGAACCATGAGCGAGAGCGATGAGTCCACGATGATAAGCACTAGTTTACTGATCTGGGTGGCGCAAATTGCGGATCTAGCTAGGTAGCTGATGGATGGTGTGGCACTCCATGCCATGGTGATAATTAGTCTATACTAGAAGAGGCTCTGCTTGGATCCAGATCTCTCCTCGGACAGCAATAAAGAGAAGCTCTCGCACGTGGTTTCGTGTGGAATTCGCGTTCACGTTCATCTTCTCCAAGAGGATGCTCGTAGGGTCAAGTAGTCGCCCAACGCAAGTGCACGACCGATGTAGGAAGGATGAGATGGAGGAAGAAGAAGCAGTGCGCGCGTGGCATGGTTTAAATGGGTGTATACGGATAAGGGCCGGCCATGGCAGTATGGGAAATCTGCTACTACGTACCTATTTTAATTTAATTTTGTACAAAGGGAATCGTTTCCCTCCGGACGACCGGCAGAGCGCCCTGCCGGTCATCCCTCGCTCGCTCGTTCGCCTCAGAAGCATAGACTGGGCCAGGGGTGTTCGTGGGCCTCTAGCGAGATTTTTTTTTCTCATCTCTTTGATATTTTTTTCTCTTTTTTTCTTCTTTCTCTTGCCTTGTTTTTTTCTCTCTCACGCAACCCCGTCATCCCTTGCTCCTTCGTCATCCATGGACAAAGCTACAATTGGCGAGTCCTGGTGCTATAACCGTCGTCACCCTTTGCTACGAGGACGGTAAAAATTGCTGCAACCATGCATGTCGATAGCGACAATGACAATTCTTGCTTCAACCGTCGCCAGTCTTTGCTACAACCGGCGATGGGAATTGCTACAACCATTCATGTCGATGTCGTGACCTATGACCCGCGATGACAACGACTGCAATTTTGCTTCAACCTTTGTCAGCTTTTGTTACGACCGGCGATGATAATTGCTACAACTATTCACGTTGATGATGCGACCCGCAACGGAGGCAACAATGATTTTGGTTCAACCTTCGTCGGATTTTGCTACGGCCAGGCGATGAGAATTGCTACAACCGGAGAGATCTCTTGCTGGAACCGGTGACAATTTTTGCTGGAATTAGTGTTGCTTTTTTTTTATGCTTGTGTGCTACAACCAGCTCTGTCCAACCGCAAAGCTTCAACCGGCGGCACCTGAGAAAGCTAAAATCGTCCACGAAAAAGCTTCAACCGGATATAGCATAAGCTGGGGGTGGCAATTGTTGCGACCGTTGACAGAAAAAGGTTCAATCGTACATGAAAAAAGTTGCAACCGTTGACAAAGAAAGCTTCAACCAAACAGTATGCAACAGAAAAAGTTGCAACCATTGACAAAAAAGTTGCAACAGTTGACAAAAAAGCTTCAACCCTAGATCAAAAAAGCTTCAACCAAACAGTGTGCAACAGACAAAGTTACAATCATTAATATAAAAAGCTTCAACCGTAGATGAAAAAAGCTTCAACCAATGACTGACAATGGAAAAGCATTATAGAGGCCCGTGTTTCCACGGAAGCTGCAACCGGCGTTGGCGGGTGCTACAGCCGACAATGATGCTTCGATCGGCGATGGCGAAGGTGCAACCGTGCAATTTGTAGCTACAAACTGGCATGAAAAAAATTGTGACCAGAGAGCACGAAAGTTGTGACCAGCGACGAAAAAAGCTACGGCTTTCAAGCACGGAAGCTACAACCAGCGACAAAAAAGCTGCCACCAACGAGCCCAGAAGCTATGACCAGCGTGCAAAAAAGCTGCAGCCGTCGAGTGATTTTGTTGTTGCTAGCCCAGGTCTATTTACGAGAGCTTCCGCCTAGAGTTTTCAACGATCAGACTCGAACCAGTTCAAGCTAGCTCATTGTGCATGTGGTACTGTAGATCAATTAAGATGCTTGCATGCTTGCTGGCAAGTTAGCTTTGCATGTAGGACGTATACTCCGAGGATTTGATCTACGTTCTAAATCCAACACCGAGCGTGGTGTCGGGTGAGTGCGGGCGACACGGCTAGTCGAGATCGAGCGCCGATGGCCGGCAAGAGCGTGCGGCGCGTTAAAACGGCGAGTTGTGCGTTTTTTTTTTCCTTTTTCTTGTTTGCCTGTGTTCAGGACAGAGGCACGAGAAATCTAACGACGCAGGTCGTCTTGATCCAACGTGCGCGCGCTGACCGGCCGAACCGTTACGCCGGCCCGCCGGCGCAGATCAGTCCCCTTGTACAAATGACTTACATGGGTGTGTACACATGTACAGCAGGTTTTTTCTGGAACGGTTTTTTACCTGATTTTGGAACTTTCTAGAAGGTTCCTTAACCGTTTTTTTTCTGTTGCTTCCTTTTTTCTGGTTTCTTCTAGTTATAAGATAGTTATTATTATTTTCTTTTATTTTCATTTTCTTTTGTCGAAAATTCACAATTTTCAAATATCGTTCAAAATCTTCAAAATTTGTTCACTTTTTCCAAAAAAATGTTTAGAAATTTTCAGTTTTTTAGTGTTTTCCAAAAAAATATTGGAACTTAAAAAACACATTTCAAAAAATATCATATTTTTCGAGAATTTCTCACAATTTCAAAAATGATAACAGTTTTTCAATAATTGTTTGCGCTTCATAATGTTTTTGAATTTTTCAAAAATTGTCCCTATTGTTAGAAAATTGTTGACTTCCTATTCGCAATCAACGGTAGAAAATTGGGCTTTGCGGGAGGTTTCGGTACATGGAGCGCCGGCGGTTCCCTATTCTGCCTCAAAGACCACATCTCTAATACTCGATCTAGTTAGGCGGATATGGAAATTGCCTCCAATACTCTTGACACTATAGACGGTTCCATATTTATAACCGCCTCCAATGTCGTCGACGGAGCAGGCAGTTAACCACCCCCATTTTCTATCTCATGGTTATAAAATTGCCTTTTAGGTACCCACCTTTCCTATTGATAGTTCGGATGACATTGAAAGTGAACATACAAAAGGGCACTGCTCAATTTTCATATTTCTAAATGAGTCGCGCGAATGACATTGAACTAAACATAGCCATACACCATTTGCACAAAGCTTTGCATCTCATAACTAATATCAACATTGAATGTTTCAAGATGATTTCAAAGGAGAAAAGAAATCTGATATGTGGAAAAGTCATCAACATACAACTTAGCAAGTTCAACAAGTTTGTCTTCATCAAAATTATCAAATGAGATCCTTGGATCAAGGAAAGCAATGCATCTTAACAATTGAGTAGATCTTTCAGCAAAGCGGTGATTTAACTCAGTAATAAGTTGGGCATGCACAATATTGAACCATTTGTATCTCAATTGGTGGTAATAAGTTATCATTTGACCACCACGCACCCTTGAACGACCTCAAGACACTATTGTATCGTCCATGTTATGAAATATAATGTTATGTTTAAAAGTAATTTGTCTTTTCCCAGAGCTCCCAACCATTTTCTCTTATATCTTGAAGTTTCTCCAATGTGACCCAATCAAACTCACTGCAAGAACAATGTTTTGATCTTCCCTTTGCAAACATTGTGACAACTCATTAGCCTTCCCAATAGTTTGATCATAAGATGCAACATGGAAACAAATTCTTAGGAGGGTTTGCCATACACCATTTTCCGTCAGCAACTTAAGCAACCATTTCCCAAGGAGAGTAGTATTTTTAACCTCAAGGTCATGAATTCCTAGCCCTCCTTGATCTTTGGGACGGCAAACCACACTCCATTTAGCCAGTCGATATTTCTTTTTCTCACTATCTCCTTGCCAAAAGAATCTTGATCAAAAATAATCCAATCTATGCAATACTCCTTTAGGCAGTTGGAAAAAGAAAATCATATATAGTACCATATTACTTAGCACTGAATTTATGAGGACCAATCTTCCACCCAGAGATAGCAGTTTACCTTTCCAACTGCTTAATCTTTTTTGTAGTCTTTCCTCGACGTGTTTCCATTCAGCATTGGTGAGTCTCCGATAATGTATCGGTATCCCCAAATAATTGATGGGAAATTGGCCTAGCCCGCAGCCAAACAATTCAACATACAGGTTTGCCTCATCTTGTGCCTCGCCAAAACAAAATAATTCACTTTTATGAAAGTTTATCTTAAGACCTGAGAGGTGTTCGAAGGCTGATAAAATTAATTTCAAATTCCTTGCTTTCTCCAGGTCATGATCCATAAAGAGAATTGTACCGTCGGCATATTGAAGGATGGATAATCCACCATCAACAAGATGATTAGCTACCCCGTCAATTTGTCCATCAACCTTTGCACGATCTATCATGACAGCCAACATATCAGCCACTATGTTAAATAGCATGGGAATACCTCTGCTAAAGGACTTGGTTAATTAGCATTGTATGTTTTGGTGATCATGTTCGGTCAACTCTTCAATCAGGGCTATCTCGGTTCTCCCTGGTCAGGCTTTAAAATTAGAGTCTTTCAGTCAGGGGCGGAGACGAGAGCCCCCCCCCCCCCCCCACACACACACACACCCCAACCTCAATGTCTCTCGGGCCATGCTAGTACTACTCCCTCTGTTTCTAAATATAAGTTTTTTAGAGATCCCACTACGAACTACTATGCCTTCCCAATAGTTTGATCATAAGATGCAACATGGAAACAAATTCAAAGCTTTCCATCTGAGAAATCATGCCACCTACTATGCTTCTTTGTGTAAAATGTTCTGCGTCATCATGAATGTTCTCTAACACTTGCAAAACAGATTTCCACATATTTAGAAATCGCCACAAAGTTTTATGATGTTTGCCGTACCGTGTATCGAGGTTGGTTGCTTGGTTGTTCCCTTTTCCTATTTTTTCCCACGCTCCAATTGGCTTAGAATATTGTCGTGTTGGTATTAGGCTAGTTCATCATGTCTCTTACAAGAAGCATTGACGGTGTCGGCAATAAAAGTTGTGTGGTTAAAAATGTTGGAGAACGGAGCATGAATTTCAAAAATTTCTGTAGGGGAACGCAGTAGAAAACAAAAAAATTCCGACCTACGCACCAGCCCAGGACCACTATGAAGACTGCATACAAGGTTTGATCTTTTTCGTTACCGACTCGTAGCGCAGCGGAAGTAGAGTCGATGACGATCGGCGGTGCAGATCCCCGCAGCTAGGATTTTACAACCTCCCAACCGCGAGGATGTACTCCCTCGTCAGCTCACCGGACGGATCTCCGGGCAGCCCTTCGAGAGGCCTCGGGACAGTCCCTCGGATAGTCCCACCGGACGGATCCTCGGACAGCCCTCCGGGAGGCCTCTGGACAGTCCCTCGGATAGTCCCACCGGACGGATCCTCGGACAGCCCTCCGGGAGGCCTCTGGACAGTCCTTCGGATAGTCCCACCGGACGGATCCTCGGACAGCCCTCCGGGAGGCCTCACTGACAGCCCTTCGGGCGGGTCACTCGGACAGCCCTTCGGGAGGACCCCCGAAACACGGACAGTAACTCGGACAGCCCTTCGGGAGGCACTCTCGAACTAAGACCGAAACTACGATCTCTCTACAGAGTTGCACACATACGGTGTCATCTATCCGGCAGGGCTTCGCCGTCCAGAACTAGTTCCCACCGGAACCCAGACAGCCTTTCGGCTCTACGAAACTATTTCGCTGGGAGGGAGAGAGAAGCCAGAAATGTCATGGCACTTGTATGTGAGAAGGAAGTGAGTGTGGAGGCAGCCCCTCCACCTCTATTTATAGGAAATCCAAGGGGTAGGGTTTCTTGGCCCCCAAGCCTTCTAGAAACCTTTTTGGGAAAATATCCCAAAAGGTGACTTTTCCATAAATATCCCAAAAAACACTTTCACTATTCACGACGACATTTTTCAGCGTCTGATCGAACTGAAAATATTCATGTGGGCTTAGAACATTTCCAGTACCCACCAAAATAATTTTCAACGCGAGCCGGAACAATTCCGGTTTAGTGATTTTCATCTGCGAAAAGCATCTGAAGCGGTTCCGGCAGCTCCGGAACATTTCCGGTTTTCATCCCGGAAAATTCCAGAAAGTTTCCAGAACGATTCTGGCACCCTCCAAGAATTATTAGGCATGTGCCGAAACCATTTTGACTTTATGGTGTACTCCGAAACAACTTTTCGGTTTTACCGGAACTATTCCAATATCCTCTCCGGAACATTTCCGTTTCGTCCGAAACTTTTTCGGTGATTTTCTCTCAGACTCCCCATCTAGTATTCAGCAGATAGATGACCCTTAAGCGTGTGACCCTATAGGTTCGGTGAAGCATAGACATGACCCGGAACCCCTTCCGATCAATGATCAACATCGGAGCCGTGGACACCCATATTGACCCCTATACCCACACGAATGAATATTCGAGTGAACCTCCAGTTGCCGTGTGCTATTCCTGTTGCTTCGCGATATGTTACAAATACCCGAGGTGAGAAACATCGGCATCCTCGTGGATCAACACTTGTCCACAATGCCAGTTACCTCGTTGCCGGTTTTTGTTCTCTTTTCTCGTTTCTGTGTTCCGGTATCCCTGTGATCAAATCATACTTGTGTCTGGCCAGACGATGATGGATACCGTAACACCGAGAGGGCCTAGAGATATCTCTCCATCGTCGGAGGAGCAAATCCCAATCTTGAGCTATCAAGTTACTTAACATACTTTTCCATGAACCCGTAAGCCGCCGTAATAGCCACCCATTTACGGATGACGTTTAACAAACCCCAAAGTTCATGAAGCAAGCATGAAGAAACTCGACACTCTCATGGTCTAAGGAATTATGCAAACATTAACTTCTCTGTGTTATTAACCATTAACTTATGACGAATGAATCTCATAGCATAACATCAATCGGGTCGATTCAACACAAGTGTTCTACTAACATTGTGCCCTCAAAGTTGCCGGCATAGACATGCCCATGATCAGGAAAACAGAACCATCATGCAACACTTGAGATAGTCTTAGAGGCCAGACTAGGAATACATTTTACCGTTTATTATTCCACACGTGCATATGAGTCTTCCTCTGAGCCTCGTGGTTATTGCAGACTCGAGAACCATAGCAGTTATAGCATGGAACATAAACCTAATTATTAACAGGGAGATAATCAATAACATTTATTATTGCCTCTAGGGCATATCTCCTACAGACTCCCACTTGCACTAGAGTCAATAATCTAGTCAATGCTAATGCACTTTACACCTATGGCATACTGGTGTAAAAAATGCTTCGCATGTGGTATAGCCTGATGTCCAACGGATCTGACGACTTCAGCTCCGTGTGTAACTTTGCATATCCTCGCGTTTTCACGCTTTCACAAAATTCATATTTTGTGTGGACTTGGCTTTGCATATGTGTGAATCATTGGTCGAAACCTGATTCCTCAGACTGAGCTATGGAGCAACTATCTGCAATAGTGTCCCATAGACCAAAGCCATCTTGGAACCATACTAAGTTCATGAATGAACTATATGATTCAACAACTTCTTTGTCGCTTCTTAAGCGTCAACATACTTAGCCTTTGTTATAGAATTCGCCACAGTATCTTGTTTGGAACAATTTCCAACTACCGTGCCATCATATTGTGTATTACACAAAACCCTTAACTTAAATCGAAAATCGCATGGAGCATTGATGAAGGTTGTATCGATGTAATTACTTACAACGAGCACTTCATAATCTCTGCTTGCGAGAAAACATGTCATCACTACTACTCTAGTACTCAATGACATCTTTCACTGTTGTCCTATGATCAGTACTTTGATCACTTTGGTATCCATACTCGCAACAACTTTTGGAGTATCGGACATATCTGGTTGTTTTACATACCATGGAATACATGATTAATCCAAACACAAGAGTGTGTGGAATCTCCATCATGTATTTTACTCATCAGTGTTTTGGGACACCGAGTCTTGCAAAAACTCTTTCCATGTGACTTCGGCAAGAATCACTCCTTGGCGTTTTAAATGCTAAAAAGTTTTAGCATCTTGTCAATATGTATTCATTGCTTAGCCCCATTAGGTAAATCTATCTCCATAGATCATCATGCCTAATATTGAGGCTATTTAGCCCAAGCACTTCATCGGAAAAACTATTTTCAAATGAAGTCCTAATTCGTGTCAAGAAATTTATTTCCAATTAACAATGTGTCAAGTACACAAGGTTTTTAGAAATATTATTATGCTCCCACTTACTTTCTTGAATCACAAGCATCTTCGATACCCATTTGATGATGTCAAAACCCTTTTGACCATTCCATCAAAAACGAAGATTCCAACTCCACTTTGCTCTCTTCTGTCCATCGCTGGAACTCTGAAGTTTGCATACTTACTAGCATCCTCTGGATCAACAAATTACTTTGGACTGTATCACATACAAGTCCTAGGTTTCATTTCCATCACATGGAAATCCTTTTGTCATCCATGTTTCATATCTCATGATTGAAATATATATTAATTGCTAGTTCAACCCGAACCGACTTTAAGCATCGCCACGGTGAGACAATCTCATCGTAGTCAACTCCTTGAACTTGTTATTGCAACAAGTCGAGCTTTATGGATAAAACATTTTATCCGTATCAGGTTTTAGTTCCATAAATATTCGTTAGACTCTAAGTCTTCCGAAAGGTGTATCAAGATCTTAATCTTGAATCACATAGATGGAAACTATCTCGGATTGTATTGGCATTTAGCCAATTCCGGAGTCAGGGCCCATCAACGCTTCCTTGTGAATCGTAGGTATACTGTTGTCTAACAACAATATCTCGTTTGCGCACCTGATAGGTTTGCACGAGCTTTGCCTACGTGGTTCAGCTGCAAGATCGACCGAAGTCCATACATTTTATTGTAGAGACTTCCGTATCAGTCGTAGTAGGAAACTCCGGAATTACTTCCAAGGTCTCTTTCCTTTGATCTGATGACGATGATACTGTTTATCTCGTCGAGTTGCACTGTTCTCCCACTCACCTTTTTGAAAGAACCATTTTCTTCAAAAAAGCATACCGTTCTTTGTGGCAAACCTATTTGCCTTGGTATTGTGGTGGGGAAATACCCAATGACTTGGGATAACCTACAAAGTAGCACTTGTCTGATTTGGAATAGGTTTGTAACCTTTTACACAAGCCCCATATTCCAAATGTTAAGAAAAGATATAACATGGTTGGGCGTACCATACCATGGCGTCATTTCAACAGACCCGATGGAGCTCTTTTCAGTGTAAAAGCCGCAGTCTCTAAAGCATCACTTTAAAAGGGATAATGGCAAATTTATTTATGTCATCTTTGATCTTACCATGTCATGAATGGTTCGATTACATCTACACGGACTCTCCACTTGCAGTGGTGCTCCGGGAGGTGCAAGTTATGAAACCCCTTTCACAACTCATCAGACATTCGCTAAACTTGTAACTCAAATATTCCTTTCTGCAATCGAATTGTAGAAACATAATTTTCTTTATACAACAACTTCTACTTCATTTTTGAAAACCTTATGAATGAATTCAAAAGATCCAGACTTGCGTCTCATCAAGTAAATATCAATATATCTACTTGAGTCATTTCTGAAGATAGATAAATCCACTACTTGCAACAACATTTATTGAACTACACACATCAAAATGTATGATCACCAATAAGTTTGTTGCTCGTTCCTTATGGCCTGTGAACGGTATTTCAGTCACTTCACTTTTCGGAGGAAAGTTGCAAGTGTCAGATGATTCAAAATCAAATGACTTTAAAATCCATCATAATGGAATTTTCCATGCGGGTTTCTCCAATGTGACCAAATGCAGTGCCACACATATGTGGTATTCTTTTAGTCTTGTGACATTTAGCGTCAGTGTTATGGATGTATCATATTACCATCAATATTCATAACATACATCCCATCCTGGATGGAAGCATGGCCCTTCATGTTATTCATAACACCGAACATCAAAAGTTCTCTTATGAATAACCTCCTTGCAAGATACCTTATGCAAAGGGCTAGAGTGTATGAAACTCTAAATGAATTATGAAAGTAAATACAGAGGTAATGTATTATTATCAATATTCATAACATACTTCTCATTCATAATGAAAGTATGGCCCTTTTGTTATTCATAACTCCGAACATTAAAAGTTCTCTTATGAACAACCTTCTTGCAAGATACTTTATGCAATGGGCTAGAGTGTGTAAAACTCAAATGATTTATGAAAGTAAATACATAGGGAATACACCTATGGAAGGCATAGTAACATTTACTATGTTCCCTGCGTGTATCTAAACCTCATTCCTGGCTAGTCTTTCAGGCCATAGTAGTTCTTACATCGAGTTGCAACAGAATGCAATCGAGCGGGTATCTTTGTGATTAACTCACAATACCCAAGAATTAGTGATTAACATGTTTAACCATAATTCCCAAGAACTATATCTTTGACCAGCCTTCTATACATCAAAAACCTGTATGACATTCATACATGAGCTGGATATTCCAGTCTTCTTTCCTTTTGCCTTTATACTTCTAACAGTTTAACTTTCAGTATTTCTCCTACTCTCAGAAGAAGTATCCAACTTAAGAGTGGCGTTAGCCCCGGACTTCCTAGGCGTGAAAGTCTTACTAACACCCTTCGGACACTTCCTTTCTCTTTAAGTTGTTGTTTTATTCACCTTTCATCATATGACAGGCGTTCTCCTGGATCCCTCTCTTATCAGTCTAATGCATAGTAAACTCCTTTACTAATAGTTTACAAACAAACATTGCTTTGGATATCTCATATCTTTTAGCCTTTGTCTGTCTCTAAAAATGATTTTCAGATTCCATGAATATCACATAACTATCCAAACTTTCGAAGTTCGGGTCTCATGGAAGCAAACATATTGCACTTGACTGAAAACGGAATTCTAGCTTTTTGGATCGAAGGACGAGTGTCACATGATCCATAGCATTAGCGGGAGAATACCGAAAGCATGCGATAGGACAAAATCCTTCTCGGCACTCTTGAGGACAATCCTCACATTACGTTACCAATCGTAAAGTTTTAACCAGATATTTAACAACTATTCAATTTTAATAGGGAAGGTGGAAACGCGAGCCATTATTCTACAACTTTTATGCAAATCACACTTTAGACAGTGTTCAGAATTAATTGCACCGAGAATTAAACAAGTTAATTCTACAGTGCGCTCCCACTCAAATCAATATCTCTCAAAATTGATTATGAGTGATACAAGACCCGATTTTTTTGATTGTTCGCCACGATGGCAGCATCACAGATGACGAAAAATCTCAACCGGTAGGCCAACTTGCCAATCACATCTCTATGTGACTCTTGTTCATCTTTCAATGCGTGTGTTCCGAGCTCATGACTTTCATGCCTGAACGTCAAGACAACCAAGTGATCTCGCTGCGAGGTCTCAACTCACCCGCCTCACACTTCTCTAATCGTTCGTGCCCATGTTAGCATGTGACACCCCGAAAAGTTAGGTGCCGTGACGGTGCTACACTTGGGAGAACACTAACTACTTGATATTTTTTGTGAGAGATCACCCTAATAAAAGCGACTACCGCGCAATCAAAAGGGTGCATCATAAGGGATAAACATCTCAGGCAATTCATAATAGCAAGATATGGTATAGCCCTTTCTGACGGAGAAGTCTTTCATTTCTTCGTCTTCGGCATTCGCGTCGGTGTTCACCTTCGCGAAGATTGCCACCACCATGTCGATGCACCAGATAATATTGCTATCTCTATAGCTAATAAAATAAGTGCATTACTGAAGGTTGACACGCAGGTCATTAAAGTGACAATCATATGGCTCCAGCCATCATGCCGAATCATGACACGCAGGTCATGTTAATCAATTTACATTATATAGTCATCTCATACATAATCAAATTATAATGAGCACTGCTATACCACATCACATGCACATGCAAACCATCCTGCAAAACCAAGTTAGACGCCTCTAATCGGTTTATACAAGATTTTATTTTACGTGGCTTCTAAGGTTTCGAAACAAACCGAAGCTACCAACGTCCATCATCAAGCATGATAATCCAAGTCGCTAGATTAACATTGCGGGGTGTATGAAACACGAGATAATAAAATCTCGAGCCCCATACTAAACTTCGTCATACGCGTGACCCCCGTGCAGATCATATCTGCATTGCCCTTTCGTCTGCGAAATTTCATCTTTCTTTTTAACTACGGTGGAATTCAATGAACTGTTAGAACTTCGTTGATCAATCAGGATCGCGGATTGCCAGAACATTGAAACTCCACCATACTGTTATCAAGATCAGAAATATGCAAATTCCAGGGAAGCAACAAGAACATCGGGTAACAGATTTCATCTGCTACCCGCACAAATAATTTTCAGTAATAGAACTCATCTACTACCTAATTATATTGTGCAATACCCATACATCTCTATGTATTCTAGATCGCAACCTGCATCTACGCATAGCACGGCTCTTGATGCCACTGTAGGGGAACGCAGTAGAAAACAAAAAAATTCCGACCTACGCACCAGCCCAGGACCACTATGAAGACTGCATACAAGGTTTGATCTTTTTCGTTACCGACTCGTAGCGCAGCGGAAGTAGAGTCGATGACGATCGGCGGTGCAGATCCCCGCAGCTAGGATTTTACAACCTCCCAACCGCGAGGATGTACTCCCTCGTCAGCTCACCGGACGGATCTCCGGGCAGCCCTTCGAGAGGCCTCGGGACAGTCCCTCGGATAGTCCCACCGGACGGATCCTCGGACAGCCCTCCGGGAGGCCTCTGGACAGTCCCTCGGATAGTCCCACCGGACGGATCCTCGGACAGCCCTCCGGGAGGCCTCTGGACAGTCCTTCGGATAGTCCCACCGGACGGATCCTCGGACAGCCCTCCGGGAGGCCTCACTGACAGCCCTTCGGGCGGGTCACTCGGACAGCCCTTCGGGAGGACCCCCGAAACACGGACAGTAACTCGGACAGCCCTTCGGGAGGCACTCTCGAACTAAGACCGAAACTACGATCTCTCTACAGAGTTGCACACATACGGTGTCATCTATCCGGCAGGGCTTCGCCGTCCAGAACTAGTTCCCACCGGAACCCAGACAGCCTTTCGGCTCTACGAAACTATTTCGCTGGGAGGGAGAGAGAAGCCAGAAATGTCATGGCACTTGTATGTGAGAAGGAAGTGAGTGTGGAGGCAGCCCCTCCACCTCTATTTATAGGAAATCCAAGGGGTAGGGTTTCTTGGCCCCCAAGCCTTCTAGAAACCTTTTTGGGAAAATATCCCAAAAGGTGACTTTTCCATAAATATCCCAAAAAGCACTTTCACTATTCACGACGACATTTTCCAGCGTCTGATCGAACTGAAAATATTCATGTGGGCTTAGAACATTTCCAGTACCCACCAAAATAATTTTCAACGCGAGCCAGAACAATTCCGGTTTAGTGATTTTCATCTGCGAAAAGCATCTGAAGCGGTTCCGGCAGCTCCGGAACATTTCCGGTTTTCATCCCGGAAAATTCCAGAAAGTTTCCCGAACGATTCTGGCACCCTCCAAGAATTATCAGGCATGTGCCGAAACCATTTTGACTTTATGGTGTACTCCGAAACAACTTTTCGGTTTACCGGAACTATTCCGATATCCTCTCCGGAACGTTTCCGTTTCGTCTGAAACTTTTTCGGTGATTTTCTCTCAGACTCCCCGTCTAGTATTCAGCAGATAGATGACCCTTAAGCGTGTGACCCTATAGGTTCGGTGAAGCATAGACATGACCCGGAACCCCTTCCGATCAATGATCAACATCGGAGCCGTGGACACCCATATTGACCCCTATACCCACACGAATGAATATTCGAGTGAACCTCCAGTTGCCGTGTGCTATTCCTGTTGCTTCGCGATATGTTACAAATACCCGAGGTGAGAAACATCGGCATCCTCGTGGATCAACACTTGTCCACAATGCCAGTTACCTCGTTGCCGGTTTTTGTTCTCTTTTCTCGTTTCTGTGTTCCGGTATCCCTGTGATCAAATCATACTTGTGTCTGGCCAGACGATGATGGATACCGTAACACCGAGAGGGCCTAGAGATATCTCTCCATCGTCGGAGGAGCAAATCCCAATCTTGAGCTATCAAGTTACTTAACATACTTTTCCATGAACCCGTAAGCCGCCGTAATAGCCACCCATTTACGGATGACGTTTAACAAACCCCAAAGTTCATGAAGCAAGCATGAAGAAACTCGACACTCTCATGGTCTAAGGAATTATGCAAACATTAACTTCTCTGTGTTATTAACCATTAACTTATGACGAATGAATCTCATAGCATAACATCAATCGGGTCGATTCAACACAAGTGTTTTACTAACATTGTGCCCTCAAAGTTGCCGGCATAGACATGCCCATGATCAGGAAAACAGAACCATCATGCAACACTTGAGATAGTCTTAGAGGCCAGACTAGGAATACATTTTACTGTTTATTATTCCACACGTGCATATGAGTCTTCCTCTGAGCCTCGTGGTTATTGCAGACTCGAGAACCATAGCAGTTATAGCATGGAACATAAACCTAATTATGAACAGGGAGATAATCAATAACATTTATTATTGCCTCTAGGGCATATCTCCTACAATTTCCTACGCTCACGCAAGATCTATCCATGGAGATGCATCGCTACGAGAGGGGAGAGTGTGTCTACGTACCCTCGTAGACCGTTAGTGGAAGCGTCTCACAACGCGGTTGATGTAGTCGAACAATCCTTCGAGCTCCACCGATCGAGTACCGAACGTACGGCACCTCCGAGTTCTACACACGTGCAGCTCGGTGACGATCCTCGCCTTCTTGATCCAGCAAGACGTCGAGGAAGTAGATGAGTTCCGTCAGCACGACGGCGTGGCGACGGTGACGGTGATTCCGGCAAGGCTTCGCCTAAGCTCTCCGAAAATATGACCGAGGTGGAAAACGGAGATCGGGGCACCGCACACGGCTATGGGACAATTGTGTGTTTTGGGGTGCCCCCTTGCCCCCGTATATAAAGGATGAGAGGGAGGAGGCCGGCCCCCTAGGGGTGCGCCAAGTGTGGGGAGTCCTACTAGGACTCCTTAGTCCTAGTAGGATTCCACCTCCCATACGGAGTAGGAAAGGGGGAAGGGAGAGGGAAAGGAAAGAGGGGGCTGCGCCCCCTCCCCTAGTCCAATTCGGTTTGGGCAAGGGGGGGCGCGCGCCTCCTCACGTGGCCTGCCTCTCCTTTTCCCGTATGGCCCAATAAGGCACATTACTTCTCCCGGTGAATTCCCGTAACTCCCCGGTACTCCGAAAAATACCCGAATCACTCGGAACCTTTCCGACGTCCGAATATAGCCTTCCAAAATATGAATCTTTACCTCTCAGACATTCCGAGACTCGTCGTCATGTCTGTGATCTCATCCGGGACTCCGAACAACATTCGGTCACCAATCACATAACTCATATAATACTATATCGTCATCGAACCTTAAGTGTGCGGACCCTACGGGTTCGGGAATGATGTAGACATGACCGAGACAACTCTCTGGTCAATAACCAACAGCGGGACCTGGATGCTCATATTGGTTCCTACATATTCCACGAAGATCTTTATCGGTGAACCTCATATGACAACATACGTTGTTCCCTTTGTCCGGCGGTATGTTACTTGCCCGAGATTCGATCGTCGGTATCCAATACCTAGTTCAATCTCGTTACCGGCAAGTCTCTTTACTCGTTCCGTAATACATCATCTTGCAACTAACTCTTTAGTCACGGTGCTTGCAAGGCTTCTGTGATGCTGTATTACCGAGAGGGCCCAGAGATACCTCTCCGATAGTCGGAGTGACAAATCCCAATCTTGATCCATGCCAACTCAACAAACACTTTCGGAGATACATGTAGTGCACCTTTATAATCACCCAGTTACGTTGTGACGTTTGATACACCCAAAGTATTCCTACGGTATCCGAGAGTTGCATGATCTCATGGTCAGAGGAACGTGTATTTGACATAGTGAAAGCAATAGCATTAAACTGAACGATCATATGCTATGCTGACGGTTGGGTCAAGTCCATCACATCATTCTCCTAATGATGTGATCCCGTTATCAAATGACAACTCATGTCCATGGTCAGGAAATCTTGACCATCTTTTGATCAACGAGCTAGTCTAGTAGAGGCTTACTAGGGACTCAATATTTGTTTATCTATTCACACATGTATTCAGTTTTCGGTCAAAACAATTCTAGCATGAATAATAAACCATTATCATGAACGGGGAAATATGATAATAAACACTTTATTAATTGCCTCTAGGGCATATTTCCAACAGTCTCCCACTTGCACTAGAGTCAATAATCTAGTTTACATCTCCATGTAATTAACATCCAATCAGTTCTAGGGCTGAACATGTTTTGCTTGTGCGAGAGGTTTTAGTCAACGGGTCTGCAATATTCAGATCCGTGTGTTCTTGGCAAACCTCTATGTCATATGTAGATGCTGCTACCACACTCTGCTTGGAGCTACTCCAAAAACGACTGTACCACTTTACGTATCCGGTCTGAGACTCATAGTCTTCCGGATCGGTGTTTAAAGCTTGCATCGACGTAACCCTTTACGACAAACTCTTTATCACCTCTATTCCCGAGAAAATTCTTCCTTAGTCCTTTTCAGGTACTTCAGGATATTCTTGACCGCTGTCCAGTGATCTACTCCTGGATCACTTTGGTACCTTCCCACCAAGCTAATAGCGAGGCATACATCAGGTCTAGTACACAGCATGGCATACAAAATAGAGCCTATGGCTGAGGCATAGGGGATGACACTCATCTTCTCTTTGTCTTCTGCCGTGGTCGTGTAGGGTAACGCAGCAGAAAACAAAAAAATTCCGACCTACGCACCAGCCCAGGACCACTATGGAGACTACATACAAGGTTTAATCTTATTCGTTACCGACTCGTAGCGCAGCGGAAGTAGAGTCGATGACGAACGGCGGTGCAGATCCCCGCAGCTAGGATTTTACAACCTCCCAACCGCGAGGATGTATACCCTCATCTGCCCCGCAGACAGCCCTCCGGGAGGCGGTCGCACAGTCCCCCGGACGGTGTCGCGTACAGCCCTTCGGGAGGACCTCCGAAACTCGGACTGTCACTCGGACAGCCCTTCGGGAGGACCTCCAAAACTCGGACGGTCACACGGACAGCCCTCCGGGAGGCACTCTCGAACTAAGACCGAAACTACGATCTCTCTACAGAGTTGCACACATACGGTGTCATCTATCTGGCAGGGCTTCGCCGTCCAGAACTAGTTCCCACCGGAACCCAGACAGCCTTTCGGCTCTACGAAACTATTTCGCTGGGAGGGAGAGAGAAGCCAGAAATGTCATGGCACTTGTATGTGAGAAGGAAGTGAGTGTGGAGGCAGCCCCTCCACCTCTATTTATAGGAAATCCAAGGGGTAGAGTTTCTTGGCCCCCAAGCCTTCTAGAAACCTTTTTGGGAAAATATCCCAAAAGGTGACTTTTCCATAAATATCCCAAAAAGCACTTTCACTATTCACGACGACATTTTTCAGCGTCTGATCGAACTGAAAATATTCATGTGGGCTTAGAACATTTCCAGTACCCACCAAAATAATTTTCAACGCGAGCCGGAACAATTCCGGTTTAGTGATTTTCATCTGCGAAAAGCATCTGAAGCGGTTTCGGCAGCTCCGGAACATTTCCGGTTTTCATTCCGGAAAATTCCAGAAAGTTTCCAGAATGATTCTGGCACCCTCCAAGAATTATCAGGCATGTGCCGAAACCAATTTGACTTTATGGTGTACTCCGAAACAACTTTTCGGTTTAGTGATTTTCATCTGTGAAAAGCAACTAAAGCGGTTCCGGCAGTCCGGAACATTTCCGGTTTTTGTCTCTGAAAAATCTCAGAAGTTACCGGAACAATTCTGGTACCTTCCAATAATTTCCAGGCATGTGCCGAAACCAATTTGACTTTATGGAATACCCTGAAACAACTTTTCAGTTTCACCGGAACTATTCCGATATCCTCTCCGGAACGTTTCCGTTTCGTCCGAAACTTTTCCGGTGATTTTCTCTCAGACTCCCCGTCTAGTATTCAGCAGATAGATGACCCTTAAGCGTGTGACCCTATAGGTTCGGTGAAGTATAGACATGACCCGGAACCCCTTCCGATCAATGATCAACATCGGAGCCGTGGACACCCATATTGACCCCTATACCCACACGAATGAATATTCGAGTGAACCTCCAGTTGCCGTGTGCTATTCCTGTTGCTTCGCGATATGTTACAAATACCCGAGGTGAGACATGTTGGCATCCCCGCGGATCAACAACTTGTCCACTATGCCAGTTACCTCGTTACCGGTATTGTTCTCTTTTCTCGTTCCCGTGTTCCGGCATCCCCGTGATCAAATCACAAAGTGTCTGGCCAGACGATGATGGATACCGTAACACCGAGAGGGCCCAGAGATATCTCTCCATCGTCGGAGGAGCAAATCCCAATCTTGAGCTATCAAGTTACTTGACATACTTTTCCATGAACCCGTAAGCCACCGTAATAGCCACCCATTTACGGATGACGTTTAACAAACCCCAAAGTTCATGAAGCAAGCATGAAGAAACTCGATACTCTCATGGTCTAAGGAATTATGCAAACGTTAACCATCTCTGTGTTATTAACCATTAACTAGTGACAAATGTATCTCATAGCATAACATCAATTCGGGTCGATTCAACACAAATGTTCTACTAACATTGTGCCCTCAAAATTGCCGGCATAGTCATGCCCATGATCAGGAAAACAGGATCATCATGCAATACTTGAGCCAGTCATAGAGGCTTGACTAGGAATACTTTTTACTGTTTATTATCCCACACGTGCACATGAGTTTCCCTCCAAGCCTCGTTTTATTTGCAGACTCGAGAATCATTGCAGTTATAGCATGGAACATAAACCTAATTATGAACAGGGAGATAATCAATAACATTTATTATTGCCTCTAGGGCATATCTCCTACAGACTCCCACTTGCACTAGAGTCAATAATCTAGTCAACGCTAATGCACTTTACACCTATGGCATACCGGTGTAAAATATGCTTCGCATGTGGTATAGCCTGATGTCCAACGGATCTGACGACTTCAGCTCCGTGTGTAACTATGCATATCCTCGCGTTTTCACGCTTTCACAAAATTCATATTTTGTGTGGACTTGGCTTTGCATATGTGTGAATCATTGGTCGAAACCTGATTCCTCAGACTGAGCTATGGAGCAACTATCTGCAATAGTGTCCCATAGACCAAAGCCATCTTGGAACCATACTAAGTTCATGAATGAACTATATGATTCAACAACTTCTTTGTCACTTCTTAAGCGTCAACATACTTAGCCTTTGTTATAGAATTCGCCACAGTATCTTGTTTGGAACAATTTCCAACTACCGTGCCACCATATTGTGTATTACATAAAACCCTTAACTTAAATCGAAAATCGCATGGAGCATTGATGAAGACTGTATCGATGTAATTACTTACAACGAGCACTTCATAATCTCTGCTTGCGAGAAAACATGTCATCACTACTACTCTAGTACTCAATGACATCTTTTACTGTTGTCCTATGATCAGTACTTTGATCACTTTGGTATCTATACTCGCAACAACTTTGGAGTATTGGACATATCTGGTTGTTTTTACATACCATGGAATACATGATTAATCCAAACACAAGAGTGTGTGGAATCACCATCATGTATTTTGCTCATCAGTGTTTTGGGACACCGAGTCTTGCAAAAACTCTTTCCATGTGACTTCGGCAAGAATCACTCCTTGACGGTTTTCAATGCTAAAAAGTTTTAGCATCTTGTCAATATGTATTCATAGCTTAGCCCCATTAGGTAAACTATCTCCATAGATCATCATGCCTAATATTGAGGCTATTTAGCCTAAGCACTTCATCGAAAAACTATTTTCAAATGAAGTCCTAATTCGTGTCAAGAAATTTATTTCCAATTAACAATGTGTCAAGTACACAAGGTTTCTAGAAATATTATTATGCTCCCACTTACTTTCTTGAATCACAAGCATCTTCGATACCCATTTGATAAAGTCAAACCCCTTTGACCATTTCATCAAAAACGAAGATTCCAACTCCACTTTGCTCTCTTCTGTCCATCGCTGGAACTCTGAAGTTTGCATACTTACTAGCATCCTCTGGATCGACAAATTACTTTGGACTGTATCACATACAAGTCCTAGGTTTCATTTCCATCAGATGGAAATCGTTTTGTCATCCATGTTTCATATCTCATGATTGAAATATGTATTAATTGCTAGTTCAACCCAAACCGACTTCAAGCATCGCTACGGTGAGACAATCTCATCGTAGTCAACTCCTTGAACTTGTTATTGCAACAAGTCGAGCTTCATGGATAAAACATTTTATCCGTATCAGTTTTTAGTTCCATAAATATTCGTTAGACTCTAAGTCTTCCGAAAGGTGTATCAAGATTTTAATCTCGAATCACTTATATGGAAACTATCTCGGATTGTATTGGCATTTAGCCAATTCCGGAGTCAGGGCCCATCAACGCTTCCTTGTGTATTGTAGGTATACTGTTGTCTAACAACAATATCTCGTTTGCGCACCTGATAGGTTTGCACGAGCTTTGCCTACGTGGTTCAGCTGCAAGTTCGACCGAAGTCCATACATTTTATTGTAGAGACTTCCGTATCAGTTGCAGTAGGAAACTCCGGAATCACTTCCAAGGTTTCTTTCCTTTGAACTGATGACGAAGATACTGGTTATCTCGTCGAGTTGCACTGTCCTCCCACTCACCTTTTGTAAGAACTATTCTCTTTAAAAGCATACCGTTTTGCGGCAAAAATCCTTTGCCTCGGTATAGTGGTGGGGAAATACCCAATGACTTGGGATAACCTTACAAAGTAGCACTTGTCTGATTTGGAATAGGTTTGTAACCTTTTACACAAGCCCCATATTCCAAATGTTAAGAAAAGTTTTAACATGGTTGGGCGTACCATACCATGACGTCATTTCAACAGACCTGATGGATCTCTTTTCAGTGTAAAAACCGCAGTCTCTAAAGCATTACTTTAAAAGGGATAATGGCAATTTTATTTATGTCATCTTTGATCTTACCATGTCATAAATGGTTCGATTACATCTTCACGGACTTTCCACTTGCAGTGGTGTTCTGGGAGGTGTAAGTTATGAAACTCTTTTCACAACTCATCAGACATTCGCTAAACTTGTAACTCAAATATTCCTTTCTGCAATCGAATTGTAGAAACATAATTTTCTTGTTACAATATTTTCTTCTTCATTTTGAAAACCTTTCGAATGATTTCAAAAGATCCAGACTCATGTCTCATCAAGTAAATATCCATATATCTACTTGAGTCATTTCTGAAGATAGATAAATCCACTACTTGCAACAACATTTATTGGACTACACATCATAATGTATGATCACCAATATGTTCTATGCTCGTTCCTTATGGCCTGGGAACGGTATTTCAGTCACTTCACTTTTCAGAGGAAATTTGCAAGTGTCAGATGATTCAAAATCAAACGACTTCAAAATCCATCATAATGGAATTTCCATGCGGGTTTCTCCAATGTGACCAAATGCAGTGCCACACTTGTGTGGTATTCTTTTAGTCTTGCGACATTTAGCGTCAGTGTTTATGGATGTATCATATTACCATCAATATTCATAGCATACATCCCATCCTGTATGGAAGCATGGCCCTTCATGTTATTCATAACACCGAACATCATAAGTTCTCTTATGAACAACCTTCTTGCAAGATACCTTATGCAAAGGGCTAGAGTGTGAAACTCTAAAATGAATTATGAAAGTAAACCCAGAGGTAATGTATTAATATCAATATTCATAACATACATCTCATTCATAATGAAAATATGGCCCTTATGTTATTCATAACATCGAACATCAAAAGTTCTCTTATGAATAACCTTCTTGCAAGATACTTTATGCAATGGGCTAGAGTGTAAAACTCTAAAATGAATTATGAAAGTAAATACATAGGGAATACACCGTTGGAAGGTATAGTAACATTTACTATGTTCCCTGCGTGTATCTAAACCTCATTCCTGGCTAGTCTTTCAGGCCATAGTAGTTCTTACATCGAGCTGCAACAGAATGCAATCGAGCGGGTATCTTTGTGATTTACTCACAATACCCAAGAATTAGTGATTAACATGTTTAACCATAATTCCTAAGAACTATATCTTTGACCAGCCTTCTTTACATCAAAAACTTGTATGACATTCATACATGAGCTGGATATTCCAGTCTTCTTTCCTTTTGCCATTATACTTCGAACAGTTTAACTTTCAGTATTTCTCCTACTCTCAGAAGAAGCACCCAACTTAAGAGTGGCGATAGCCCCGGACTTCCTAGGCGTGAAAGTTTCACTAACACCCTTCGGATACTTCCTTTCTCTTTAAGTTGTTGTTTTATTCACCATCATCATATGACAGGCGTTCTTCTAGATCCCTCTCTTATCAGTCTAATGCATAGTAAACTCCTTTACTAACAGTTTGCAAACAAGCATTGCTTTGGATATCTCATATCTTTTAGCCTTTGTCTATCTCTGAAAATGATTTTCAGATTCCATGAATATCACATAACTATCCAAACTTTCGAAGTTCGGGTCTCATGGAAGCAAACGTATTGCACTTGACTGAAACAGAATTCTAGCTTTTGGATCGAAGGACGAGAGTCACATGATCCATAGCATTAGCGGGAGAATACCAAAAGCATGCGATAGGACAAAGCCCTTCTCGGCACTCTTGAGGACAATCCTCATATTACGTTACCAACCGTAAAGTTTTAACCAGATATTTAACAGCTATTCAATTTTAATAGGGAAGGTGGAAACGCGAGCCATTATTCTACAACTATTATGCAAATCACACTTAGACAGTGTTCAAAATTAATTGCACTGAGAATTAAACAAGTTAATTCAACAGTGCGCTCCCACTCAAATCAATATCTCTCATAATTGATTGTGAGTGATTCAATACACGAATTTCAATTCAACGCCATTGATGGTGAGCATCACTGATGACGAGAACTTCAATCGTTAGGCAAACTTGCCGATCACATCTCTATGTGACTCTTGTTCATCTTTCGATGCGTGTGTTCCGAGCTCATGACTTTCATGCCTGAACGTCAAGACAACCAAGTGATCTCGCTGCGAGGTCTTAACTCACCCGCCTCACACATCCCTAATCGTTCGTACCCATGTCAGCATGGCGCACCCCGAAAAGTTAGGTGCCGTGACGGTGCTACACTTGGGAGAACACTAACTACTTGATATTTTTGTGAGAGATCACCCTAATAAAAAGCGACTACCGCGCAATCAAGAAGGGTGCATCATAAGGGATAAACATCTCAGGCAATTCATAATAGCATGATATGGTATAGCCCTTTCTGACGGAGAAGTCTTTCATTTCTTCGTCTTCGGCATTCGCGTCGGTGTTCACCTTCGCGAAGATTGCCACCACCTTGTCGATGCACCAAATAATATTGCTATCTCTATAGCTAATAAAATAAGTGCATTACATAAGGTTGACACGCAGGTCATTAAAGTGCAATCATATGGCTCCAGCCATCATGCCGAATCATGACACGCAGGTCATGTTAATCAATTTACATCATATAGTCATCTCATACATAATCAAATTATTATGAACACTGCTATACCACATCACATGCACATGCAAATCATCCTGCAAAACCAAGTTAGACGCCTCTAATCGGTTTATGCAAATTTTCATTTTACGTGGCTTCTAAGGTTTCGAACAAACCGCAGCTACCAACGTTTTATCATCAAGTATGATAATTCAAGTCGCTAGATTAACATCGCGGGGTGTATGAAACACGAGATAATTAAATCTCGAGCCCCATACTAAACTTCGTCATACGCATGACCCCCGTGTAGATCATATCTGCATTGCCCTTTTGTCTGCGAAATTTCATCTTTCTTTTTAACTACGGTGGAATTCAAAGAACTGTTAGCACTTCGTTGATCAATCAGGATCGCGGATTGCCAGAACTTTGAAACTCCACCATACCGTTATCAAGATCAGAAATATGCAAATTCCAGGGAAGCAACAAGAACATCGGGTAACAGATTTCATCTGCTACCCGCACAAATAATTTTCAGCAATAGAACTCATCTACTACCTAATTATATTGTGCAACACCCATACATCTCATGTATTCTAGATCGCAACCTGCATCTACGCATAGCACGGCTCTGATACCACTGTAGGGTAACGTAGCAGAAAACAAAAAAATTCCGACCTACGCACCAGCCCAGGACCACTATGGAGACTGCATACAAGGTTTAATCTTATTCGTTACCGACTCGTAGCGCAGTGGAAGTAGAGTCGATGACGAACGGCGGTGCAGATCCCCGCAGCTAGGATTTTACAACCTCCCAACCGCGAGGATGTATACCCTCATCTGCCCCGCAGACAGCCCTCCGGGAGGCGGTCGCACAGTCCCCCAGACGGTGTCGCGTACAGCCCTTCGGGAGGACCTCCGAAACTCGGACTGTCACTCGGACAGCCCTTCGGGAGGACCTCCAAAACTCGGACGGTCACACGGACAGCCCTCCGGGAGGCACTCTCGAACTAAGACCGAAACTACGATCTCTCTACAGAGTTGCACACATACGGTGTCATCTATCTGGCAGGGCTTCGCCGTCTAGAACTAGTTCCCACCGGAACCCAGACAGCCTTTCGGCTCTACGAAACTATTTCGCTGGGAGGGAGAGAGAAGCCAGAAATGTCATGGCACTTGTATGTGAGAAGGAAGTGAGTGTGGAGGCAGCCCCTCCACCTCTATTTATAGGAAATCCAAGGGGTAGGGTTTCTTGGCCCCCAAGCCTTCTAGAAACCTTTTTGGGAAAATATCCCAAAAGGTGACTTTTCCATAAATATCCCAAAAAGCACTTTCACTATTCACGACGACATTTTTCAGCGTCTGATCGAACTGAAAATATTCATGTGGGCTTAGAACATTTCCAGTACCCACCAAAATAATTTTCAACGCGAGCCGGAACAATTCCGGTTTAGTGATTTTCATCTGCGAAAAGCATCTGAAGCGGTTTCGGCAGCTCCGGAACATTTCCGGTTTTCATTCCGGAAAATTCCAGAAAGTTTCCAGAATGATTCTGGCACCCTCCAAGAATTATCAGGCATGTGCCGAAACCAATTTGACTTTATGGTGTACTCCGAAACAACTTTTCGGTTTAGTGATTTTCATCTGTGAAAAGCAACTAAAGCGGTTCCGGCAGTCCGGAACATTTCCGGTTTTTGTCTCTGAAAAATCTCAGAAGTTACCGGAACAATTCTGGTACCTTCCAATAATTTCCAGGCATGTGCCGAAACCAATTTGACTTTATGGAATACCCTGAAACAACTTTTCAGTTTCACCGGAACTATTCCGATATCCTCTCCGGAACGTTTCCGTTTCGTCCGAAACTTTTCCGGTGATTTTCTCTCAGACTCCCCGTCTAGTATTCAGCAGATAGATGACCCTTAAGCGTGTGACCCTATAGGTTCGGTGAAGTATAGACATGACCCGGAACCCCTTCCGATCAATGATCAACATCGGAGCCGTGGACACCCATATTGACCCCTATACCCACACGAATGAATATTCGAGTGAACCTCCAGTTGCCGTGTGCTATTCCTATTGCTTCGCGATATGTTACAAATACCCGAGGTGAGACATGTTGGCATCCCCGCGGATCAACAACTTGTCCACTATGCCAGTTACCTCGTTACCGGTATTGTTCTCTTTTCTCATTCCCGTGTTCCGGCATCCCCGTGATCAAATCACAAAGTGTCTAGCCAGACGATGATGGATACCGTAACACCGAGAGGGACCAGAGATATCTCTCCATCGTCGGAGGAGCAAATCCCAATCTTGAGCTATCAAGTTACTTGATATACTTTTCCATGAACCCGTAAGCCGCCGTAATAGCCACCCATTTACGGATGACGTTTAACAAACCCCAAAGTTCATGAAGCAAGCATGAAGAAACTCGATACTCTCATGGTCTAAGGAATTATGCAAACGTTAACCATCTCTGTGTTATTAACCATTAACTAGTGACAAATGTATCTCATAGCATAACATCAATTCGGGTCGATTCAACACAAATGTTCTACTAACATTGTGCCCTCAAAATTGCCGGCATAGTCATGCCCATGATCAGGAAAACAGGATCATCATGCAATACTTGAGCCAGTCATAGAGGCTTGACTAGGAATACTTTTTACTGTTTATTATCCCACACGTGCACATGAGTTTCCCTCCAAGCCTCGTTTTATTTGCAGACTCGAGAATCATTGCAGTTATAGCATGGAACATAAACCTAATTATGAACAGGGAGATAATCAATAACATTTATTATTGCCTCTAGGGCATATCTCCTACAGACTCCCACTTGCACTAGAGTCAATAATCTAGTCAACGCTAATGCACTTTACACCTATGGCATACCGGTGTAAAATATGCTTCGCATGTGGTATAGCCTGATGTCCAACGGATCTGACGACTTCAGCTCCGTGTGTAACTATGCATATCCTCGCGTTTTCACGCTTTCACAAAATTCATATTTTGTGTGGACTTGGCTTTGCATATGTGTGAATCATTGGTCGAAACCTGATTCCTCAGACTGAGCTATGGAGCAACTATCTGCAATAGTGTCCCATAGACCAAAGCCATCTTGGAACCATACTAAGTTCATGAATGAACTATATGATTCAACAACTTCTTTGTCACTTCTTAAGCGTCAACATACTTAGCCTTTGTTATAGAATTCGCCACAGTATCTTGTTTGGAACAATTTCCAACTACCGTGCCACCATATTGTGTATTACATAAAACCCTTAACTTAAATCGAAAATCGCATGGAGCATTGATGAAGACTGTATCGATGTAATTACTTACAACGAGCACTTCATAATCTCTGCTTGCGAGAAAACATGTCATCACTACTACTCTAGTACTCAATGACATCTTTTACTGTTGTCCTATGATCAGTACTTTGATCACTTTGGTATCTATACTCGCAACAACTTTGGAGTATTGGACATATCTGGTTGTTTTTACATACCATGGAATACATGATTAATCCAAACACAAGAGTGTGTGGAATCACCATCATGTATTTTGCTCATCAGTGTTTTGGGACACCGAGTCTTGCAAAAACTCTTTCCATGTGACTTCGGCAAGAATCACTCCTTGACGGTTTTCAATGCTAAAAAGTTTTAGCATCTTGTCAATATGTATTCATAGCTTAGCCCCATTAGGTAAACTATCTCCATAGATCATCATGCCTAATATTGAGGCTATTTAGCCTAAGCACTTCATCGAAAAACTATTTTCAAATGAAGTCCTAATTCGTGTCAAGAAATTTATTTGACTGATCCATTTTGAACTTCTTCAAAATCTCCTACTGGTCGGGCATATCTCCTACAGGTCGGGCTTTGAGTCTTACTCAATCTCACACCTTGCAATACAGGCAAGAACCCTTTATTTGACTGATCCATTTTGAACTTCTTCAAAATCTTGTCAAGGTATGTGCTTCGTGAAAGTCCTATGAGGCGTCTCAATCTATCTCTATAGATTTTGATGCCTAACATGTAAAACAACCTTTACCTAGATTTTCAAGTCTTACTCCACTTCACACCAGCCAAGAACTTATTTCTTTTGACTTGATCCATTTTGAACTTTTTCAAAATCTCATCAAGGTGTGTGAAAATCTTTTATCAGGTGTCTTGATCTATCTCTATAGATCTCGATGCCCAAACCGTGGATAACTCAAAAACAGGTTTTTATTGAAAAACTCCTTTCAATTAATTATTTATGCTTTCCAGAAATTCTACATCATTTCCAATCACATATACTTATTAGAAATGTTATAGAGCTCCCACTCACTTTGTTGTAAATACAAGTTTCTCCATAAACTTGCATAAACCCAAACGCTTTGATCACTTTATCAAAGCGAGTATTCCAGCTCCGAGATGCTTGCACCAGTCCATAGATGGATCGCTGGAGCTTGCATACTTTGTTAGCACCTTTAGGATCGACAAAACCTTCCGGTTGCATCATATACAATTCTTCCTTAAGGAATCCATTAAGGAATGCCGTTTTGACGTCCATTTGCCAGATTTCATAATCATAAAATGCGGCAATTGCTAACATAATTCTGACAGACTTTAGCATCGCTACGGGTGAGAAAGTCTCATCGTAGTCAACTCCTTGAACTTGTCGATAACCTTTAGCAACAAGTCGTGCTTTATAGACGGTGACATTACCATCAGCGTCCGTCTTCTTATTAAAGATCCATTTATTTTTAATAGCTCACCGTTCATCGGGCAAGTCTACCAAAGTCCACACTTTGTTTTCATACATGGATCTAATCTCGGATTTCATGGCCTCAAGCCATTTGTCGGAATCCGGGCTCGCCATCGTTTCTTCGTAGTTCGTAGGTTCACCGTTGTCTAACAACATGACCTCCAAGACAGGATTGCCGTACCAATCTGGTGCGGAGCGTGTCCTGGTTGACCTACGAGGTTCTGTAGCAACTTGATCCGAAGCTTCATGATCATCATCATCTACTTCCTCTCTGGTCTGTGTCCGTGTCACAGAAATTTCTTTCTGTGGCGTACTACTATCCAGAGGAGGTACAATTACCTCATCAAGTTCTACTTTCCTCCCACTCACTTCTTTCGAGAGAAACTCCTTCTCTAGAAAGGATCCATTCTTAGCAACAAATACTTTGCCTTCGGATCTGTGGTAGAAGGTGTACCCAACGGTCTCCTTTGGGTATCCTATGAAGACGCACTTATCCGCTTTGGGTTCAAGCTTATCAGGCTGAAGCCTTTTGACATAAGCATCGCAGCCCCAAACTTTCAGAAACGACAGCTTAGGTTTCTTTCCAAACCATAGGTCATACGGTGTCGTCTCAACGGATTTAGACGGTGCCCTATTTAAAGTGAATGCAGCTGTCATTAATGCATAACCCCAAAATGATAGTGGCAAATCGGTAAGAGACATCATAGAACGCACCATATCTAATAGAGTACGATTACGACGTTCGTACACACCATTACGCTGTGGTGTTCCAGGTGGCGTGAGTTGTGAAACAATTCCACATTGTCTTAAGTGATTGCCAAACTCGTAACTCAAATATTCTCCTCCACGATCAGATCGTAAGAACTTTATTTTCTTGTTACGATGGTTCTCTACTTCACTCTGAAATTCTTTGAACTTTTCAAATGTTTCAGATTTATGCTTCATCAAGTAGACATAGCCATATCTGCTCAAATCATCTGTGAACGTGAGAACATAACGATATCCACCGCGCGCCTCAACACTCATCGGACCGCATACATCGGTATGTATTATTTCCAATAAGTTGGTTGCTCGCTCCATTGTTCCGAAGAACGGAGTTTTAGTCATCTTGCCAATAAGGCACGGTTCACATGTCTCAAATGATTCATAATCAAGAGATTCCAAAAACCCATTTGTATGGAGTTTCTTCATGTGTTTAACACTGATATGACCTAAGCGGCAGTGCCACAAATATGTGGTACTATCATTATCTTTTGGCATTCGTGTTATGAACATATGTATTACTACGATCAAGATTCAATAAACCATTCATTTTAAGTGCATGATCATCAATGATATTATCCAAATAAATAGAATAACAATTATTCTTTGAAATTGAATAACCGTCTTGCAATAAACACTATCAGATATAATGTTCATGCTTAACGCAAGCACCAAATAACAATTATTTAGGTTCATCACTAATCCTGAAGGTAGAGAGAGCGTGGCGATGGTGATCACATCAACCTTGGAGACACTTCCAATGCACATCATCACCTCGTTCTTAGCTAGCCCTCGTTTATTCCGAAGCTCCATGTTTCAAGTTGTAAGCAACTGAACAAGTATCAAATACCCAGGTGCTCCTACGAGTACTAGTAAGGTACATATCAATAACATGTATATCAAATATCTTTGTTGACATTGCCAGTCTTATTATCTGCCAGTTACTTTGGGGAAGTTCCGCTCCCTATGACATTTCCCTTTGCAATGGGAGCACTAAGTCTCGGGTTTGGTTCAGCCTTGGGTTTCTTCGCGTGAGCGGCAACTATTTTACCGTTCTTCTTAAAGTTCACTTTTCTTTCCCTTGCCATTCTTGAAACTAGTGGTCTTATTAACCATCAACACTTGATGCTCCCTCTTTTGATTTCTACATCCGCAGATTGTAGCATCGCAAATAGCTTAAGGATCTTCTATCCCTTGCATGTTTATAGTTCATCACGAAGATCCAGTAGCTTAGTGATAGTGACTAGAGAACTCTATCAATCACCACTTTATTCGGAAGTCTAACTCCCACTTGATTCTAGTGTTTGAAGTACTCAGACATTCTGAGTACATGCTCACTAACGGAGCTGTTCTCCTCCATCTTGTAGCTATAGAACTTGCGAAGGTGTCATACCTCTCGACCCGGGTGTGAGCTTGAAAAACAAATTTTCAGCTCTTGGAACATCTCATATGCTCCGTGTTGCTCAAAACATATTTGGAGCTCCGGTTCTAAGCCGTAAAGTATGGCGCACTGAACTATCGAGTAGTCATCTTTTCTTGTCTGCCAGACGTTCATAACGTCCTCAGACGAAGCCGTAGGGGTATTTCACTGAGCGGTGCATTAAGGACATAAGCCTTCTGTGCAGCAGTGAGGACAATCCTCAGATCACGGACCTAGTCCGCATAGTTGCTTCCATCAACTTTCAACTTCGTTTTCTCTAGGAACATAATAAAAACAGGGGAACTACAGCGCGGTCTATTGATCTACAACATAAATTTGCTAAGACAAGTAAGACTATGTTCATGACAATTGAAGTTCAATTAATCAAATTACTTAAGAACTCCCACTTAGATTAACATCCCTCAAGTTGTCTAAGTGTAACATGATCCACATCAACTAAACCACGTCCGATCATCACGTGAGGTGGATTAGTTATCAATGGTGAACATCTTTCATGTTGATCATATCTACTATATGACTCATGTTCGACCTTTCGGTCTCTTGTGTTCCGAGGCCATGTCTGTACATGCTAGGCTCGTCAAGTTTAACCCAAGTATTCTGCGTGTGTAAAACTGGCTTACACCCGTTGTATGCGAACGAAAGAATCCATCACACCCGATCATCACGTGGTGCTTAGAAGCGTCGAACCTTCGCAACGGTGCATACTAGGGGAGAACACTTATCTTGAAATTTAGTGAAGGGATCATCTTATAATGCTACCGTCGTCCTAAGAAAAATAAGATGCATAAAAGGATTAACATCACATGCAATTCAATATATGTGACATGATATGGCCATCATCGTCTTGTGCTTTTGATCTCCATCAGCAAAGCACCTTCATGATCTCCATCGTCACCGGGTTGACACCTTGATCTCCATCGTAGCGTCGTGACACCTTGATCTCCATCGTAGCGTCGTGACACCTTGATTTCCATCATAGCGTCGTGGCCGTCTCGCCAATTATTGCTATTACTAGTACTACTGCTAACTCATAGCGGTAAAGTAAAGCAATTACATAGCGTTGGCATTGCATACAATAAAGAGACAACCATACGGCTCCTGCCGGTTGCCTGATAATTTACAAAACATGATCATCTCATACAACAACTTATATCACATCATGTCTTGGCCATATCACATCACCAGCATACCCTGCAAAAACAAGTTAGACGTCCTCTACTTTGTAGTTGCAAGTTTTACGTGGCTGCTACGGGTTTGCAAGAACCGTTCTTACCTACGCAAAACCACAACGTGGTGTAGTGATTGCTTTTTGATCTTCTAAAAGAACCCTCTTCATTGAAACCGATTCAACTAAAGTGAGAGAGACAGACACCCGCCAGTCACCTTTATGCAACGAGTGCACGTAGCGGTGAAACCTGTCTCGCGTAAGCTTACGCGTAATGTCGGTCCGGGCCGCTTCATCTCACAATACCGCCGAATCAAGTAACAACTAGTAACGGCAAGCAATATGTATACACCCACGCCGACAACTCACTTGTGTTCTACTCGTGCAAATCACATCTACGCATAGACCTGGCTCTGATACCACTGTTGGGGAACGGAGCATGAATTTAAAAAAATTCCTACGCTCACGCAAGATCTATCCATGGAGATGCATCGCTACAAGAGGGGAGAGTATGTCTACGTACCCTCGTAGACCGTTAGCGGAAGCGTCTCACAACACGGTTGATGTAGTCGAACAATCCTTCGAGCTCCACCGATCGAGTACCGAACGTACGGCACCTCCGAGTTCTACACACGTGCAGCTCGGTGACGATCCTCGCCTTCTTGATCCAGCAAGACGTCGAGGAAGTAGATGAGTTCCGTCAGCACGACGGCGTGGAAAACGGAGATCGGGGCACCGCACACGGCTATGGGACAATTGTGTGTTTTGGGGTGCCCCCTTGCCCCCGTATATAAAGGATGAGAGGGAGGAGGCCGGCCCCCTAGGGGTGCGCCAAGTGTGGGGAGTCCTACTAGGACTCCTTAGTCCTAGTAGGATTCCACCTCCCATACGGAGTAGGAAAGGGGGAAGGGAGAGGGAAAGGAAAGAGGGGGCTGCGCCCCCTCCCCTAGTCCAATTCGGTTTGGGCAAGGGGGGGCGCGCGCCTCCTCACGTGGCCTACCTCTCCTTTTCCCGTATGGCCCAATAAGGCCCATTACTTCTCCCGATGAATTCCCGTAACTCCCCGGTACTCCGAAAAATACCCGAATCACTCGGAACCTTTCCGACGTCTGAATATAGCCTTCCAATATATGAATCTTTACCTCTCGGACATTCCGAGACTCCTCGTCATGTCCGTGATCTCATCCGGGACTCCAAACAACATTCGGTCACCAATCACATAACTCATATAATACTATATCGTCATCGAACCTTAAGTGTGCGGACCCTACGGGTTCGGGAATGAT
The DNA here is from genome assembly GCA_039707655.1 of Elymus sibiricus. Classification (NCBI taxonomy): domain Eukaryota; kingdom Viridiplantae; phylum Streptophyta; class Magnoliopsida; order Poales; family Poaceae; genus Elymus; species Elymus sibiricus. The sequence continues at coordinate 477,221,067 of CM077667.1, forward strand.
GTAGACATGACCGAGACAACTCTCTGGTCAATAACCAACAGCGGGACCTGGATGCTCTTATTGGTTCCTACATATTCCACGAAGATCTTTATCGGTGAACCTCATATGACAACATACGTTGTTCCCTTTGTCCGGCGGTATGTTACTTGCCCGAGATTCGATCGTCGGTATCCAATACCTAGTTCAATCTCGTTACCGGCAAGTCTCTTTACTCGTTCCGTAATACATCATCTTGCAACTAACTCTTTAGTCACGGTGCTTGCAAGGCTTCTGTGATGCTGTATTACCGAGAGGGCCCAGAGATACCTCTCCGATAGTCGGAGTGACAAATCCCAATCTTGATCCATGCCAACTCAACAAACACTTTCGGAGATACCTGTAGTGCACCTTTATAATCACCCAGTTACGTTGTGACGTTTGATACACCCAAAGTATTCCTACGGTATCCGGGAGTTGCATGATCTCATGGTCAGAGGAACGTGTATTTGACATAGTGAAAGCAATAGCATTAAACTGAACGATCATATGATATGCTGACGGTTGGGTCAAGTCCATCACATCATTCTCCTAATGATGTGATCCCGTTATCAAATGACAACTCATGTCCATGGTCAGGAAATCTTGACCATCTTTTGATCAACGGGCTAGTCTAGTAGAGGCTTACTAGGGACTCAGTATTTGTTTATCTATTCACATATGTATTAAGTTTCCGGTCAATACAATTCTAGCATGAATAATAAACCATTATCATGAACGGGGAAATATGATAATAAACACTTTATTAATTGCCTCTAGGGCATATTTCCAACAAAAAAATCTATTGCAGAGGAAGAACACTTGACAACAGCAATCCACAAACTGTAACTGACGGGCAAAACAATGGATATAAACTTCATAAGAAATTTCATCTTATATCAACTTTTGCAACCCACAAAATTGCCCTATCAAGTTAGAACCTCCATCACACCCTAGCCCTCTCAATTTACACCTAGATAAGTCATGTTCAAGAAACATATCATCCAAAGCCGCCTTTAGAGAAGGTGCTCTTGCGTCGCCAACATGCTTAATCTCAATAAATCTCTCAATCGTATACCCATGGCTGTTGACACACCTACATGAGGCCTGGCAACGCCAGGTTAGCTAGGCTGGCATGGTAAAATTGAAATGGCCGCGCGAGAGCCCCCTGCCGGCCAGCTTCCCGGTGAATCCGAGAGTCTGCTTCTCCTCGTCGAACACTAGCAGGTTCTGCTCCATCTGAAACCCTCCGAGCACCACCGCCGGCGCGGCAACGCCGCCATACCCGGACTTGCCCTCCGCCTTCATCTTGACGAAAGCGAAGCACGCCGTTGCGCGGTTCACCTGCGCCATGGAGTTGATGCCGACCATCGGCCAGCATCACGCCGCCTTCCATTCTGTGTGCGACATATGCTTATCAACAGGGTGTCAACAACCACAAAGTAGCACATGTGCCCTTGCTCGATTCCCGGTATCTTTGACATTGATGGCGTAGCTGCCGGATTGAACAGAAGTTGCGCTGCTGCGGCATGACGATTCACCAGACAGGGCCGGCTGCATTGGCCACGGTGGCGAGCTCATGGCGTAGCCAACAGGGCCATACGGGTGCTCGGCCAAGGCGGCGGAGTCCCAAACTTTCGACACGCTCCGCCGATGTGGGTCCATAACTAAGAGGATCTAACTAGTTAGGGAGAAGAATTTTGTGGAGAATTGGAAGTGAATGTATTTGGAAAACAATGAGGCTAGCAACACTTCTATATATGGGCAAAACTTAGTGCTGGCGTTCACAAATAGTGAACGTCAGCACTACATTCTATAGATGTGACGTGCCAGGATATCCGCCGCCGCCAATATCTTCCAACTGGTCAGCACAGCAGGGCCCACACATTGGTGACGTTCCAGTTTATATCCATGCCAACACTACCCGTACAAAGTTGGCATACCAATTTGTCCAACACCAGCGCTCTTTGAAAAAAATAGTGCTGGCGTCGCTTAAAATTGGCGCGTCACTAAAATAAGTTGTGGCTAGCTATTTTTCCACTAGTGTACATAAGTCATGTTCAACAAACATACCATCCAAAGCCGCTTTAGAGAAGCTGCTCTTGCGTCACCAACATGCTTGATCTCAATAAATCGCTCAATCGTATACCCATGACTGACATACCTACATGAGACAAAGAGGCACCCTTAAAACCAACAATTAGGACTATTGGTAATGAACAAAACAATAATTAACATAACAAATACTAAGATACTAACCTTAAAATCATAGCCATTTGCTCTTTTGTAGATGCATCTCTAGACTCATAAACAAGTAAAGAAAAAAAATGCATATCTCCAATATCAACAATACTGGATTTGGTGGTCTCTTTATAAGCTTGCTGAAATTGTATCTCATGTGGAGTCATCAAATGGTTCCTGCCCACGCTATGAAGCAGTGTCCTAGCAGTTGGACCCTTCTTCTTGTACCAACTCATCATCTCCAAAAGGTTCCCCAACTATTTAAGTTTGAACTCTCATCATGACCACGAAAAGCATGAGCTTGTGACTCTCATCATCACTATTTTTGATACCACGATCCATCAAATGTGCCACACATTTCCTTTGATATTTTAAAGCCTCATAATGTGGTCTAGCTTCTTTGTGAGCACTATGATGTTTACCAAAACGTGTATCAAGAACACAAGGTCGATCCTTCCAATTTCCAAATCCTACCTTTGTGAATGCCTCAATACCATAATTTGCTACCTTTGGTTTCTTAAAAAGAAAGGAATAGAAACAAAAGGTTGCTTCTTTATCAACACTATATTCCAACCAATCGCCATGCTTCTTGAACCAATTAGCATGAAAGCTTCTTTTTTCGAAGAATTTCCTTGGGGTGTTATTTTATATTTATGATCAGTTTGTTGGCATGGACCCATATTTATATAAATGCTTCTAGCAGCATCTCTAATGTCCAAAACTAAACTTTCAATACGATTCCTAAGACCAGGATCAGGTTCAGTACCACCTTTACAGAGTTGAGCACACGCATCAGCAGGAATACAATGATTGTTACTCTCTCGAGTTGATATTGCAGGTGGGTTGCTTGGAGTCGAAGGCGGTGGCCCCGAATCTATGGTTGTTTCTGTTTTTGGTTTTCATTCGGTCCCCTCAACCGCTTGGTTCCCTCCATCGGAAATTATAGGTGTAGACACCCCTGTTGCGGACACCGGTGAAAAAAATTCTCTTCATCTTCTTTTTCTCTAATATATGAAATGAAAATTATAAATTAGTACCTCCGTCCTTGTTTATTGGTCCACTTCGTATTTTTGTCAAATTTTGACCATAGATTTAACTAAGAAAATGTTAATGTATGTCATAAAAAATTATATGGTTGGATTCGTATTTAAACATAGTTTCCAATGATTTTTTTCCTATGTATAACTTAAATTTTATTATTGAAAATCTTGGTCAAAATATGACCCTAAATAAGAGGGGGGCTAATAAACCAGGACGAAGATAGTATGTTAATTTGCGTTCAAAAATACCCTAGATATATAAATGGATACATACACACACAGGCACACATATTATGTCAATTAAATTTCAATTCCGAGCAGTTTTTACACTGATACCGTAACACATAGGTCACGCTGACATTGTAGAACATGGTACAAGTGAAAAGCATGAGGGAAAATCGGAAAAGCATCAAACAAAAATACCAAGATGTGACAGGAAGGCGGCATCAACTGGATGGTGTTCTGTGAAGCCAGCGTGCGAGTAAGAACGTCTGGATGTCTTGCCTCATGTGTGCGTCCTGTTCAGGTGAGATAGCCCATCAGGCTTTGGGCCTCCTTTCTTTCAGTAGGTTGCGTCCCATGCCCGTGGGTGCCCGGGGCCCCACTCCACCCTGCTAAAGGACATTTTTTGAGGGAATACCCCTGCTTTATTGATACTAGCACAAATGCCCGTGCGTTGCAACGGGGCAAAAAAAAATTTATTTGTATTCAAGTTTAGTTAGATTTTTATGTGCAAAAATACATTCACAGGTAATGCAAAATTTAGTCAAAATTGAAACTGTTCACAAAATCCAAACTTATCCAATTAGAAAATGGTAATCTTAATAATATATCTACCTTCCTCAACATATAACAAAATAAAGTTAGGAACACAATAAAGTTTAGTCATTTTTTCATCCGGAACTGCTAGTTCAGCAGAGATATTGCCCACAAAATTCAGAGAAAGAGAGAAATAGCATACCCTCACGGCAACTAATAGTGTTTTGGGCTTCTTAGTGTGGATGAACATTCACATCCAATGGAAGTGGTCTATTTGAAATTTTTCTATATATATCCCACGTACAAATACTTTACTAAAAGCAATAAAATAGCATTGGGGGCTCCCCACGTTTGTTGTTAACAACAAAGTGATCTGCGTGTAAGACCGGAGGAGCCTTTTCATTTTACGATGAACACTGGAATATATGCACTGTATGATAGCTAGGACACACAACATGAAGAGAGATTGTTGATTTTCCTTCTGTCTGTTATCTATAAAAAAGTTCATTAGCGTTCATCGGGATAGATCGATGGATTGGATTTCTACTCCTTTTTATAAATGATGATCATGGAATTTCTGGATATTTATGTCGCCATTAAATGACGATTCATATATACTTTCTACTACAACACCTTTACATATATGTTGCTTACATATACTCCTCTTGTGCATACATTTTTTTCTATATTATGGAAATTTCCAGAAAGAATTTATATATTGGAAATATTACTTCACATCGTCTCTGTGTGTACATCAAAATCAAGACCATGCTCATCAGCTAGCATACGTACGTGCACCCATATGTCTGTGTTGCCAATCACCGGCAACGGGCTGCATGCCACGTTTTAATTAGAGATTTCCTTCTTTTCTTGCACCCTTATTCCTCAAGATTTTCTTCCCCTTGATCCTTGCATGTCATGCTTTTTTTCCCGTCTCAAACTGTTCTTCCTCATTCCTCTTTTCTTTTTCCTCTTTTCATTTCCTTATTCATTGCACTCTTTGCTTATTAATTCCTAAGACAACTCCTTGATATCCGAAAACACAGAAGTGTATATAAATTGATAGCATTTGATATACAGAGGCGAGGTGGGACTATTTTAAATCAACCATCTACACAAAAAACATTAATAGTAGCACGGGACGAAACTATCCGTATACTGATTTTATCTTTGTTTATGTATAGAAGAGCTGCTTGGTAGACTTGTGAGTCTTGGCCGAATTGAGTTGGAGGTTTTGGTTTTGAATTATATACCTAGCAATTATTATTTTGGTTTCTTTGCAAATCGAGATGTGGCTGCCGGCCCAACAGAGCAAGGTCAGAGGCCCATAAACGAAACTATTTTACATCGCTTTATTATTTACTTATTGGTACCATCTCGGTCAGAAGAAATATCTCAAAATAATAATATGAATGAACGGATAAAAAAAATAAAGAAACACATTTTACTTTATTATTTTAAAAGAAGTAGGTATATGTATAGGTATAGACTAGCAAAAGGGCCCGTGCGTTGCAACGGGAGAAAAAAAATCATAATTTCCAATGGTCATCATCACATTTCGCTGGATCACCGAGATACAATATCACTCTCAATTTCGCGACATCATGAACATTTTTTTGAAATTATGAACAGTTTGTTAAACTCGTGCACATATTTGAAATCGTAAACAAAATACTATTACAAATTTCTGAACATTTTCTACAATCAAGAACATTTTTAAAATTTATGAACATTTTTTGCTATTTACAAACATTTTTTAAATATTGTGAACATTTTTAAGCAATTTTCCTGAACTGGCAAACATTTCTAGAATCATCGAACATTTTTTAGAAATTGGGTGGAATAATTATTGGATTTGACGAACTTTTTTTGATTTAACGAACATTTTTGGAAATGCATGAATATTTTATGGACGAGTAAACTATTTTGTAAGTCATGAACAGTTTTTGAAATTTCAGGATATTTTTGCATTGATGAACATTTTTTGAATTGACAAATTTTTTTTCAATTTCATTAACATTTTTTAATACACATACTTTTAAAAATTTATGAACAATGTTCAAACATTTGTTTTCAAAATTCCGAACATTTTTTAATAAGCAATCATTTTATTAACAAATCGTGAATTTTTAATCCACCAACATTTTTTATTTAATAAACATTTTATTTAAAATCTCATTTTTTCGTAATTTTTCGATATTTAAATCCCAAATTATTTAAAGTTGAGAAAAATGAAAATAGAAAAGATAAAGAGAAAATAAAATATGAAATTATAAAACAGGCCGCCCGGACATGGACCGGCCCAATGGATGTGCGGCATCTTCTCCCAGCACACATAGCATAATATAGGACGTCCCTAATATGTCCATCTGCAACTTTGAGTGTAATCAACTTTGAGTGTAATTTGGATGACGGACGACCAGAAACAGTCCGTGCTTTATTATTCGCCTCAATTCACGGGAGAAAGATGTGTATAAGGTGGTTGCCAAGTTCCTCCATACCACATCTAATATGTCCATCTCATGACATCCTTTTCCACGGACAATAGCTTCATTGAGATCAACTAAAGACTCTATTACATTGAGATCAACTAAAGACCCATATAAATTAGGTATTAAACTATTAATTAAGGTAGCAACCAAAGCATAATTTTAAAAATAATTAATATGCAAGATAATTGTATATTTGAAATCTACATATTTTTCTCTATGGCACTTTCATATATGATATGTTAGATTTGAATTTGAGGTTTAAAAAGATATGAATACTTCGAAACTATTTAAATCTGCGTGTAAAAATGAAAATAAAAAAATAAAACAGATTAGCTGGACCAAAAAATCAAACCCATCAGGTATGCACACATATACTGCCATCAAAAAATGAGAAGGAAAAGGGGGAGGTGGTGGGAATTGAACTCAGGACGCCTGGATAGCAAAGCACCGGTCCAACCAGTAGGATGGCAATACAGTTGTGAGAAACTGAAGGACCGCCACCTCTTAACCTTTGACACCAGGCGATGCGAAAAAAACGAATCGTTTTCTAACTTACCGGTGGCATGGTGCGTAAATAATCACAAGTTCGGGGGTAATCTTATGACGGACGACCAGAAGCAATAGTTGCTTTATTATTAGGTAGAGAGGTAGAGATTCAACATTACGGCCCTGTTTGGTTCACAAGTCCTAGGACTTTTTCTAGTCCCAACTAAAAAGTCCCTGGTCCCTAAAAAGTCCCTTCCTGTTTGTTTCCAGGGACTAAAAAGTCCCTAGTCTCTCCCTAGAGGTTATTAAATGACCATGTTACCCCTAGTATACAGAAAAATAACAACTAAACAATACAATGGGGCGGCGGGGCAATGGGTGCAGGGAGGGGCATTGTTGGAAAAGTCCCAAAAAGACTCTCCTTGAGAGTCTTTTTCATTTAGTCCCAAAAAGCAACTTTTAGTCCCTAGTAGTCCCTCCTGTTTGGTTAAAAAGTCTCTAAGAGGGACTTTTTCTAGTCCCTACGTCAAAAAGTCCCTGGAAACAAACACCCCCTACATGGCACATGTTCTCCTCTGCCCAGGTGAGCAAAAAACATAGCAGAAGAGCAGGTGACATAAAAACGAGCAGGGCATTGGCACATGTCGCATGCCATCCAGGTGCTCTAGAGGCGCGGCTGTACGGGCCGGCGCTGGCGGTGCGGCGGTGGGAGTATATCAACGTCGGGGCGTACATGTTCGGGACCCTGCTCCTGGCCGCGGGGCTTGCGGAGCTGTGCGCGTCCGAGGGCGGCGTCGGCGCCAGGGACGCAAGGCTCGCCGTGGTCGGCGTGGCGCTGGCGGTGGTGGCGGCCGTGAACGCGCACAACCTGGGGCGCACCTCGCAGGCGTGGACTGCCATGTGGGGCTCGCCCGGTTCGACCACCAGCTCGGCCTCGTCGAGCTCCTCCCTCCCGCGCTCCACACCGCCGGCTGTATCGTCGCCGTCGTCGGCCTCACGCTGCAGCTTTTCTCCCAGGTTTGCGAGTTTCGACCGTCAGCAAACGCAAGGACACATGGTCCGCCGATCGCCGCCGGTAACTAACTACTGCTCGTTGTGTTTTCGGCTGATGGTCGGAACAGGGCGACAAGCTGGAGAGGCGCGCGGACGACGTCCTGCTGGCGGGCGCGGTACTCTGGCTGCAGGGCTCCATGCTTAGCACGTCCCAGTCCTCCTCCGCAGCCTGCTCTTCCTCGTCGCCGCCGCCCTCCACCGCCGCCGTGAGCCCACCCTGCCAGGCGAGAGCGTTCAACGTTCTCAAGGTGTTCGTGATGCACCAGAGCGACGCGCCACGGATCGAGAAGCTCCGCGGCGGCGCGCAGGAGCGGCTCGCTCGGGACCGTGGGGGCCGCGTGCCGGTGGTCTAGAGGTCAGCAGCGCCGCCGACCGAGCTGCGCTGACAGTCGTGGAGACCAAGCCCAAGCCGTCCGGCCTGTTACTTTGTTCCACCGTTGTTCTGGTGTCAGTAACCTTATTATTGTTTTCTCTCTTTTTGTTATTTCACATAGCCGGTGAGCTAGGTGAGTTGGTTCATGCGAACGTGCTGAAATTACGCGGGCACGGTTCGAGTTCTCACACCGCTATTTAATTTTGATTTACGAAACACAATTTTTTCCTACAGCGATGACGAAAAGAAAAGGACGTACGAAGCGATGACGAAAACGAAAGGACGTACGAAAACATCTTGACGTAGATGTATAGTATATAGACAAAATAAAGTGGAGAAACGCTTCGTCCTTTAATAATAATATTATTATTATTATATAGGTAGAGAAGTGGGGCTTTATTACTTAAAAGGTTTTAAGTATTACATCCGGTCTCTACATAACTAAGATTAACTAAGATGCACACAGCCAAACCAAATCCATAAATCAAATCTAAGCTCAGAAATAAAAAAAAAAGACGATATAGAACGCCTAATCCATGGGATGGCCAATCCGAAGATCATGCTGCCATCCATGTCGGGTAAAAGTATCCTTGCCGTGTTCTCCAATCGTGTACACCGTAAACAGGTCTTGATTTTCCACCCGTTGTAGAGACGACCATACACGGAGTGTATCTGTACATCTGTAGATAACCTGCATAAGAGAAGTGATTTTATAATTAAAAACCTTATCATTTCTACACAGCAAAGCGACCAAATAGCGGCAAGTGCTCCCACCCTGAGAAGAATTCTAAACCTGCGATCAATTCTATGTAACCAGTTGCCAAATATATTAGCAACACTACGTGGAGGATACAAGCCAGAAGCTACTTGGATGACTGACCATATAGAACGAGCTAATTTTCACTGGAAAAACAAGTGTTTTATTGTTTCGTCATGATGACAAAAAACACACTGCGTACTTCCATGCCAATTTCACTTAATAAGGTTATCTTTGATAAGAATGACTCCTCGACGAAGATACCACACAAAGATTTTATTCTTAAGCGATATCTTCATCTTTCAAATCTTCTTATTATTATAAACTGGCACATCTGACTGGATCAGAGCTCTATACATAGAGTCCACCATGAATTTACCACTCACGTGTAGGTTCCAATGAAATTCATCGGCTCCTTGTGACAATTGTACCGTGGACAGTCTCTGTTCCACGATTCAAATCTGGTGCCAATTAAATCTCTTCTAAACGTCATATTTGGTGGAGACGATTCCATAACCGTGGCGATAGTATCACCCTTGTGACGTACAATATTGTATAGAGCTGGATATTATTCTCGGAGTGTAGCATTTCCTACCGATTTATCCTCCCAGAATCTAATTTCCAAACCATCTTTTATAGTGAAGGATCCATATGGGAAGAAGTATTTCTTCGTAGCCATTAGACCCGCCCAAAATTGTGAGTTCCCACGTTTTCAGTATACTTGGGACACTGCTTTTGGGCCCACATATTTTCTTCTTAGGAGGGTTTGCCATACACCATTTTCCGTCAGCAACTTAAACAACCATTTCCCGAGGAGAGTAGTATTTTTAACCTCAAGGTCATGAATACCTAGCCCTCCTTGATCTTTGGGACGGCAAACCACACTCCATTTAGCCAGTCGATATTTCTTTTTCTCACTATCTCCTTGCCAAAAGAATCTTGATCGAAAATAATCCAATCTATGCAATACTCCTTTAGGCAGTTGGCAAAAGGAAATCATATATAGTACCATATTACTTAGCACTGAATTTATGAGGACCAATCTTCCACCCAGAGATAGCAGTTTACCTTTCCAACTGCTTAATCTTTTTTGTAGTCTTTCCTCGACGTGTTTCCATTCAGCATTGGTGAGTCTCCGATAATGTATCGGTATCCCCAAATAATTGATGGGAAATTTGCCTAGCCCGCAGCCAAACAATTCAACATACAGGTTTGCCTCATCTTGTGCCTCGCCAAAACAAAACAATTCACTTTTATGAAAGTTTATCTTAAGACCTGAGAGGTGTTCGAAGGCTGATAAAATTAATTTCAAATTCCTTGCTTTCTCTAGGTCATGATCCATAGAGAATTGTACCGTCGGCATATTAAAGGATGGATAATCCACCATCAACAAGATGATTAGCTACCCCGTCAATTTGGCCATCAACCTTTGCACGATCTATCATGACAGCCAACATATCAGCCACTATGTTAAATAGCATGGGAATACCCCTGCTAAAGGACTTGGTTAATTAGCATTGTATGTTTTGGTGACCATGTTCGGTCAACTCTTCAATCAGAGCTATCTCGGTTCTCCCTGGTCAGGCTTTAAAATTAGAGTCTTTCAGTCAGGGGCGGAGACGAGAGCCCCCCCCCCCCCCCCCCCCCCCCCCACACACACACACACACCCACACCCTAACCTCAATGTCTCTCGGGCCATTCTAGTACTACTCCCTCTGTTTCTAAATATAAGTTTTTTTAGAGATCCCACTACGAACTACATACGGATGTATATAGATATACTTTAGAGTGTAGATTCACCCATTTTGTTTCGTATGTAGTCCGTAATGAAATCTCCAAAAAAAACTTATATTTAGAAACGGAGGGAGTAGTATTTTATGTTATATGCGGTAATTGGCCGCATATAATGACAAATTAATTAGCAATTCAGCCCAAAACTAATGATAATCTATGGACCATGCAAGCCGAGCCCAAATAGTAGCCCATCTGCCCATTCTGATCATCCGTGACAGGAAGAAGGCCTACAAGTAGTTCTAGGAAAGGGAGGCCTACAAGTTTGATCGGTTCTACGACGCGTTTGGTTCATCTCTACTATTAAAGGGGGATCTGCCGTCGTCGTCGTGATGATTCAACCTATCGATCCCCTGCCTCCCTCGCTACCCCCTCTTCGTGCGCTAGGCGCTGCTCTCGCCTCGTCTGATCCACGCAGGAAAAAAAGCATAACAGGAAAAAAAAAAAAGCATAACGGACGAGGCGTATCGATCAATCTCCTCAGCCATGATCTGGTCACCCACGACACATACCACGCCCAATCTCCCCGAACCCCCTCGCCCCCACTTCCACATCTCCGCTGAGAAAAATCGACGCATCGCCGCCGCAAGCCCCCAACACCCCTGCAGCGGTTGGGGTCTCCGGTGTAGGAAGAGCCGCAGCCCGCGGCGGATCTTCTCCCCTGCACCCCGAGCTCCGATGGCCTTTCTCTAGGAGCCTGGGCAGTGAAGGCGCGGTGGTGTCAAGCACGGCGACGCCGATCCTGATAGCGTCTTGGCCACGACGTCGACGGCACGCCCTCGCGAGGGCCCCACACGATGAGCGAAGATGGTGGCACCAACTGTGGCTGCACAGTTCACAACCGTCATGCTCGTCGACATTGGCTGCGGCACCGACGAGCCCTGCAGCGTCGGCCAGACCGGCATATGTCGCACCTGCGTGTGGTACATGCGACGATGCTGGCGCAGATCTACGACGCTGGCGTAACTCCCATCTTCCTCTTTCACTCTATTCTGTCGCGATCTGCACATGTACGTGGTTGGCTGGTGCACCGTACTGTATCTCGGTTGCAGGCTGGTGATGGCAGCGATGCCTTCTTCGAGGACCCCGGCTCGCTTAAGGTGATGATTGCTCATCCGACTTACTCTGGGTGGCATAGCATGCACACTAGGTGTTTGCTCATTTGTTTGTGTTGCCTTTGGTAGGTTCCCTGCCTGTCGATTTTTTTTCTCTGCAGAGAAGTGCATACTGTTGATTGTTCTGGCTTACAAAGAGTACCAGCTTCCCGAGTCTCTTACAGAGGCAGTAAAGTAAGTCTCTCGTACTGGCATTGGTTGCTCTGTTAAGTTCGTTAGCTTTGAGATGCATTGTGCAGATACAAATATTTGTCTCTGTATATGTAGTTCCGTCTATCAGGTGATTCTTTGACTTGTTGAGTTAACACATGCTTTTTTTGTAAATGTTATCTGAATCAAGGAAACTACGTGATTGCATAATTGGGGCTAAATATATATTGTTCAATTCATGTATATGATTTTTGGTTATCAGTCTACTGCGTTGTGCTCCTACTTCTCTTGTCTGTGTTCTGTGGAGAATTAGAGAGGAGAGACTGTTGCACATTAGTTTGATTATCATAGCACATATACATGTTTGCTTACAGATTTTATACTACTCAACTGTCTTCCAGATTCCTGTGCATATTCATGAATGATTTCTTATTTTCAATTTAATTCCGGCAGATAGAATACGAGGAGCATGATCATGGACAATTTCATGTATGTATATTGTTGTGGTGGTACAAGGTTAGGTGTGTAATATGTTCAGGTATGTGCCGTGACATAATTTTTTATAGTATTTCATACATAATTGCTTACAGTATAATTCAAAATCAAGCCTCATACCTCATTATCTATGTTTACTTTGTATCTTGCGTACTAAGGCAACCTATTTTAAAAAAACCCACACTTCGTAGCATTGTATCGCTAAGGATTTAGCTTATATTTCCTTTTCTCCATGATTCTACAGATGGTCAAAGCATGACTGCATGAGTATAAACAACTACATCAGCCATGAGGGTCTTCAGGTCTGCTCTAAAATTAGACCTTGTAGTTATTCTAAACTGATATACTGGCATGTGTATGCGGAATCAAAAATCATAGCTTCAACTGCTTCTGAAGCATATTACTGTCTTCCAATTCTATAATATTTATTTCCTATGCCGATACTATTAACCTGTTCATTGGTTCGTATCTTCTCCATCTGATTCATTCTGTATGTTGTAGCTGCATCGGAGTATACGTTAACCAATCAGAGATGTATACTCCTAATGCTTTTTCTTACAATTGTGTGGGTGATTGTGATGCACATATTTCTAGCAGCAGCTGTGCTACCTGCTATTGTCAGTCTGTAGGTTATGTTGTTTTGGCAGTGGGAAGCAATAGTATGGTGCGACTGTCTTGGATGTGATGTCGTTTTGGGAAGCTTGTATTGGACATCTATATGCTTTGGGGTGAATAAAACCATGAATAAAGAGTCCAATTTTTTAGATTTTAGCACGGAAAAAAGGATATGGTGACTTAACTTAACCAGTCTGGTGCTACATTTAGACTTGAACAGATTTGGTTTATTCATGGTTCAATTGAACAGATAGTGTTTATTTATATTATCTAAGACAAATGCAAAATCGGATATGCACAAGTGTTCATATCTAATTTTTGTTTGGGATTTTAGAACACTACACAGAAGATGACACAATACCTTTTTCTTTAGAAAGGAATGCGTCAATTTGGTATTTAAAGGTTGTGGCGTACCAAAAAAAACTGAAAGTTTTGGTTGCCGAAGTGACATAGAACGCACTTTGCCCAAATCGTGGTTGCCAAAGTGACATTGAACACACTTTGCCCAAATCTCCAAATACAACAACACATTGTGCAGCAAAGTTTATTTGTCTGTCATGATTAATCAAAATTATAAACTATTAGCATTCCACAAAAGATAACATATCATCAGCTTTCACAGTTTTTGCAAACACAAGACTATATTTTTGGCCTCTTAACAGACTAACTACATGACTAACCTGCATACCCATGATTTTCATGTGCCCGCTATTATTTCCGCCATTGGACATAGGGAGAGATCACTCGCACTCTAATGTTTTGGCCATTGGATTTAGAGAGAGACCACCCATCGGTGAACCAGGGCGAATAGGGCAGGAAATACATTATCAGGAGTAAAAAAGGATGGGAAAAGCTAGGGAGAGAAAAAAATACATAAATAAGCTAGGGGGAAATAATTAGAGGTGGGAGCTAAAACAAGGTGTTTTAAGAGGTGAAGTATGTCCCTGTGATTATGCAGAGCCGCTTAATGCATCATGTTTTGTTTCCTCTGAGTCTGTCAATCCTGACTCATCAAATTGGTAAAACAATTACACATCGACACCTACACCTGGTCATTAGAAAACTACCAACACTAGATGGACACGAAGCAAAAGAGAGAGCATGTAATGGTGTTATGGTGGTGGAGCCAAGGGTATTCCTGTAGGGAAAATATGAGGTTGGATGTTAGATCCAACGATGGCAGAAATAGCCCGCGAAACATTGCAGAAAAAACCTCATGTAAACATATTATTGTGTCCAGGTCCACATCCTACGAAGCTAGCCGTTGGATCACACATCCAATGCTCCATCTGCTCTTGTAGCATGGGATCATGTGGGCTACGGGAGCACATGATACTTTCCCTATTCCTGCAGGGACAAGGATGGAAAAAAAACGACACACAAAAAAGAGGAAACGTTAACTCGGTGATTGGGTCGCAAGGGAGAAGATAGGAAGAGGTGATTGTTAAGTTGCGGTGGCAAATTTGATGTTGGCAATTATTCACTACTAATATATTTGATAACCAGTCGCCGTTAAACACGAATGACAAGCATGACACGATGACGCAACTAAAAAACATGCATGTAATTGCCTAGGAAAACCAAGACGTAGACGAGAAAGCACGCGGGGGCGAGGCCGCAACGATTCGGGGTGGCGCAAGTTCCGGGGGACACGACCAGGTAGAAGGTCACGAGAGATGGCTAAAGAGGGAAATAAACTCACCATGTCCACAAGGCCGGACATGCTCTAAGACTCAACACAGCCATAAGCGGCATATGACATACACATTGTAAATTTCAATAATGTTTGATATCAATGTCCTATGTCTATGTCTGTTTTCCCGTGGCAACGCACGTGCATACAACTAGTCACAGGTAACGTATTCAACTTTGTAATCGGACTGCACTGTATTAGGTGGTGTATTGAGTGAGAACGTGATTTGTTTGGTTCAACAAAGCGATGCTTTCTCAATACAATGCAGCACTGTGGTTCTTGTTGAAGATAGCAGAGGCAGGGATGGCTCACGTTGAAGAAAACAGGGGACCAGGGGACGAAGCTTGGAAAGGAGAGAGACAGATCCGGCGTTGCTTCTTGCCGCAGGGGAGGGAGAGGCCCGACGTTCCTACTCTGGCGACGAGGGAAGGTCTTGGCGGCGAAGGGGAGGGCTCATGGTGGAGACGAGAGAGGGGAATACGAGCGGAGAAAGGAAAAGGGGATCGAGCGGTTTCCGTATCCAGGCGGCATGTCGCGTTTTGGGCTTTACGAAGCGCCGTATCCGATTACAGGGTGATGGAAACCAGCCCAGCCGAACCACACGCCAGTATCGTTTTCCCTAAGGGAAATGTTTACGTCCGGAGCGCCGGCCGAACCGTTACGCCGGACCAGCGCGCGCCCTGCGATCCGCTTTTCATCGTGCGTCGCCCAGCACTCCTCCTTCGAATCTTTTTTTTTTGTTATCTTCTTCTCCCCCCACGATGCATAGCAGCCGCTCTTTTTCTTCCATCTCCGCCGCCGCGCGCAGCGTACCGGCGTGACGAGCCCTTTTGCTGCTACGGCGAGCCACAGCGGGGGCGGAGAAGACGCCGAGGTTGGAGAAGTCGCGAGGCGGGGGCAGCTGCAAGAGGGCTGCGCGCGGCGGCTGGTGCCCGGCAATGGCGCGCGACCAGCCATAACGCTACAGCGGGGTGATGCTGGAACCATTCATACGAAAGTTTCCACCGTCTGATTCAAAAGCTTCAACCGGCAGCATACAAAGCTTCAACCAAGACACCGTGCAATGGAAAAGCTACAATCGTTCATAAGAAAGCTGCAATCATTCATAAAAAAGCTACAATCGTTCTGGAAAAAGATTTCAACCAGAAGACTGCTTTTTTCGGAGGTGGGGCATTACGCAAACCCGAAAGCTACAACCGGCCAGGAGAAAAGCGTCAACCGATGGAGAAGAAAGCTACAACCGCATCACAAAAAGCTTCAACCAATATCGATGGAAGTTGGGGTCGAGGACTGCCAAGAAAAATAGCTGCAACCGATTTAGAAAAAACTACAACCGGCTACGAGAAAAGCTTCGAACAGAGACGTCGGAAAGCTACGGGGACGACGGCAAAAGCTGCAACGGCGTTGACGAAAGCTGGTTGTAGCAAATTGGAGCTGGGACGCTTCCACGGCGAGGCTGGGAGAGCTGCAACCGGCATGGGGTGCGGTGCTACAACCCCGGTGGCCGGCGAGTTGCAGCCGCTGGTGGAGCTGCATCCAGCACGACCGGCAATGGCGAGCTGCGGCCTTCGAGAGGAGAGCTCCAACCGGCGTTTTGGAAGCTAAGGCTGGGGGGCGTGGGCGGTCGGCTGCTGTTTTTGCTGCCGTCGGCGGCGAGTGTGGGGGGGGCAGCGAGGCGTTGAGCGCTGGCGAGGGGGTCGCTGCCGCGTCCCCGCGGGGATGACGATGGTGGGCGTGTGGGGCGACAAGTCCGTGCGCTGACCATCGCGTACGGGATGTGGATAGGATCTGGACGGCTAACGATACTTCAATCGGACGTGCGCGGTGCGACCGGCAAACTGTTTCGGCCGGCGCGCCGGCGCCTATCGTCGGCCTTTCGCTAAACGCTGTAATCCGAAGACAGTGGAAAAGTTACGAACCAAACGCGTCGTAAGTCGGTACGTTGATCTATTGATCTCCCAACTCCATAATCGCTAGGGTTTCTTGCCGCCGCTCAATGTCTCTCGCTGCACCTCCAATCCTCCCACGCCCTAACCATCAGGCACTGCTTCCGTTTGCCGGCGCCGGCGCCACTAGGAGACTACGCAAAGACCAAGCTGCTTCCAGCTTCCATGGTGTTAGCCGCTCTGTTGAGCCATATGTCATTGAGTCCGTCGAGTATATGTTCATGATCTAAGGTTCCGTTTGAAAGGTATGCCAACATACAATATCCCTAGTAGTTGTTCATTCTTTTTTATGGATTAAAAATGAACATCCAATTAAGCATGTAGGAGGATATGTTAATTTACCAATTAGATGTTTCTTTAAATAACAAATAAACGTTGCTGCTAATTGATAACATATATTTGTTAATTAAATATATTAGGTTTTTGGTTGATTTATCTTCAGTGCAATATTTTACTAGCCAAGTTCTTAGATTCTGCGAACCAACCTGTGGTTGGATGGTTAGAGGGACTGTGGTATCCCCAGCCCACCAGGGTTCAAATCCTGGTGCTCGCATTTATTTCTGGATTTATTTCAGGATTTCCGGCGATGCGCATTCAGTGGGAGGAGACGTTCCCGTCGACGACGAGGTGTATACTCCCTCCGTCCGGAAAAGATTGTCACCATGGTGTTTTTGCAAAACAAACCTTGGATTTTCCCCGACATAACCCGCAGCCCCCCTCCCTTTCCTCACTCTCCTTCCTCTCTCGCGACGCCGGCGATACCCCCCGCCCCCGCCCCACGCCGACGATGCCCCATGCCCCCGCCCCACGCCGGCGACGCCCCATTCTCCCCCTCCCCCTTCCCTGCCGCCCACGCCACCGTCGCCTCCTTGCTTCGCCCCACGCCGCGCTACCGCCTCGTTCCCCTCCGTCAAGTGTCGATTTTGTGTCGATCTGCGGCGAGCCGGAGCAGCGGCGAGCTAGAGCTGGGCCTCTACGAGGAGGTTGGCTTCTCCAAGCATGGGTCCGTCATGGCGGTCGGCGCCTACGCACAGCCACCGCCTCGTTCTTCCCCGCGGCTGCCGGCGGCCGGAGCTTCCGCCCGTCCACGAGTCATGCTCAGGTGAAGCTGCAATCTCTTCCTTTTTTTGTCCAGAATCAGATCGAATTTGTGTTCCTTTTTTTCTCCTGTGTCAGCGACAGGCCGGACCGTCGCTCCGCTTCTGCTTCTGATTCCCCGACGCCGAGCAAGTACCGGCACATGAGGGTCAGCGAGGGGAAGCTGCGCTACGTCCAAGTGTCCAATAGAGCTGGGCGCTGGATCACGCCGCTGAAATTACGTCGTGTGTCACCAACCTCTGCCGATTGAGCTTGATGTATTGCTGCGACTTTGTTCGTCCATGGCTAGCGAGTAGCTGCGGTAGTAGGCCTATACTTCCTTCTTGCATCTGGGAGGCAATTAGCTGAAAAAAGAAGGAAGTGCAGTACATACAATTTGTTTTCATTATGTTCGCTGTTCCAGGAGCTTTGTGGTAAAATTGAATATGGTCTGTGCATCTCAATTCAATGGTCACATCCTAAGCATTTGTGGAATTACCTGTAATTTTTGGGAGTAGGTCTCGTGTTCAGAAATTCTGTTCAGAAATGTTGTCACGTGTGTAATGTTCGTACTCCCATACTCTACATTTAGGCTCGGATTGATAAGCACTAGGAATCGTGCAGCCCTCAAATGCTTGAGTTGGTTCAGAGTTAGCCTTGGCTGCTCCCTGCTTGAAAATGGTCCCGATTTAGGTTCAGAGTTAACCTTTCTTAGGCTATTTGACACGCTATGGCTGAAGTTTTTGTTCCCTGCTAAAAAAACCTTCATTTTTGTTACCTCTGATTCAGGTTCCCCTGATTCAGGTTCATTTTTGTGTATTATTCCCTGCTAAGAAACCTTCATCTTATAATGCTTTTGTTAGCTCTGTCTGAACATTTTCTTATTACCCTTTCAGTGCCTGCTCCAATGAAGATGAATGCGTCCTGTTCGTCAATGCCGGTGGGTATATCTGAAGAAACTGCAAAGGAAGCAGAAGACAATGTGCTTCCGAGAAAGATGGTAAGCAGTGCCATCAATCTTGACAATTAATTTGCTTGAATTATCGCAAGACTTCTCAAAACTGAAAATTTTGACTGCATCCGGTAAAATTGACTGAAGAAAGCAACTAAGGCCCTGTTCGGCGTCCCTCCGCTCCGCAACTCTGCTCCTGGAGTTGGCGGAGCTGAAGTTAAAATCCCCAGAGCGGGGGAACAGGTGCTCCGCAAATCCTCGATTTTCACCGAGCGGGAGGATTGCCGAACAGGTACTAAGACTTCAGAGAATATATTGTTGTTTATATAAACTGAATACTGGTGTACTATCAATATTCAGTAGCAGAAATTAAAGTTCAGAGTATATTGTACTGTCAACATTCAGAAGCAGAAATTCGGTGTTGTACAACTAAAATGGTACTGCTTCCTCTTTGCTGCGCAATGTTAACATCAGGTTCTCCAATGCACTCTTTGCTGTTCCACTAAAACTTCAGAGAATATTCAGAAGCAGAAATGTGCAAAAGATAAGTTTGAAGCTTCCCCTGGCTGGCTGCTTTACTTGTTTTATTCTTTCAAGCTTTTTTTTCTGGTGGCACATGCATGTACTCCAATGGCAGTAGTTGTCAAGGAATAAGCAGGGGAGCCTTCAATGGGGACTATGACAGTACAAAAGATTGTTCCATCAGAAATCAACATCAATGTTGAGAAATTGACAGTTCAGAAACAGAAATTTCAATCATGGCAACTTAAAGATTGTTCCATCATCATTACAAAAATTGACAATAGTCCATTGTAATGTTCTTATTGGAATTACAGAAACAAGATTGACAGTACTTAACACTCCATGTCATAGTGAACATTACAGAAATTGACAGAACACTTATAACTGTGAAAATGCTACAGATCATGAATGATTTCAGAGATGTTTTCCTTCTCCCATTTTAGACCATAACAGTTAACTGAACTATTTTTTGTAACATTTCTTCACAGGACACGATCAATTGTGTTTCAAATTACAGAGCAAGCAAGGTACACGGTGCAATGTAAAGAAATTGTGTTTGAAATTGGAGCTTCTGGAGCACATTTTCTCACCGGCAGCAACACAAGTAGGAGCTTGAGCAAGGTATAGGGCCGAGCCCTGTACTTCTTCTCGGAATACTTGCAGAGGAGATACTGGGAGCAAGGTACAGGTCCTGCACTAGAGAAATATTGTATTTTACAGGAAATTCAAGACATTTCTAATGTACTCGCGAGGGCCCTGAGTTCTAGTTTCGCTCTTGGCCCTCAAAACCTCAGGACAGGCCCTGATCGGATGGCATGGCTGTGACTAGCCAGGCTCTCCCGCCGGTCGACCGGCACATAGTACCGTCCATTTTTTCTAAAAAGAAAAAACATAGGACCGTCCATAAGCAATACAAATGGAATATATACTTTTTGTGTGGGCATATGGCTTCACAGAGTTTTACTCAACAACAAAAAAATTCTCTGGCTTCACAGAAATATTTTGGTTTGCGTGGAAATTAAGGAGTGGAAAAAAACTTGTCGGATAGACGCCGGAAAATTTGAAATTCAGGCAACACGACTACATCCTTTGACGACCTTGCAACACCAGGTTAGCTAGGCTGGCATGGTAAAATTGAAATGGCCGCACGAGAGCCCCCTGCCGGTCAGCTGCCCGGTGAATCCGAGCGTCTGCTTCTCCTCGTCCAACACTAGCAGGTTCTGCTCCATCTGAAAGCCTCCGAGCACCACCGCCGGCGCGGCAACGCCGCCATACTCGGACTTGCCCCCCGCCTTCATCTCGACGAAAGCGAAGCACGCCGTGGCGCGGTTCACCTGCGCCATGGAGTTGATGCCGAACACCGTCCAGTTCACGCCGCCTTCCAGCATCAGCTCGACCGTCGGCACGAAGTAGCCGAACCGCGTCGGCGAAAGCCTGGACGTGTTGTAGCACAGCTCGAACGGCGCCGCGGCCGGGGAGGGCACCCTCGCACCGGTAGTAATCGCGCCCTCGCGTTCCATGGCCTGGTCGAACGCGTCGATGAGCGCGCGGTACACGTCGCGGCGCAGCTCCGCGTACGGGGTCGTCGTGGAGAAGCCAACGGTGAGCGGTGCGTACGAGTCCTCCAGCGGCACCCGCGCTCCGTCCACGGCGATGCCCCTGCTGGCCGAGACGTAGTAGCCGGGGGATTCCCCGTGCTTGCGGAGCGGGGTACCGCTGCTAAGCAACTCCGTGATGGGCCGCCCATTCGCCGCGACGAGCGGGCCACCGCCGAAGATGGCGACGCTCGGGAGGCAGAGCGCGAACGAGTTTGCGACGCCCTGCGTGCGCGCCACCTGCGCGGGGAACGCGAGGCCGGAGCGCGCCAGCCCCGCGACGCCGACGGCCCCCGCCGGCAGCCCCGCCAATAGGGAGTCCGGCGCGCAGGACGTCACGGCCGTGAACGACACCTCATACAGAGGATTTTTCCCGTCGGTGGCGTTGGCGGAGAGCGTGACGCGCATCATGTCCCCCGACGCGGTGTCGCCGGAGACGGGGTTGTGCGGGTGCGCGGTGCACTTGCAGCGGTAGGGGTTGCCGGCGTCCGGCATGCCGTAGCCGGTATGCTGGCAGTTGGGCGGGTGGAAGCGGTGCGCGCGCATGCAGTCCATGTCGTTGCACTCGAGCGTGACGTGGGAGGCGTCGTCGTCGCAGGTGGACCAGACGATGGGGCTGGAGAGGTCGAGGACCATCGGGCGGCCGGACTTGACGGGGACGGTGTAGAGGGAGGTAGCCGCGTTCTTGCTGACGGCCGTCACCAGCGGCCTGCCGCCGCCGTCGCCCGCCACAGTGCACGCAAGGACAGAGAGCGAGACGGCCACGCCCACGAGGAGGTCTTTTGGTTGCCACATTTTGAAATGTCTGTGGTCGATGGAGGTGCCACATTGCTAGCTCGTTATATACAGCGCGCAGAGCAAGGAGACTAGATCGATAGTGTGTACGTGAGTGATAATGTTTGCTGGTTTTCAAAGTTTTTCGCCGGAAGTGAAGGAGTAGAGAGTAGACCCGATGAGCGTGGCAGGATTCTCGTTGATGGCCGGCTCACGACGGAGCCATGAGCGAGAGCGATGAGTCCACGATGATATGCACTAGTTTATAGATCCGGGTGGCGTACATGGTGGAAGGGTCATGGTGTCGTGTGGCACTCGATGCCAACGTGATGATCATGGTCAAAGGGTCGATCAAAATTTGTAGAACAAACTCTGCTTGGATGCAGATCTCTCCGCGCAACTTGGTTCCGGCTAGCAACCAAGAGAAGCTGTCGCACATGGTTTCATGTGGAATTTGCGTGCATGTTCATGCCCTCACGGAGACTGCACTCTGCGGTGTTCTCGAGCCACCACTATTTGTCACCTATTGCAAGAGTTATTGTAGGCTCGGCTCTCGCGCGGGGGCTTGTTTTTGGAAGTTTCACTCCTCGTTTATTCATTCACAATTGACGCATCCAAGTAGAGGAATCAAGACTAGGAGGTGCAAACCTAGCCCATTTTGCAAATTCATGCGCTACTTGACTAGACTCCCTAATGCAATGTCCATAAATTGCATGGCTGAAATCTAGAGATATGAAATAACAGTCCTCAAAGACCGCACTAGCTACAAAAGAAGAACTACCATCATGCATGATGGTGAACACGTCCGAATTATCAGAATTGACCTAAAACTTGTGGCGCGGGGGCTTGTTCTTTTAGTGGGATGACACGTAAAGCAGTTTTAGGAAGGTTCTATAGAGCGGTTTTGACTTTTGAACCAGTTTTAGAACCCTCCAGCATTTTTTTTTTGAAAAAATCCTTCGTGTCATCCTGATGCGGCGCTTGCTCGACAGCCGCCTCGCCCACACGACACGCGTTCTATGGCACCCACGCCCCTTTCTCTTTCCCGTGGAAAAACATCTCCACACAGTCCGGCCTTATCCTTCCCCAATTCTCACCACTCGTCTCTCTCTTCGTCGACAGCATGCTCCCTCCATGATTTTCCACGCACCCGATCGAGCACTCCCGCCGGTGGAACTCACCGCAGCAAGGGGCCCACACAGTGCTGCGAGCTCCACTCCCTCCCTCCCTACTCCCTTCCTCCATCCTTTACGGATCCCAACACCATGTTGGGCGGTTGCTGCGAGGCGTGCTGCGACGGCATTGTCGTGCTTCCGAGCCGGTGCGACATCGCCGTCGTGCTGCGACAGATGCTGCGACGGTCCGTGACAAGGTTGATGCGAGCCACTGTTGCGAGTGGCGCCGGCCGACGATGCTTGCAACAGGTGTGGTGCTACGACGGATGTGGTGACGGTGCCGTCGTGCTGCGACGACATCTCGGCCGCGACGACGTTGCTGCCATAGATGCTGCGACGGATGTTGCTCCAACGGCTCGGGCTGCAAGCCGGTGCTGCGAGCCGATGCTACCAAGCCACCGGAGTGGCTACGACGGCGGAGTGCTGCGAGCTGGTGCTTCCAGCGTCCTGCGATGCCACCGGAGTTTCCTACGCAGGCGATAAATGTGTGTGCTATGTTCTGGAAGAAGAAGAGAGAAGACTATGTTGCGTTGACTTGCATCAAACGGCTAGGAAAGTCGAGATCGTATGGTCCAGGAGACGGATGTTGTTTTTCTTTCTTGCATCCGGATGCCGCCTACTTTTATCAAAATTTTCTGTTTTCTCGTGTTTTTCCCTTTCCTTTTAATCTTTTTTTGTTTTTTTCTTTCTGTTTAATTTTCTGTGTGGATTTTTCAATATTAATTTTCTTTGTCTGTTTTCAATGCTTTTATTTAGGATTTGATTTTCTATGTTTCATTATCTTTCTTTACACATGTGTAATTTTTCCATGCACATGTTACTTTTTCATATAAATTGGAAATATTTGTATCTACTTTAAATATATTTTATATAAATTGGAAATATTTGTATCTACTTTTTTTTCCGGATTATGGGCTGCTAGCCTGGCATGGCCTGCACATCCATATCTCTCCATAGAGACCTCATGTTTGATAAATTCAACATACATGCGATACCGAACCGAGCACCAATGGACTAGCCCAATTTTGTAGAGCTGCACTTGAGTGATATTTTTTTATTCTTTTAAACTAGCTGTTTGATGTTTTGCTCTTATGTTTTTTTCCTTACAATTTATTTTTCATAATTTTCTGGTTGTGTGTATTAAAAAATGTTCAAAAAATATTATTAAAAGTTCACCTTGTAAAATAAAAAAAAATCTCCATACGTTCAAAAAATTGTCACATAAATTAAACAAATCACTACATATAAAGAATGTTCAGCGTATGTTAAAAACTTTAGGCTACATGAAAAAAATGGTTGTTTTTTATTAAAATAATTTTCATCATATATAAATAAAAAAACTAAAATAATACCCAAAACCCAACGAAAAAAATGAAAATAAATTAAAAACCAAGTAGAATAGAAAATAAAAAAGAATAAAAAGAAACTACAAAGAAATAAGAGTGGGAAACTATACATACCACCATTTTAATAACTTTTCATACACATCTTAATTTTTTCGTAGAAATTGGAGATATTTGTATCTACTTGAAATATTTTTTGTATATACTTTTGTTCATATGATGGGCATGGCCGGCAGATCCATATGTATCCATAGAGAGATCTCATGTTGGACATATTCGACGCCCATTGGCATCAAGCAGTGCACTTCTGGCTGAACCGAGCTCCAATGGGCCGGACCAGTTTTAAAGAGCTCCACTTGAGCGATTTTTTTTAACTAGCTATTTGATAGCTAGTTAAAATAGTTATTAGACTAAGAAAAGTTGAAAATAGCTATTTATTTTCTAAACTAGCTATTTGATCTAAAAATCAAAAACAAAACTAGCTATTTGATGTCGCCCTCTTATGTTTTTCCTTTAAAAAATATGAAATTTTGAAGCGCAAAAAAAATGAAATTTGGTGGCTGTGCGTAAAGTTCACCTTGTGAAACAAAAAGTTCACCGTACGTTAAAAAAGCTCACCGTACGTTAAAAAAAGTTCTCACAGGTGAGTATATGGTTCCACGTATTGAGGTTTGCCAGGACGACGGAACATTCCACCTTGTAAACGAGTACTACTTAGCATCATAACCGCCACGGAACATTCCATCTCTGGAATAATGGGCATGTCCGTGCGTTGCAATGCTATAGCCAAGCCTCCAGCTCAGCCTGGAGGGCGCTCTCACATGCACGCAGCTGCCTACAAGCCGTGTAGAGGATATGTCCTTCTGCATCACGGAGGTCGTGCCATCCGAGGCGACGTAGCTACCGTCGGTGTTTAGCTTCGTCCAGACGACGGTCGGCCGCGTCCAGAGTGCCTCCTCCGTCATGCATGTAACCAGTGGCGGATCTATTATTGGGGCGAGCTGGGGCGGCCACCCCGGCTCGTCGGCGACGGAGCAGGTATCTTCTGTGCAAGCGACCATCAACACGATGCAATGAAGCTTCGTCGTCATCCGTCGTCCTGGCAAACCTCAATATGTGGGACCGCCACTGCATGCAACCCACGGCAGGTCTTGTGTAGGTGCAGGCTGGTCGCCATCACTAGCTAGCACCATCTTCCCCTTGGTCTGGTCAGCACGTGGGAATTGTTGTACGCTTAGCAACGATCTGATGTAACTGTTTAGAAAACTAGCTAGAGCATCTACGTCCGGACCCCCCTCATATCCTTCTCAAACGTCCGGGCAGGCCGTTCGGTCACTGACCGGTCATGAAAAAGTGACCAAGACGGACCCTCGTACCCATCTCAAACGCTCGGACTGACCGGCACCCTCATATCCATATCAAATATGAGGACGATATGAGGGGTCGCGGACGCGTCCGGGAGCGCCCGGTCAGTCCGCCTTGTAGGACGTGACCCCATCCCGGATCACCTTTTTTCTTTCTTTATTCATTATTTTCTTTCTCTCTTTTCTTCTCCACCAATTACGTGCAAGTGACCGGACATATGAGAAAAAATATGAAAGATGCGGCTGGACGGATGAAAAAATAGGGGTTCAAAACGGACACGCCAATGTAGCTGATTAGAAAACGTCATGATTTCATTTCGGACGTGTCACATAAGCCAAAGGACCATCAATACCACCATGTGACTCAGATCAGGTAGCTGGTCAAGCAGTTCCAAAAGCCATTCCGCCCCGTGTTGCACACCTTATGTACGTCCGGGAGGTGCCAATCCTTCGCCATGGCTCTCCACAGGTCCTTCGCTCTTGGACATCAACACATAGCATGGAATCCGTCATCGCTTTCCACACCACAAAGCGAGCAAGAGTGAATTGCAGAAAACATCGACATTGAAGGCTAGGTTTACAGGAACCACAAGCCTATAGTTTTATGTCCCAAAACACTAATTCTTAGGTTAATTTCTTGCAAAAAAACACTAGTCACTCGGTTCGGTCATTTTAAGTAGGATTATGACAGGTGGGACCCATGAAAGCTGACGTGGCATAACGGTTGACATTTGATGGTGTTAGACGGGGATTTATACAGATTTCCAAACTAGTCCATGTAATTTCACAAAGACACCCTTCTTCAAAAATGAAAAAAAATCCAATCAGCCCCCGCCCTGTTGGTTACCTCCTCGCGTCCATCACGGAGCTGGACTCGCCGGCAGGGATCAGGGACGGCGGACGGCTCGAAGTGCGCACCGACGGGGAGCAGTGACGGGTTGAAGTGCGCGCCGGCGGGGATGGGCACCTACGGCCAGCCGTTCATCGGGTCGTCACTGCGCACGAACGTGAAGCCCTCCGCGGTTGCTGCTAGCGCCCGTGCGTGGCTGTACTTGCGCCCGTAGAGGTCGGCGCCACCGCTGCTCGCGCCCGTGCGCGGCCGGCGCGGCTGCTGCTCTCGCTCGTAGAGGCCGGCGCCACCGCTGCTCTCTCTCGCGCGCAGGTTTCCTGCTCCCGCGGCAACTTGGCTGCAGCCGGCCCTCCGGCGCCGGCTGCTGCTTCGGTGCCCGCTGCAACTGCTGCTCCAGCGGGGAAGCGGGCCCTCCGGTAACCATGGCATGAGAGGAGGGCTTGATTGCTTTTTATATTTTTGAAGAAGGGTGTCCTTGTAAAATCCTTTGTCTAACGGTGCCGCCTGCGGTCGTTATGCCACGTCGGAAAGAGCGGGATCCACATGTCATAATCGTCAGTAAAACCACCAAAACCGGTAACTAGTGTTTTTTACATTTTTTTTTTTGGAAATTAGTGTTTTTTGGTACAAAACTGTAGACTTATGGTTCCTGCAAACCTAGCATTCAATGTCAATGTTTTCTACAATTCACTCAAGCGAGCAAAGATCATTAGGTTTTAGAGTGCGGGAGAATTTATTTGCTCTTGAACATCTGCACAAAGCATAGAATATTTGTTTTATATCAAAATAGTGTTCATCATATATAAAGAAAAAAACCAAAAGCAAAAACTCGAAAATAGTTGCACTATTTTTTAGTGGCTTTGGCATATGAACAACACAAAAGAACACGTGTGAGAATGTTGTGTACAAATTAAATAATGCTATAAAGTTCCTCTTGTCGGTAGCCCACCGAATTTTACTAGCAGCAGGAGAGAAGGAATTTCTCTTATCTAGTCAATTTCTGCTGACCCTGCTTTTACTTGGCCGCCGCACATTGGAAGCGACTTGACAGCGGCACCTACACGAGAAAGAACAAGACAATCTGGTGGGGTAGTGGGCTCCACATGCGTGGACTGGATCTGGATGCGAGTCCTTGGCGCGCAACTTGGTATTATTTTTACTAAATGGCACATGGAGGATCCTATGTTGTTCACTTACCCCTCAAAAAACTTATTTCCTGGCGTGACACCCTACAATCACGTCAAATCAGCATTTTTTATACACGGTATGACGCCAGTTTATCTGACGTCCATAAATGTCAACAAATCGGTGCTGGTAGTCACGCCTACGTGGCAAGAAAAGTCATAGAAGCCCAATCAATTGGCGTGTATCCACCACAAAATCGCCAACTGATATGGCGTGACATCGCTTTCCTTTCTTCCTCACATCCTTCTTCTTCGTCGCGCACGAGGCCACCGGCCAGCCGCCACCGTCGTTAGCAGCCACGGGCTGGCACCCCCCCCCCCCAACGACGGATCGTTGTCCTGGCTACCGTCGCCCCGGCCCCGGCCGTGCCAGCGCTGCCCCGGTCTGGTCCGTGCCCCAGTCGCCCCGGCCACCGCCGCCCCGTGCCGGCCGCGCCCGCGCCACCGCAGCTCAGCCCCGGCGAGAAGGGGAGGAGGAGCACCACGTCGCCCCGTGAAGCAGTGCGAGCTCCAGATCAGAGGATGGGAGGAGGAGCACCACGTCGTCGTTGAAGGGCCGGTGGCGGATGCTGCTGCCGGCCGTGGCCTGTCGCGGTCGGGCGCAGGCGAGCGGGCGGTGGTGGGGTGCGGCGAGCGGGCGGCCGGGCCGAGGCGAGTGCGCAGCCAGGCGTAGGTGGCGGGGCTCGCCGGCTGGCGGGATGGGCGCGGGCGGCTAGGCGCAGGTGGCGGGGCTCGCCGGCCGGTGGGACGAGCACGGCACGGCTCGTCGGCTTGGTCTGACGAGGAAGACACATAGAAACGAAGACTACTCAGATGGTCCGAAATAATGAGCGGAGGCACGTCAAAGGATTAGTCTTGTTTGAATTTTGCCATGTAGGCGTGACTGCCACATCGGATTAACTGCGTCAGATCAATTGGCGTCATGTAATGTGTTAAAAACGTCTAACAGATAGACGTGTTTGGAGGGGGTCACGTCACGAAATAATTTTTTTGGGGAGTCAGTGGACAACATAAGATCCTTCGGGGCCATTTAGTAATAATAATACCGTAACTTGTGGGATCAGGTTGACGGGTAGGATAAGCATGGTTTGTCATCCCGTGTTCGCATCCCGTGTACGCATGCACACTGGTCGCCATTGAACCCACTATATAATGAGACGCAGACACGTCCATCCAGACATCCACTTCCACATCGGCAAATAATTCCACGCTCCTGACCATCTCTGTCCATCGGTGTGCACGCAAAGATGGCACGAGATCGAGTGCTCCTCCTCGTCCTGGCCGCCTCGCTCGTGGCGCTGGCGTCGTCCAAAGGCCTTCCGGTGCTCGCTCCGGTCACCAAGGACGCCGCCACCTCCCTCTACACAATCCCCTTCCACGCCGGGGCCAGCTTGGTCCTCGACATCGCCGGCCCGCTCGTCTGGTCCACGTGCCAGCGCGGCGATCTGCCGGCGGACATCCCGTGCAGCAGCCCCACCTGCCACCTCGCCAACGCCTACCCCGCCCCGGGCTGCCCCGCGCCCAGCTGCGGCAGCGACAGGCACCACAAGCCGTGCGCGGTGTACCCATCAAACCCGGTCACCGGCGCGTGCGCCGCCGGGAGCCTCTCCCACACGAGGCTCGTGGCCAACACCACCGACGGGAATAACCCCGTGAGCGAGGTGAACGTCGGGGTCCTGGCGGCGTGCGCGCCGAGGAAGCTCCTGGCGAAGCTGCCCCGGGGCTCCACCGGCGTGGCCGGGCTCGCGGGCGCCGGCCTGGCGCTGCCCGCGCAGGTGGCGTCCGCGCAGAAGGTCGCCAACAGGTTCCTCCTCTGCCTCCCCACAGGCGGCGCTGGCGTGGCCATCTTCGGCGGCGGCCCGCTCCCGTGGCCGCAGTTCACGCAGTCGATGGACTACACCCCGCTCGTCGCCAAGGAGGGCAGCCCCGCGTACTATGTCTCGGGCAGGTCCATCAGAGTGGAGGACACCCGTGTCCCCGTCCCGGAGCGCGCGTTCGCCACCGGCGGCGTGATGCTCAGCACGAGGCTGCCCTACGTCTTGCTCCGCCGCGACGTGTACCGCCCGTTGGTGGACGCGTTCACGAAGGCCCTGGCGGCGCAGCCTGCCAACGGAGCGCCCGTGACGCGCGCCGTGAAGCCCGTGGCGCCGTTCGAGCTGTGCTATGACACGAAGACGCTGGGCAACAACCCCGGCGGGTACTGGGTGCCGAACGTCCTGCTGAAGCTCGATGGCGGGAGTGAATGGGCGATGACCGGGAAGAACACGATAGTGGACGTAAAGCCGGGGACGGCCTGCGCTGCGTTCGTGGAGATGAAGGGGGTGGAGGCCGGCGACGGCAGGGCGCCGGCGGTGATCCTCGGAGGGGCCCAGATGGAGGACGTCGTGCTCGACTTCGACATGGAGAAGAAGCGGCTCGGGTTTCTCAGGCTGCCGCACTTTACGGGTTGCGGCGACAGCTTCAATTTCACTCGAAGCGCTTAGGGCTTTCACTGCCTGTAATAATAAGTTTGTTTATTTATCCATCCGTAAAGATTATTCATACTGTTATAAAAGATACTACGGTGTTTACATTGTTGCTAATAAAAAGTGCTTTGATGTAAAAATCCATGCTTATCCACGGTGTTTTATTCAACCAATCCCTATAATAATAAGCCGGTTTATCGGCGGTGTATTTTCAACTAATGCAACTTAATAAATAAGTTCTTCGAGAAAGCTTCGAAACCATAGTATTTTTCGTCGAATTCAAACGCTCTGGATGCCTTCCAAAGCAACAATTTATTGATATTAGAATTTTATTAGGCCACCGCCTAGTGAAATATAACGCTTCGCTGGCTTCTCCTCGTGTCGCAACTGCTCCATGGTGTTGTCACCGTCCCTCGCGTTCGCCGCGCGCCTCATCTCCCGGCATGATGCGTGCTCCACCGCGCGCAATGCCCGAGGTCGGCCCCACGTTGCAGCTGCTCGCTGCACATGTCGTTGATCGATCTACGATGCCATTACGGGCCCACTTGAAGTAGGCGGGCACCCATGGAGCCTTATTTTTTTCCTTCTCTGTGCTTGCTGACGGGACATGTTTCAGGTCTCTATTCCTGCTCGATGCGGCCCTTGACCTAACTGCCCGCGAGCTCACCACCTGGATGCATGGAAGCGACTATACCTGGCCAAACCTCGGGCCGGGCCTAAAAAAGCCCGGCGTTGAAAACCCAGGCCCGAGCCCGGCCCGGCCCGGCCGTCGGGCCTAATATCTGAGCCCAAGCCCGGCCCGAGCCCGAAGAAAGCCCGGCCCGGCCCGACAGGCCCGGCCCGCGTAGGCGTAAAATCGTGTTTTCTCGGGCCCGGGCCCGGGCCTGGCCCGGCCACCGGGCTCAAAATCTAGGCCCGAGCCCGGCCTGTGGGCAAGGTCGGGCCGGGCCGGGTCGGGCTTTTTCGGGCCGGGTTGGGCCGGGCCGGGCTGCCCATGGCCAGGTCTGGAAGCGACCCATGGCAAAACACACCCAACGCAATGATATCGTCAGGCCGAGAGCCATTAAACTGCGCCGATCAGGGGTACAACCACATATGTATCGAGCATGATTCGTCATATTTTTCACAGCAGTATGTGAATTTTGCAATAGATAGATCCATGTACTTTAGATTGTGTGAGGAAGATAGCAGACGATCTTTGACACGGGGAGACGTGGTTTCTTAGTAAGTCTGCTTAACCGTCTTTCTGACGGGATATACTTTACTTGGGTTTCACGACCGTCTATTGGTCGTTCTGGGGGCATTTTACTTGGCGTAAATACAGGAACTATGGATGTTTTGGTTAGCTCGGATACTGGGTTTCATATTAAACTCCATATTCGCAACAATGCCGACAACTTCACATGGACCCTCGTCGCCATGTATGGGGCAGCCCAGGATGAGTTCAAGGCCGATTTTCTCCGTGAATTGGTTAATCTGCCAAAAGATAATCCCTATCCCATTCTTATAGGTAGGGGTATCAATTTGCTCTGCTTTTCAAATGAGAAAAGCCACGGCAAGTTTGATAAGCATTGGACTCTCCTTTTCAATGTTGTAATCGACATTCTAGATCTAGGAGAGGTTTGCATGATTGGAAGACTATTCACTTGGGTGAATTGTCTTCCGAAACGGACATATGAGAAACTAGATCGCATTTTAATGGATACTGAATGGGAATCTAAATTTATATAGTGTTTGTTCATACTCTACCTCGTATCGAGGCTATATAAGAACACACACTCATTCTCCTAACTACTGGGTTGCCACGACCGCAACATAGATGCAAGTTTAAGTTTGAACTTGGGTGGTTTCTTCGGGATGGCGTCCATGACATGGGCAAGGAGGTGTGGGAGAAATCGGTGGTCGGGCCTCCCCCAATACACATATGGAATAACAAAATGTGTGCATTACGTGAATTCCTGAGTGGTTGGGCTAGGCATACGGTGGGTATCCTCCAAAAGGAGAAGCTTTGTCCTTCATCTATCATTTATGAATTAGAAGCTTTGGAAGAGGTTATACCTCCATCTGAGCATGTAATCGAGATCAAGAATCATTAGAATGCACAGATAGCTAACATGCTGTGTGAAGAGGAACTCAAATGGTACCAACATTCTAACTCTCAATTTATCCTGAAAGGTGATTCAAATACTAGTTATTTCCATGGAGTCGCCAATGGCAGCCACTGGAATAAAATTATTCATTCCCTACATCAGATACTAACTTGTTGCTTGTAGGTACATATGCCACTGGTCAAGATCCGCGCGTCGAACCTTTTTGCGTATGGGCAAATGAGATATTCATAAACCGGCATCATGTGAGGAAACTAATAAAGGTTGTTAATAAAATGGGACAAAATATGGCAATCAAACTATTTCTTTACACCTTATCCAAGACAACAGTAAACTGCAGGATGGTAACTACGAACACTGTACCCTTCTTTTTACTGTCCATAATAAGTTGTTAGCTTACAAATTTACAATGTCTGAATCTGCAAACGTTAAAGTATATCTACCATGCCACGTTGACTACCTAGATGTCCTCATCAAGACATAGAAGGATGGGCGGCCGGCCATCACAAGGGGCTGACCTAGAGTCGTCTGTGCATTCTGCATGGAGGAGGACACAATATGGGCATTTCGCTTCACCTTGTACAGCTACCAGAGTGTCTTTCACCTCTTTCTTTACCGTATTTAATACAAGTATGCAGCCGTGGTTCATCATTCTTTATCTGGTCCTAATGTAATTATTATTTCTTGATGTAATTCTTGAACATATGTACCTGTGAATGGAATAATGTATTGGTTGTTGAACCTATGTCTATATAAGATGGATATGAAAAATGTTATAGCCTACTTTCAAATTCAAATCCTGTAGAATTTTAAATTGTGGTGATTAAAATAGAGAAAAAACAAGCTCTGCAGTTCATTACATCGCACACGGTTTGTAAAGCAGAACGTGTGTGATATACCTCATGATTCGACATGTTTCACAAAGAGAAATCGTGTGCGACAATTCATACAATTGCCGTCTGCAAACTATGCGTGATGTTAGACAATATCAGAAACGGTTAAGCATACCTAAATATTTTGTGTCAGTCTCCTTATCATACACGATTTATAATGTTGAACTGTTTGTTATGTCGTATGCATCCGACACGCGTATGACAGTTGGAGCGTTTGGGAATCTTGGTATATCACGAACGACGTGGTAGGACAAAATGTGTGTGATTGTCTCCTTATCATACACGTTTTGCAATTATGAACTGTTTGCGATTCGGCACACATCGTAAACGGTGCGCTACAGAATAGTGCGTGCGATGTTAGTGTAGTCTCACACGAGTTGCAAGGATGGGCGGTATGGGAAGGATGACATATCTCAAACGGTTGACCGATGTCTCTTGTTTGTGATAGATGCGGACATCCCATACGCTTAGATTTGCCAAACGTTTGCGTTCGTTGGCCACAATCGCCGACGATTTTTCTGTGTTGTGTGGGATG
Organism: Elymus sibiricus; assembly: GCA_039707655.1. Lineage (NCBI taxonomy): Eukaryota > Viridiplantae > Streptophyta > Magnoliopsida > Poales > Poaceae > Elymus > Elymus sibiricus. The sequence continues at coordinate 477,254,926 of CM077667.1, forward strand.
GACCCCCCTATCGCCAACACAGGCAAGGCGACGGTTTAAAACTATGACGCGGAAAGGGGTTAAAAACCGTTTGTATAGCACGTCGTTGCACCAATGCAAGTTCCCATGCAAGCTGTCGAGGAATTAATTACAGCGCAAGGCTCAACAAGTTTGCTCCTGCTACAGCTTAGGGCTCACGAATTTACCCTTCATTTTGAGTTTTTTTCACACCTAACTAGTAGGTGCTTCTAATATAAGTACTCCCCAGCTGTTCCATGTGAAGGCGGATGAGATTTGTGAGTTGATGTTTGTAGATAGCCGACGAGGTTGTGTTGTGCTAAGAGCACTAGCATCGTTGAGTGTTAGCTCGTGTGTGTGGATTGGAGGGCCCGTCCTCAATTCATATGGGATCCTTGTTGGAAATATGCCCTAGAGCCAATAATAAAGTGGTTATTATTATATTTCCTTGTTCATGATAATCGTTTATTATACATGCTATAATTGTATTGATTGGAAACACTAATACATGTGTGGATACATAGACAACAATGTGTCCCTAGTATGCCTCTAGTAGACTAGCTCGTTGATCAAACATGGTCAAGGATTCCTAGCCATAGACATATGATTTCATTTGATAACGGGATCACATCATTAGGAGAATGATGTGATGGACAAGACCCAAACTATGAACATAGCATATGATGGTGTCAGTTTATTGCTATAGTTTTCTGCATGTCAAGTATATGTTCCTATAATCATGAGATCATGTAACTCACTGACACCGGAGGAATACCTTGTGTGTATCAAACGACGCAACTTAACTGGGTAACTATAAACATGCTCTACAGGTATCTCCGAGGGTGTCTGTTGAGTGGGCATGGATCAAGACTGGGATTTGTTACTCCGTGTGACGGAGAGGTATCTCAGGGCCCACTCGGTAATACAACATCACAATAAGCCTTGCAAGCAAAGTGACTAAAGTGTTAGCCACGGGATCTTGTATTACAGAACGAGTAAAGAGACTTGCCGGTAACAAGATTGAACTAGGTATAGAGATACCGACGATCGAATCTCGGGCAAGTAACATACCGAAGAACAAAGGGAACAACATACGGGATTAACTGAATCCTTGACATAGAGGTTCAACCGATAAAGATCTTCATAGAATATGTAGAAAACAATATGGGCATCCAGGTCCCGCTATTGGTTATTGACCGTAGAGGTGTCTCGGTCATGTCTACATAGTTCTCGAACCCGCAGTGTCTGCACACTTAACGTTCAGTGACATTTCGGTAGTATTGAGTTATGAATGGTGGTGACCGAAGGTTGTTCGGAGTCCCGGATGAGATCCTGGACGTCACGAGGAGCTCCGGAATGGTCCGGAGGTAAAGATTGATATATAGGAAGTCCCGTTTTGGTCGCCGGAAAGGTTTCGGGTACTTCCGGTAGTGTACCGGGGGTGCCGGGAGGGTTCCAGGGGACCATCGGGAGGGGCCACCCACGCCGGGAGGCCACATGCGCCTTAGGGGTGGCGCACCAGCCCTTAGTGGGCTGAGCAAACCAGCCCCAAAGGGCCCATGCGGCTGGTGTGTGGAAAAAGGAAAAACCCCAAGTGAGGGGAAGGAAATCCAAGTAGGATTGGAATCCTACTTGGAGTAGGATTGGAGGTGGACTCCTCCACCTCCTGTTCGGCCGAGTCCTATGGGGAACCCTAGGGGCGCCGGCCCCTCCCCTCCCTCCTATATATATTGGAGGGGAGAGAGGGCAACACAACCCAACCCAACCCAAAGCCACGGTGCATCCCTCTCTCCTCACTAGATCGTCTCCCCTAGTTTTCGACGGTGCTTAGGCGAAGCCTTGCCGGAATAGTTCCACCACCACCATCGCCGCCCTGTCGCGTTGCCGGAGAACTCATCTACCTCTCCACTCCCTCTTGCTGGATCAAGAAGGCTGAGATCATCATCGAGCTGTACGTGTGGTGAACGCGGAGGCGCCGTCCGTTTGGCGCTAGATCGTGATTGGATAGCGGGACGGCTTGCGATTTGGATCGCGAAGACGTTCGACTACATCAACCGCGTTTCTTAATGCTTCCCGCTTAGCGATCTACAAGGGTATGTAGATCCACTCTCCCTCTCGTAGATGCTCATCACCATGGATAGATCTTGCGTGTGCGTAGGAAATTTTTTGTTTCCCATGCAACATTTCCCAACTGTGGCATCAAGAGCTAGGTCTATGCGTAGATGAGATCACGACTAGAACACAAAGGAGTTTGTGGGCGTTGATGCTCAGATTGCTTCCTCCCTTGGTCTTTTCTTGATTCAGCGGTATTGTGGGATGAAGCGGCCCGGACCAACCTTAATCGTACGCTTACGAGAGACCGGTTCCATCAACTGACATGTGACTTTGTTGCATAAAGATGGCTGGCGGGTGTGTGTCTCTCCCACTTTAGTTGGATCGGATTCGACAAAGGCGGTCCTTGAGAAGGTTGAATAGCAATTTGTGTATCACCGTTGTGGTTTTTGCGTAGGTAAGAATCGTTCTTGCTAGATACCCGTAGCAGCCATGTAAAACTTGCAACAACAATTAGAGGACGTCTAACTTGTTTTTGCAGGGTATGTTCTGATGTGATATGGCCAATTACATGATGAGACATATGTGATGTATGAGATGATCATGTTATGTATAGAATATCACGACTTGCATGTCGATGAGTACGGAAACCGGCAGGAGCCATAGGGTTGTCTTTAATTTATTTTCGCCGTTTTTGATTTAGTTTATCGCTATGAGTTAGCAATAGTCGTAGAATCAATAGTTGGCACGACAACCTCATGGCGACACATTGATGGAGATCAAGATGATGGAGATCATGGTGTCATGCCGGTGACGATGGAGATCATGCCGGTGTTTTGGAGATGGAGATCAAAAGCACAAGTTCATGGCCATATCATGTCACTTATGATTTGCATGTGATGTTAATCCTTTTATGCATCTTATTTTGCTTAGGACGATGGTAGCATTATAAGGTGATCCCTCACTAAAATTTCAAGATAAAATTGTGTTCTCCCCGAGTGTGCACCGTTGCGAAAGTTCGTCGTTTCGAGACACCACGTGATGATCGGGTGTGATAGACTCTACGTTCACATACAACGGGTGCAAGCTAGTGTTGCACGTGCGGAACACTCAGGTTAAACTTGACGAGCCTAGCATGTACAGACATGGCCTCGGAACACAAGAGACCGAAAGGTCGAACATGAGTCATATAGTAGATATGATCAACATGAAGATGTTCACCATTGAAACCACCTCATCTCACGTGATGATCGGACTTGGGTTGGTGAATTTGGATCATGCGACACTCGAATGACCATAGGGATGTCAATTTGAGTGGGAGTTTTTAAGTAATATGATTAACTAAACTCATTATCTTGAACAATAGTCTAAGTTGTCTTTGCAAAATTTATGTTGTAGATCAATGGCTCGCGCAGTAGCACCACTGAATTTCAATGCGTTCCTAGAGAAAGCTAAGTTGAAAGATGATGGAAGTAACTTTGTAGACTGGGCCCGTAATCTAAGGATTATCCTTACGGCTTCCCAAAAGGCTTATGTCCTTGATGCACCGCTTGGTGAACCACCCGCTCCAGTAGAGGCCGCAGAAGTTGCGAACGCGTGGCAGGCACATTCTGATGATTACTCAATATTTCAATGTGCAATGTTGTATGGCTTAGAACCGGGACTTCAAAGACATTTTGAAAGTCATGGAGCATATGAGATGTTCCAGGAGTTGAGGTCTATCTTTGAGAAGAATGCCCAGATCGAGAGGTATGAGACCTCCGATAAGTTCTATGCTTGCAAGATGGAGGAGAACGGGTGTGTCAGTGGACACATACTCAGAATGTCTGGGTATTCCAAACATCTGGCTGAATTGGGGATGCCCCTTCCGCCAGAGGCGATCACCGACAGAGTTCTTCAATCACTGCCACCTAGCTACAAGAGCTTCGTGTTGAACTATAACATGCACCGGATGAACAAGTCAGTCGCCGAGCTGTTTGCGATGTTAAAAGTCGCTGAGTCCGAGATTCAGAAGGAGCATCAAGTGTTGATGGTCAATAAAACCACTAGTTTCAGGAAGAATGGCAAGGGCAAGAAGGGTAACTCTAAGAAGAGTGGCAAAGCAGTTGCCCCTCCCGTGAAGAAACCCAAGGCTGGACCCAAGCCAGAAACTGAGTGCTTTCATTGCAAGGGAACTGGTCACTGGAAGCGGAACTGCCCCAAGTATTTGGCTGACAAGAAGGCGGCCAACACCAAACAAGGTATATATGATATACATGTTATTGATGTGTACCTTACCAACTCTCGTTGTAGTGCCTGGGTATTTGATACTGGTTCGGTTGCTCACATTTGCAACTCAAAACAGGAACTGCGGAATAGACGGAGGTTGGCAAAGGACGAAGTGACGATGCGCGTGGGAAATGGTTCCAGGGTTGATGTGATCGCCGTCGGCACGCTCGCTCTTCGATTACCATCGGGATTAGTGATGAACCTGAATAATTGTTATTTAGTGCCTGTGTTAAGCATGAACATTATATCTGGATCTTGTTTATTGCGAGACGGTTACTCATTTAAATCAGAGAATAATGGTTGTTCTATTTATATGAGTAATATATTTTATGGTCATGCACCCAATGTGAGGGGTTTATTCTTATTGAATCTCGATAGTGATGATACACATGTTCATAACATTGATGCCAAAAGATGTAGAGTTGATAATGATAGCACCACTTTCTTGTGGCACTGCCGCTTAGGTCATATTGGTGTAAAACACATGAAGAAGCTCCATGCTGATGGACTTTTGGAGTCACTTGATTTTGAATCACTTGACACATGTGAACCATGCCTCATGGGCAAGATGACTAAGACCCCGTTCTCTGGAACAATGGAACAGGCAAGTGACTTGTTGGAAACAGTGGCGGAGCCAAGGGGGGGGGGGCGAGCAGGGGCCAGCCCCCCCCCCAACGATCGGTAAATTCTTTATTACCTACGAGTAATTAGCGTCAAGATTACGTCAATACACATCGTTGGCCCCCCTTAATAACTCGAGTAAAAACTAGGAGGAAAGAAAAGAGAAAAGGCCCATAAGAAAGCCCACTCGTGGTAATGGCATGTTCTCCTAGTAGCAGCCAGCCCTCTTCTCAAACAAAAATAGTAGCAGCCAGCCCTGGGCATTACGTGAAAAACCTAGCCCCTGGCGTGATTAACGTGTCAGGTGGCGATTAGTGCTGCTGCCGGCTGTCGCTCCGGTGCGGCGGTGCCTCTGCCCTCCTGCTCGTCAATAGATTCCACTCTGATTAAATTACGCGACACTGGCGACAGGTGATCCTACGTACAGTACTATAAAGTCCAACTAGCCAAGGTTAGCATGTACTCTTTACTAATCTATCTGAACACTCATCTTATATGTATCAAAAATTGCTCATCCAACCCTTAAAAACAATTGCTCATCCGATTCTAGTTATTTTGGTTGCATGATCTACTATGCTAATTCACTTTTAGATTCTTTTGATTGTGCAATCTGCGACACAGTCATGAAGGGAAAAGCCCCCCTTAAACGCCAAGGAATTTATTCTACTTTAGGCATGCTGCTTAAAATTCTCAATCTGCTGACATTGTTAAAGTGTCTAAGGTGCTAGCTCTAATTGAAGATAACTTGATTCGAAATTTCATGATAATTTACACTCAATGGGAATTAGCTAGCAGTTAGGTTATCTTCGGATGAAATTGTTAATAATTTTATTTTTATTTTGCGATTCTGGGGTAAATTTAAACTAATACAAATGTTATCATTTATTTTAATTGCGTCAAAGTGACCTATTATTCTAGTATTCTGGAATTGTTTTTTCGTACATGACGGTTTTCTTTTATTCTCTTGGCTTGGCCCCCCCTATGCTCATATCCTGGCTCCGCCCCCTGGTTGGAAATCATACATACTGATGTGTGCGGTCCGGTGAGCATTGAGGCGCGCGGTGGATATCGTTACTTTCTCACCTTCATCGATGACTTAAGTAGATATGGATATATTTACTTAATGAAACACAAGTCTGAAACGTTTGAAAAGTTCAAGCAATTTCAGAGTGAAGTTGAGAATCATCGTAACAAGAAGACTAAATTCCTACGATCTGATCGAGGAGGAGAATATCTGAGTTATGAGTTTGGCAGTCACTTAAGACAATGTGGAATTGTTTCACAATTGACACCGCCTGGAACACCACAGCGTAATGGTGTGTCCGAACGTCGTAATCGAACCTTATTAGATATGGTTCGTTCTATGATGTCTCTTGCCGATTTGCCACTATCGTTTTGGGGTTATGCATTAGAGACAACTGCATTCACTTTAAATAGGGCACCATTGAAATCCGTTCAGACGACGCCATATGAACTGTGGTTTGGCAAGAAGCCAAAGTTGTCGTTTCTTAAAGTTTGGGGATGTGATGCTTATGTCAAAAAGATTCAGCCTGAAAAGCTGGAACCCAAAGCGGAGAAATGCGTCTTCATAGGATACCCAAAAGAGACAGTTGGGTATACCTTCTATCTCAGATCCGAAGGCAAAGTGTTTTTCGCTAAAAACGGAACATTTCTTGAGAAAGAGTTTCTCGCGAAAGAATTGAGTGGGAGGAAAATAGAACTTGATGAGTTTGTTGAACCTTTACTTCAACCAGAGAGTAGCGTAGCGCAGAAAGATGTTTCTGTAGAGCCTACATCGGTTGAAGAGGAAGTTAATGATGATGATCATGAAGCTTCGGATCAAGTTACTATCGAACCTCGTAGGTCGACAAGGACGCGTACTGCTCCTGAGTGGTACGGCAACCCTGTCTTAGAGGTCATGTTGTTGGTCAACGATGAACCTACGAGCTATGGAGAAGCGATGACGGGCCCGAATTCCGAGAAATGGTTAGAGGCCATGAAATCCGAGATGGGATCCATGTATGAAAACAAAGTATGGACTTTGGAAGTATTACCTGAAGGGCGGAAGGCCATTCAGAATAAATGGATCTTTAAGAAGAAGACGGACGCGGACGGTAATATCACCGTCTATAAAGCTCGACTTGTGGCAAAGGGTTTTTCACAAGTTCAAGGAGTTGACTACGATGAGACCTTCTCACCCGTAGCGATGCTTAAGTCCGTCAGAATCATGTTGGCAATAGCTGCATTTTTCGATTATGAAATTTGGCAGATGGATGTCAAACTAGCGTTCCTTAATGGTTTCCTTAAGGAAGAGTTGTATATGATACAACCGGAAGGTTTTGTCGATCCAGAGAATGCTGACAAACTTTGCAAACTCCAGCGATCCATTTATGGACTGGTGCAAGCATCTCGGAGTTGGAATCTTCGCTTTGATGAGGTGATCAAACCGTTCGGGTTTATACAAGTTTACGGAGAAGCTTGTATTTACAAGAAAGTGAGTGGGAGCTCTGTAGCATTTCTAATATTATATGTGGATGACATATTGCTGATTGGAAACAATATAGAAATGTTGGAAAGCGTGAAGGTATATTTGAACAAGAGTTTTTCAATGAAGGACCTAGGAGAAGCTGCTTTCATATTAGGCATCAAGATCTATAGAGATAGATCGAGAAGCTTGATAGGACTTTTACAGAGCGCATACCTTGACAAAGTTTTGAAGATGTTCAAAATGGATCAGTCCAAGAAGGGGTTCTTGCCTGTATTGCAAGGTGTGAAGTTGAGTAAGACTCAATGCCCAGTGACTGCAGAAGATAGAGAAAAGATGAGTGTCATCCCCTATGCTTCAGCCATAGGCTCTATCATGTATGCAATGCTGTGCACAAAACCTGATGTCAGCCTTGCCATAAGTATGGCCGGAAGGTTTCAAAGTGATCCAGGAGTGGAACACTGGACGGCGGTCAAGAATATCCTGAAGTACCTGAAAAGGACTAAGGACATGTTTCTCGTTTATGGAGGTGATCAAGAGCTCGTCGTAAAGGGTTACGTCGATGCAAGCTTTGACACTGATCCGGATGACTCTAAATCTCAAACCGGATACGTATTTAGTGGCGCGGTAAGCTGGTGCAGTTCCAAGCAGAGCGTGGTAGCTGATTCTACATGCGAAGCGGAGTACATCGCTACCTCGGAGGTGGCGAAGGAAGGTGTCTGGATGAAGGAGTTCATGACAGATCTTGGAGTAGTGCCTAGTGCACTAAATCCAATGACTCGGTTCTATGACAGCACTGGTGCCATTGCTCTGGCCAAGGAACCAAGGTTTCACAAGAGGACCAGACACATAAATAGACGCTTCAATTCCATCCGCGATTACATCAAGGAGGAGGACATAAATATTTGCAAAGTGCACACGGATCTGAATGTCGCAGACCCGATGACTAAACCTCTTCCAAGGGCTAAACATGATGAACACCAGAACTGTATGGGTGTTAGATTCATTACAATGTAAATTACATGGTGATGTGAACTAGATTATTGACTCTAGTGCAAGTGGGAGACTGTTGGAAATATGCCCTAGAGGCAATAATAAAGTGGTTATTATTATATTTCCTTGTTCATGATAATCGTTTATTATCCATGCTATAATTGTATTGATTGGAAACACTAATACATGTGTGGATACATAGGCAACAATGTGTCCCTAGTATGGCTCTAGTAGACTAGCTCGTTGATCAAACATGGTCAAGGTTTCCTAGCCATAGACATGAGATGTCATTTGATAACGGGATCACATCATTAGGAGAATGATGTGATGGACAAGACCTAAACTATGAACGTAGCATATGATCGTGTCAGTTTATTGCTATAGTTTTCTGCATGTCAAGTATCTGTTCCTATAACCATGAGATCATGTAACTCTCTGACACCGGAGGAATACCTTGTGTGTTTCAAACGTCGCAACATAACTGGGTGACTATAAAGATGCTCTACAGGTATCTCCGAGGGTGTCTGTTGAGTGGGCATGGATCAAGACTGGGATTTGTTACTCCGTGTGACTGAGAGGTATCTCAGGGCCCACTCGGTAATACAACATCACAATAAGCCTTGCAAGCAAAGTGACTAAAGTGTTAGCCACGGGATCCTGTATTACGGAACGAGTAAAGAGACTTGCCGGTAATGAGATTGAACTAGGTATAGAGATACCGACGATCGAATCTCGGGCAAGTAACATACCGAAGAACAAAGGGAACAACATACGTGATTAACTGAATCCTTGGCATAGAGGTTCGACCGATAAAGATCTTCGTAGAATATGTAGGAACCAATATGGGCATCTAGGTCCCGCTATTGTTTATTGACCATTGAGGTGTCTCGGTCATGTCTACATAGTTCTCGAACCCGCAGGGTCTGCACACTTAACGTTCGGTGACGTTTCGGTAGTATTGAGTTATGAATGGTGGTGACCGAAGGTTGTTCACAGTCCCGGATGAGATCCCGGACGTCATGAGGAGCTCCGGAATGGTCTGGAGGTAAAGATTGATATATAGGAAGTCCCGTTTTGGTCGCAGGAAAGGTTTTGGGTACTTACGGTAGTGTACCGGGGGTGCCGGGAGGGTTCCGGGGGACCATCGGGAGGGGCCACCCACGCCGGGAGGCCACACGGGCCTTAGGGGTGGCGCACCAGCCCTTAGTGGGCTGGGCAAACCAGCCCCAAAGGGCCCATGCAGCTGGTGTGTGGAAAAAGGAAAAACCCCAAGTGGGGGGAAGGAAATCCAAGTAGGATTGGAATCCTACTTGGAGTAGGATTGGAGGTGGACTCCTCCACCTTCTGTTCGGCCGACTCCTAGGGGGAACCCTAGGGGCGCCTGCCCCTCCTCTCCCTCCTATATATATTGGAGGGGAGAGAGGGCAATGAGGGAGTCCTGGACTAGGGGGTCCTCGGGAAGCCGGCCAGATCTCATATGGGCCGGACTAGGTGGGCCGTTCGCCGGACACTGGGTTACTCGGAGGACCAGACTCCAGCAAGGAAGTTTCTAGAAGCAGGGCGTGTTCTCCACGTTTAAAGTAGAATAGGCATGTTTTATCCCCTCGACGTGTAACCGACCATGTGTAAACCCTAGGTACCCTCGGCGTCTATATAAGCCGACGGATTTTAGGTCATAGAGAAAGAAGAGAACTCATCTAGGGTTTAGTCATACGATCTCGTGGTAGATCACTCTGTAATCTCTATACCATCAATATAATCAAGCAGGACGTAGGGTATTACCTCCATAGGAGGGCCCGAACCTGGGTAAAACCTTGTCCCCTTCGTCTCCTGTTACCATCGATCCAAGCATCATAGTTTGGGACCCCCTACCCGAGATCCGCCGGTTTCGACACCGACATTGGTGCTTTCATTGAGAGTTCCACTGTGATCGCCAGAAGGAATCGATGGTTCGCCTAGTCGTTAACGAAGAGGTCCGCAACATAGGGGCTTTTGCCCCTGGACAGATCTTCGCTTTCGGTAGCATAGTGCTGCACGCTGACCCGACCGGCCGCCTTGGCCGCGTCGAAAGTTTCGCCCCTGATCAGGAGGTCAGATTCGGGAACTTAGAGTTCTCCGTAGACCCCCGCGGCGATCTATCACTAACCGGGCTTGCAGTCTCGCCTGCCATGCCCGAGGACCCTGAGGCTTTAACCTCGGACTCACCTTCCGGCTCCGCCTATGGGATCTGCCCTGGTGGAGGCCCGATCTTAAGTTCGGATCAGGTCATAGCGCCCGACAGCCGAACACCCGTTCTTGCCGAACACGCCCCCTGCACGGATGCACCAGAGGTTGACTCCGGAAACTCTGGGCAGACCGGTCCGATCGAGCTCTCGATACTCGACGAAGCTCTAGATCGGATCTCGTCGATGAAAATCAACGACGACCCAATCCCGATCTGCTCTCAGATCGGTCTTCAGACGGGTCGGGACGGATTTTTCCTCCCACCCACCACCCACTTGATAGCCACTGTCGAGGATTTAACCGACATGCTAGACTACGCTTCCGAGGAGGCAGGGTACATGGACGAGGAAGATCACTCCCCTGCCCCTGCCAAGACCGGACAGTGGACGGCCACCTCCACATACGACGTGTACATGGTGGACACTCCAAAAAGCAATGGCGATAAATCGGATGAAGTGCCGTCAAGGCGCCGGAAACCGCATAAACGGTCCAAAGGGAAAAAGGGGCGCAAGTCTATTAAGGGCACGGGGAACGATGATACTCCAGAGGACATCGGCCGCCCCGAAATCCCCGGTAACCCGTTGGAGGGTCAGGAGGATCCCGAAGACCACCGCAACCCCGATGACCCAGATGATCCTCTGGCCGACGACTACCTCCGCTCTATCTAGGGGGAGGATAATGCGGATGCCGATGACTTGGCCATCCCCAACGATCCTGCAGACCAGGAATTGTTTAGACAACAGCTGATATCCACAGCTCGCAGCCTGAGAGCAAAGGAGCGACAGCTCAAAGCCGAACAAGACGACCTCAATCACCGATGGACACGAGTCCTTTCAGCGGAGGAGGAGGTCGGCGCCGGCCTATCGGACCAACCAAAGAGCTACCCGCGCCGACGGCTGCTGCCACAGTTCGATGACGAGCTCTCCAATACGCCGTCTCCCGAACATACTCCATACAACAAACCAGATCGCCCTCCTCGAGGACGAGATCGGACGGCTGATGATACCGGCTATAGGCCGACGATACCCCGTAGACATGGAAAGGAGCCACTAGAGCCCGATGACAGGTTCGACCTGCGCCACGACCTGGACCATAGAGCAGGCCGTACACGATCCATCTACGGCTCCAGAAGATACTCACCCGACAGACGGGAAGGGTACCGGTCTCGGTTCGACTACAATGAAAATCGGGAACAAAACCGAGCTAGGGTAACCGCCGATCATCGGCACACTATAGCTCGGGTTAGAGGCACCGCACACCCACTGTGCTTTACAGATGAGGTAATGCAGCATCAGTTCCCAGAAGGGTTTAAACCCGTAAACATAGAGCAATACGATGGGACAACTGACCCAACCGTATGGATTGAGGATTTCCTCCTCCACATCCACATGGCACGAGGAGATGACCTCCACGCCATCAAATACCTGCCCCTAAAGCTCAAGGGGCCAGCTCGGCACTGGCTAAATAGCCTCCCCGAAAACTCCATTGGATGTTGGGAGGACCTAGAAGAGGCATTCCGATCTAATTTCCAGGGCACTTATGTCCGGCCACCGGACTCCTCCGATCTAAGTAACGTCATTCAGAAACCCGGAGAGTCCGCGAGGCTATTCTGGAATCGTTTCCTGACCAAGAAAAATCAGATCGTAGACTGCCCAGACGCCGAAGCTATAGCCTCTTTCAGGCATAATATTCGGGATGAATGGCTAGCTCGACAGCTCGGCCAAGACAAACCCAGGACAATGTCCGCCCTCACATCACTCATGACCCGCTTTTGCACGGGCGAGGATAATTGGCTGGCCAGATGCAGCCATAACCCCGAAGACCCCGGAACCTCCGAAGTACGGGATGGAAACGGGAAACCAAAGCGCAACAAAAACAAGCGCCGGCATAATAACAGTGATGCCGATGACACGGCTGTAAACGCCGGATTTCGCAACAACCGCTCTGGGCAGCGGAAAAAGCCTCCTAAAGGCAAACACGACGGACCTACCCCGCTGGACAAGATTCTGGAGAGGCCTTGCCAGATACATGGCACTCAGGAGAAGCCCGCCAATCACACCAATCGTAACTGTTGGGTTTTGAAACAGGCCGGCAAGCTCGCTACCGAGGACCAAGGCAAGAGCTCACGCAGCGAGGACGAGGATGAACCTCGGGGTCTGATCGGTGGCGGTCAAAGAAATTCCCCTCAGAAGTGAAGACAGTAAACATGATTTACGCCACTCATATACCCAAAAAGGAAAGGAAACGCGCCCTTCGGGATGTCTACGCCATAGAGCCTGTAGCTCCGAAGTATAACCCCTGGTCGGCACATCCGATCACTTTTGATCGACGTGACCATCCGACCAGTATCCGTCATGGGGGTTCGGCCACACTTGTCCTCGACCCGATCATAGATGGGTACCACCTAACCAAAGTCCTCATGGATGGTGGAAGTAGCCTCAATCTGATCTACTCAGATACGGTGAAAAAGATGGGCATAGATCCGTCAAGGATCAAGCCCAGCAACACTACCTTTAAAGGAGTGATCCCAGGCGTTGAAGCCCGGTGTATATGCTCTATAAGCCTGGAAGTTGTGTTCGGCTCGCCCGACAACTTCCGAAGTGAGGACTTGATCTTCGACATAGTACCATTCCGCAGCGGCTATCACGCCCTACTCGGTCGTACGGCGTTCGCCCGCTTAATGCCGTTCCGCACTACGCATACCTCAAGCTCAAAATGCCTGGCCCCCGAGGGGTCATCACTGTCAATGGCAATACAGAGCGGTCACTCCGAACTGAGGAACATGCGTTGGCCCTGGCGGTCGAATTCCATTACACTGATGACCGGCAGACGCCGACGTCCGCCGTCAAGGCATCCAAGGCTGGGAAGCGAGCTCGGTCTCAAACCGAAATTCCAGAAGCTTCCCCTCCCAATAAATAGGGATTCGCCCCCCACCACATGGCCCCATTTCCCGCACAATACGTGCCGAGGGTGCATAACTTCGCGCTTGAAATTCCATGGGAAACGGTGGGGGAACATTGATGTAGGGTAAGTCTTCGGCTAGACCGAACTATCACCCTCAAACATGTCTTCGGACACATGGCAGGTACCGTCAAGTACCCACTAAGGCGTCAAGCTTGTTCAAATTTCGGCGACTTCTCAAGACTCTTCTACAATAGTCCGTTCGCCGAACAGCACACCTATCAAGGTCTACACCGTCCTGGTGGTCGCAGGAGAGGATACGCTGCAAGGCATATCGCGGACGTCAGGCCACAAATCGAAGACCCTTAGCGCAGCACCCTCCTGTAAGATTTATATTTTATCTTCTATACCTGTACACAGTTGTATCAGCACTTTGAATGAAAAGAATGGTTTAGTATAATATAGATATATTATGCACGCTCGTTTGACGTTTTTTAAGCATATTCTCTATTTTTCTCCTTCTTTTCTTGCGAGCCTGTTTGGTATACTTTTGCGAAGCAACCGGCTAATAGACCGGGGGCTCGCTCTTAAAATCGCCTTGTGCACAATTGATTTTGTATTCGGCGTCTTGGACTTCCGCTTTATATGCATTGGTTCCGAACTGTGTCTTGGGTCAAATGTTGGGTTGCCCGGCTCCTGTGCTTGCCCCTTTATGTTCCGCTCGTTCGGCTAAAGGGGCAAAGGGAGCACCGCTGCGATTGTGCTTCCGGCTAGTCTGGTCAAGCGCCTCAGCGGAGAAAGCCAAAAACTGACTGTCACGGTATGCGAGAACCGGTCTGCAATTCCGAGCTTAACTTAATCTCGTCAGAGGTTACTCCGTGTAATGCGATGGGTTCGGTATTAGTCCGAACCATGTGATATTGGCTTTGGCCACGGCTCGTCCGAACATCACAAACTCCTGGGGGCTATTTATCGGCCTCCTGCACTCCTTTCTCACGCTCCTACGGCTAAGTGAAGGTAATAAAGCATTCTGGTCCGATTGCCTAGTCCACCCCGCACTACCGCCTTCGGGTACCGATAGTTCAGCTAAGGGTTATAGTGCGTTTTGGGAGCGACACCCCACGTAGTATCTACCTGGGGGCTGAAGCCGACGACTCGCAGCCTTCAGATTTAACCGGCCACAAAAGAGGTTATAAAGGATGCAAAACACACAAGACATGATAAACCATGCAAACTTTATATACATAAAAACGCGTTCCAAAAAGTCTTCGGACATATTACATAACCGTTTACTCATACACAGTATCTCTTCGACACTGTGACTCTATGGCCCGAGCACCCTCCATAACTCCGGAGAAGTACCGCTCGGGGCCCCTATACTCTTTTCCAGGCGGTGGAGGAGATGTGGCCACCTTCATCGGATCCAGCCCCGGCCAGTGTACCTTGGCCTTCGCGAAGGTCATCCTTGCCCCCTCGATGCAAGAAGACCTCCTCAATGCGTCGATCCGAGGAGTGGCGTCGCTCAGCTTCTGCACCAGGCCGAAGTAACTGTCGGGAATTGGCTCATCGGGCCACAGCCGGATACAGAGATCCTTCATGGCCGGTTCCGCCACCTTGTGCAGCTCCAACAGCTGCTTCAGTTGCTCATTCAGGAGAGGAGTTCTCTCGTGGGCTTCGAATTGAGCCCAGAAAACACGGGCTTCATCTCCTTCTCCCCGCGAAGCATAGAACTGCTTCGCGTCCGCTGCGCTCTTCTGGAGGTCCAAGCCGGCGCCTACGGAACGCCATACTTGGGTAAGAGCTTTGAACCTATCATCTCCGAAGACACACTGCAGTAAATATGGCTTACCACTTAGTATAGCCTGGGCTTGGCTAATTTCCTCTTCAAAGGTCCGCCTATCCACCCGCTCCTTTTGAAGATCGGTTTTTAGGGTGGATAGTTCGGCAGCCTGCTCTTTTTCTTTCAGCTCCAGGGCCTCGCACTTCTTGCTGGCGTCCTTAAGCTCCAGTTGGACCTCCTCCACTCGAGCCTGGTGCTTGTCGCTGGTAGCTCTCAAGGCAGATAGTGCGGCTACGGCCTCTTGGGCCGCCACCTTTTCTACAGCAGTTTTCTGCTTTGCCTTCTTGAGTTCGGCCTTGAGCTTCTCCATCTCTTTCGCCGAGGCTGCGTAAGCATTGACTTATATTAAGCATCCGTGTTGATAGAACGGAAACATGAAGTTTAGATACTTCACTCCGCTTACCTTGAGCCTCGTCGAATCTTCGGCTTAGAGCGTTAAGCTCGTCATTGGAGTTCTTAAGCTTCCGATTCAGCTCCTCTATTTCAGCGGCGTTATCGGATGCCGCCGATGCCTGAAAAAAAATGCGAAAGTCTCATATTATATGAGTTCACAGACCTCCGAATTATCGTAATCCTGTGCCTGGTCTCCTTAAAAGAATGACCGAACAATCTGAGCATATGTATAGTTCGGATAAGGATTTTTTGTCTTGACCCCCAGGTAAGTTTTTCAAACTTACCTAGGGCTCGAGGGCTGCTATGTATATAAAAAACTGCTTAAACATATCAATGACTTACAAAAAACGGGGCAATACATTGTTTACCTGAAACCCCGTTAGGAGGCCGTTGAAGGCCGCTTTCAGTCCGGTATCCACGGACCGAATGCTCTGCAGCACCGTACCCATAAGGGTGCGGTGCTCCTCGGAGATGGAGGCGCTGGATAGAGCCTCCCCCATGGCCGGCCACTCAGTGGTCGGAGGCACCGGTGGGGGTCGGTTAGCCCGATCCCCAGTCGGGGATTGAAGCTGTGTCTCCGGACACATGGTGTGCTCCGGAGACAGTTGTGGAGGTGACTGGACAGTTCCCTGACCGGTCTCCTCGGTATCCGGGAGGGTCTTCTTCCCCGGGTCTTCGGTGGCCGAGGTATTAACCTCGACCATTATCTCGTCGCCCCCGCCTCCAGTGTTTGGCTCCAGGGGAGCCTGTTGGGATGACACCTCCGTGCCTTCCTTATTGGCATCTGGGGGGGAAGGGTGCGACGCGTTTCCGCTCTCCGCTAGATCGGTAGGCGGGGTCTCCCCGTCCGAGTTTTGGTCGGTGGGAAGGATGCGGGGCGGGCTACAAGTCAATTGACGCCCGCATGTTAAATATATTAACGAAACTTGGTATTTGCAAGGTCTTCGGATCTATACCTTCGAGGTGGGGGCTTAACCCTGAGGGTCCTTCGCGGAACCCTCGTGAACCCCTCGGACTCGGTGTCCGAGGCCGAACTATCGTCGGACAGGATCGCCTGTGACCGGCGTGCTTTCTTCTGGGCTGGAGGAAGTTCATCCTCCAAGGCGTCCGGTGACGTCGCCCTCTTTCTTGTAAGGGGGGAATCGCCTCCCCCGAGCTCCTCCTCTTCCTCCTCTTGATTCGAGGAGGCATGGGTCTCTTGGGACTCAGCCTCTAGCTGGTCCTTGGTGCGCAGGCCAGCTCGGCCTGTCTTCTTCTTCTTTTCTTTCTTCTCTGGCGCCTTGTAGGGCGCCACAACGAGCATCTCCAACAGCAGCGGGGACCGGGGATCCTCGGGCTGTGGAGCCGGACTCTTGAAGTCCTTGGCTTTTTTCAGCTATTCCTGCAGAAGTGATCGGACAATCCTTAGGTGACCTACGGAAGAATAAAGCCGATCTATCGAAATCATAACATACCTTGGAAGGAGGCTTGGCAGCATTCAAGCCCTGGTCTTCCTCCTCGCCCGGCCAGTCCTTCTGCGCCTTAAACATCGCCTTCCATAGTTTCTCCCGCGTGGTTCGGAAGAGTCGACGAACTGTAGGGTCGTCGCCGGTCCGGTAATCCCACATAGGAGAACTCCGGCGCTGGCAGGGCAGGACATGTCGCCGAAGCATTACCTGGACCACATTGGTCAGGCCAACGCCTTCCCTGATTAGGATCCACGAGGTCAGTCTAGTTGGGGGGCCGGACCTGAATTCGGCAGGAACAGTTCCGCATTCAGCAGGAACAGTTCCGCCCTCTTCCTCCTTTGGCTCAGTGATATAGAACCACTCCTTCAGCCAGGTCTTAATGGTGTCGATGAAGGTGCCAGATGGCCACACTGCGCGTGGGAGTTTGCCGATGACTGCCCTGCCGCAGTCCGCGTTTGCCGGCAACACACTTCGGCTTAATGTTGAAAGTCTTAAGCCATAATCCGAAGTGCGGCTCCACCCACAGAAAAGCCTCGCAGACAGTGATGAATGCAGATATGTGCATGAAGGAGTTCGGCGGAAGGTCGTGGAAATCGAGCCCGTAAAAGAACATCAGACCCCTCACAAAGGGGTGAAGTGGGAAGCTTAATCCCCGGATGAAATGGGGGACGAAAACCACCCTTTCCCCTTGTTTAGGGGTGGGAATCGCCTGACCCTCCTCGGCGGCGCGGTGCAAGACGTTGGCAGGGATGTATCCGGCGTCCTTGAGCTCCCGGATATCCTTGTTTGTGACTGTGGAGGCCTCCCACTTGCCGCTGGCCATGGCTGACGTCGGAGGGAGAAGAATGTGAAACCTAGATCTGAGCTCGGTGAGCTCGGGAGTCTAGGGAGGCGAGGATGCGAAGGGAGGAATGTGGATAAGCCTTGGGGTTTTTCCCTTTTTATTAAGGGCCGCTACCGGTTAGCCTCCCTCCACCACGCCGTGAATCTCTCCACTTCCCGAGGCGTGCGCGGCGTTACACGCGCATGATTAAGCATGTCCCGTATGGAACGGAGCACGATCTGTGTGTTGATGGATCGTGCCGATAAATACGGCCTCGAGCCACTATATGAGTCTGTACAACGGGCTCAGCGGTCATGATGAGCCGCGGCCTTTCGTCTGAAAGGTTGTCAGAAGAGCGCTATTGGCTCCCTGACATTTGGCCTTATCGGCCGGGTTACACATGATGTTCGGATGACCTATGATCGGGAAAACTACGCGTCGATGGAAGCCGGACTAAAGGAACTGCCGATTACTATCTGGAGAAAGGAACTCGCCTCGCAAGCCGAAGACTCTGATCATTTGAAGCAGCTGGAGCTTGGACCCTTGGCGTTGGAGGCTAGTTTGGGGGCTACTGAGGGAGTCCTGGACTAGGGGGTCCTCGGGAAGCCAGCCAGATCTCATATGGGCCGGACACTGGGTTACTCGGAGGACCAGACTCCTGCAAGGAAGTTTCTAGAAGCAGGGTGTGTTCTCCACGTTTAAAGTAGAATAGGCATGTTTTATCCCCTCGACGTGTAACCGACCATGTGTAAACCCTAGGTACCCTCGGCGTCTATATAAGCCGAAGGGTTTTAGGTCATAGAGAAAGAAGAGAACTCATCTAGGGTTTAGTCATACGATCTCGTGGTAGATCACTTTGTAATCTCTATACCATCAATATAATCAAGCAGGACGTAGGGTATTACCTCCATAGGAGGGCCCGAACCTGGGTAAAACCTTGTCCCCTTCGTCTCCTGTTACCATCGATCCAAGCATCATACTTCGGGACCCCCTACCCGAGATCCGCCGGTTTCGACACCGATAGGCAACCCAACCCAACCCAACCCAAAGCCACGGTGCAACCCTCTCTCCTCACTAGATAGTCTCCCCTAGTTTTCGGCGGTGCTTAGGCGAAGCCCTGCCGGAATAGTTCCACCACCATCGTCGCCACGCCGTCGCGCTGCCGGAGAACTCATCTACCTCTCCGCTCCCTCTTGCTGGATCAAGAAGGCGGAGATCGTCATCGAGCTGTACGTGTGCTGAACGCGGAGGCGCCATCCGTTCGGCGCTAGATCGTGATTGGATCGTGGGATGGCTTGCGATTTGGATTGCGAAGACGTTCGACTACATCAACCGCGTTTCTTAACGCTTCCCGCTTAGCGATCTATAAGGGTATGTAGATCCACTCTCCCTCTCGTAGATGCTCATCACCATGGACAGATCTTACTTGTGCGTAGGAAATTTTTTGTTTCCCATGCAACGTTTCCCAACAATCCTTGTGTTCCCTCTTGTAATTATAGATAAGTTCACAAGTTTCATGGGTTGGGTTGCATCCTTGTAAACAGTGGCGAATCTAGAAAAAAATAGAGGGGAGACTGGGCTGCCTGGGTAGTACCAATATGTGTTGGGCTGAGCTGGCACGTAGCTTGACTAGGCCTTGAAACTAGTATAAAAAACTAGATTTGTTGGGATGGAGGGTGGGCTTGAGCCTATTAAAGCCCCCCCCCCCCCAATAGATTCGCCACTGCTTGTAAACCAAGCTAGTTATTTGCTGTAATTTATCTGAGAGTGTTTCCTCTTGTTCTTTGCCATTTGAGAGAGATAGTGTCTGTTCTTTTGAGTTCTTTGGCACCGTGAAAGATCGTTTTTAGTGGCGTTCCGAATCATCTTGGTATCAGAGCTTTAGGTTGTTCATTGTGCTATTTTCTCTTTTGCTGATTTTGTTCTGGAGAAGCTTCCTTGGGTTCGAGGAGGTCTAGCAGCGTTGATGGTGCGCATGGAGGTGGGCATCTCGTGGAGGAGGAACTGCCACTTCCCGTGTATGATCCTAGCTTTCAGCCCGCTTATGTGTTGGCATTGGAGGATAGACGAGAGTATGTGTTGAGCAAGGTGGAGAGGCGCATATCCATCGTGGAGACAAACCTTGGCCGGAGAATCGACACCCTCACCGAGGAACTCCGTCAAGATAGGCTTGCTGCACGTGGGCGACATTAACGTGGCTTGAGACTGCGTCGGTATTTCCCCAAAGAGGAAGGGATGATGCAGCACAACGACGGTAAGTATTTCCCTCAGTTATGAAACCAAGGTTATCGAACCAGTAGGAGGATCACCACCACCCAATAAGCAGCACCTACACACAAATAACAAATACTTGCAACCCGACATGAAAGAGAGGTTGTCAATCTCTCTACGGTAAAAAGATAGATTAGGTAGTGATAGATACGAGAGATAGATCTCTCAAGAACACAAAATAAAAGAGCAAATAAAAAGTGCAGCAATATGTTTTTGGGTTTTTTGGTTTTGTAGATCTGTAAACAAAGAGGCAAAAAGATAGATCGGAAAGCAATATGTTGGAAAAGTAGACCCGGGGGCTGTAGGATTCACTAGTGGCTTCTCTCATGAGTATAGCGCACGGTGGGTGAACAAATTACTGTTGGGCAATTGATAGAAGATCAAATAATCATGAGGATATCCAAGGCGATGATCATTATAAAGGCATCACGTCCAAGATAAGTAGACCGACTCCTGCCCGCATCTACCACTACTACTCCACACATCGACCGCTATCCAGCATGCATCTAGTCTATTAAGTTCATGGAAAAACGGAGTAATGCAATAAGAACGATGACATGATGTAGACGAGATCTATTCATGTAGGAATAGACCCCATCTTGTTATCCTTAATGGTAACGATACATGCGTGCCTTGCTGCCCCTTCTCTCACTGGGAAAGGACACCGCAAGATCGAACCCATCACAAAGCACCTCTTCCCACGGCAAGAAAAATCGATCTAGTCGGCCTAACTAAACCAAAGATTTGAAGAAGAAATACAAGGCTATAAGTAATCATGCGTATAAGAGATCAAAGAAGACTCAAATAATATTCATGGATAGAAATTGATCATGAACTCAAAATTCATCGGATCCCAACAAACACACCGCAAAAGTTTACATCAAATAGATCTCCAAGAGACCATTGTATTGAGAATCATAAGAGAGAGAGGGAGAGAGAGGAAGCCATCTAGCTACTGCCTACGGACCCGTAGGTCTATGGTGGACTACTGACGGATCATCGGAGAGGCACCAATGAGGATGATGAACCCCTCCGTGATGGTGTTAGATTGGATCTCGAGGTTCTAGAATTTGCGGTTGTTGGATGTGTTTTTCGTTGACTCCCCTAGGGTTTTCTGAATATTTGGGAATTTATAGGCGTCAGAGGCGGTGGAGGGGGGCCCCGTGGAGGGCACAACCCATCAGGGCGCGCCGGGGGCCCCCTGGCGCCCTGGTGGGTTGTGGCCTCCACAGCCCACCTCTCTGGCACTTCTTTGGCCCACTGGGTGTCTTCTGGTCCAAAAAAAATCTCCAAAAAGTTTCGTCGCGATTGGACTCCGTTTGGTACTGTTATTCTGCGAAGTAAAAAACAAGCAAAAACAACAACTGACACTTTGGCACCATGTCAATAGGTTAGTCCCAAAAAATTATAGAAAGTTGTTATAAAATGATTGTAAAACATCCAAGAATGATAATATAACAGCATGGAACAAGCAAAAATTATAGATACGTTGGAGACGTATAGCATCCCCAAGCTTAATTCCTACTCGTCCTCGAGTAGGTAAATGATAAAAACAGAATTTTTGATGTGGAATGCTGCCTAACATGTTCATTTCATATTATTTTCTTTTGTATAGCGTGGACATTTGGACTTGTAGATGATTCAAAGCAATAGTCTAGTTTTAACATAATGACTTCAATACTCAAGCATGCCAACAAGCAACCATGTCTTTCAAAATATCAATGCTAAAGAAAGTTATCCCTAGCCCATCATGCTCAATCATTGATCCATTCATGAAACACACTCAAATATTAGCTATGCCCAATGCTCAAGTACAATCATAGTGCCCCCTAGTTGGTTCTTTATAAGAGAAGATGGCGACTCAAAGTAAAATAAAAATTGCATAAAGTAAATAGATAGGCCCTTCGCAAAGGGAAGTAGGGATTTGTAGAGGTGGTAGAGCTCAAGGTTTTAAATTGAGAGAGAAAAATATTTTGGGTGGCATGCCTTTCCTTTCAACGAAAACGACAAAGTAGCTCACAATACTTTCCATGCTAGATATATCATAGGCGGTTCCCAAACAGAAAATAAAGTTTATTCCTTTTTCCACCAAACTTTCACTTTCCATGGCGGGCCGTATCCACGGTTGCCTTCCATACCAACACTTTCCAAGGAATTTATTATTTGACAACATAAAGTAAATATTTTTTTTTCATTTCGGGAATGGGCATCCCTATTACCGCCGCACTCTCGTGCAATGACAAGTGAATAAACACTCATCTTGACAATAACACATCTAGCATGGAAAAATATTGGACACTCCCCACCGTTTCATGAGCGGTACGAGCACACAAAAGAGAAAATTTAGAGATGACACATACAAATTTGCTTGGTACGGCATGGAAATACCGCATATAGGTAGGTATGGTGGACTCATAAGGAAAAATTTGGTTTAAGGATTTTGGATGCACAAGTAGTATTTCTACTTAGTACAAATGGAGGCTAGCAAATAGATTGAGAAGCAACCAAGCCAAAAAACAAGAATTCACATAAGCGAGCATTGAGCATAACTAGCACCGAATAATGCACCATAAGTAGGATGTAACTTCATTGCATAACTATTGACTTTCGTGCATGCATAGGGAATCACAAACCTTAACACCAATATTCTTACTAAAGCATAATTACTCACTAACTTGACTCACATATTACTATCATCATGTTTCAAAACTATTACAAGGAATCAAGTTTAATTTGTCCAATGATCTTCATGAAAGTTTTTATTATATCCTCCTTGGATATCTATCACTTTGGGACTAGTTTCATATATTGCCATTGCTTTTTGACAATCTCAAACAAATCTAAGTGAAGCACATGAGCATAAAGATTTCATCTCTCAAAAAGGTATAAGCGAAGCATGAGAGGATTTCTTTAAAATTTCCTAACTCTCAAATTAATCTAAGTGAAGCATGAGAGTATTTCTACAAAAATTTCCAAGCACACCGTGCTCAAAAAGATATAAGTGAAGCACTAGAGCAATTCTATAGCTCAAATAGTTTAAGTGAAGCATAGAGAGCAATTCTAACAAATCATAGCATAATTTTGACTCTCTCAAATAAGTGTGTCCACCAAGGATACAAAAGAAAAACAAACATGCAAAGCAATCAAATATACAAGACGCTCCAAGCAAAACTCATGATATGTGACGAAGAAAAATATAGCTCCAAGTAAAATACCGATGGTCGTTAGAAGAAAGAGGGGATGCCACTCGGGGGCATCCCCAAGCTTAGTTGCTTGTTTCTCTTTGGATATATCTTGGGGGTGTGGTAGCATCCCCAATATTAGGCTCTTTTCACTCCTTATTCCTTCATCCATCGTGATCTCACCCAAAACTTGGAAACTTCAATCACACAAAACTCAACAAAATCTTCGTGAGATCCGTTAGTATAATAAAACAAATCACTACTTTAGGTGCTGTTGGAAACCCATTCATATTTTATTATTGCATTATACATACTGTATTTTAACTTTACCATGGCTCATACCCTTCAATATAACCCATAGATTCATCAAAACAAGCACACAATGCAACGAAAACAGAATCTGTCTTAAACAGAACAGTCTGTAGTAATCCGTACTCTAACCATACTTCTGTAACTCTAAAAATTCTGAAACATTAGGACAGCGTAAGGAATTTGTATAGCAACACTGTGTTAAAATTTCAACTCGAGATCACCTTCCAGCAAAAAACTAAAATTCATATACTGGATGCAAAGTTTATGTTTCTGATTCAGCATCACTTCTACTCATCCTATGAATCATCCTAAAGGCTTTACTTGGCACAAACACTAAATAAATCATAAAAACTCAATCATAACAGAGGCATAATTGTGTCAGCACTCAAGAACAGAAAGGAAAAAGCAAAAATAAATTTATTCATTGGGTTGCCTCCCAACAAGCGCCATCGTTTTACACCCCTAGCTAGGCTTAACGCATAGATTCAAGTATTGTCATCCTTGGTTTTCAAATCTTCAATCACACAACCAGATTTCTTCAAGGATTTAGCATGCATATTCTCGATGACAACACTCCTAGGAAGAAAACCAAAAAATTCATTCTTGTAAATAGGGTCTCTTAAGATTTCAACAAAGTTGGGATGAATACTAAACATTTTAAGATCCCCCGTGTGACTACTAGATGTAGCAACTTTGTTCTTAGTGACTTGCGTGGTCTTGCCAATTTTTATGGGAGTTTTTTCATTAGTTTTGATAGAAGAAAAAGCTGAACCCAAGTTACTAAAAATTTCTTCCAACTTATCGATCCGGTACGGGCTCTCTTCTACCCTTTCATTAACTACGGGTTTCTTTTCCTTTAACAATTTAAAAGCATCTCCCTTAACCCCAATTTTATTAGCAAGATCATGCATTCTCTTATCCAAATTTTCAAGATGTTCCTTGGTAATCATCTTTTTTCAATAGCATCTAATCTCTCCATAACGTGTTCAAGAGTTAAAGTTGTTTCATTGACAATAAGAGGGGGTGATCCCACTAAACTTCCCATAGCATTAAAAGCATCCAAAGATGGGCACATCAAGAAATTCCCACCGGTAATCGTATCAAGGACGAATCTATACCAAGTGGTGATGCCCACATAAAAACTACGAAGAAGAACAACGGTAGATTGCTTATGGATAGATCTTTTATGAGCGTTGCAAATCCTATACCAAGCATCTTTTAGGTTCTCCCCTCCCCTTTGCTTAAAATTAAGAACCTCATTATCGGGAGTACACGCAATAAAGGATGATCTAGCCATAATGACTACGCAAGAGATCTGACAAGAAAAAAGGCAAAACGAAAAAAGAGGGCGAATAAAACGGCAAATTGGTGAAGTGGGGGAGAGGAAAACGAGAGGCAAATGGCAAATAATGTAATTGCATGGAGATGAGATTTGCGATTAGGAACCTGGTAGATGATGATGGAGTTCCCTCGGCGCCTACGATAGGCACATAGAAGAGACCGCTTCTACCCCGGCAACGGCACCAGAAATTCCTTTGACGTGGCTTGAGACTGCGTCGGTATTTCCCCAAAGAGGAAGGGATGATGCAACACAGCGACGGTAAGTATTTCCCTCAGTTATGAAACCAAGGTTATCGAACCAGTAGGAGGATCACCACCACCCAATAAGCAGCACCTGCACACAAATAACAAATACTTGCAACCCGACGCGAAAGAGAGGTTGTCAATCTCTCTACGGTAAAAAGATCGATTATGTAGTGATAGATACGAGAGATAGATCTTCTTAAGAACACAAAATAAAAAGAGCAAATAAAAAGTGCAGCAATATGTTTTTGGGTTTTTTGGTTTCGTAGTTCGGAAAACAAAGAGGCAAAAAGATAGATCGGAAAGCAATATGTTGGAAAAGTAGACCCGGGGGCCGTAGGATTCACTAGTGGCTTCTCTCATGAGTATAGCGCACGGTGGATGAACAAATTAATGTTGGGCAATTGATAGAAGATCAAATAATCATGACGATATCCAAGGCGATGATCATTATATAGGCATCACGTCCAAGATAAGTAAACCGACTCCTGCCTGCATGTACCACTATTACTCCACACATCGACCGCTAACCAGCATGCATCTAGTGTATTAAGTTCATGGAAAAATGGAGTAATGCAATAAGAATGATGACATGATGTAGAAAAGATCTATTCATGTAGGAATAGACCCCATCTTGTTATCCTTAATGGAAACGATACATGCATGCCTTGCTGTCCCTTCTGCCACTGGGAAAGGACACCGCAAGATCGAACCCATCACAAAGCACCTCTTCCCATGGCAAGAAAAATAGATCTAGTTGGCCTAACTAAACCAAAGATTCAAAGAAGAAATACGAGGATATAAGTAATCATGCATATAAGAGATCAAAGAAGACTCAAATAATATTCATGGATAGAAACAGATCATGAACTCAAAATTCATCGGATCCCAACAAACACACCACAAAAGTTTACATCAAATAGATCTCCAAGAGACCATTGAATTGAGAATCATAAGAGAGAGAGAGAGGAAGCCATCTAGCTACTACCTATGGACCCGTAGGTCTATGGTGGACTACTCACGCATCATCGGAGAGGCACCAATGAGGATGATGAACCCCTCCGTGATGGTGTTAGATTGGATCTCGAGGTTCTGGAACTTGCGGCGGCTGGATGTGTTTTTCGTTGACTCCCCTAGGGTTTTCTGAATATTTGGGAATTTATAGGCGTCAGAGGCAGTGGAGGGGGGCCCCGTGGAGGGCACAACCCACCAGGGCGCGCCAGGGGCCCCCTGGCGCGCCCTGGTGGGTTGTGGCCTCCACAGCCCACCTCTCTGGCACTTCTTTGGCCCACTAGGTGTCTTCTGGTCCAAAAAAATCTCCAAAAAGTTTCATCTCGACTGGACTCCGTTTGGTATTGATATACTGCGAAGTAAAAAACAAGCA
Organism: Elymus sibiricus; assembly: GCA_039707655.1. Lineage (NCBI taxonomy): Eukaryota > Viridiplantae > Streptophyta > Magnoliopsida > Poales > Poaceae > Elymus > Elymus sibiricus. Next base: position 477,281,703 of record CM077667.1, read on the forward strand.
AAAACAGCAACTGGCACTTTGGCACTATGTCAATAGTCTAGTCCCAAAAAATGATATAAAGTTGTTATGAAATGATTGTAAAACATCCAAGAATGATAATATAACATCATGGAATACGTTGGAGATGTATCAGACATCGACAACTCCCCAAATAGCAGGGCCAACGCAACCTTGATGAGGGGCATGGAGAGAACATCCACGTCTGCTCCGGCGATGCCCATAGCTACTACACTGCACCACCTCGGCGTGCTCACCATGACAAGCGAGGTGCTACTTGGGCTCCACCGTCTCCACCATGAGATGGGCTTGCTGCAAGGGGTCAACATCAACAACTCCCCATACAACAAGATGATAACCCACAAGTATAGGGGATCACAACAGTTTTCGAGGGTAGAGTATTCAACACAAATTTATTGATTCGACACAAGGGGAGCCAAAGAATATTATCGAGTATTAGCAGCTGAGTCGTCAATTCAACCACACCTGAAAGACTTAATATCTGCAGCAAAGTATTTAGTAGCAAAGTAGTATGGAAGTAGCGGTAACGATGGCAAAAGTGACAGTAGCAGTTTTGTAGTGATTGTAACAGTAGAAACGGAAAAGTAACTTAGCAAATATCAATATGTGAAAAGCTCGCAGGCAATGGATCAGTGATGGATAATTATGTCGGATGGCATTCATCATGCAACGGTTATAACATAGGGTGACACAGAACTAGCTCCAATTCATCAATGTAATGTAGGCATGTATTCCATATATAGTCATACGTGCTTATGGAAAAGAACTTGCATGACATCTTTTGTCCTACCCTCCCATGGCAGCGGGGTCCTAATGGATACTAAGGGATATTAAGGCTTCCTTTTAATAGAGAGCCTGACCAAAGCATTAGCACTTAGTGAATACATGAACTCCTCAAACTACGGTAATCACCGGAAATAATCCCTGTTATTGTCACCCTGGGGGATGCGGATCATAACTCGTAATAGGTGTCTACAACTTGCAAGATAGGATCAAGAACACATATATATTCATGAAAACATAATAGGTTCAGATCTTAAATCATGGCACTCAGGCCCTAGTGACAAGCATTAAGCATAGCAAAGTCATAGCAACATCAATCTCAGAACATAGTGGATACTAGGGATCAAACCCTAACAAAACTAACTCGATTACATGGTAAATCTCATCCAACCCATCACCGTCCAGCAAGCCTACGATGGAATTACTCACGAACGGCGAAGAGCATCATGAAATTGGTGATGAAGGATGGTTTGTGATGATGACGGCGTCGATTTCCCCTCTCCGGAGCCCAAAACAGACTCCAGATCTGCCCTCCCGAGGAAGAACAGGAGGTGGCGGCGGCTCCGTATCGTAAAACGCGATGAACTCTTCTCTCTGATTTTTTTCTCCGTGAATAGGAATATATAGAGTTGGAGTTGAGGTCGGAGGAGCTCCAGGGTGCCCACAAGCCTGCAGGGCGCGCCCTAGGGGGGGGGGGGGGGCCTGGCTTGTGGCCAATGGGTGGGCCCCCTCCGGTAGATTCTTTCGCCAGTTTTTTTTATTAATTCCAAAAATATTCTCCGTAAATTTTCAGGTCAACCCGAGATCTTTTATTTCTGCACAAAAATAACACCAAGGCAATTTTGCTGAAAACATCGTCAGTCCGGGTTAGTTCCATTCAAATCATGCAAATTGGAGTCCAAAACAAGGGCAAAAGAGTTTGGAAAAGTAGATACGATGGAGATGTATCAACTCCCCCAAGCTTAACCCATTGCTTGTCCTCAAGCAATTCAGTTGACAAACTGAAAGTGACAAAGAAAAACTTTCACAAACTCTGTTTGATCTTGTTGTTGTAAATATGTCTAACTGATGTTCAGATTTTCAGCAAAGATTATAGACTAACCACATTCACAATATCATTTAGGTCTCACATTTACTCATATCAATGGCATAATCAACTAGCGAGCAATAATAACAAATCTCGGATGGCAACAATTTTATCAAAACAATCATGATACAATATGATATAATGGTATCTCGCTAGCCCTTTTTGAGACCGCAAAACATAAATGCAGAGCACCTCTGAAGAACAAGGACTAACTAGACATTGTAATTCATGGTAAAAGAGATCCAGTCACAATCATACTCAATATCAATTAATAGCAAAGCATACAAATGACGGTGGTGCTCTCTAACTAGTGCTTTTTATAAGAGGAGGATGACTCAACAGTAAAGTAAAATAGATAGCCCTTCGCAGAGGGAAGCATTGATTTGCAGAGGTGCCAGAGCTCGAGCTTATAAAACAGGGATGAATAATAATTTTTGAGCGGTATGCTTTCATTGTCAACATAATAACCAAGAGATCTCGGTATCTTCCATGCTAGATACATTATAGGCGGTTCCCAAATAGAATAGTAAAGTTTTTACTCCCCCTCCACCAATCAATCACACTCCACGGCGAGCCGAATCCACGGGTACCGTCCATACTAACAACAATCCTGGGGGAGTTTTGTTTCATTATATTTTGATTTGATTTTTGAGCATGGAACTGGGCATCCCGAATACCAGCCACTTTCTCGTGAATGATAGTGAATCAACACATATAATGAGAATAACCCACCTAGCATGGAAGATACTGACAGCCCCTAGTCACTACATGAGCGATTCGGGCATACAAAACAGAATATTATTTGAAGGTTTAGAGTTTGGCACATGCAAATTTACTTGGAACGGCAGGTAAATACCGCATATAGGTAGGTATGGTGGACTCATATGGAACAACTTTGGGTTTATGGAAGTGGATGCACAAGCAGTATTCCCGCTTAGTACAAGTGAAGGCTAGCAAAAGACTGGAAAGCAACCAACTAGAGAGCGACAGCAGTCATAAACATGCATTGAGATTAACCAACATTGAATGCAAGCATGAGTAGGATATAAGTCACCATGAATATAAACATCGTGGAGGCTATATTGGTTTTGTTTCAACTACATGCGTGAGCATGTGCCAAGTCAAGCCACTTGAATCATTCAGAGGAGGATACCATTCTATCATACTACATCACAACCGTTTTAAAATGCATGTTGGCACTCAAGACAAACCATTATACACTCTTAGCTAATTAAGTATGTCATGAGTAACTATAATCTCTAATTGTCATTGCAAACATGTTTCATCCATAATGAGCTGACCTAATCATATTTACAAAAACAAAATAGGTCGAGTTCATACCAGCTTTTCTCCATCTCAATCACTTCATCATATATTGTCATCATTGCCTTTCACTTGCACGACCGAACGGTGTGAATAATAATAAGAGTGCACGTGCATTGGACTAAGATGGAATCTGCAAGCAATAACTCAAAGGAGAAGGCAAGGTAATATGGGCTTTCTGTAAGATAAACAATAATGCATATAAGAGCCACTCAACATTTTCATTGTGGTCTTCTCCTCTCGACCCAAAGAAAAGAAATTTCAAAACAAGAACGAGAAAAACTATTTACACGGGAAAACTCCCAACAAGCAAAAGAAGAACGAGCAATATTTTTGGGTTTTCTTTTAATGATACAACTAAACAAACTAAAGGTAAAACTAGAGCTAATTTTTTTGTTTTTCTCAAGGTTAATTAAGCACACAAGAAGAAAGCAGAAAGAAGAAATAAAATACCATGGATGATACAATGAAAAAGTATAAGCACCGACTACTAAGATGAGTGTGTGAACATGAATGTAATGTCGGTGAGAAATACGTACTCCCCCAAGCTTAGGCTTTTGGCCTAAGTTGGTCTAGTGCCATGGCTGAAAATAACCATCTCCTAGATACTCCGGAGGGTCCTGAGGGTTCCACTGGTTGGGGAGCTCCTGTGGCTCCCACTGAAAAACTGGATCCTGATACGGATCAAGTGCTGGTGCCGGCTCAGGTGCTGGGGTTGCGACAGACCCCAATATCGGTAGATGTCCTCGGGCATAATAGTGTACCTGCCTAAATGGATATCGAACAAAGAAGAAGCAGGCAGAGCAATAATCTCACAAGTACCCTGACTAAATACTAAGTTGTAAAGCAGCCTCCTATCATTATCCTTCCTAATAAAATCATGTGCTACCATACTGTCATAGTCTAAATATCTTGTAGGTAGCGGAATTTCCTCTTCCTCGTCAAGCCTAATGGTTATCTTAAAGTGTTTGGCTAGGCGACATGCATAGATACCTCTGAATATGGGGCCCTTCGAACGGTTTAAGTTCAACCGTTGGGCCACCATAGCGCCCAGACTAAAAGTTCTATCAGCAAGTAAAGCGTGGCGCAGAATGGCGAGGTCGGGAGCACTAAGGCTTCCACTCTCCCCACAACCAACTAAACATCTCCCCGCGAATAATGAATAATAGCGTAGAACATGAAAATGTAAACTAGCCGCTCTTGCCTTTGACACCCCTCTCTCTTCCTCCACAGTGATTGCGGCAATAAAGTCCTCCATGTCTCTAGGACGTGGTTCACTGATGCTGCCCTCATAAGGTATTTTGCAAACTTAGCAAAAATCGTAAAGTTTCATCTCCTTAGGCGCATCATATAAGTAAAACTCTACCATGGGAGGATTCTTCCTAGGATAAAAGTGAAAGTTTTGCACGAAGATATTAGTGAGTACGAGGTACTGGTCACACTTATCGTTGAGGAAGTCGGAGATGCCTGCATTCTTTGCCAAATAAGAAAAATCTTCATAAATTCCGGTCGCCCTCAAGAATTCATCACTTGGCCATTCACATGGCCGAACTTCCGCGATGCGAGGAAGATTGTATTTGGACTTCTTCTTCACCTCATTTTCATCTTCTTTAGAGCCCCGGCCTCAAGAGCCTCTTAACAATCTCCTCGTCATTTCTTTCTCTGAAAAATATCTGAAATTTTTAGTGACTCAAAGTAAAGGTGAACAAAACTCAACAAAACTTATAGCAACTACTCCCACAAGTGCCTAGAGGCTATATCATGCATCAAAACTACTTGGGACCATACAAATTTAACATGCAAGCTCAAGAACAAGGTCACCACAGCAGCAAAAATTTGCAATATATAAAGCACTAGAACAAAAACTAATTGGACCATTGGAGGAGTCACATACCGAAGAACAATTCCCCAAAACAGTTTTGCAAATGGAGCTTTGCACAAGGAGATTGAAAATGGCAGCAAAATGAGCTAGAACACGGGTTTGAGCAATGGTGGGATTTTTTCTGGAGGGAGACGAAGTGGATGGGTGCTGGAATAAGTGAGGGGGCCTACGTGGGACCCATAAGCCAGGGGGGCGCGCCCAGGGGGATGGGCGCACCCTGTAGGCTTGTGGCCCACTGGTGCAGCCCCTTGATGTGTTCTCAGTGCCAGAAATTCTTAAATATTCCAGAAAAAATCATACTACATTTTCAGGGCATTTGGAGAACTTTTATTTTCAGGTCATTTTTTATTGCACGGATAAATCAGAAAACAGAAGAATAATAGTATTTTTACTTTATTTAATCTAAATAATAGAAAGTGAAAGTTGGGTACAGAAGGTTGTGCCTCCTAAATTCATCCATCTCATGCTCATCAAAAAGAATCCATCAATAAGGTTGATCAAGTCTTATTGACAAACTTTTTTCGAGTGACACTGAACCGGAGAATTTCCGAATAACACTAGGTTACCTCAATGGGGATATGCATGTCCCCAACAATAAGTATATCATATTTCTTTTTGGCAGTAGGGAGAGGGAATTCAAAATCTCCAATAATAATCGTTGAAATTTTCCCAATTGAGTTGATACTATGAACTTGAGCTTGTTTCTTCGGAAAGTGTACCGTATGCTCATTACCATTAACATGAAAAGTGACATTGCCCTTGTTGCAATCAATAACAGCTCCTGCAGTATTCAAAAAAGGTCTACCAAGGATGATCGACATACTGTCTTCCTCGGGAATATCAAGAATAACGAAGTCTGTTAGGATAGTAACATTTGCAACTACGACATGCACATCCTCAGAAATACCGATGGGTAAAGCAGTTGATTTATCAGCCATTTGCAAAGAGATTTCAGTAGGTGTCAACTTATTCAAATCAAGTCTACGATACAAAGAGAAAGGCATAACACTAACACCAGCTCCAAGGTCACATAAAGTAGTTTTAACATAATTTCTTTTGATAGAGCATGGTATAGTAGGTACTCTGGGATCTCCTAATTTCTTTGGTACTCCACCCTTAAAGGCATAATTAGCAAGCATGGTGGAAATCTCAGCTTCCGGTATCTTTCTTTTATTTTTCACAATATCTTTCATATACTTAGCATAAGGAGACATTTTCAGAATATCAGTCAATCGCATACGCAAAAAGACAGGTCTAAGCATTTCAACAAAGCACTCAAAATCCTCATCATCCTTTTTCTTGGATGGTTTAGGTGGAAAGGGCATGGGTTTCTGAACCCAAGGTTCTCTTTCTTGACCATGCTTCCTAGCAACAAAGTCTCTTTTGTCATATCTTTTATTCTTAGGTTGCGGGTTATCAAGATCAACAGCAGGTTCAATCTCCACATCATTATCATTACTAGGTTGAGCATCAACATGAACATCATCACTAATATTATCACTAGGCTCATGTTCATTACCAGATTGTGTCTCAGCATCAAAAATAGAAATATCATTTGGGTTTTCATGTGTATCTATCACAGGTTCACTAGTAGCATGCAAAGTCCTATCATCATTCTTTTTCCTTTTATTACTAGGACGACTAGGTGCATCATTATTAATTCTCTCAGAATCTTGCTCAATTCTCTTAGGATGGCCCTCAGGATACAAAGGTTCCTGAGTCATTTTACCACCTCTAGTCACAACTCTAGCAGAATGATCATTGTTCTTACCATTCATCTCATTAAGCAAATCATTTTGCGCCTTAAGTACTTGTTCTACTTGAGTAGTTACCATAGAAGCAAGTTTACTGATAAGCTTGAGATCATTAACAGTTCTACTCATATATTCACCTAAATGATCCAGCATGTAAGCATTGTGTTTCAATTGTCTACTAACATAAGCATTAAAATTTTCTTGCTTAACAATAAAGTTATCAAACTCATCCAAGCATTGGCTAGCAGACTTATTATAAGGAATATCACCTTCATCAAATCTACGGAGATAATTTACCTCTACTACCTGTGTCGGGTTATCAAGACCATGTATTTCTTCAATAGGTGGTAGATTCTTAACATCTTCAGATTTAATACCTTTCTCTTTCATAGATTTCTTTGCCTCTTGCATATCTTCAGGACTGAGAAATAGAATACCTATTTTCTTCGGGGTTGGCTTGGGAGGTGGTTTGGGAATAGTCCAATCATTATCATTGCTCAATATATTATTCAATAGTAGTTCATCTTGTTCAACAGTTCGTTCCCTGAAAACACAACCAGCACAACTATCTAGGTGGTCCCTAAAAGCCTTGGTTAGTCCATTATAAAAGATATCAAGTATTTCGTTTTTCTTGAGAGGATGATCAGGCAAAGCATTAAGTAATTGGAGAAGCCTCCCCCAAGCTTGTGGGAGACTCTCTTCTTCAATTTGCACAAAGTTAAATATTTCCTGCAAGGCAGCTTGTTTCTTATGGGCAGGAAAATATTTTTCAGAGAAGTAATATATCATATCCTGGGGACTACGCACACAACCAAGAGCAAGAGAATTAAACCATATCTTAGCATCACCCTTTAATGAGAAAGGAAACAACTTAAGAATATAGTAATAATGAATTTTTTCCTCATGAGTAAATAGGTTGGCTATATCATTCAATTTAGTAAGATGTGCCACAACAGTTTCAGATTCATAACCATGGAAAGGATCAGATTCAACCAAAGTAATTAACTCAGGATCGACAGAGAATTCATAATCCTTATCAGTAACAAAGATAGGTGAAGTAGCAAACTTAGGATCATATTGCATTCTAGCATTCAAAGATATTTCCTTCCACTTGCATAGCAATTTCTTAAGATCATCTCTATCCTTACAAGCAAGAAAGTCCCTAGCTACCTCTCCCTCCATAACATAACCCTTAGGTATATTAGGCAATTCATATCTAGGAGAGCTAGGTCTAGCAGGTGTCTCATAGTGTTCAGTTTCAATAATTTCATCAGTTTCAGAAATATCATCAGTTTCAGCATTGACTCTAGCAATTTTTTCATCAAGAAATTCACCTAGTGGCACAGTATTATCAAGCAAAGTATCATCATAAGCATCATCCATAGCAGAAGTGGCATCATCAATTACTTGCGACATATCAGAATTACTAGCAGGTGGTGGTGTCACAAATTTACCCATAACAGAAGGTGAATCAAGTGCAGAGCTAGATGGCAGTTCCTTACTTCCCCTCGTAGTAGAGGGATAGATCTTGGTTTTTGGGTCTTTCAGATTCTTCATAGTGATCAAAAAATATAAATCCCAAGTGACTCAGAGAATAGAGCTATGCTCCCTGGCAACGGCGCCAGAAAAAGGTCTTGATAACCCACAAGTATAGGGGATCGCAACAGTTTTCGAGGGTAGAGTATTCAACCCAAATTTATTGATTCGACACAAGGGGAGCCAAAGAATATTCTCGAGTATTCGCAGCTGAATTGTCAATTCAACCACACCTGAAAGACTTAATATCTGCAGCAAAGTATTTAGTAGCAAAGTAGTATGGAAGTAGCGGTAACGATGGCAAGAGTGACAGTAGCTGTTTTGTAGTGATTGTAACAGTAGCAACGGAAAAGTAACTTAGCAAAGATCAATATGTGAAAATCTTGCAGGAAATGGATCGGTGATGGATAATTATGTCGGATGGCATTCATCATGCAACGGTTATAACATAGGGTGACACAGAACTAGCTCCAATTCATCAATGTAATGTAGGCATGTATTCCATATATAGTCATACGTGCTTATGAAAAAGAACTTGCATGACATCTTTTGTCCTACCCTCCCGTGGCAGCGGGGTCCTAATGGAAACTAAGGGATATTAAGGCCTCCTTTTAATAGAGAGCCGGACCAAAGCATTAGCACTTAGTGAATACATGAACTCCTCAAACTACGGTAATCACCGGAAAGAATCCCAGTTATTGTCACCCTGGGGGATGCGGATCATAACTCGTAATAGGTGTCTACAACTTGCAAGATAGGATCAAGAACACATATATATTCATGAAAACATAATAGGTTCAGATCTGAAATCATGGCAGTCGGGCCCTAGTGACAAGCCTTAAGCATAGCAAAGTCATAGCAACATCAATCTCAGAACATAGTGGATACTAGGGATCAAACCCTAACAAAACTAACTCGATTACATGGTAAATCTCACCCAACCCATCACCGTCCAGCAAGCCTACGATGGAATTACTCACGAACAGCGGAGAGCATCATGAAATTGGTGATGAAGGATGGTTGGTGATGACGACGGCGTCGATTTCCCCTCTCCGGAGCCCAAAACAGACTCCAGATATGCCCTCCCGAGGAAGAACAGGAGGTGGCGGCGGCTTCGTATCATCAAACGCGATGAACTCTTCTCTGTGATTTTTTTCTCCCCGAATAGGAATATATAGAGTTGGAGTTGAGGTCGGAGGATCTCCAGGGGGCCCACAAGTCTGCAGGGCGCGCCCTAGGGGGGGGGCCCTGGCTTGTGGCCAATGGGTGGGCCCCCTCCGGTTGATTCTTTCGCTAGTATTTTTTATTCATTCCAAAAATATTCTCTGTACATTTTCAGGTCAATCCGAGAACTTTTATTTCTCCAAAAAATAACACCAAGGCAATTCTGCTGAAAACAGCGCCAGTCCGGGTTAGTTCCATTCAAATCATGCAAATTAGAGTCCAAAACAAGGGCAAAAGAGTTTGGAAAAGTAGATACGATGGAGACGTATCACAAGACCACTATGGAGAGCATTGGAGCGACCACTCCGATGATTCTTGAAAAAAGTTGTCATAATCGAGATTCTGAATCGGATCGGAGCCCCGTTGGTAGGATCATGAATCGTAGAATCATAACTACCAGGATCGTAGAAACTTAGATTCTATGAGCAGAATCGTAGAATCGGAGGGGCTACTTTGGGTCATAAGGTCGTAAGATTCTAAGACTTGAGTCGGGATTCTGACAACCTTCGAGTACTATGAGCCTCAGCCATGATGTGATCATCATGATCGTCGCGGAGAAGGCCAAGAAGGCTTAGCTATGGGAGGAAGAGGCCATGGGCGTGCTCATCATGACCATGATGATGATAGGATTGGTAACTTCAAACTTACCATGCCATCGTTCAATGGGAAAACTAAGCCCGATGATTATTTGGAGTGGGAGATTGATAAGTCTCCGACGTATCTATAATTTATGAAGTATTCATGCCATATTTACAACAATTTTATATGGTTTTGGTATGATCTGCATGGAACTAACCCGGACTGACGCTGTTTTCAGTAGAACTACCATGGTGTTGTTTTTTGTGCAGAAATAAAAGTTCTCCAAATGCAACGAAACTTTTTGATGAGTTTTATGGAACAAAAGAGGCACTAGAAGCTAAGTGGGAGGGCTAGAAGAGCCACGAGGTGGCCACAACCCACCAGGGCGTGCCAGCCCCTCTGGCGTGCCCTGGTGTCTTGTGGGCCCCTGGTGGCCCATCTTCGCGTGAAACCAACGCCCAAAAATCCTATATATTCAGAAACCCCCAGAAATAACACTAGATGAGAAGTTCCACCGCCGCAACTCTCTGTATCAACGAAAAACCAATCTGGAGGCATTCCAGTACCCTGCTGAAGAGGGTAGATCATCTCCGGTGGCCATCTTCATCATCCCGGCGGAGGCCATGACGAGGAGGGAGTAGTCCACCCTCGGGGCTGAGGGTTTGTACCAATAGTATGTGTTTAATCTCTCTCTCGTGTTCTTGATTTGGCACGATCTTGAAGTATCGCGGGCTTTGTTAATATAGTTGGATCATATGGTGTTTTCTCCTCTCTATCTTGTTGTGATGAATTGAGTTTTCCCTTTGAGATTTCGTTATTACCGGATTGAATACTTTTATGGATTTGAGAGAACTTGATCTATGTCTTGACACTCAACTCGCGGATTCCCGAGGTGACATTGGGGTAATCTACGCATAGGGGTTGATGCACATTTTCGTCCTACTTTCTCCAGTAGAAATCTTTGGGCACTCTTTGAGGTTCTTTGTGTTGGATTGAGTACTATGAATCTGAAATTGTTGAGTGTTAGATCGTGTGTGTGGATTGGAGGGCCCGTCCTCAATTCATGTGGGATCCTTGTGTTCCCTCTTGTGATTCTACATAGGTTCACAAGTTTCATGGTTTGGGTTGCGTCCTTGTAAACATTGGCGAATCTATAAAAAATAGAGGGGAGGCTGGGCTGCCTGGGTAGTACCAATATGTGCTGGGCTGAGCTCGCACGTGGCTTGACTGGGCCTTGAAACTTGTAGCAAAAACTAGATTTGTTGGGCTGGAGGGGGGGCTTGAGCCTGTTAAAGCCCCCCAATAGATTCGCCGCTGCTTGTAAACCAAGCTAGTTATTCGCTGTAATTTATCTGAGAGTGTTTCCTCTTGTTCTTTGCCATTTGAGAGAGATAGTGTATGTTCTTTTGAATTCTTTGGCACCGTGAAAGATCGTTTTCAGTGGCGTTCCGAATCATCTTGGTATCACAGCTTTATGTTTTTCATTGTGCTATTTTCTCTTTTGCTGATTTTGTTCTGGAGAATCTTCCATGGGTTCGAGGAGGTCTAGCAGTGTTGACGGTGCGCATGGAGGTGGGCATCTCGTGGAGGAGGAACTGCCAGTTCTCGTGTATGATCCTAGCTTTCAGCCCGCTTATGTGTTGGCATTGGAGGATAGACGAGAGTATGTGTTGAGCAAGGTGGAGAGGCGCATATCCGTCGTGGAGACAAACCTTGGCCGGAGAATCGACACCCTCACCGAGGAACTCCGTCGAGATAGGCTTGCTGCACGTGGGCGACATAGACAACTCCCCAAACAGCAGGGCCAACGCAACCTTAACGAGGGGCATGGAGAGAACATCCATGTCTGCTCCGGCGATGCCCATAGCTACTACACTGCACCACCTCGGTGTGCTCACCACGACAAGCGAGGTGCTACTTGGGCGCCACCGTCTCCACCATGAGATGGGCTTGCTGCAAGTGGTCGACATCAATAACTCCCCATACAACATGACCACTATGGAGAGCATTGGCACGACCACTCTGATGATTCTTGAAAGAAAGTTGTCAGAATCGAGATTCTGAATCGGATCGGAGCCCCATTGGTTGGATCATGAATCGTAGAATCATAACTACCAGGATCGTAGAAACTTAGATTCTATGAGCAAAATCGTAGAATCGGAGGGGCTACTTTGGGTCATAAGGTCGTAAGATTTTAAGACTTGAGTCGGGATTCTGACAACCTTCGAGTACTATGAGCCTCGGCCATGATGTGATCATCATGATCATCGCGGAGAAGGCCAAGAAGGCTTAGCTATGGGAGGACGAGGCCATGGGCGTGCTCATCGTGACAATGATGATGATAGGATTGGTAAATTCAAACTTACCATGCCATCGTTCAATGGGAAAACTGAGCCCGATGATTATTTGGAGTGGGAGATTGATACGTCTCCAACGTATCTATAATTTATGAAGTATTCATGCCATATTTACAACAATTTTATATGGTTTTGGTATGATTTGCATGGAACTAACCCGGACTGACGTTGTTTTCAGCAGAACTACCGTGGTGTTGTTTTTTGTGTAGAAATAAAAGTTCTCCAAATGCAACGAAACTTTTTGACGTTTTTTTGGAACAAAAGAGGCACTAGAAGCTAAGTGGGAGGGCCAGAAGAACCACGAGGTGGCCACAACCCACCAGGGCGCGCCAGCCCCCTCTGGCGCGCCCTGGTGTCTTGTGGGCCCCTTGTGGCCCATCTTCGCGTGAAACCGACGCCCAAAAATCTTATATATTCAGAAACCCCCAGAAATAACCCTAGATGAGAAGTTCCCCCGCCGTAACTCTCTGTATCGATGAAAATTCAATATGGAGGCGTTCCAGTACCCTGCCGGAGAGGGTAGATCATCTCCGGTGGCCATGTTCATCATCCCGGCGGAGGCCATGACGAGGAAGGAGTAGTCCACCCTCGGGGCTGAGGGTTTGTACAAGTAGCTATGTGTTTAATCTCCCTCTCGTGTTCTTGATCTGGCACGATCTTGATGTATCGCGGGCTTTGTTAATATAGTTGGATCATATGGTGTTTTCCCCTCTCTATCTTGTTGTGATGAATTGAGTTTTCCCTTTGAGATTTCGTTATTACCGGATTGAATACATTTATGGATTTGAGAGCACTTGATCTATGTCTTGGCACTCAACTCGCGGATTCCCGAGGTGACATTGGGGTACTCTATGCATAGGGGTTGATGCACATTTTCGTCCTACTTTCTCTAGTAGAAATCTTGGGGCACTCTTTGAGGTTCTTTGTGTTGGATTGAGTATTATAAATCTGAAATTGTTTGATGTGTATCATATAATTAACTCATGGATACTTGTGGTTACATTGGAATATCTTGGTGACATTAGAGTTGGTTGATGCGTATCATATGGTGTTATTTTAGTATGAACTCTTAGATAGATCGATCGGAAAGGATAACTTGGTTTCATTTTAGTATGAACTCTTGGATAGATAGATCGGAAAGGATAACTTTAACGTGGTTTCGTACCCTACAAACTATTTCTTCTTATGTTCTCCGCTAGATAAGAACTTTGGAGTGATTCTTCGTTGGACATTGAGGGATGGTTATGTGATCCAATTATATTAGCATTGTTGAGAGATTGCATTACTGAAAGTACGGACCCTAGGCCTTGTTTTCAAGCATTGCAATACCGTTTGTGCTCACTTTTGTTACTTGCTACCTTGCTGTTTTTTATTGTTACTATTACAAAAATCAATACCTACTATCATTACTACACTTGTATCACCATCTCTTCGCCGAACTAGTGCACCTATACAATTTACCATTATATTTGTTGTGTTGGGGGCACAAGAGACTTTTTATTATTTGGTTGCAGGGTTGTTTGAGAGAGACCATCTTCATCCTACACCTCCCACGGATTGATAAACCTTAGGTCATCCACTTGAGGGAAATTTGCTACTGTCCTACAAAACTCTGCGCTTGGAGGCCCAACACGAGTCTACAAGAACAAGTTGTATACTAGACATCAGAGGTGTGTGTGGATCAGATATTTCATAGCCACCGCTACACGGAGGAGAAGAAGGTACCATATGCATCCATTGAGTTTATCGGATACGCTTTGATTTGGTCGAACCAATTGTGTCGTGCTAGCGGTCGTTCGGAGACATGGGTGCAAATGAAAAATCTGTTACAGAGGCGTTTTGTTCTTGAACATTTCACTAGAACCTTGTACAATCGATTCCAATAGTTCTGCCAAGGTAACTGTAGTGTTGATGAGTACTATAAAGAGATGGAGATTTTGATGATTAAGGCATCGTTGAGTGAGCCAAAGGAGGCCACAATGTCAAGATTCTTTCATGGGTGGAATGAAGATGTGCAAGAAAGAATATAAATGGTTACATATCAAGATTTGCAAGAGCTTGTGCATCCAGCTATTCGTGTGGAGCAGCAGCTAAAGCATCGCCAAAATCGCTGCCAAGCTTATACATCCAACACTTGGAGGCATCCCGTTCAGTGAGAAGTAGATGGAAGCATTGTTGCAGATTTTCCCTCACACAATAAGATGAGTGTAAAAGAAGGAAATGCCTCAAAGGTTGAATCTTCCAATACTCCTGCTACTCGCATTAGTAATATCCAGTGCCATACATGCAAGGGTAGACGTCATTTCAAGAAGGATTGTCCTAATTTGAAGAGGGTGTTTCTCACAAATGATGGATATGTCACCGATGACTCAACCGAAAAATCTGAATCTGAGAAGAAAGATGCAAAATATTGTACTTTTGAGACCGGAGCACCTCTGAGTTCAGAAGAAGGAGATGGTGTTAATCTCATGGTTCAAAAGTGGCTCATGATGATGCTCCTATTGTTGAGAAGGGCGAGCGACAAAATGTGTCCCAATACGTTTGCAAGATTAAAGGCAAAAACTGCAAGCTAGTCATCGATGGAGGTGATAACCCACAAGTATAGGGGATCGCAACAGTTTTCGAGGGTAGAGTATTCAACCCAAATTTATAGATTCGGCACAAGGGGAGCCAAAGAATATTTGCGAGTATTAGTAGTTGAGTTGTCAATTCAACCACACTTGGAGATTAAATATCTGCAGCAGAGTGATCAGTAGCACAGTAGTATGATAGTTTTGATAGCAGTAGTACGAGTAACAGTAACGGTAGCAGTGATAGCAATAGCTTTGTAGCAATAGTTACTTAGCAAGAACAATATGTGGAAAACTCGTAGGCACTGGATCAGTGAACTCGTTGGATGATATTCATCATATAACAGTCATAACCTAGGGCGACATAGAACTAGCTCCAGTTCATAAATGTAATGTAGGCATGTATTCCATAAATAGTCATACGTGCTTATGGAAAAGAACTTGCATGACATCTTTTGTCCTACCCTCCCGTGGCAGCGGGGTCCATAAGGAAACTAAGGGATATTAAGGCCTCCTTTTAATAGAGAACCAGAACAAAGCATTAACACATGGTGAATACATGAACTCCTCAAATTACGGTCATCATCGAAAACTATGCCAAATATTGTCACTATGGGGTTTACGGATCATAACACGTAATAGGTGCATATGACTAGCAAGATCGGATCAAGAACATAGATATAATGGTGATAATATAAATGGTTCAGATCTGAAATCATGGCATTCGGGCCCTAGTGACAAGCATTAAGCATGGCAAAGTCATAGCAACATCAATCTCAGAACATAGTGGATACTAGGGATCAAGCCCTAACAAAACTAACTCGATTACATGATGAATCTCATCCAACTCCTCACCGACCAGCAAGCCTACGAAAGAATTACTCACTCCCGGTGGGGAGCATCATGGTATTGGCGATGGAGAAGGGTTGATGATAACGAAGACCGAAGATTCCCCTCTTCGGAGCCCCAAACGGGCTCCAGATCTGGCCTCCCGGTGAAGAACAGGAGGTGGCGGCGGCGGCTCCGTCTCGTGAAATGCGATGAAACTTTCTCTCCTGATTTTTTCTCCGAAAATAGGATTTTATAGCGCTGGAATTAGGGTTATCGAACCAGTAGGAGGATCACCACCACCCAATAAGCAGCACCTGCTGATACGTCTCCAACGTATCTATAATTTTTGATTGTTCCATGCTATTATATTATCTGTTTTGGATGTTTTATATGCATTAATATGCTATTTATATTATTTTTGGGACTAACCTATTAACCTATTGCCCAGTGCCAGTTTTTGTTTTTTCCTTGTTTTTGCGTATTGCAGAAAAGGAATATCAAACGGAGTCCAAACAGAATAAAATTCTATGATGATTTTTCTTGGACCAGAAGGAACCCATGAGACTTGGAGAAGAGGCCAGAAGACCCACGGGTGGGCCACAAGACACCTGGGCGTGCCCCCCTGGCTTGTGGGCCCCCCGTAGCTCCTCCAACCCTAATTTTCCGCCTATAAATTCAGAAATATTCCCCCAATACCAAAAAGAGCCACGATAATACTTTTCCGCCACCGCAAGCCTCTGTTCTCGTGAGATCCCATCTTGGGGCCTTTTCCGGTAATCTGCCGGAGGGGGATTCGATCATGGAGGGCATCTACATCAACACCATTGCCCCTCCGATGATGCGTGAGTAGTTCACCTCAGACCTTCGGGTCCATAGCTAGTAGCTAGATGGCTTCTTCTCTCTCTATGTTCTTCAATACCATGTTCTCCATGATATTCATGGAGATCTATCCGATGTAATACTCTTTTGCAGTGTGTTTGTCGAGATCCGATGAATTGTGGGTTTATGATCAGATTATCTATGAATATTATTTGAATCTTCTCTGAATTCTTATATGCATGATTTCATATCTTTGCAAGTCTCTTCGAGTTATTGGTTTGGTTTGGCCAACTAGATTAGTAATTCTTGCAATGGGAGAAGTGCTTAGTTTTGGGTTCAATCTTGCGGTGTCCTCACCCAGTGACAAAGTAGGGGTATCGAGGCACGTATTTGTATTGTTGCCATCAAGGGTAAAAAGATGGGGTTTTCATCATATTGCTTGAGTTTATCCCTCTACATCATGTCATCTTACTTAATGCGTTACACTGTTCTTCATGAACTTAATACTCTAGATGGAGGCACGAGTCGGTCGATGTGTGGAGTAATAGTAGTAGATGCAGAATCGTTTCGGTCTACTTGAAACGGACGTGATGCCTATATGCATAATCATTGCCTTGGATATCGTCATAACTATGCGCTTTTCTATCAATTGATCAACAGTAATTTGTTCACCCACCGTATTATTTTCTTTCAAGAGAGAAGCCTCTAGTGAAACCTATGGCCCCTGGGTATATTTTCCATATTATATTTTCAGATCTATAAACCAAAAATACCAAAAATAATTTGCTCCCATCTATTTACTTTTATTTTACTTTTCGTTTTAGTAATCTTTTATATCTATCTCTATCAGATCTCATCCTTGCAAGTAACCGTGAAGGGATTGAGAACCCCTTTATAGCGTTGGGTGCAAGTGTTTGATTGTTTGTGTAGGTGCAAAGATTGGGGCCTTGCTTGTACCTCCTACTGGATTGATACGTTGGTTCTCAACAACTGAGGGAAATACTTATCGACTTTGCTGCATCACCCTTTCCTCTTCAAGGGAAAACCAACGCAAGCTCAAGAAGTAGCAAGAAGGATTTCTGGCACCGTTGCCGGGGAGGATACATAGCAAGTCAAGACATCAAGCCTACCAAGTACCCATCACAAACTCATCTCTTGCATTTACATTATTTGCCATTTGCCTCTCGTTTTCCTCTCCCCCACTTCTAAAATGATTTTCAGAAAAAATCAAATAGATTTGCCTTTTTATTCGCCCTTCTTCCGTTCGTCTTTTCGTTTGCTTTTTGTTTGCTTGTGTGCTAGATTACTTGCTTTGTCACGATGACTCAAGAGAATACCAAGTTGTGTGACTTCTCCAATACTAATAATAATGATTTTATTAGTACTCCGATTGCTCCCGCCACTAGTGCCGAATCTTATGAAATTAATGCCGCTTTGCTTAATCTTGTTATGAAAGAACAATTTTCCGGCCTTCCTAGTGAAGATGTCGCATCCCATCTAAATACTTTCGTTGAGTTGTGTGATATGCAAAAGAAGAAAGATGTGGATAATGATATTGTTAAATTGAAGCTATTTCCGTTCTCACTATGAGATCGTGCTAAAACTTGGTTTTCATCTTTGCCTAAAAATAGTATTGATTCATGGAATAAGTGTAAAGATGCTTTTATTTCCAAGTACTTTCCGCCCGCTAAGATCATCTCCCTTAGGAACGATATAATGAATTTTAAGCAACTTGATCATGAGCATGTTGCACAATCTTGGGAGAGGATGAAATTAATGATCAGAAATTGCCCCGCACATGGTTTGAGTTTATGGATGATTATACAAATTTTTTATGCGGGATTGAATTTTGCATGTAGAAATCTTTTAGATTCCGCCGCGGGTGGTACTTTTATGGAAATCACATTAGGAGAAGCTACTAAACTCCTAGATAATATTATGGCAAATTACTCTCAATGGCATACCGAAAGATCTCCTACTAGTAAAAAAGTGCATGCTATTGAAGAAATAAATACTTTGAGTGAAAAGATGGATGAATTAATGAAATTGTTTGCTAGTAAGAGTGCTCCTATTGGTCCTAGTGATATGCCTTTGTCTTCTTCGATTGGGAATAATAATGAATCTATGGATGTGAATTTTGTTGGTAGGAACAATTTTGGTAATAACGCGTATAGAGGTAATTTCAACCCTAGGCCGTTTCCTAGTAATTCCTCTAATAATTATGGTAATTCCTACAACAATCCTTATGGAAATTATAATAAGATGCCCTCTGATCTTGAGAATAATATTAAAGAATTTATTAGATCGCAAAAGGTTTTCAATGCTTCGATTGAAGAAAAATTGCTCAAGATTGATGATTTGGCTAGGAACGTTGATAGAATTTCGCTTGAGATTGCTTCTTTGAAAATTAGATCTACTCAACCCAAGCGTGATATTAATGAGTCTTTAAAAGCTATGAGAACTTCTATTGATGAGTGTAAGGAAAGAACCGCTAGAATGCGTGCTAAGCGTGAATGGCTTGAAAAAGTGTGTTCTTGTGATAATAATGATGAAGATCTTAAAGTGATTGATGTGACTCCTATTGAATCTTTGTTTTCTAATACAAATCTTCATAAAGATGGGACTGGAGATAAGTCAACTTTAGTTAAAAGTCGTCCCAATGATTCGGAGTTTATAGATCTTAATGCTAAAATTGATAAAAGTGGGATTGAAGAGGTCAAAACTTTAAATAGCAATGAACCCACTCCTTTGGATTTCAAGGACTTTAATTATGATAGTTGTTCTTTGAATGATTGTATTTCCTTGTTGCAATCCATGTTGAATTCTCCGCATGCTTATAATCAAAATAAAGCTTTTACTAAACATATCATTGATGCTATGATGAAATCTTTGGAAGAGAAGCTTGAGTTGGAAGTTTCTATACCTAGAAAGCTTTATGATGAGTGGGAACCTACTATTAAGATTAAAATTAAAGATTATGAGTGCCATGCTTTGTGTGATTTGGGTGCTAGCGTTTCCACGATTCCGAAAACTTTATGTGATGTGCTAGGTTTCCATGAACTTGATGATTGCTCTTTAAATTTGCATCTAGCGGATTCCACTATTAAGAAACCTATGGGAAGGATTAATGATGTTCTTATTGTTGCAAATAGGAATTATGTGCCCGTAGATTTCATTGTTCTTGATATGGATTGCAATCCTACATGTCATATTATTCTTGGTAGACCTTTCCTTAGAACGATCGGTGCAATTATTGATATGAAGGAAGGAAACATTAGATTCCAATTTCCATTAAGGAAAGGCATAGAACACTTTCCTAGAAAGAAAATTAAATTACCTTATGAATCTATTATGAGAGCTACTTATGGATTGCATACCAAAGATGACAATACCTAGATCTATTGCGTTATGCCTAGCTAGGGGCATTAAACAATAGCGCTTGTTGGGAGGCAACCCAATTTTATTTTATGTTTTTGTTTTTGTTTTTGTTTTTGAGTGCTTTACACATTATTACCTCTGTAGTAATCGTGTTTTAGTGTTTTAATTAGTGTTTGAGCCAAGTAAGACCTTTGGGATGGTCTACGGTGATTGTTGATTTGATTTTGCTGAAAAACAGAAACTTTTACGCTCAGTCAAGGAATTTTATAAATTCACCAGAGCATTGAATGAGTCTGAAATTTTTACACCAGATTGATATACAAATTACCCAGATTGTCCTAATGTTTCAGAATTTTTACTGCTATGTTGTTTAGCAGCAGCGCTTTATCCCAAAGAGCGCTACTGCTAAAGCCTATCTTCTCCAACTTCTCCAACCGGCCGCCCCTCACTTTCCCCACCACTCCACTCTCACCCTCCCCCGCACCCCCATCGTCCGCCGCCACCGCCGTTCCCCGACCACCGTCGTTGCCCGCTGACGGTGTCCTGGACTAGGGGGTACTCACCACGTCGTCTCCCGACCTATGGGTCGGGCCGAGGACGGGTGTCTTCATCAACATCAACTCCAATCTCAACCAAGATCATGGAAGAATCCTCCATGGTGCTCGGGGGCTCGACGTCAACATTGCCCTCGCGCGATCATGCCATTTTTTTGGACAGCAAATTTGTGTTTGTCGTCCCCGCCTCCTCGAGTATCGCTTTGACGATTGCTTCGGTGGAATTGTGCGGAATTGAGTCTATAATGACCTCGTAAAATCTCGTCGTATTCCGATGGAGGAATCTTCGGCGATCTACGAAATACCGGAGCCCTGTCAAATCTGGACGTGAGTCGGGACGAGTTTAGGGCGAGGTGTCCAGCTTCCAGCTCGGACATTGTTTGGACGATCCCACCGTTCATCGGCTGCGTAATTCTCATACCGATCACCCCTCAAAATTTCAGCTCGATCCGACCGTTCAAACTCTGGGAAACGTCCGATGAGTGCACCAATTTTCGGATCTGTTTTCTGCGCGAGAACGAATCCGACCCGAATTCATCTTTCTTCATGAACGGGATATTGGACATCCTTTTTCAAAGGAATAGTTTTTTAGGGTATTGTGTTGTTCTCAAACACGTACCCACAAATTTTAAGTCATTTTTGAGGCAATTTTCACCATCGTGCCGATGTCAAACCGGCCCGACAACATTACTCCACGGCTGCCGACCTGCGCTAGATCGTCACTTTGTCGAGCTGAGGTCAACTTCTTCAGATTCATTACCTTGGTAAGCCAACCAAGAGTTCGGCAACCCGACCAAGAGTTCGGCATCGTCACCCCACGGATTGCATGGGGCTGGCACACCGGAATCGCCGTGCGGTCACTTCATCAAGCTGGCATCGATCGCGTCACAAATTTTGACCTGCGTTAGCACCGGCGTGCCGCCTTTTTTTAAGCCAATAACCACCACGCCGATCTGCTCCTCCACCTCGGCTAGACTGGGGCTTTGGCATCCCTTCATCAACCTACTCCGGCGACTTCGACGTCACCAGCCGACCTGCTTCAACACCTCGGCTGGCCTAATAATTCGGCGTCACCAGCCGACCTGCTTCAACACCTCGGCTGGTCTAATAATTCGGCGTCACCAGCCGACCTGCTTCAACGCCTCGGCTGGCCTAATACTTCGGCGTCACCAGCCGACCTGCTTCAACACCTCGGCTGGCCTAATACTTTGGCGTCACCAGCCGACCTGCTTCAACACCTCGGCTGGCATGAGACTTAGGCGTCACTAGCCGACCTGCATGAGACTTCGGCGTCCGCCGATCACAGCTTCACCATGTTAACTGGACCGAGGACTTCACCTCGCCACATCGACCGTGCATCGTCGCCACTTCGTCAAGCCGAACTCTTCGTTCAGGCACCTCGGCACCCAGGCCATATTCCTTTACTTATTTGCTTCACTTAAATTAACTAAGTAGAAGAATTTTTTTTTTAAATATATTATTGCCTTTATTTGTTATTACTCTTGGGTTGCACTATTTTATGTGTGCAGGCAATCGGCTTCGGCTGCGTCGCGCGGTCAGTTCGGCGTCACCTTGCCGACCTACTCCGCCACCTCGGCTAGACCGGGGGCTTCGCCTCACCACATCGGCCGAGCAATGACACTACTTCGGAGTGCCGAACTCCTCGTTCGGTCACCTCGGAACCGGCTTGGGGGCTGGGACCTTGACCCGCTATAAGCTCGGCATGCGTCGTCAACACCGAGCACATTAACCAGCTGAGTCGCTTTAATGCTCAAATTTCTAAATTTTTGTTCGGTTCTACCGAGCATTATATTTATGTTAAATAAAAAAGTTTGTTTGTTAACAACACTTCCTTTTCCCATGATAACTGGGGGCTTCGTCGTCACGCTGCCGAACTATCCTGTCTCCTCGGCTGGACCGGGGGCTTCGCCTCGCCGCAGCAACCGTGCTGCGTTGCCACTTCTCGACCCGAGCTTTTCGCTTGGTCACCTCAGACTTGGGGGCTGGGACCTCGGCCAGGCCGAGGAGTACGTCTTTGTCCCGTCACAACCCCGGACCGCGCTGAGCACATTAACCAGCTAAGTCGTTTTCGTGCTCAGCTCTTTTTAGAATTTTACTTTTTGTTCGGTTCGACCAAGCACTATACCTTTTTGACAAAAAGTTGGTTGCGAAAAACTTTCTTTGTCAAAACTTTGTTTTTACAAACAAATTCAAATACCCCGTTTACTTAGGGGCTTCCTTTATGAAACATTTTCTGTTTGCGTGCGATTATTATTGTACAGCTTCTTTCCTTGCTCGTGTATTATGCCAAAATATGCATCATGTTGACTTAAGTGTTCCGCAAAGCTGGGTTGCCTGGGTCCTGTGCTTACCCCTACGTTCCCGATTGTTCGGCTAGGAAGTAAAGGGAGCACCTCTGCGATTGTTACGATCGGGTCATCCGAACTCGTACCTCGGACGGGTGAAGCCGAAAGCTAGCGCTCTTATTATTTTCAACTATGGTCGGCACACGACGGAACTCACGCGTACACAAATCTATTGCACAAGTCTCATAGTAATTATGAGCGACCAAAGAAAGGTACCGTTGGGGGCACTATTTTCTTTGAAGATGCTTCTTACGTTACATAAGTAATATAGCATAAGTTCCCTGGGCGCGCTTTGTCTGTTACAGCCTCATGGCCTGATTGCCTGGTTATCCGAAGCACCGCCGATATTTTCGGTAGGCGGAGTAGATAACACTTTTCGGCCCTTGGCCGAAGAGGGAGAAGCCAACAGTCGGTTAAGACGCGTTCAAAATTCGGGCGAACACAGATATTATATAAGTACTTCGGTACATACAATCATTATACATAAAATTCTTTTACCCAAGTCACTTGGGGGCTCTTAAATTAATATGAGCCGTTTTATAATAGATGTTTTCTTCTCAGTCATTGCGAAGTCTTTTTCTACCACTCCTTTCTCGACTCAAGTGTATGATCAATAGCCGGGTAGCCTGGTTTCTCTCTAAAGCCGCTCGTGTTTAGTTCGCTAAACTGGCCTGAGAAACACTCCGCCTTCGGGATAGGGAGGTTGAAGCCGAAGGCTGACCCACTTGAAGTCTAGAGATCGGCTGTATCATGTTAAAGCACGACCGAAGCACATATTAAATTTTATACCACTTTCATATTGGCACAATTTTATTTTATCTAAACATAAACCTTTTTTGCATAAGTTTTTTGTTTTTTCCGAGCATAACTCTCGCAGTACACTTTTAAAGCATCGGCAATAACACCGGGGGGCTCCGACTAGAGCCGAACCCACCAAAAGCCAAGGTACTCCGAATAGTCCTCGGCAAAACATTCTCGGATATTGCTTTATATGCATCCGTTTCGAATTGTGTCTTTGGTCAATAGTTGGGTTGCCCTGCTCCTGTGCTTGCCTCCTTTGTTCCGCTTTGTTCGGCTAGGTGTGCAAAGGGAGAACCACTGCGATTGTGCTTCCAGCTCGAATGGTTAAGCGCCTCAGTGGAGAAAGCCGAAAACCGACTGTCACAATGGGCGTAAACTGGTCATCGATCCGATGACTGTGTCAAACTACAGATCGATAGAGGTCACCCCGTGTTAAACGATGGTCCTTTCATAAGATTGGCCGAAGTGTTACTGGTTTGACCTCGGCTGATGCCGAACACTATTCACGCTTATCATTTACAAATATTAAAGGGGCACATCGATCCCCTGATCTGGTGTTGCCACCCGACCAGTGGCTTGGGGGCTACTGCATTGCCTATTCAATGCAGAAAATTCAAAATGCTCAGTGTTCGGCTTGACCGAGCTATGGGCAAACGTGTCTTCGGACAATAATAGGTACCATCTGGACCTATTCGGCATCAAGCTAATATATTATGGCAACTTCTCAAGACCCTCTCTCAAGGGCCCGCTTGCCGATCAGTATTTCCTCTAATATATTACACCGCGTTTCTAAGTACGCTGCAGAGCTAGGAGTTGATCCTCAGGCCGCTTTTGTGAATCGACCTGAGTCTCAGGGGCTACTGGGATCAGCAGTTTTATGTTTTCCTTTCAGGAAGCGGGACATCCTCTTGGTTGAGGTGTTCGGCGTGATGGTCTTGCCCGGAAACTCTTTTCCGAACTATGGTTCGGCATCTTTCCTGCCGAACTCCACCTTGTCGTTGTCAAAACGTACATGACGGTTGAACTAGTTCCCAAGGAAATACGATCCTAGGGTCGGCCATATTGACCAACCCAAGTCTCGGGGGCTACTGCATTGACAATTCAATGCAGAAAATTTCAATGCAATACAGTTTCCGAGGAGATTATGATCCTTGGGTTGGTCGGCCGCACCCAACCTAAGTCTCGAGGTCTGTGCACACCGCTTTTGTGTTCCGAAGTATGCTGCCGAGCTAGGATTTGATCCTCAGGCCGATTTTGCGAATCGACCTGAGTCTCAGGGGCTACTGGGATCAGCGGTTTTATGTCATCCTTCAGGTGCATCTCGGCTTTTAGACCGACACACACCTTGAGGGCTACTGGCTATATATCTCGGCAGAGCATAAATTGCACCAATCAAAAATATTCACAAATAATCAGCCCACGGTCGGGGTGGTGCACCACCTCGGAAGCAGTCCGGCATAAAGCTCGGGCGCAAGTGGCTGGCTCCATAGAGAGCATTTCCGACATTAAGCTCGGATGAAATTCTTTAATTTTTAAGGTCCAAGGTACTTTATGATACCTCGGACGCTGATCATCATTGGAGCTCGGATGCAGTCCGACGTAGGAGCTCGGAAGCAGTCCGGCGTAAAGCTCAAGATCGGAGACGCCTCAGAAGCAGTCCGGCATAAAAGCTCGGATGTGAATGGCTGGCTCCACAGAGGACGTTTCCGGCATTATGTTCGGTTGAACTCCTCCAATCTTTCCAAGACCGAGGTAATCTATGACACTTCGGATGCTGAACAACATTAGACTTCGGCTACAAAAAGACACCTCAGACGCAGTCCGGCGTCAAGTTCGGACGCGAGTGGTTGTCTCCCTAAAGGGCTTTTCCGACATTATGTTCGGCTCAAACTCCTCCAAACTTTTCATGACCGAGGTAGTCTATGACACCTCGGATATAGTCCAGCGTTGGAGCTCGGCTAAAAATACATCTCGAACACAGTCCGGCTTTGGAGCTCGAACATAGTTCGGCATTGGAGCTCGGCTGTTAAAAGACACCTCGGATGCAGTTCGGCGTTGGAGCTCGGACGCAAGAGGACACCGCCACACAGGAAACACTTTAAACCCGAGGTGTGGCGTAAAAAATAATAAGGCATTGATAAAGGCCGATAACTTAAAGGGGCTCCTTGGATGCCCGACGTGTGAACTCTTTGGATTCAGCTCGGCGATCCTCAAGATGGAAGACGGGAAGATTTGTTGAACCAGTTTCCAAGGCCGACGACCGAAGACAAAGAACTATTCGGAAGAACCGAGGAGCGTCCCCAACTTGAAGACCGGTTCAGGGGGCTACTGACGGTGTCCTGGACTAGGGGGTACTCACCACGTCGTCTCCCGACCTATGGGTCGGGCCGAGGACCCCCATGGCGGTTTACTAATGGGCCAGTCCGGACAGCCCATGATGCCGAATACAAGGAGGATTCCACAAGACTTGGCGCACAAGACAAGGACTCCTCTCAACCCTAGGCCTACGGTGCATATATAAACCGAGGCCAGGCTAGTCAATAGATGAATATATTACATTACATATCATAATCTCGTGGTAGACACATGTACTCTGTACTATCCCCATATGAATATAATCAAGCAGGACGTAGGGTTTTACCTCCATAGGAGGGCCCGAACCTGGGTAAACATCGTCTCCTTCGTCCCTTTGTTACCATCGCTCCAAGACGCCTAGCTTAGGACCCCTACTACGAGATATGCCGGTTTTGACACCGACACCCACTGCCGACGACGCTCCTGGTCCTCCTCCAGTGAGATAGTCCCTCCATCCCTCCTCCTCCCTCCTCCCTCCTCCTCCTCTCTCCTCCCTCCTCCCACCGCCCTCCTCCGCCTCCGCGCCCCTCCCTCCTACTCCGGCCGCCCCCTCCTCCCTCCTCCTCCGGCCAAGCCCTCCGCCGGCAGCCCTCCTCCCACCGCCCTCCTCCCCCTCCTCCTCTCTCCTCCCTCCTCCCACCCCCTCCTCATTCCTCCTCCTCCCTCCTCCCACCGCCCTCCTCTCTCCTCCCTCCTCCTTCTCCCTCCTCCCACCCCCTCCTCCCTCCATCTCTCCTAAACCCTAAACTATTTTTTACTGTTCTTGTATAATGTAGTTTTTTTACTGTTTTTTAGTAAGTGTTTAATAGAAATAGTTTATTTAGGAGGTGGTTATAGAACTAGTTTATCCATGGAACTTAATAGACCTTTGTTATGCACTAGGGGAAGAAGGAGTAGCGACCATCATCGACGGTCGAAAAATCGGTGAGGGAGTGTCCACCATATATGAGAGAAGAAGAATGCCGACTGTTGTCATGGGGGTCGCTTCTCCTTCTTCTCCTTGTGCTAGATATTTGGTATGCACTAGGGGAAGGAGGAGTAGCGACCATCATCGACGGTCGAAATATCAGTGAGGGAGTGTCCACCATATACGTGAGATAAGAGTTTAGGAAGGAAGACTCGACAGACCTAAAGTCAACCCGTTGCATATTGAGTAATAGTGATCTGTGTGTTGATCAGTTTCCTGGTAGTTGCCTTCGATCGATTTTAAATGTTTCAACTATGAACATAGGAAATGTCTGATGACGAAAGGAAAATCGTTATGTCTGAATGCTGCGAAGACGAGCGCGGCCTGTGCGACAAGCCTCACCTAGTTGGTGGTAGGCGCTTCAGCATCATGCTGGATGAGACCTTCGAAGTGGATACAGTAAGTCACAACGACAAGTCTTTTTTCGTAATTAAGCATGCCATGCAAGAATTTATGTCTTGGATAAGATTGGTTTCAGTACTAAAAAAAGTATGGAGGTAAAGAGAGTTCACTTGAGAACCGACCATGGTTATACTTTTGCCGTAAAATTGTACAATGCAGACACCTACTCCTATTTTGAATGCAAAAATTGGAGAGCACTATGCAAGGCTTATGCATTTGAGCCTAATATGCTTATCACCTTTGATATTCGTCCGGAAGATGAAATTGAAGGTAATATCGACATCTGGGTCGATGTGCAGACGCCTCCAGTTCTACCATTATGTGAGTTTCTCAACCGTATTTATTAAGTAATTTATATTGTTTATTTAAAAATAGTTGACAACTAATTTCTATTGACAGCTTATTTCCATTCAAGCAAACATGTACAGCGCTTGGTAGACAGGACCTACTACTGTCCCGGGGCTGAACTAAGCTGCAAGGAGATAGGTCATTATGTTTCATGGCTTGAGGATCTTGATACTGTCAAGACAGGTTATTTTCCTGGACTTCGAGATATTAGTATTCAAAACGTGCGACCACTAGTGTGCGTATTGAACTACGGTCACATCTATCTAGGAAAGATGGTAAGATTTTTACTATTTGTCCTCAGTGCATCTTTTGCATACATTATTTTTTAAGCTAAACTTCATTGCTAAGTATGTTACTATGATGTTCTTCAACAGGGACTCCCGATGAGTGTTGTGCCTCGTTGGACCGAGTCTAAAGGTCGCATGACAATGGTTAGCTTACGGCCAAGATATCCTGTATTGCACATGAGTGCATTCATCATTTCTCGAAGCGAGCAAGTCTTAATAGTCAAAGACTGGAGCAAAATTGTGAAGGATCGCAGCAGAGAAGTACTAGGGGGCAGCAATCAGAAGCGCAACCCACAATTAGGAGACAGGTTCATCTGCATTCTCCAATATGATGAAGCAGGAGTGCTACACATGTTTTATGCTATTTTACCTGAGAGAGAGCAGCAGGAGTAGGTCCTAGGTATTAAGAACAATTAGTTAGTGCTGATTATATATGACTATGATGATGATGAGAAGTTTTTATTATGTGCTACAATGTGTTAGAGTTGATGGTGATGCTGAGGAGGAGTAGTGATTAGGAGCAGGTCCTAGGAGTTGTTATTATAACTAGTGACCAAGTTGTTATATGATGTCTCATGGACGAAAATGATGATGATGAGTAGTTGTTATATGACAATGATGTATTATGATGATATTGTATGAAAACTTGTATAATGGCGTATGAATATACGACATAAAACAAAAAAGAAATACATAATAATAGTAGTAGCGCGGGTAGAGAGGTGCGCTGCTAGTAACTACCAGCAGCGCTTTCTACAAAAAGCGCTGCTGCTAAGCAGGTATAGCAGTAGCGCAGGCGAACACACGCTACTGCTACACTTTAGCTGTAGCGCCTTATCAGTAGCGCGCTGTGCCGCGCTACTGCTATACCTAAAACCAGCGCTACTGCTAGGCTTTTCCCTAGTAGTGTATGGAATAAGGAGTGGCAAGAGCCTAAGCTTGGGGATGCCCAAGGCACCCCAAGCCATATTCAAGGATACCAAAGAGCCTAAGCTTGGGGATGCCCCGGAAGGCATCCCCTCTTTCGTCTTCAATCCATCGGTAAATTTACTTGAGGCTATATTATTATTCACCACATGATATGTGTTTTGCTTGGATCATCTTGTTTGATATGTGTCTTTGCTTTTTAGTTTTCCACAATCATCCTTGCTGCACACATCTTTTGAGAGGGACACGCATGTATCGTGAATTTATTAGAATACTCTATGTGCTTCACTTATATCTTTTGAGCTAGGCAATTTTGCTCTAGTGCTTCACTTATATCTTTTTAGAGCACGGTGGTGTTTTATTTTATAGAAATAATTGAACTCTCATACCTCACTTATATTATTTTGAGAGTCTTTAAACAGCATGGTAATTGGTTTAGGTTATGAATTTAGTCCTAATATAATGGGCATCCAAGAGGGATATAATAAAAACTTTCATATAAAGTGCATTGAATACTATGAGAAGTTTGATTCCTTGCATATAGTTTTGAGATATAAAGATGGTGATATGAGAGTCATGCTAGTGAGTAATTGTGGATTGGTAGAAATACTTGTGTTAAAAGTTTGTGATTCCCGTAGCATGCACGTATGGTGAACCGTTATGTAACGAAGTCGGAGCATGATTTGTTTATTGATTGTCATCATTTGTGTGAGGGTCGGGACCGCGCGATGGTTAACTCCTACCAACCTCTCCCCTAGGAGCATGCATCTAATACTTTGCTTCGATAAGTAATTGACTTTTGCAATAAGTATGTGAGTTCTTTATGACTAATGTGAGTCCATGGATTATACACACTCTCACCCTTCCACCATTGCTAGCCTCTCTAGTACCGCGCAACTTTCGCCGGTGCATTAAACCCACCATATACCCTTCCTCAAAACAGCCACCATACCTACCTATTATGGCATTTCCATAGCCATTCTGAGATATATTGCCATGCAACTTCCACAGTTCCGTTTATTATGACATGCACCATCATTTTCATATTGCTTTGCATGATCGTAAGATAGCTAGCATGATGTTTTCATGGTCTGTCCGTTTTTTGATGTCATTTGCTATGCTAGATCGTTGCACATCCCGGTACACCACCGGAGGCATTCATATAGAGTCATATTTTGTTCTAGGTATCGAGTTGTAATTCTGGAGTTGTAAGTAAATAAAAGTGTGATGATCATCATTATTAGAGCATTGTCCCATGAGAGGAAAGGATGATGGAAGCTATGATTCCCTCACAAGTTGGGATGAGTCTCCCGACTTTACAAATAATAAAAGAGGCCAATGAAGCCCAAATAAAAAAAGAGGCCAAAGATGCCCACCAAAAAAATGAGAGAAAAGAGAGAAGGGACAATGCTACTATCTTTTTTATTCCACACATGTGCTTCAAAGTAGCACCATGATCTTCTTGATAGAGAGTCTCCTATTTTGTCACTTTCATATACTAGTGGAATTTTTCATTATAATGCACACCCACTTAGTTTCTTTTTGAGCTTTCATACACTTATAGCTCTAGTGCTTCCGTTGCATTGCAATCCCTACTCACTCACATTGATATCTATTGATGGGCATCTCCATAGCCCGTTGATACGCCTAGTTGATGTGAGACTATCTTCTCCTTTTCCTCACAACCTCCACCATATTCTATTCCACCTATAGTGCTATATCCATGGCTCACGCTCATGTATTGCGTGAAAGTTGAAAAGGTTTGAGAACATAAAAGGTGTGAAACAATTGCTTGACTTGTCATCGGGGTTGTGCATGATTTAAATACTTTATGTGGGGAAGATGGTGCATAGCCAGACCATATGATTTTGTAGGGATAACTTTCTTTGGCCATGTTATTTTGAAAGGACACAATTGCTTTGTTAGAATGCTTGAAGTATTATTGTTTTATGTCAATATTAAGCTTTTGTTTTGAATCTTATGGATCTGAACATTCATGCCACAATAAAGAATATTACATGGATAAATATGTTAGGTAGCATTCCGCATCAAAAATTCTGTTTTTATCATTTACCTACTCGAGGACGAGCAGGAATTAAGCTTGGGGATACTGATACGTCTCCAATGTGTCTATAATTTTTGATTGTTCCATGCTATTATATTGTATGTTTTGGATGTTTTATATGCATTAATATGCTATTTTATATTATTTTTGGGACTAACCAATTAATCTAGTGCCCAGTGCCAGTTTCTGTTTTTTCCTTGTTTTTGAGTATTGCAGAAAAGGAATATCAAACGGAGTCCAAACGGAATAAAATTATACGATGATTTTTCTTGGACCAGAAGGAACCCAAGAGACTTGGAGAAGAGGCCAGAAGACCCACGGGTGGGCCACAAGCCACCTGGGCGCGCCCCCTGACTTGTGGGCCCCCCGTAGCTCCTACAACCCTAATTCTCCGCTTATAAATTCAGAAATATTCCCCCAATACCAAAAAGAGCCACGATAATAATTTTCCGCCACCGCAAGCCTCTGTTCCTGTGAAATCCCATCTTGGGGCCTTTTCCAGTAATCTTCCGGAGGGGGATTCGATCACGGAGGGCATCTACATCAACACCATTGCCCCTCCGATGATGCGTGAGTAGTTCACCCCAGACCTTCGGGTCCATAGCTAGTAGCTAGATGGCTTCTTTTCTCTCTATGTTCTTCAATACCATGTTCTCCATGATCTTCATGGAGATCTATCCGATGTAATACTCTTTTGCGGTGTGTTTGTCGAGATCCGGTGAATTGTGGGTTTATGATCAGATTATCTATGAATATTATTTGAATCTTCTCTGAATTCTTATATGCATGATTTCATATCTCTGCAAGTCTCTTCGAGTTATTGGTTTGGTTTGGCCAACTAGATTGGTAATTCATGCAATGGGAGAAGTGCTTAGTTTTGGGTTCAATCTTGCGGTGTCCTCACCCAGTGAAAAAGTAGGGGTAGCGAGGCACGTATTTGTATTGGTGCCATCAAGGGTAAAAAGATGGGGTTTTCATCATATTGCTTGAGTTTATCCCTCTACATCATGCCATCTTACTTAATGCGTTACTCTGTTCTTCATGAACTTAATACTCTAGATGTAGGCAGGAGTCGGTCGATGTGTAGAGTAATAGTAGTAGATGCAGAATCGTTTCGGTCTACTTGACACGGACGTAATGCCTATATGCATAATCATTGCCATGGATATCGTCATAACTATGCGCTTTTCTATCAATTGCTCGACAGTAATTTGTTCACCCACCGTATTATTTTCTTTCAAGAGAGAAGCCTCTAGTGAAACCTATGGCCCCCGGGTGTATTTTCCATATTATATTTTCAGATCTATAAACCAAAAATACCAAAAATACTTTGCTGCCATCTATTTACTTTTATTTTACTTTTCGTTTAGTAATCTTTTATATCTATCTCTATCAGATCTCATAGGAATTGGTTGCAAGTGTTGGTTGCAAGTAACCGTGAAGGGATTGACAACCCCTTTATAGCGTTGGTTGCAAGTGTTTGATTGTTTGTGTAGGTGCAAAGATTGGGGCCTTGCTTGTACCTCCTACTAGATTGATACCTTGGTTCTCAACAACTGAGGGAAATACTTATCTACTTTGCAGCATCACCCTTTCCTCTTCAAGGGAAAACCAACGCAAGCTCATGAAGTAGTACCTGCTGATACGTCTCCAACGTATCTACTTTTCCTCACTCTTTTGCCCTTGTTTTGGACTCTAATTTGCATGATTTGAATGGAACTAACCCGGACTAACGCTGTTTTCAGCAGAACTACCATGGTGTTGTTTTTGTGTAGAAATAAAAGTTCTCGGAATGGAACGAAAGTTTTTGGAGAACTATTTTAGAATATATGAGAACTATTGGAGCCAAAATCCACCGAAGAGGGGGGACAGGGTGAGCAGCACCCACAAAAGAAGAGGGCGCCCTGGTGGGTTGTGCCCACCTCGTGGCCCCACTGACCCTAATTCCTCCACTATAAATTTCTATTTTCGGAGAAAAAATTGGAGAGAAAGTTTCATCGCGTTTTACAATACGGAGCCGCCGCCTCCTCATGTTCTTCATCGGGAGGCCAGATCTGGAGCCCGTTTGGGGCTCCGGAGAGGGGAATCTTTGGTCTTCGTCATCACCAACCCTTCTCCATCGCCAATTCCATGATGCTCCCCACCGGGAGTGAGTAATTCCTTCGTAGGCTTCCTGGTCGGTGAGGAGACGGATGAGATTCATCATGTAATCGAGTTAGTTTTGTTAGGGCTTGATCCCTAGTATCCATTATGTTCTGAGATTGATGTTGCTATGACTTTGCTATGCCTAATGCTTGTCACTAGGGCCCGAGTGTCATGATTTCAGATCTGAACCGTTTATGTTATCATCTCTATATCCATGTTCTTGATCCGATCTTGCCTAGTCATATGCACCTATTATGTGTTATGATCCGTCAACCCCATAGTGACAATATTTGGGATACTTCGTGGTGATGACAGTAGTTTGAGGAGTTCATGTATTCACCATGTGTTAATGCTCTGTTCCGGTTCTCTATTAAAAGGAGGCATTAATATCCCTTAGTTTCCTTATGGACCCCGCTGCCACAGGAGGGTAGGACAAAATATGTCATGCAAGTTCTTTTCCATAAGCACGTATGACTATTTACGGAATACATGCCTACATTATATTGATGAACTGGAGCTAGTTTTGTATCGCCCTAGGTTATGACTGTTACATGACAAATAGTATCCAACGAGTTCACCGATCCAGTGCCTACGAGCTTTCCACTTATTGTTCTCGCTATGTTACTATTGTTGTTGTTATTGTTCCAACTGCTACAAAGCTATTGCTACTAATGTTACTACTACTGTTACTGGCACTACTCCTATCAAACTATCATATTATTGTGCTACTGATCACTCTGCTGCAGATATTTAATCTCCAGGTGTGGTTGAATTTACAACTCAACTGCTAATACTCTCACGTATTCTTTGGCTCCCCTTGTGTCGAATCTATAAATTTGGGTTGAATACTCTACCCTCGAAAACTGTTGCGATCACCTCCACACAAACAAAAAATACTTGAGAGATACCCGACGCGAAAGAGAGGTTTTCAATCTCTCTATGGTAAAAAGATAGATTAGGTAGTGATGGATAGGAGAGATAGATCTCTCAAGAACACAAAATAGAAAAGGCAAATAAAAAGTGCAGAAATATATTTTTGTGTTTTTGGTTTTGTAGATCTGAAAACAAAGAGGCAAAAAGATAGATCGGAAAGCAATATGTTGGAAAAGTAGACCCGGGGGCCATAGGTTTCACTAGTGGCTTCTCTCATGAGTATAGCGCACGGTGGGTGAACAAATTACTGTTGGGAAATTGATAGAAGATCAAATAATCATGACGATATCCAAGGCCATGATCATTATATAGGCATCACGTCCAAGATAAGTAGACCGACTCCTGCCTGCATCTACCACTATTACTCCACACATCGACCGCTATCCAGCATGCATCTTGTGTATTAAATTCATGGATAAACGGAGTAATGCAATAAGAACGATGACATGATGTAGACAAGATCTATTTATGTAGGAATAGACCCCATCTTGTTATCCTTAATGGCAACGATATATGCGTGCCTTGCTGCCCCTTCTGTCACTAGGAAAGGACACCGCAAGATCGAACCCATCACAAAGCACCTCTTCCCATTGCAAGAAAAATCGATCTAGTCGGCCTAACTAAATCAAAGATGCGAAGAAGAAATACGAGGCTATAACTGCATATAAGAGATCAAAGAAGACTCAAATAATATTCATGGATAGAAACTGATCATGAACTCAAAATTCATCGGATCCCAACAAACACACCACAAAAGTTTACATCCAATAGATCTCCAAGAGACCATTGTATTGAGAATCATAAGAGAGAGAGGAAGCCATCTCGATGCTACCTATGGACCCGTAGGTCTATGGTGGACTACTCACGCATCATTGGAGAGGCACCTATGAAGAAGATGAACCCCTCCGTGATGGTGTTTAGATTGGATCTCGAGGTTCTGGAACTTGCGGCAGCTGGAATTGTGTTTCGCCGACACCCCTAGGGTTTTTGGAATATTTGGGAATTTATAGGCATCAAAGGCGGTGGAGAGGGGCCCCGTGAAGGGCACAACCCATCAGGGCGCGCCGGGGGAACCAAAAACCCAAAAATATATTGGGAAATTGATAGAAGATCAAATAATCATGACGATATCCAAGACGATGATCATTATATAGGCATCACGTCCAAAATAAGTAGACCGACTCCTGCCTGCATCTACCACTATTACTCCACACATCGACCGCTATCCAGCATACATCTAGTGTATTAAGTTCATGGAAAAATGGAGTAATGCAATAAGAATGATGACATGATGTGGACAAGATCTATTTATGTAGGAATAGACCCCATCTTGTTATCCTTAATGGCAATGATACATGCGTGCCTTGCTGCCCCTTCTGTCACTGGGAAAGGACACCGCAAGATCGAACCCATCACAAAGCACATCTTCCCATGGCAAGAAAAATCGATATAGTCGGCCTAACTAAACCAAAGATTCGAAGAAGAAATACGAGGCTATAAGTAATCATGCATATAAGAGATCAAAGAAGACTCAAATAATATTCATGGATAGAAACTGATCATGAACTCAAAATACATCGGATCCCAACAAACACACCGCAAAAGTTTACATCAAATAGATCTCCAAGAGACTATTGTATTTAGAATCATAAGAGAGAGAGGAAGCCATCTAGATACTGCCTACGGACCCGTAGGTCTATGGTGGACTACTCACGCATCATTGGAGAGGCACCTATGAAGAAGATGAACCCCTCCGTGATGGTGTTTAGATTGGATCTCGAGGTTCTAGAACTTGCGGCGGCTGGAATTGTGTTTTGTCGACTCCCCTACGGTTTTTGGAATATTTGGGAATTTATAGGCATCAGATGCGGTGGAGAGTGGCCCCGTGGAGGGCACAACCCATCAGGGCGTGCCGGGGGGCCCCTGGCGCGCCCTAGTGGGTTGTGCTCTCCACAGCCCACCTTCCTGGCTCTTCTTTGGCCCACTGGGTGTCTTCTGGTCCAGAAAAAATCTCCAAAAAGTTTTGTCACGATTGGACTCCGTTTGGTACTAATATTCTGCGAAGTCAAAAACAAGCAAAAACAGCAACTGGCACTTTGGCACTATGTCAATAGGTTAGTCCCAAAAAATGATATAAAGTTGTTATAAAATGATTGTAAAACATCCAAGAATGATAATATAACAGCATGGAACAAGCAAAAATTATAGATATGTTGGAGACGCATCAGCATCCCTAAGCTTAATTCCTACTCGTCCTCGAGTAGGTAAATGATAAAAACAGAATTTTTTATGTGGAATGCTGCCTAACATGTTCATCTCATATTCTTTTCTTTTGTATAGCATGTACATTTGGACTTGTAAATGATTCAAATCAATAGTCTAGTTTTAACATAATGACTTCAATACTCCAGCATGCCAACAAGCAACCATGTCTTTCAAAATATCAACACTAAAGAAAGTTATCCCTAGCACATCATGCTCAATCATTGATCCATTCATGAAACACACTCAAATATTAGCTATGCCCAAAGCTCAAGTACGATCATAGTGCCCCCCAGTTGGTGCTTTAAGAGAAGATGAAGACTCAAAGTAAAAATAAAAATTGCATAAAGTAAATAGATAGGCCCTTCGCAGAGGGAAGTAGGGATTTGTAGAGGTGCCAGAGCTCAAGGTTTTAAATTGAGAGAGAAAAAAAATTGGGTGGCATGCCTTTCCTGTCAACGAAAACGACAAAGTAGCTCACAATACTTTCCATGCTAGATACATCATAGGCGGTTCCCAAACAGAAAATAAAGTTTATTCCTTTTTCCACCAAACTTTCACTTTCCATGGCGGGCTGTATCCACGGTTGCCTTCCATACCAACACTTTCCAAGGAATTTAGTATTTGACAACATAAAGTAAATATTATTATTTTTTCATTTCGAGAATGGGCATCCCTATTGCCGCCGTACTCTCGTGCAATGACAAGTGAACAAACACTCATCTTGAGAATAACACATCTAGCATGGAAAAATATTGGACACTCCCCACCGTTTCATGAACGGTACGAGCACACAAAAGAGAAGTTTATTTTGAAAATTTAGAGATGGCACATACAAAATTGCTTGGAACGGCATGGAAATACCGCATATAGGTAGGTATGGTGGACTCATAAGGCAAAACTTGGTTTAAGGATTTTGGATGCACAAGTAGTATTTCTACTTAGTACAAATGGAGGCTAGGAAATAGATTGAGAAGCAACCAAACCAAGAAACGAAAATTCACATAAGCGAGCATTGAGCATTACTAACACCGAATAATGCACCATAAGTAGGATGTAACTTCATTGCATAACTATTGACTTTCATGCATGCATAGGGAATCACAAACCTTAACACCAATATTCCTACTAAAGCATAATTACTCACTAACATGACTCACATATTACTATCATCATGTTTCAAAATTATTACAAGGAATCAAGTTTAATTTGTCCAATGATTTTTATGAAAGTTTTTATTATATCCTTCTTGGATATCTATCACTTTGGGACTAGTTTCATATATTTCCATTGCTTTTTTTGACAATCTCAAATAAATTTAAGTGAAGCACATGAGCATAAAGATTTCAACTCTCAAAATAGTATAAGTGAAGCATGAGAGGATTTATTCAAAATTTACTAGCTCTCAAATTAATCTAAGTGAAGCATGAGAGTATTTCTACAAAAATTTCCAAGCACACCGTGCTCAAAAAGATATAAGTGAAGCACTAGAGCAATTCTATAGCTCAAAAAGTTTAAGTGAAGCATAGAGAGCAATTCTAACAAATCATAGCATAATTTTGGCTCTCCCAAATAGGTGTGTCCAGCAAGGATACAAATGACAAACTAACAAACAAAGCAAGCAAAGATACAAGACGCTCCAAGAAAAACTCATGATATGTGACGAAGAAAAATATAGCTCCAAGTAAAATACCGATGGTCCTTAGAAGAAAGAGGGGATGCCACTCGGGGGCATCCCCAAGCTTAGTTGCTTGTTTATCTTTGGATATATCTTGGGGGTGCTGTAGCACCCCCAATCTTAGGCTCTTTTCACTCCTTATTCCTTCATCCATCGTGATCTCACATAAAACTTGAAAACTTCAATCACACAAAACTCAACAAAATCTTCGTGAGATCCGTTAGTATAATAAAGCAAATCACTACTTTAGGTACTGTTGCAAACCCATTCATATTTTATTATTGCATTATACCTACTGTATTTTAACTTTACCATAGCTCATTCCCTTCAATATAACCCATAGATTCATCAAAACAAGCACACAATGCAACGAAAACAGAATATGTCTTAAACAGAACAGTCTGTAGTAATCTGTACTCTAACCATACTTCTGTAACTCCAAAAATTCGGAAACATTAGGACAACGTAAGGGATTTGTATAGCAACACTGTGTTAAAATTTCAGCTCAAGATCACATTCTAGGAAAAAATGAACATTCATATACTGGACGCAAAGTTTCTATTTCAGATTCAGCATCGCTTCTACTCATCTTATGAATCATCCTAAAGGCTCAACTTAGCACAAAAACTAAATAAACCATAAAAACACAATCATAACAGAGGCATAATTGTGTCAACACTCAAAAACAGAAAGGAAAAGGCAAAAAATTATTTATTCATTGGGTTGCCTCCAACAAGCGCTATCGTTTTACGCCCCTAGCTAGGCATAACGCATAGATTCAAGTATTGTCATCTTTGGTTTTGGCAACTTTTGTGAAGGATTTCTCAAATCCGGGGGGCTCTTTACGCTTCCCCAAATTCTCAAGAGAAGAAACCATCTTGAGATCCAAAATATACAAACACTTGTTGCAAAGAGTAATCAAAGTATTCAAGCGATTGAGGTTCCCACTAATATGATTGAGAGGTTCATTATGCTTTTGCAACTCAACCAAGTGCTTATGTAAGTCACCCAATTTGTCGAGAATTTGAACCCCTTCTTGTGTGAAAGAAGGTCCCCTTTTTAATGGGGGAATCCCCAATATTCCTTCCAAAAATTTCATAATCGGTGTTTGCATCAAGCTCAATAAAATTCCCTTTAGCGGCAAAATCCAAGAGTTCTCTATGATGCAAACCTAATCCTATGTAAAAATTTCTAAGCAAATTTTTTGCATCTCCTTTTAGATTGGAAATATGATAGGATTCCATTAGCCTATACCAGGCATCTTTCAAATTTTCCCCTTGTTTTTGTTTGAAGTATAAAACTTCAAAATCTGGTGACAAAGGGGGAGAAGTAACGCTAGTCATAGCAACAAGATAGGCAAACAAGAGATCTAACGAGGAAAAGGCTAACGAAAAAGAGGGCGAATAAAATGGCAAATTGGTGAAGTGGGGGAGAGGAAAACGAGAGGCAAATGGCAAATAATGTAATTGCAAGGAGATAAGATTTGTGATTACGAACTTGGTAGACGATGATGGAGTCTCCTCGGCGCCTGAGATAGGCACGTAGAAGAGACCGCTTCCTCCCCAGAAACGGCGCCAGAAATTCCTTTGACGTGGCTTGAGACTGCGTCGGTATTTTCCCCAAAGAGGAAGGGATGATGCAGCACATCGACGGTAAGTATTTCCCTCAGTTATGAAACCAAGGTTATCGAACCAGTAGGAGGATCACCACCACCCAATAAGCAGCACCTGCACACAAACAACAAATATTTGCAACCCAACGTGAAAGAGAGGTTGTCAATCTCTCTACGCTAAAAAGATAGATTAGGTAGTGATGGATAGGAGAGATAGATCTCTCAAGAACACAAAATAGAAAAGTCAAATAAAAAGTGCAGCAATATATTTTTGGGTTTTTGGTTTTGTAGATCTGAAAACAAAGAGGCAAAAAGATAGATCGGAAAGCAATATGTTGGAAAAGTAGACTCGGGGGCCATAGGTTTCACTAGTGGCTTCTCTCATGAGTATAGCGCACGGTGGGTGAACAAATTATTGTTGGGCAATTGATAGAAGATCAAATAATCATGACGATATCCAAGGCGATGATCATTATATAGGCATCACATCCAAGATAAGTAGACCGACTCCTGCCTGCATCTACCACTATTACTCCACACATCGACCGCTATCCAACATGCATCTAGTGTATTAAGTTCATGGAAAAACGGAGTAATGCAATAAGAATGATGACATGATGTAGACAAGATCTATTCATGTAGGAATAGACCCCATCTGTCACTGGGAAAGGAGACCGCAAGATCGAACCCATCACAAAGCACCTCTTCCCATGGCAAGAAAAATTGATCTAGTCGGCCTAACTAAACCAAAGATTCGAAGAAGAAATACGAGGCTATAAGTAATCATGCATATAAGAGATCAAAGAAGACTCAAATATTATTCATGGATAGAAACTGATCATGAACTCAAAATTCATCGGATCCCAACAAACACACCGCAAAAGTTTACATCAAATAGATCTCCAAGAGACCATTGTATTGAGAATCAAAAGAGAGAGAGGAAGCCATCTAGCTACTGCCAACGGACCCATAGGTCTATGGTGGACTACTCACGCATCATCGGAGAGACACCTATGAAGAAGATGAACCCCTCCGTGATGGTGTTTAGATTGGATCTCGAAGTTCTGGAACTTGCGGCGGCTGGAAATGTGTTTCGTCGACTCCCCTAGGGTTTTAGGAATATTTGAGAATTTATAGGCATCATAGGCGGTGGAGAGGGGCCCCATGGAGGGCACAACCCATCAGGGCGCGCTGCGGGCCCCCTAGCGTGCCCTGGTGGGGTGTGCTCTCCACAGCCCACCTTCCTAGCTCTTCTTTGGCCCAGTGGGTGTCTTCTGGTCCAGAAAAAATCTCCAAAAAGTTTCGTCGCGATTGGACTCCGTTTGGTACTGATATTCTGCGAAGTAAAAAACAAGCAAAAACAACAACTAGCACTTCGGCACTATGTCAATAGGTTAGTCCCAAAAAATGATATAAAGTTGTTATAAAATGATAGTAAAACATCCAAGAATGATAATATAACAGCATGGAACAAGCAAAAATTATAGATACGTTGGAGACGTATCGGCTATGTTGGTTTTGATTCTAGTACATGCGTGAACATGTGCCAAGTCAAGCACTTGAAACATTCAGAGGAGGATACCATATCATCATACTACATCACAACCATTTTAATTCATGTTGACATCCAAGATAAATCATTATCCACTCCTAGCTACTTAAGCATGGCATGAGCAACTATAATATCTAATTGTCATTGCAAACATGTTTGATCATAATATGTTGAATCATGGATACTAGGTTAAAAATATTTACAAAAACAAAAACAAGCATATGTCAAGAGTGTCGTGGACTAAGCTGGAATCTGCAAACATTTTATTCAAGAGAAGAAGACAAAGTAACATGGGCTCTTTGTTAGATTTACAATAATGCATATGAGAGCCACTCAACATTTTCAATTTGGTCTTCTCCTTGGTATGACTCAAATAAAAGGAAAAGAATTTCAGAAAAACACACTGGAATATTTTTTTGAGCTTTTGGTTTTTCTTAAAGGAAGCAAATTAAAGAGGGAAAAACAAAGCCGAGAAAAACTATTTACATGGGAGAGCTCCCAACAAGTAAAAGAAGAAACGAGAAATATTTTTGGGTTTTCTTTTGATACTATAATTAATTTAAACTAGAAATAAAAACCGAAAAGAAGCAGGAAATATTTTTGGATTTTCTCAAAGTTTTTCAAACACGCAAGAAGAAAGCGAGAAAATAAATCTAGCATCGATAATACAATGAAAAAGTGTGGACACCGACAACTTGAATGAAATGTGTCGGTGGAAATACGTACTCCCCCAACCTTAAGCTTTTGGCCTAGCTTGGTAATTACCATCCGTAATAGCCGTCCGGTCCTAATTGAAGTGCGGTGGCGACGGCACCTAAGCGTCCCACTCCTGGTGAGGGAGTCCTGGACTAGGGGGTCCTCGGGAAGCCGGCCAAATCTCATATGGGCCGGACTAGGTGGGCCGTTCGCCGGACACTGGGTTACGCGGAAGACCAGACTCCAGCAAGGAAGTTTCTAGAAGCAGGGCATGTTCTCCACGTTTAAAGTAGAATAGGCATGTTTTATCCCCTCGACGTGTAACCGACCATGTGTAAACCCTAGGTACCCTCGGCGTCTGTATAAGCCGAAGGGTTTTAGGTCATAGGCCAAGAAAGAAAGAGAAAGAACTCATCTAGGGTTTAGTCATACGATCTCATGGTAGATCAGTCTGTAATCTCTATACCATCAATATAATCAAGCAAGACGTAGGGTATTACCTCCATAGGAGGGCCCGAACCTGGGTAAAACCTTGTCCCCTTCGTCTCCTGTTACCATCGATCCAAGTATCATAGTTCGGGACCCCCTACCCGAGATCCGCCGGTTTTGACACCGACATTGGTGCTTTCATTGAGAGTTCCACTGTGATCGCCAGAAGGAATCGATGGTTCACCTAGTCGTTAACGAAGAGGTCCGCAACACAGGGACTTTTGCCCCTGGACAGATCTTCGCTTTCGGCAGCATAGTGCTGCACGCCGACCCGACCGGCCGCCTTGGCCGCGTCGAAAGTTTCGCCCCTGATCAGGAGGTCAAATTCGGGAACTTAGAGTTCTCCGTAGACTCCCGCGGTGATCTATCACTAACCGGGCTTGCAGTCTCGCCTGCCATGCCCGAGGACCCTGAGGCTTTAACCTCGGACTCACCTTCCGGCTCTGCCTATGGGATCTGCCCTGGTGAAGGCCCGATCTTAAGTTCGGATCAGGTCATAGCGCCCGACAGTCGAACAACCGTTCTTGCCGAACACACCCCCTGCACGGATGCATCGGAGGTTGACTCCGGAAGCTCTGGGCAGACCGGTCCGATCGAGCTCTCGATACTCGACGAAGCTCTAGATCGGATCTCGTCGATGAAAATCAATGACGACCCAATCCCGATCTGCTCTCAGATCTGTCTTCAGACGGGTCGGGACGGATTTTTCCTCCCACCCACCACCCACTTGATAGCCACTGTCGAGGATTTAACCGACATGCTAGACTACGCTTCCGAGGAGGCAGGGTACATGGACGAGGAAGATCACTCCCCCGCCCCTGCCAAGACCGGACAGTGGACGGCCACCTCCACATACGACGTGTACATGGTGGACACTCCAAAAATCAATGGCGATAAATCGGATGAAGCGCCGTCAAGGCACCGGAAACCGCATAAACGGTCCAAAGGGAAAAAGGGGCGCAAGTCTATTGAGGGCACGGGGAACGATGATACTCCAGAGGACATCGGCCGCCCCGAAATCCCCGGTAACCCGTTGGAGGGTCAGGAGGATCCCGAAGACCACCGCAACCCCGATGACCCAGATGACCCTCTGGCCAACGACTACCTCCGCTCTATCGAGGGGGAGGATAATGCGGATGCCGATGACTTGGCCATCCCCAAAGATCCTGCAGATCAGGAATTGTTCAGACAACAGCTGATATCCACAGCTCGCAGCCTGAGAGCAAAGGAGCGACAGCTCAAAGCTGAACAAGACGACCTCAATCACCGATGGACACGAGTCCTTTCAGCGGAGGAGGAGTTCGGCGCCGGCCTATCGGACCAACCAAAGAGCTACCCGCGCCGACGGCTGCTGCCACAGTTCGATGACGAGCTCTCCAATACGCCGTCTCCCGAACATACTCCATAAGACAAACCAGATCGCCCTCCTCGAGGGCGAGATCGGACGGCTGATGATACCGGCTATAGGCCGACGATACCCCGTAGACATGGAAAGGAGCCACTAGAGCCCGATGACAGGTTCGACCTGCGCCACGACCTGGACCATAGAGCAGGCCGTACACGATCCATCTACGGCTCCAGAAGATACTCACCCGACAGACGGGAAGGGTACCGGTCTCGGTTCGACCACAATGAAAATCGGGAACAAAACCGAGCTAGGGTAGCCGCCGATCATCGGCACACTATAGCTTGGGTTAGAGGCGCCGCACACCCACTGTGCTTTACAGATGAGGTAATGCAGCATCAGTTTCCAGAAGGGTTTAAACCCGTAAACATAGAGCAATACGATGGGACAACTGACCCAACCGTATGGATTGAGGATTTCCTCCTCCACATCCACATGGCACGAGGAGATGACCTCCACGCCATCAAATACCTGCCCCTAAAGCTCAAGGGGCCAGCTCGACACTGGCTAAATAGCCTCCCCGAAAACTCCATTGGATGTTGGGAGGACCTAGAAGAGGCATTCCGATCTAATTTCCAGGGCACTTATGTCCGGCCATAGGACTCCTCCGATCTAAGTAACGTCGTT
This sequence comes from Elymus sibiricus, assembly GCA_039707655.1. Taxonomy (NCBI): domain Eukaryota; kingdom Viridiplantae; phylum Streptophyta; class Magnoliopsida; order Poales; family Poaceae; genus Elymus; species Elymus sibiricus. The sequence continues at coordinate 477,326,315 of CM077667.1, forward strand.
CAGAAACCCGGAGAGTCCGCGAGGCTATTCTGGAATCGTTTCCTGACCAAGAAAAAGCAGATCATAGACTGCCCAGACGCCGAAGCTATAGCCTCTTTCAGGCATAATATTCGGGATGAATGGCTAGCTCGACAGCTCGGCCAAGACAAACCCAGGACAATGTCCGCCCTCACATCACTCATGACCCGCTTTTGCGCGGGCGAGGATAATTGGCTGGCCAGACGCAGCCATAACCCCGAAGACCCCGGAACCTCCGAAGTACGGGATGGAAACGGGAAACCAAAGCGCAACAAAAACAAGCGCCGGCATAATAACAGTGATGCCGATGACACGGCTGTAAACGCCGGATTTCTCAACAACCGCTCTGGGCAACGGAAAAAGCCTAATAAAGGCAAACACGACGGACCTACCCCGCTGGACAAGATTCTGGAGAGGCCTTGCCAGATACATGGCACTCAGGAGAAGCCCGCCAATCACACCAATCGTAACTGTTGGGTTTTCAAACAGGCCAGCAAGCTCGCTACCGAGGACCAAGGCAAGAGCTCACGCAGCGAGGACGAGGATGAACCTCGGGGTCTGATCGGTGGCGGTCAAAAGAAATTCCCCTCAGAAGTGAAGACAGTAAACATGATTTACGCCACTCATATACCCAAAAAGGAAAGGAAACGCGCCCTTCGGGATGTCTACGCCATAGAGCCTGTAGCTCCGAAGTATAACCCCTGGTTGGCACATCCGATCACTTTTGATCGACGTGACCATCCGACCAGTATCCGTCATGGGGGTTCGGCCGCACTTGTCCTCGACCTGATCATAGATGGGTACCACCTAACCAAAGTCCTCATGGATGGTGGAAGTAGCCTCACTCTGATCTACTCAGATACGGTGAAAAAGATGGGCATAGATCCGTCAAGGATCAAGCCCAGCAACACTACCTTTAAAGGAGTGATCCCAGGCGTTGAAGCCCGGTGTATAGGCTCTATAAGCCTGGAAGTTGTGTTCGGCTCGCCCAACAACTTCCGAAGTGAGGACTTGATCTTCGACATAGTACCATTCCGCAGCGGCTATCATGCCCTGCTCGGCCGTACGGCGTTCGCCCGCTTTAACGCCGTTCCGCACTACGCATACCTCAAGCTGAAAATGCCTGGCCCCCGAGGGGTCATCACTGTCAATGGCAATACAGAGCGGTCACTCCGAACTGAGGAACAGGCGTTGGCCCTGGTGGCCGAATTCCATTACACCGATGACCGGCAGACGCCGACGTCCGCCGTCAAGGCATCCAAGGCTGGGAAGCGAGCTCGGTCTCAAACCGAAATTCTAGAAGCTTCCCCTCCCAATAAATAGGGATTCGCCCCCCACCACATGGCCCCATTTCCCGCACAATACGTGCCGAGGGTGCATAACTTCGTGCTTGAAATTCCATGGGCAACGGTGGGGGAACATTGATGTAGGGTAAGTCTTTGGCTAGACCGAACTATCACCCTCAAACATGTCTTCGGACACATGGCAGGTACCGTCAAGTACCCACTAAGGCGTCAAGCTTGTTCAAATTTCGGCGACTTCTCAAGACTCTTCTACACTAGTCCGTTCGCCGAACAGCACACCTATCAAGGTCTACACCGTCCTGGTGGTCGCAGGAGAGGATACGCTGCAAGGCATATCGCGGACGTCAGGCCACAAATCGAAGACCCTTAGCGCAGCACCCTCCTGTAAGATTTATATTTTATCTTCTATACCTGTACATAGTTGTATCAGCACTTTGAATGAAAAGAATGGCTTAGTATAATATAGATATATTATGCACGCTCGTTTGACGTTTTTTAGCATATTCTCTATTTTTCTCCTTCTTTTCTTGCGAGCCTGTTTGGTATACTTTTGCGAAGCAACCGGCTAATAGACCGGGGGCTCGCTCTTAAAATCGCCCTGTGCACAATTGATTTTGTATTCGGCGTCTTGGACTTCCACTTTATATGCATTGGTTCCGAACTGTGTCTTGGGTCAAATGTTGGGTTGCCCGGCTCCTGTGCTTGCCCCTTTATGTTCCGCTCGTTCGGCTAAAGGGGCAAAGGGAGCACCGTTGCGATTGTGCTTCCGGCTAGTCTGGTGAAGCGCCTCAGCGGAGAAAGCCGAAAACTGACTGTCATGGTATGCGAGAACCGGTCTGCGATTCCGAGCTTAACCTAATCTCGTCAGAGGTTACTCCGTGTAATGCGATGGGTTCGGTATTAGTCCGAACCATGTGATATAGGCTTTGGCCACGGCTCATCCGAACATCACAAACTCCTGGGGGCTATTTATCGGCCTCCTGCGCTCCTTTCTCGCGCTCCTACGGCTAAGTGAAGGTAATAAAGCATTCTGGTCCAATTGCCTAGTCCACCCCGCACTACCGCTCGGGTACCGATAGTTCGGCTAAGGGTTATAGTGCGTTTTGGTAGCGACACCCCACGTAGTATCTACCTGGGGGCTGAAGCCGACGACTCGCAGAATTCAGATTTAACCGGCCACAAAGAAGTTATAAAGGATGCAAAACACACAAGACATGATAAACCATGCAAACTTTACATACATAAAAACGCGTTCCAAAAAGTCTTCGGACATATTACATAACCGTTTACTCATACACAGTATCTCTTCGACACTGTGACTCTATGGCCCGAGCACCCTCCATAACTCCGGAGAAGTACCGCTCGGGGCACCTATACTCTTTTCCAGGCGGCGGAGGAGCAGTGGCTACCTTCATCGGATCCAGCCCCGGCCAGTGTACCTTGGCCTTCGCAAAGGTCATCCTTGCCCCCTCGATGCAAGAAGACCTCCTCAATGCGTCGATCCGAGGAGTGGCGTCGCTCAGCTTCTGCACCAGGCCGAAGTAACTGTCGGGAATTGGCTCATCGGGCCACAGCCGGATACAGAGATCCTTCATGGCCGGTTCCGCCACCTTGTGCAGCTCCAACAGCTGCTTCAGTTCCTCATTCAGGAGAGGAGTTCGCTCGTGGGCTTCGAATTGAGCCCAGAAAACACGGGCTTCATCTCCTTCTCCCCGCGAAGCATAGAACTGCTTCGCGTCCGCTGCGCTCTTCTGGAGGTCCAAGCCGGCGCCTACGGAACGCCATACTTGGGTAAGAGCTTTGAACCTATCATCTCCGAAGACACACTGCAGTAAATATGGCTTACCACTCAGTATAGCCTGGGCCTGGCTGATTTCCTCTTCAAAGGTCCGCCTATCCACCCGCTCCTTTTGAAGATCGGTTTTTAGGGTGGACAGTTCGGCAGCCTGCTCTTTTTCTTTTAGCTCCAGGGCCTCGCACTTCTTGCTAGCGTCCTTAAGCTCCAGTTGGACCTCCTCCACTCGAGCCTGGTGCTTGTCGCCGGTAGCTCTCAAGGCAGATAGTGCGGCTACGGCCTCTTGGGCCGCCGCCTTTTCTACAGCAGTTTCCTGCTTTGCCTTCTTGAGTTCGGCCTTGAGCTTCTCCATCTCTTTCGCCGAGGCTGCGTAAGCATTAACTTATATTAAGCATCCGTGTTGATAAAACGGAAACATGAAGTTTAGATACTTCACTCCGCTTACCTTGAGCCTCGTCGAATCTTCGGTTTAGAGCGTTAAGCTCGTCATCGGAGTTCTTAAGCTTCCGATTCAGCTCCTCTATTTCAGCGGCGTTATCGGACGCCGCCGATGCCTGCAAAAAATGCGAAAGTCTCATATTATATGAGTTCACAGACCTCCGAATTATCATAATCCTGTGCCTGGTCTCCTTAAAAGAATGACCGAACAATCTGAGCATATGTATAGTTCGGATAAGGATTTTTTGTCTTGACCCCCAGGTAAGTTTTTCAAACTTACCTAGGGCTCGGGGGCTGCTATGTATATAAACAACTGCTTAAACATATCAATGACTTACAAAAAACAGGGGCATTACATTGTTTACCTGAAAACCCGTTAGGAGGCCATTGAAGGCCGCTTTCAGTCCGGTATCCACGGACCGAATGCTCTGCAGCATCGTACCCATAAGGGTGCGGTGCTCCTCGGAGATGGAGGCGCTGGATAGAGCCTCCCCCATGGCCGGCCACTCAGTGGTCGGAGGCACCGGTGGGGGTCGGTTAGCCCGATCCCCAGTCGGGGATTGAAGCTGTGTCTCCGGACACATGGTGTGCTCCGGAGACAGTTGTGGAGGTGACTGGACAGTTCCCTGACCGGTCTCCTCGGTATCCGGGAGGGTCTTCTCCCCCGGGTCTTCGGTGGCCAAGGTATTAACCTCGGCCATTATCTCGTCGCCCCCGCCTCCAGTGTTCGGCTCCAGGGGAGCCTGTTGGGATGACACCTCCGTGCCTTCCTTATTGGCATCTGGAGGGGAAGGGTGCAACGCGTATCCACTCTCCGCTAGATCGGCGGGCGGGGTCTCCCCGTCCGAGTTTTGGTTGGTGGCAAGGATGCGGGGCGGGCTGCAAGTCAATTGACGCCCGCATGTTAAATATATTAATGAAACTTGGTATTTGCAAGGTCTTCGGATCTATACCTTCGAGGTGGGGGCTTAACCCTGAGGGTCCTTCGCGGAACCCTCTTGGACCCCTCGGACTCGGTGTCCGAGGCCGAACTATCGTCGGATAGGATCGCCTGTGACCGGCGTGCTTTCTTCTGGGCTGGAGGAAGTTCATCCTCCAAGGCGTCCGGTGACGTCGCCCTCTTTCTTGTAAGGGGGGAATCGCCTCCCCCCTCGACCTCGTGCTCCTCCTCCTCTTCCTCCTCTTGATTCGAGGAGGCGTGGGTCTCTTCGGACTCAGCCTCTAGCTGGTCCTTGGTGCGCAGGCCAGCTCGGCCTATCTTCTTCTTCTTTTCTTTCTTCTCTAGCGCCTTGTAGGGCGCCACGACGAGCATCTCCAACAGCAGCGGGGACCGGGGATCCTCGGGCTGTGGAGCCGGACTCTTGAAGTCCTTGGCTTTTTTCAGCCATTCCTGCAGAAGTGATCGGACAATCCTTAGGAGACCTACGGAAGAATAAAGTCGATCTATCGAAATCATAACAAACCTTGGAAGGAGGCTTGGCAGCATTCAAGCCCTGGTCTTCCTCCTCGCCCGGCCAGTCCTTCTGCGCCTTAAACAGCGCCTTCCATAGTTTCTCCCGCGTGGTGCGGAAGAGTCGACGAACTGTAGGGTCGTCGCCGGTCCAGTAATCCCACATAGGAGAACTCCGGCGCTGGCAGGGCAGGACAGGTCGCCGAAGCATTACCTGGACCACATTGGTCAGGCCAACGCCTTCCCTGATTAGGGAGGCAGTGCGCCTCTGCAGGTCCTCTACTTCGGTAACCGACCCCCAATCCAGGCCCTTTCGGACCCACGAGGTCAGTCTGGTTGGGGGGCCGGACCTGAATTCGGCAGGAACAGTTCCGCATTCAGCAGGAACAGTTCTGCCCTCTTCCTCCTTTGGCTCAGTGATATAGAACCACTCCTTCTGCCAGGTCTTAATGGTGTCGATGAAGGTGCCAGATGGCCACACTGCGCGTGGGAGTTTGCCGATGACTGCCCCGCCGCAGTCCGCGTGCGCGCCGGAAACACACTTCGGCTTAATGTTGAAAGTCTTAAGCCATAATCCGAAGTGCGGCTCCACCCGCAGAAAAGCCTCGCAGACAGTGATGAATGCAGATATGTGCATGAAGGAGTTCGGCGGAAGGTCGTGGAAATCGATCCCGTAAAAGAACATTAGACCCCTCAAAAAGGGGTGAAGTGGGAAGCTTAATCCCCGGATGAAATGGGGTACGAAAACCACCCTTTCCCCTTGTTTAGGGGTGGGAATCACCTGACCCTCCTCGGCGGCGCGGTGGAAGATGTTGGCAGGGATGTATCCGACGTCCTTGAGCTCCCGGATATCCTTGTCTTTGACTGTGGAGGCCTCCCACTTGCCGCTGGCCATGGCTGACCTCGGAGGGAGAAGAATGTGAAACCTAGATCTGAGCTCGGTGAGCTCGGGAGTCTAGGGAGGCGAGGATGCGAAGGGAGGAATGTGGATAAGCCTTCGGGTTTTTCCCTTTTTATTAAGGGCCGCTACCGGTTAGCCTCCCTCCACCACGCCGTGAATCTCTCCACTTCCCGAGGCGTGCGCGGCGTTACACGCGCATGATTAAGCATGTCCCGTATGGAACGGAGCACGATCTGTGTATTGATGGATCGTGCCGATAAATACGGCCTCGAGCCGCTAAATGAGTCTGTACAACTGGCTCAGCGGTCATGATGAGCCGCGGCCTTTCGTCTGAAAGGTTGTCAGAAGAGCGCTATTGGCTCCCTGACATTTGGCCTTATCGGCCGGGTTACACATGATGTTCGGATGACCTATGATCGGGAAAACTACGCGTAGATGGAAGCCGGACTAAAGGAACTGTCGATTACTATCCGGAGAAAGGAACTCGCCTCGCAAGCCGAAGACTCTAGTCATTTGAAGCAGCTGGAGCTTGGACCCTTGGCGTTGGAGGCTAGTTCGGGGGCTACTGAGGGAGTCCTGGACTAGGGGGTCCTCGGGAAGCCGGCCAAATCTCATATGGGCCGGACTAGGTGGGCCGTTCGCCGGACACTGGGTTACTCGGAAGACCAGACTCCAGCAAGGAAGTTTCTAGAAGCAGGGCGTGTTCTCCACGTTTAAAGTAGAATAGGCATGTTTTATCCCCTCGACGTGTAACCGACCATGTGTAAACCCTAGGTACCCTCGGCGTCTGTATAAGCCGAAGGGTTTTAGGTCATAGGCCAAGAAAGAAAGAGAAAGAACTCATCTAGGGTTTAGTCATACGATCTCGTGGTAGATCACTCTGTAATCTCTATACCATCAATATAATCAAGCAGGACGTAGGGTATTACCTCCATAGGAGGGCCCGAACCTGGGTAAAACGTTGTCCCCTTCGTCTCCTGTTACCATCGATCCAAGCATCATAGTTCGGGACCACCTACCCGAGATCCGCCGGTTTTGACACCGACACCTGGGGCTCCTCCTCAGCCGCGGCCAGGTTGTCCCGATAGGTTGTAATATCCTCTGGCATGATCCTGTATCCGTTCCTGGCAGTAGAATCAAACAAAGCAGGTACAGGCAACGGGATAACATCTCGGGTACTGACGCTGAATACTAAGTTGTAGCGAATGTTATGAAAATAGTTAGCTGCATCAATAAATTGATGATCCTGTAATGCCTTGTGATCTAGATAAACTTGGGACAAGGGAAAATAATGTGGGCGGATCTGAACATTAAAGTGTCTTGCTAAGCGAGTAGCATAAATACCACCATGTATCTTGCCCTTAGTCCTGTTAAGGTGTAGGCGACGTGCAATAATGGCCCCCATGCTAAAGGTGTGATCATTGTGCAGTGCACGGCGTAAAAAGGCGAAGTCGGGGGCACTGAGTGCACCAACCTTCTCCCTAGCGGTTAAACACTTCGCGATGAGCAAAGCAAAGTAGTGCACAGAAGGAAACTGCAAACTAGTGGCAGTGGCATTTGACACGCCTCTTTCATCACTCACTGTTAAAGTGAGGAGAAAGTCCTCAAACTCCGCCAGTCTAGGCTCTCTTAATTCCCCATCAGAAGGGATCAAGCATATGTCACAAAAGTCAGTGAGCGGTATCTTATCATTTTCAACATATAACTTAAATTGCACCTCAGGAGGATTATTCTTACTCAGAAAATGGAAACTTTGCACAAAGGAATTTGTAAGGAGGTGGTGTTGGTCACACTTAGCTGCAAGGAAGTCTGTCAGCCCAGCATTTGCAATGAATTGGGCAAACTCTTGGTGGAACCCGACCTCCTCCATGAAGGCATCATGCGACCATTCGCACGGACGAACCTTCGCCGTTCTCGGAGTGTGCAGGTCATTGTCCGATGATTCTCCAATGACTCCTTTAGCATTCTTCTTGGAGTAAAACTTCCGAAAGAAATCCATCTTATTCCTATAATTAAATTTCTAAAAAAATTAGTATACACAATTTTTGTTAACAAAACTTCGTAAGATTGATAGCAACTACTCCTAAGGATGCATAGAGACCATATTAAGGATTCAAACTACTGAGAATTCTAAGAATTCAACATGCAAGCCATCTACAGCAGCACTAAATCAAAAACTAATTGGAGCAATGGAGGAGTCACATACCAAGTAGCAATCTCCCAAAACAGTTTCGAAAATGGAGCTTCGAGCAAAGAGATCGAAATCCGCGGGTTTGAGAGCAAGAACACGGGATTGAGAGCTATGGTGACTTTTCTGGAGGTAGGAGATGACATGGGATAAAGGGATAAGTGACGGGACCCACATGGGGACCACAACCCACCAGGGTGCGCCTGGGGCTGCTGGCGCGCCCTGGTGTCTTGTGGGCACCACGTGCACCCCCCTCTGATGTTATTTGCACCAGAAATTCAGAAATATTCAGAAAAAATCGTGTTAAATTTTCAGAACATTCTGAGAACTTTTATTTTTGGGTCATTTTTTTATTGCACGGAGAAAACAGAAAACATGATAAACATGGCATTTTATTATATTTGACTAAGAAAAAATAAAAAGCAAGAGGTGGGAGCAGAAGGTTGTGCCTACTAGATTCATCGACTTCATACCTCTCAAAAATGATCCATTAATAAGGTTGTCAAGTGTTATTAACAACCACTTCCGATTAGCATGAAACCGAAGAACTTTCGTAAACACTAAGTTACCTCAATAGGGATATGCATATCCCCAACAATAAGTATGTCATATTTCTTTTTGGAAGTAGGTAGAGGTAATTGAAAACTTCCAATAGTGAGTGTGGGAGACTCGTCAATAACATTTATACCATTCACTTGGAATTGTTTCTTCGGAAAGTGCATCGTATGCTCATTACCATTGATATGAAAAGTGACTTTGCTTTTATGGCAATCAATAACAGCCCCTGCAGTATTCAGAAAGGGTCTACCAAGGATAATCGACATGTTGTCGTCCTCAAGCATCTCGAGAATAACAAAGTCTGTTAAGATAGTAACATTTGCAACAACAACGGGTACATCCTCACAAATACCGATAGGTATGGCAGTTGATTTGTTAGCCATTTGCAATGATATTTCAATAGGTGTGAGTTTATTCAAATCAAGTCTTTTATATAAAGAGAAAGGCATAACACTAACACCAGCTCCCAAGTCACACAAAGCAGTTTTGACATAATTTCTTTTAATGGAGCAAGGTATAGATGGTATTCCAGAATCTCCAAGTTTTTTAGGTACTCCATCCTTAAAAGAATAATTAGCAAGCATGGTGGAGATTTCAGCTTCAGGTATCTTTCTTTTATTAGTGATGATGTCTTTCATGTATTTTGCATAAGGGGCCATCTTTAATATATCAGTTAAGCGGGTGCGCAAAAAGACTGGCCTAATCATTTCAGCAAAGCGTTCAAATTCTTCATCGTCCTTTTCCTTAGATGGTCTCGGTGGAAAGGGCATGGGTTTCTAAACCCATGGCTGTCTTTCTTTACCATGTTTTCTAGCCACAAAGTATCTTTTGTCATATCGTTTATTTTTAGGTTGTGGGTTATCAAGATCAACAGCAGGCTCTATTTCAACATCATTATCTGGTTCTTTATCATTGTTCGGTTGGGTATCCTCATGAACATCATTATTATCATTTTCATTATCACTAGGTGAATGTTCATTACCAGATTGAGTTACAGCATCGGAAATAGAGACATCATTGTCTTTAGGAGGTTTTTCTATCTCAGGTTTACTAGAGGTATGCAAAGTCCTATCATTTTTCTTTTTCTTTTTCTTTTTAGAAGGACTAGGTGCATCAGTATTAATTCTCTGAGAGTCTTGTTCAATTCTTTTAGGATGACCTTCAGGATAAAGAGGTTCTTCGGTCATTCTATCTCCTCTAGTTACTACTCTAGCAGCAAAATCATTCTAAATATTATTCATTTCATCAAGCAATTCTTTTTGAGATTTAGCAACTTGTTCTAACTGGGTTTGAACCATAGAGGCATGTTTTCCTGCACCTCTAACATCATTACTGATTCTAAATAACAAGTCACTCAAGCGAGCAATCATATCAGAATTATATTTCAATTGTTTCAGAACATTTGCATTGAAGTGGTCTTGTTTCCTAATTTAGTTATCAAACTCATATAAGCATTGACTAGGATGTTTATTGTAAGGGATATCACTTTCATCAAACTTTAATAAAGAATTTACTACCATCTGTTGAGGTGGTGGTGTGTCGAGGTCATGTATTTCTTCAATATGTGGTAAATTCTTAACATCCTCGGCTTTAATACCTTTTTCCTTCATACATTTCTTTGCCTCTCGCATATCTTCAAGACTGGGAAATAAGATACCCCTCTTCTTTGGAGTGGGTTTAAGTGGTGGTTCAGGAAGAGTCCAATCATCATAATTCTTCAATATATTATTCAATAGTTCCTCAGCTTGTTCAACAGTTCGTTCCCTGTAAACACAACCAGCGCAACTATCTAGGAAGTCCCTAGAAGCATCAGTTAGTCCATTATAGAAGATATCAAGTATTTCATTTTTCTTGAGAGGGTGATCAGGCAAAGCATTAAGCAATCGAAGAAGCCTCCCCCAAGCTTGTGGGAGAGTCTCTTCTTCAATTTGCACAAAGTTAAATATTTCATGTAAGGCAGCTTGTTTCTTATGAGCAGGAAAATATTTTTCAGAGAAGCGGTAAATCATATCCTAGGGACTACGCACACAACCAGGAGCAAGAGTATTGTATCATATCTTAGCATCACCCTTTAATGAGAACGAAAATAATTTGAGAATATAGTAATAGCGAATCTTCTCATCATGAGCAAAAAGGGTGGCTATATCATTCAACTTAGTAAGATGTGCCACTACAGTTTTAGTTTCATAGCCATGGAAACGATCAGATTCAACCAAAGTAATTAACTCTGGGTCGACAGAGAATTCGTAATCCTTATCGGAAACAAAGATAGGTGAAGTAGCAAACTTAGGATCATATTTCATTCTAGCATTCAAAGTCTTTTCTTTATACATGCATAATAATTTCTTAAGATCATCTCTATCCTTACAAGCAAGGATTTCTCTAGCTATTTCTCCGTCCATAACATAACCCTCAGGTATCTTAGGCATTTCAAATCTAGGAGAGCTAGGTCTAATAGGTGTTTCATAGTTCTCAGTTTCAAAGACTTCATCAGTTTTAGTAGTTTCATCGGTTTCACTAATTTCTTTCTCTTTAGCTCTAGCAATTTGTTCATCAAGAAATTCACCTAGTGGCACATTATCATCAAGCATGGTACTAGCATCATTCATAGAAGAAGTAGCATCATCAATAACTTGCGACATATCAGGATTAATAGCATGTGGTGGCGTTGCAAGCTTACTCATAACTGAAGGTGAATCAAGTGCAGAGCTAGATGACAATTCCTTACCTCCCCTCGTCTTAGAGGGAAAAATCTTGGTTCTTGTATCCTTCAGATTCTTCATAGTAATTAATTGATATAAATCCCAAGTGACTCACCAAATATAGCTATGCTCCCCGGCAACGGCGCCAGAAAAAGGTCTTGATAACCCACAAGTATAGGGGATCGCAATAGTTTTCGAGGGTAGAGTATTCAACCCAAATTTATAGATTCGACACAAGGGGAGACAAAGAATATTTGCGAGTATTAGCAGTTGAGTTGTCAATTCAACCACACCTGGAGATTAAATATCTGCAGCAGAGTGATCAATAGCACAGTAGTATGATAGTTTTGATAGTAGTAGTAGCAGTAACAGTAACGGTAGCAGTGATAGCAATAGCTCTATAGCAAGTGTAACAGTAGCAGTAGCAATAGTAACTTAGCAAGAACAATATGTGGAAAACTCGTAGGCACTGGATCGATGAACTCGTTTGATGATATTCATCATATAACAGTCATAACCTAGGGCGATACAGAACTAGCTCCAGTTCATAAATGTAATGTAGGCATGTATTCCGCAAATAGTCATACGTGCTTATGGAAAAGAACTTGCATGACATGTTTTGTCCTACCCTCCCGTGGCAGCGGGGTTCATAAGGAAACTAAGGGATATTAATGCCTCCTTTTAATAGAGAACCGGAACAAAGCATTAACACATGGTGAATACATGAACTCCTCAAATTACGGTCATCACCGGAAAGTATCCCAAATATTGTAACTATGGGGTTTACGGATCATAATACGTAATAGGTGCATATGACTAGCACGATCGTATCAAGAACATAGATATAATGGTGATAACATAAACGGTTCAGATCTGAAATCATGGCACTCGGGCCCTAGTTACAAGTATTAAGCATGGCAAAGTCATAGCAACATCAATCTCAAAACATAGTGGATACTAGGGATCAAGCCCTAACAAAACTAACTCGATTACATGATGAATATCATCCAACTCCTCACTGACCAGCAAGCCTGCGAAAGAATTACTCACTCCCGGTGGGGAGCATCATGGAATTGGCGATGGAGAAGGGTTGATGATGACGAAGTCCGAAGATTCCCCTCTCCGGAGCCCCAAATGGGCTTCAGATCTGGCCTCCCGGTGAAGAACGGGAGGTGGCGGCGGCTCCATCTCGTGAAACGCGATGAAACATTCTCTCCTGTTTTTTTCTCCGAAAATAGGATTTTATAGCGTTGGAATTAGCGTCAGTGGGTCCACGAGGTGGGCACAACCCACCAGGGCGCGCCTGGAGGGGGTGACGCACCCTGGTGTATCGTGCCCAACCAGGGCACCCCCTCCGGTGCTTCTTGTCTCCAGTATTTTTTATTTATTGTAAAATAAATCTCCAAAAAGTTTTGTCCAGTTCCGAGAACTTTTATTTCTGCACAAAAACAACACCATGATAGTTCTGCTAAAAACAGTGTCAGTCCGGGTTAGTTTCATTCAAATCATGCAAATTAGAGTCCAAAACACGTGCAAAAGCGTTAGGAAAAGTAGATATGACGGAGACGTATCAGGAGGTACCTACAATAACATCATCAATACTGATCTTGCGCATGCTCTTGGGATATCAACATGGAGGTAGCCCAAGCCATATTATGTTAAGTGGTTGAATGGTACTGGTAAGCAGAAGATTACACATCGTGCTAGGGTGCAATTTTCTGTGTGAAGTTATGTGGACAAGGTGGTATGTGATGTGATGCCAATGCAAGCTTGTCATCTTCTTTTGGGAAGGCCATGGCAGTTTGATCACAATGCTACTCACCATGGGAGGTCTAACAAATACTCCTTCATGCATCAAGGTCCGAACCATGTGTTGGAACCTATGGTGGATCAAGAACTCAAGTTTGAGCAATTCCCAGTAGTGAAGAAGCCCAAAAAGAATACCTCAAAACTGAGGACGGTTTTGTTTGAAGGTAGGGAGGATGATGTGGACCAGATCATGACCAAGGAATCAAAGAGTTAGGTTCATGCTAGGAAAAATGTTATACCATTAGAGGAGCGAAAGGAATACATGGGCAAAACCCATATCTTAGTTGGGAAGCTTCCCGTGCCTATTTTGGATGAACTGACACATCAGATTTCAAGCTGCAACTTTTCACATAAACCTAATTAATTCTAGAAGGGCCTAACATGTTTTAGTGGTTGCATGAGATGGTGTTTGAAGTCATCTTTCATTCAAAAAACGGTGCATCATTTGAGGTCTTGAGTCAAAAGTTGTGCAAGTTCCCATGCAAGTTGTCTAGGAATTAATTACAGCGCGAGGCTCGACAAGTTTGCTCCTGCTATAGCTTAGGGCTCACAAATTTACCCTTCATTTTGAGTTGTTTTCACACCTAAGTAGCAGGTGTTTTTAGTATAAGTACTCCCCAGCTGTTCCCTGTGAAGGGGGATGAGATTTCCGAGTTTGTGTTTGTAGACAGACGACGAGGTTGTGTTATGCTAAGAGCACTAGTATCGTTGAGTGTTAACTCGTCTGTGTGTGGATTGGATGGCATGTCCTCAATTCATATAGGATCCTTGTGGTTCCCTCTTGTGATTTTACATAGGTTTACAAGTTTCATGGTTTGGGTTGCATCCTGGTACACCAAGCTAGTTATCCGCTGCAATTTAGCTGAGAGTGTTTCCTCTTGTTCTTTGCCATTTGAGACAGATAGTGGCTGTTCTTTTGAGTTCTTTGGCGACATGAAAGATCGTTTTCAGCATGTTTCGCATCATGTTAACACCGATAGATCCCCGGTGGCTTCCCTCATCGGTGAAATCAAGCATCTCCTTGCAATTGGAAGTGAACATATGATAGCACTTGTGAATAGAAATAAGAATAAAACTAGTCATGCACTTTCCCAAATGGGTATTTGTGACACCCCCATTCTCGACCGTACGCTAATCATACACACAATGCGTACGATCAAGATTAGGGACTCACTGATTGATACCACAACACAACACTAGACACAAATTAAAGTCATACAACTTCATATTACAAGCCAGGGGCCTCGAGGGCTCAAATACAAAGCTCGACAAGCACGAGTCAGCGGAAGCAAATATATCTGAGTACAGACATAAGTTAGACAAGTTTTGCCTTAAGAAGGCTAGCACAAACATAAGCAGCGGATCGAAAGAGGTGAGGCCTCCTGCCTGGGAACCTCCTAACTACTCATGAGCGTCGGGGGCAGCCTCCACATAGTAGTAGGCTCCAGCGGTGGTGTAGTAGTCGTCTCCGGCGTACTCCATCTCCTGGGCTCCATCGTCTGAACGCGGTATCGTATCGAGGGGGGGGGGAAGAATGCAAAGCAGCGGTGAGTACTCATCCAAAGTACTCGCAACACTGACATCAGAACTATGCTAAGTATGCATCAGTATCAAGTAAAGGGGTCATATCTGGGCTGACAGCAGAAATGCAAGAATAGGGGAAAGGCCTAGTCCTATCGAAGACTAGCATCTTCAGCATCTTGCAGCATTTAGAAGAGAGTAGACATGTAACTCATATATAGTCATATTGTTGTAGCAATTTTAATAAGTAACCACGCCCAGAGATCCTTCCTCGACTCCCTGCGAGGAAGCAATCCCGGAGCCACAATTCATTTCAAATTAAATTACAATTATAGTTGTATAAGGTCAAGGCACAACTCCAAGTCGTGCTGTTACCGTGGACACGACTATTCGAATAGAATAATCATCCCTGCAAGGGTGCACCACATATTACCCAACACGCTTGAATCACCTCCGGCCGGACACACTTTCCTGGGTCATGCCCGGCCTCGGGATATCAGCACGTCGTCGCCCCACCTAGGCTCAACGAAGAGGCCAGCCCGCCGGTCTAAATCCTAAGCGCGCAGGTTCGTGGGCCCACTTGCCCTTGCACTCCTGCACAATGCGAACGCGGCCGAAAACAGACCTAGTACACTCCAGTCCAAGAGATGTACCGTCCAGTCCAATCCGTCGCGCGCCGCTCCATTGCTGACGTCCGAAGAGCTTCGGCTGATACAACGACGCTGAGTGCCCATAACTTTCCCACGTGATGGTTAGTGCCTATTAAGGCCAACGACCTAACTCGGATCAAGTACCCAACCCATTAGCATTTTATTAATGCGGGGAAAGCGCGACCCATGAAGTGCGGTCCGTCGCCCCGCCTCGAGGACCGTGGCAAGGGCCTCTCCTGCCCGTCCATGCCTCATCAACATCCAACCATGGGTACCCCTCAGGGCCGACCCATCACCAACATGTTTCAGTAACCCGGTCATAGTAACTGTGTGTATAAACCATCAAGACGGAACCTGAGGAATCACGCTCAAAGGGGCCCGCTCGATGAAACCGTCAAGGTGGACTTAGAGGAATCACCCTCGAGGGTTCCACTCTTGAGGGGTTGCACGACAGAGTCTTCGTCGGGAGTGGTGAAGGAGGAATCACCCTCGATAACCACGACCGACTAGCTACAATATAGATCTAGCATCATGAGTACTTCACGAGGTGTCACCCTCGGTACTCGATAGTAGCGCTGCAGAGTCGTACAACTAAGGGGGTGCGGTGATGTGAGGGGCCTGGCTGGTCGGTCGGTTGACCGAGTCTTCGAGTCTTCGAGTCGTCGGGTTGTCGAAGAAGAAGCAGGGGCAACTGGGACTAAGGGGTCACTGGGGATTCACTGATCAACCTATACTAAGCAGTTGATATGATTACAAGTATAGTAGCAGTTTATCAAAAACAGGCTATGCATCAGAATAGGAGCTATCTAATACAGTAGCAAAATCTAATGCAAGAATAAGAGGGAAAAGAATGGGCGATATCGGAATGCTCAAGGGGGGGTTGCTTGCCTTGCTGCTCTGCGGCAAAGGACTGATCGTCGGCGGTGTAGTCGTACCCGGCAGCACCGGCATTCTCGGGGTCTACTGGAGAGAAGAGGGGGAAGAAACAATAAATATAAAGCACAGATGCAACACGATGCATGACATGGCAATGTGCAGGGCTAGGCATGCACTAACGCAGTACTATATGTTGCAGACGGAGCGGTAGAATATCTGATGATATTTCCCGGGTCTTTGGAATTATCGGACAGGCGATTCAGAGGGGAAAGTTCCATGTTCATCATGCTAGGAGCATGTGACAGATGAATGGATGGCATATTCGGATTCGTGGGATTTTTCTGATCAACTTTCATGTATAAAGTTTTTCAATCTGAGCTACAGATTATTTTCTATGATTTTTCAAAGTTTTAATCATTTTCTGGAATTAATTCTATTTATTTAATCCAACATTATCCAGAACAGTACAGGGGTGACGTCATCATGAGGTCAACATTGCATCAGCAGTCAACAGTGGGGTTGACCAGGTCAAACCTGACCAGTGGGTCCCACATGTCATAGACTCAGGGTTAATTCATTTTAATTTAAACTAAACAGAGACTAAATAGCAAGTGGGGCCCATCTGTCAGTGAGAGATTAGTGCTAATTAATTATTTTCAATTAACCTAATTACTAATTACCTACCTGACAGGGGTGGCCCACCTGTCATTGGCACACGGGTGCTGGGCCCCACCAGTCAGTGACTGGTCAAGCCCAGTCAGCCCAGTTGACTGGGTCAACCCAGTCAACTGGGGCCAGGGGCCCTACTGGCAGTGACCCAGGGGTGGGCCCCAGGTGTGCCACGTCGGTGGTCGGCGCCGGAGCGTCGCCGGCGAGCGCCCGGACGCGGCCGAGAGCTCAGGTGAGCTCGGAAACGGCGCACGGGGGGCCATTTGGCACGCGGTTGGGCGCGTTCGAACGGGCGTTCAACGCCGCGTCGATCCCGGGCGGTAGCGTCGCCGGACCTGGCCGGAAACGGCGCCGGCGATGACGGCAGGCGGCGGCTACGGGAGCACGACGGGGATGGCGCTACGGTGGTCGAAACGGGCGGGGCTAACGCGGGATGGACTCCACGCGATGCGGCGAGCACAACGGTGGCACGCCAGCGACCAAATGGTCACCGGAGGCACGCCGGCGTTGAGCTCTTGCGGCGGCGGGTTCGGGCTCCGGCCAATTCTATCGCTAAAAGCTCTGGCTCGTCGAGAGGGGAGAGGGGGGAAGTAGCAGGAGCTCACAGCGAGGTGTAGCCGTGCAAAGCGGGCTCGGAGACGGCTTGACGGCGGTGAAAACGCGGCGGCGATCTTCGGGCGCCTAAGGAAGAAGACGACGGCGTGGAGGCGATGCAGGGGCGCAGGGGCTCGGGCTCGTGGTCGAGGAGGACGAGGAGGTCACGGTGGAGCAGTTGGACGCGACGGCGAGGCACGGGCGTGGCTGTGGCCGCGGCTACCCGTCGGCCATGGCGGCGGCGGTGCTCGGGCGTGACGGGGAACGAGCGAGGGAGAGGGGGAGAGTGAGCACAGGGCGTCCAGGGGGGCCTGGGCGCTCGGCCTTATCCTCTCCGCGGGCGAGGGCGCGGCGAGCAAGCGGAGGGGGGCCCCAGGCGGGCCCGCACGCGGTGTGCTCGACAGCGCGCCCGTCTGTCGGCGCCGGAGGTGGGAGGAGACAGGTGGTGGGCTGGGCCGCCACTGTAACCTCTGGGCTTAAGTGCACAGGCGCCTCCTTTACCCTTTTCCCCTTTTTCTGTTTTCTTTTCTTTGCTTCTGTTTTATTTATTTTAGGCCAATATTCCTTTAAGCAAAAATGTGTCATATGGTCCAACAATTAACTTGCAATATTTTGGAGGGCCACATCCACTTTGAGCATTTTTAGAAACTGTTTTCATTTTCCAATGCAATTTAGACCACTTTTAAAATGCTTTTAGCTACTGTTATTGATGGTGGGGTCCACACCAGAAGCTTGGTGATGTTGTTTTCCTCAACATTACATGTTTTGGAATAGTTCACAAGTTTGGAACATTTTACTTTTGTTGTTTGCAGAATTATTTTTATCACAATAATTCCTAGGGCATTTTAAAATGGAATTTGAATTGGAATTTGAACTTCAACTTGATCATATCTTGTTTAGCAAAATGATTAGGCATTGATCATGGTCATTACTGTGCTTAATTACAATGATCACTGTAGCATAAAACCAGGGTGTCACAGTATTTCTGAACATCGTACGACCGTTTGGCTTCGTTCTCATGGACCTGATGAAGTTGGCACCTTATGCCATCAGAATTGTAATAATCTTCCTTGATTAATACAATCCATTTTTTCGTAAAATATAAAGAGAGATAAAGCAGTCTTGTTAGGGCATTTCCAACATATGCCATCAGGATGAATCGCTTTCCCACAGCTCATCGGAGTGGAACCGCCGTCTGATGCTTAAACCGGAGGGGAGGGTTCCTTATGTTGCACGGACCATAGTTAGTTTTGGGGCAAGGGGACGAAGGTGGCCGGCGAGAGGACAAGGCGGAGGCTATGTATGCCAGCGATGCATCGACGGTGGCCTTCATGGGACCGAAGCGGCGGTAGCCTCCCGTGTTCTACTTCTCCTCGATGATGGCGGTCGACGCGGAAAAGTTGGCCGCCACCTCGTCGATGTTCGAGCAGCCGACTTCTTCCTCTGTCTGCAACGCACGGCTACGCGTGCTTTGACGACGGATGTTGCGGTACCGTGAGCTGGCCTCGCACAGTCGCCACTCCTCCACGAGCTGGCCTAGATCGACGAGTTGGTGAAGCTCGCGCGGGCTTGGGGCGGCAACTTGCTCCGTCGGGCTTGGCGAGGGAGGTGGAGCAGTGAGCTGGCTCGCTCGTATCCGACGGGCTCGGTTGACCACCGAGCCGGCTTTTATGCAGGAGAACTACTCTTCTGCTCTTCGAATGCCATCAAATGGGTGAAGAAACTGGCAGAAGGAGGAGATGGGGAGCGGCAAATTAGTGTGGTTCTTGCCCGGCGTCTGGCCTACTTTAAATTGCGGGCGCCCGGGAGGAGCTTACCCGGCGTTGTGTTTAATGTCGGCCCTCTCGTGAACGGACATTTGGCCGAAGTAGGTTTCTCGGCTTCCACGCGGGTTTTGATGGATGCGTTTGAATGCGGCGAGGAGGCGTATCCAGTCGGGCGCGTTGCGGGCGGCGGCCTCGGCCTGTATGCCGCTTCAATGACGCATGGAGTGAGAGGTAGCGTCCGCCCCGGGTCGTCTTCATGTGCAACGGCGCACTCTACAACGACACGAATGCGGGCAGCTGGCGCGCGGGAGGGCAGGTGGCGCACTCTACCGCGACACTCCCCCAAAGCCCCCCACGTTTGTCTTCAGTTTGCGGGAGAGGGAGAATACGCGTTTTGGACTGCCCTACAGACCGATACAGACCCACATTGAATGGCTTCCACGGTATGGACAACACGGTCCAAAGATATGCGGGCGGCCTGGGGGTAAGCGTTGGAGAGGCCCTCGGCTCGAAAGTACAAAAGATACGATGTTTGTTGCATTGCAACTACACACAAGTGAAGTGGAATGGCTACCTGACAAACTCACATACTTTTACAACCGCTGGGAAACTCACATATTTTTTAACACAGTGCAAACACAAAAACTCGTACATACGCACATACACGCATCCCCTATAAACGCACGCACGCACATCCAATCCTTTTGAGCACCTCCGAACGACTGAGCCGGCACATCATCTTAAGATTAACGATGTCGTCATAGACGACTTCGTAATCGACGGAAATGTCTCCTCCCATCGAACGCACATCACCGAAAGACCTGAAAATACATGCAGAAAAATGCGAGAACCAATGTTAAGGCTAGTACTTGAACTCTGACGGACGAGAAATACCGCTATCCACCTAACCATCTAACTATAGGTTGGTTTGTCGTACAGTCTCTGTCGTTTTACTTTCCTTGTTCTTAATTAATTGTATGCAACTCTATTGCATGGGAATATATAGGTCGAAAGTATAAAAGATGCGATGTTTATTGCATTGCATGTACAGTGAGAGTTCTAGCCGGTCCAAGTGAAGTGGAATGACAACCTGACAAACCCACATACTACTTTTACAACTGCTGAGAAGGTGAAGAACGCGCCGGCTGACGAACCCACTAGTGTGTGTTTATTTTCGTTTCGAAAAAAAAACTAGTGTGTGTTTAGTAGTTTCAGAAGAAATAGGAGCTTCGACAGCCGGACAATTGGACGCTGAGCAGCATGCTGAACCCGAGCATCTGTTTCTCCAGGTCGAACACCAGCAGGTTGTTCTCCAGCTGCTTCGTGCCGATCACCACCGCCGGCTCCCCGTCCACCGGCATGCCGCCGGGCCCCATCGGCAGGATCCCCACGCACATCGCCCCGTCCACAGGCACCATGTAGTTATCGTTGAACAGCGTCCAGTTCCCCGTGGCGCCGTCGCCCAGCTCAAGCTCAATGTAAGGCATGTCGAGGCCAGCTCGCTTCAGCATCGGGAACGCGCCGTGGTAGCACATCTCGAACGGCTTCGTTGCCGGCACCCTCTCCATGAAGCTCACCTTCCCTCTGCTCGCCATTTCAGATTCAGACAGCCATCATCGAGCTTAGTTAGTTTAGCAGTAATGGTGCAGTGGTTTGCGCGCGTTGAAAGCATTTAATATGCAGATACTGTACCTTATTATGGCGTGGTCGAAGGCCTTGGCGAACGCGCGGAACACGTCGGGCCGCATGATCGTGTACGGCGTGACGGTGCTCAGCACGACGCCACCGCGGCCCGTGCGGACGTCAATGTCGAGCGCGCCGCCGGGCAGGGCCGCCGCCGCGCCCGCACCGTGCCACGACGCGGAGATGCGCTTGACGGGGATGTAGTATCCGCCGGCGTTCGCGGGATTGGTGAGGAGCGGGGTGTACGGGATGGAGGTCGTGTAGTCACGGCCCCGCGGGTCCGGCGTCGACAGGTACACCGGCGTCTCGCCGAACGTCGCGAAGGCGGGGAGGCACAGGGAGAACTTGTGTCCGAAGCCGCGCTGGGCCGCGAGCTGAGACGACAGCGAGAGCGAGCGCCGGGAGAGCCCTGCGACGCCGGTGGCGCCTGCGGGGAGCGAACGCAGTAGGCGGCCCGGCGCGCACGCGCCGACGACGGCGAACGACTCCTCCGGGATCAGCTCCATGGTGCCGTTGGTGGTGTTGGCTTTCATGGCGAGGCTCGTGAGGTCGCCGGTGGAGCACTCGCCGGTGACCGGGTTGAGCGGGCGGGCGGGGCAGGTGCACCACGACGACCCCGGCTCGCGGTTCTCCCAGAACCGGCCGCCGTCCACGTACCGGCAGCGACGCGACGACTGCTGTTTGGCCACGGCGCACGTGTCGGATTCGCACGGCACCGTGCTGTGCGCCGACGAGGGCGGGCACGTCGACCAGACGAGAGAGCCGGCGAGGTCGAGGAGGAGCGGCGACTTGTCGGCCTTGACAGAGATGGTATAGAGGGAGGTCTCGGGGTCCTTGGCGAGCTGGGAGATCAGTGGTGGCTGCCGGTCACTGGTCGCCGCCGTGCATGACAGCAGCAGGACGAGTGCCGAGGCGATTACACGATGGAACACATGGTTCGTATGGGCGTTGTGGCGGGAAAGCTTGGCTTGGTCAGCCATTTCTAATTGCTAGGAAGATGGTTTGGATTGATGCCGAAAGCAATTGCTTGGCTGACTGTATTTATACTAGTTTTTTGGATTCATGGAACGCGAATTAGTAGTGGTTTCATCATCGATCCTTTCACTAGTTGTTTTCAGATACCGAGGAGTTGACAATATATACGTATATATAAAGTTGTAAACATTGGCGAGCTCTTCGTATCCGTGTGCTCACATGTTTTGGTTCCTATTTGGTCGAATCACTACGAGAAAACAGCCACCTAAACCGAGTGTCAACGAAAAACACTTGGAAAAGCCGACCAAAACTGGGTGTGAAAATAAAAACGTTCGGCAGAACCAGCTAGACCAAATTGTTGAGTATGGTGATTGTTTACGAAACATAGATAGACTAGGATCGGTTCCTACCTTGACTTGTACTCCAATATAATCGTGTACTCCTATATATATATATATGTGTCCACGAGGCTCAAACAATATAACAACAATTTCACTACTCCTTCTCTATTCTCTTCTACATGGAATCAGCCTAACCGATCCAACCCTAGCCGCCGCCACTGCTTTCGTCCCACGCGCCTCCCTCGGGACGATCGGCCTCCATGACCGCCTTCAGGGGCCGCGCCGCCCGTACCTAGGGTTCGTTCGCCGGTCGTGTTGACCGGCTGCCCTAGAGAGTCTTTTTAAGATCCTTTGATCCGGGTTTTCTTCCTTTCGCTGGTCGCATTGATCGGCGTTTTTTTTGGTTTTCCAATCTAAGATCGGTTTGCGTCGTCCGCCGCCGCCGTCAACCCCGCGCCTCTACTCCGACATCGGCATGACCCGGCCTCTACACCGACCCGACGGCCTCGCGCAACGTGGCGGCCCCTCCCGGTCGACCTGCGCCGACCGTCGCCGCCCTTCTCCGACCGGGACTGCTCCATCACCACCCGCCTCCGCCGCGTCAGTACGGCCGCCTAGCCCTCTCCTTGCCGGCCCTGTCGCAAGCTGTTGGGCTCACCGGCTTCGACCGCCCCGGGCTCACCGGCTCTGGCCGCATCGGGCTTGCCGGTTGCCGTCTTTCGGCTGCCTCCTTGGCCGCATCGGACCGGCCGCGACCGTCGTCGCCGGCTTCATCTCGGACGCCGCCACCCCGCCTCCACCGAGCGACGTCACCAACCCGCGCTGCCGCTTCATCGCCCCTCCGGGCCGTAGCGTCGCGGCACGCGGTCAACTTCGTCGTCCCGACGCGTCGACTTCCCGTGGTATGTGTCGCGCCACCTCCGTCGGCGCGGTAACGCCACCGTTCGCGTCGGTCTTCGCCACGCTGTCGGGTTCTTCCTCGCCTACTTTGTGGATCGCCGACGTGCTCCTAACCAGAGGCCGCCGCGGCCGCCGCTCTTCTTCGGTGCTGCTGCAGCTCGCTCACCCGAGCCACCTCGCCTGTCCACCCCCTTCATCTTCGTCCAGCATCAGCTCATCGCCAGCGTCATCGTCGTCTTCCCCGATCACTTTATCTACTCCGACCACCGCGGGCGACATCGGCCCCCGTGCCGATTTGCGCCGTAAAGGTCGTCGAGTCCTTCTCTGCTAACCTCCTCGATATGGTGTACCAGTTTGTGCAGGTCCCTGTCTACACATGCCCGGTGCTGGCAACACCGACGCGTGCCTTCGTCCCCGGTGTGTTCCCGGACCTAGCAAACCTGGAGTGGCGAATCTTCAACATCACCGTCGTCCGTCTATGCATGCCTGGTGCTGGCAACACCGATGCGTGACTTCGTCCATGAAGTGTCCCGGGGCTTGGCAAACCCGGCACAACGCATCGTCAACTATGTCTTCTTCCTGCCGCACCACTACTTCGATACCACTGCGCCCATGACTAACTCGGCGCCTCCTTGCGCCCGCGGATCCCCGGGACTTCCTCGACACCGGTCACCCCAACTAGACATCGACAACGACGTTCTTCACACCGCTACCTCGAGTACGGCTACACCACCCTATGCTCTTGGCTACCTCGACATCGGCACAAAGGGCTACCGCCTTGCTTGAGCAACCTCATCGGTTTCCACTTCAGCCACAACTTCCGCGATGCATTGACCGTCACAACTGTGTGTGTGGTGGGGTGTCCGTCGGCTTACCTTCAAATTCTTCTCCAGTCTCACAGTCTGCGTCGCTACAGTTGTGACTGCGGGGGGATGTTGAGTATCGTGATTGTTTAGGAAACATAGATAAACTAGGATTTGTTCCTTCCTTGACTTGTACTCGAAGATGATCATGTACTCCTATATATATGCCCATCAAGCAATACATCAATAATACCACCAATCCCTCTCTATTCCCTTCTCTATGAATAATGATTTGTGTGTATTGATCTCAGCGGGATTACAACATATATGCAGAGTCCTTACCCTAACTGATCGCCTTATACATAAGGCACGATAGGTCTGGCACCGGTGGTGATCCGAGAAAGAGGGAAGAAGTACAACGTTACAGAGACTTCCAAGTCATGTACCACATATGCGTTAACACCCCCCCCCCCCCCTCATCCGGAACGCCGGCTGGTAGGACATTAAAGGTACGGTGAAAGTCAGAGAATAGCAGCAAGGGTAATCCTTTGGTGAAGACATCTGCAAACTGAGAGCCCGAGGGTACATGTAGAACTTTGGCTTCACCGAGAGCCACTCGATCACAAACAAAGTGTAAGTCAATTTCCACATGTTTAGTGCGTTGGTGTTGAACCGGATTTGAAAAGAGATACGTCGCACTGACGTTGTTGCAGTACAGCAAAGTAGCTCGTGTGGGTGGAAGATGAACCTCATGTTACAGTTGGCACAACCAGAAAGACTCTACAATGCAATTTGCCCACCGCTCTGTACTCGGCTTTCGCACTCGAACAAGAGACCGTGAACTGTCGCTTGGAGGACCACGAGATCAAGTTTAAGCCAAGAAATACACAAAAACCAGACGTGGAGCAGCGTGTATCCGTATAGCCAGCACAGTCGGCATCGGAGTAAGCCACGAGATCATGTGATGTGGAGCGAAACAGTTAAAGCCCATGGTGTAATGTACCACGAATGTAATGCAAAATGCATTTGAAAAACCACATGTGGGCATCACGAGGGGTATGCATGAACAAACACACCTGTTGGACGCCATAGGAAATGTCGGGCCGGGTCAACATGAGGTACTGTAGAGCCCCAGCAAGACAGCGATAGAGAGTGCCATCAAAGACGGGAGAGCCGGTTGTAGCTGAGAGCTTGGAATGAGTGTCGATAGGTGTGGGTCAGGTATTACAATGAAGCATGTTGGCACGATCAAGAAGCTCTAGATCATACTATTGTTGTGAGAGGAACAAACCGTCGGAGATGGGTGTGACACTGACCCCAAGAAAATGATGAATATCCCCTAGGTCAGTCATAGAGAATTCGGTCTTGAGAGAATGAATAATGGGTAAGGTGGATGGTGTGTTAGCGGTGAGTATGATATCATCCACATAAAGGAGGAGATATGCAATGGTGGTGCCATGTTTAAAAATGAAGAGTGAGGAGTCACACTTAGAGGCAACAAAACCGAGTGATAAAATGAAGTGCTAAAACCGTTAGAAACAAGTGCAAGGGGCTTGTTTTAAGCCGTATGGGGACTTACGGAAAAGACACACATGATCGGAGCGGGTGGGGTTAAAAAGTCGGCCGGCTGGGTGCAATAAACCCTCTGGTGGAGTTGCCCGCGATGAAATGCGTTTTTTCACTCAATGGTTATGGGGCAAGAGTTGGCGGTGGCAATGCTCAAAATAACTCGAATGGTAGCCGTTTTGAAGACCGGACTAAATGTCTCATCGTAGTCCACGCCTTCGCACTGAGTGAAGCCACGAACAACCCACCGTGCCTTATAGTGATCCAAGGAACCATCCGGATGGAATTTGTGGCGAAATATCCACTTGCCCGTCACTACATTGACACCTGCAGGCTTTGCAACCAAATACCAAGTTTCATTGTTCATTAAATCATTAAACTCTCTAACATTGCATGTTGCCAATTAGGATGCTTCAATGCTGATTTATAGGAGGCAGGAAATGGCGAGATTGTGGGATGGGAGGCATGTGAGAAGGAGCCCCTCTAGCCACCGGCACCCAAGTCAACTGAGCCCAACGAGCGCCATAGCCGAGGGTGCCTCCGCTGTGCCACCGCGACCCTCAATATTGCGGCGCCCTGACCCAGCAGCGGCGGCCCACACCAGCACCTCGCACGAGGAGGCAAGATGCTTCCTTTTTTTAAAATATAAGTTATTTTGAATGTTTCAATCTGAACTATATGTATATAGATATATTTTAAAGTGTAGGTTTATTTATTTTGTTTCTCATGTGATTTATATAGAAATCTCTAAAAAGATTTATATTTAGAAACGAAGAGGGTAGCTAGTGTACGTAGGAGCAATCCATTGCTCAGTGTATGGTACGTACGTACCCCTCGGTCCCAAAAAATGTAATATCATTTTTAACACTTAAGATGGTGGGGGTAGTTCTTTAATGTGTGAGCAGTGAGCTTGGATGTGCACGTCCTTATCCATGCACGCATGAGCTCATACCAGTGGGCTATATCGCACCGCTCCAAAGTCAAAAGTCAAAATTCAAAGCAGGTCACATCAGTGGGCGGAGCGAATTCGGGATAATTAGGGGCCTTGGCCCCCCTCTAAAAGAAATTCTGCCAAATAAGCCTATCCTTCAGCTAACCGCTCTACTAATTCTCCGGCCTCTTTGATCACCCTGGCCTTTTCTATGTCATAGTCAGTCATTTGGCCCCTCCTAATATTTGGTTAACGCTCCGCCACTGGGTCACATGCTTCCACGGCCGTCCAAAAACCAGAACAGTCAAATAAAACTGGACCCAGCCTACATGGGAAAACCCGGAAGCTAGTAGCTAGTACAAATAACATTTTCTCGATAAAAAAATATACTACCTCCTTTTAGGTCTATAAGTCATATGCATATCTTTAACTTAACAAACAGACCAACGTAATACAAGTTCTATAACATAAAAAATATCATTAGAGTTACAAATCGTTTACTTTCTATTGATATATTTTTTAACTATACAACTCATCTTATGTTGGTTAATTACAGATCTAGGAATACGCACAAGTCTTATAACCCGAAAAGGAGGTAGTATGTATATAAAATACCAATTTAGCGTGGCCTCTACAACAACATGATGTCAAATTTTCAAAAAAAAAATAACAACATAATATCTATGTCTATTCAACACTTCCCACAATTTTTTTCTCTATTCAACACATCAAGGTTACATATAACTAAATTATTAAAAAAAGAGAAAAAGAGCAACGAGTATCCACGCTAAGCAGTCAGACCCATCACCCTTGACAATACGAGGACTATGAGAATGGTTCTTCAAAAGCAACGTCTACAACAAGGGAACGACGGGCCTTCGTCTTTGTGAAATCCAACTAGTAAAACCCAGATCATGTGTTTTCACCCATGAAGTCCCAAAAACCTCCCAACAATGCCTTCAACCAGGGTAACAATGAGAACAAAACCCACCATTCCAACTACAACCAATCAAGGCCAGACTAAGTGTTTTCACTCATGGCTCGAAACTAGGTACTCAGAAAATGAAACTCATTTGTGTTGCCTCCACCACTTGCTGGCCCACCGAAAAGGATGTAGATGTGGACAACCTTGATGTGGAAAATGCCACGCTAGTACAAATTGCACCCACACAAAGCAAGGTGCCAACCACCAGGCATTGCGGAATCATGGACACATTTTGACCCACACACAACATGGATTGCGGAAAAAAAGTCGCGAGAGAGGAAAGTCATAGTTACCGCAAAATCCTCTACAGGTATGCTTCGAAAGACCCACACTTTCATCCCATGTGCATCATTGGGTCATATTTGCATGGCCACTGACCCCTAGAAGATACACCAGGTACCAACACTTGTCCCGCCATTGCCGCGATCTGCTGCCCCTTGCTCCATCGTCGCACCTCATATGACTGTACATACCCAAGATCTAGATCTAGTTAACTAGTAATTCAGGGATATATGTGTTGTGATATCCAGAATCGCTTAATTCCTTCATATAAAAGCCGTTCTTGTAGTTTTTGTAAACATTTACACAAAATTTTACAGTTCAAGTTGATACTTGTTGCATAACCAAAATATGTTGCATGCGGAACCAATCAAGACCGGACTAAGGGCTTTCACTTAGGGTTTGAGACTAGGTACTGGAGGAAAACAAAATCTATCTGTGTTGCATCCACCACTTGCTTTCCCATCGAAGAGGATGCATTTGTGGACGATCTTGATGTCGACAATGCCACACTACAAAAAGCATGCTGCCAACTACCATGAGCCACCACAGAGTCATGGACACCCATTAACGAACACACAACATGGATTGCCGAAAACACTTCTAGGAGAGGAAAGTCACAATTACCGCAAAAAACCCAAAAATAGAGTCGCTCCAACAGCCCCACACCTTCATTGTAGGTGCATCGTTGGTTGATATTTGCTTGACCCCAAGACGGTACACCGCTGCCATCACTTGTGTCACCGTTCTTGTGATATGTCGGCACTTTCTCTGTCGCAACATCTCATATGACTACGTTCCGTTGTTCTGATCTGTCGCAACATCTTATAAACGAACACACTAGTGGTGCTTAAATGGACTATGGTCATTGCGGGCCAGTTTGCACATGTTAGTTTTTTCTTCCTTTTTTTTTGTCAAACAATCTGTAAATCAAAGTCATAATAATAAAAGTAAGGCTTGAATAATTTTGTGTCATAAATAATATACATACAAATAAAATAACTTACTTAACATGTTACTCTCATTTTTAGAAATATTCACATATTATTTTAAAAAATACTATTTTAACTATAAACCACGATGTATAAGAATGTTTAGTAAATATGAACATTTCAAATATACACTCATAGATTATATTTTAAAATGTTTAGTAAACACAAACATTTAAATATTTAATAAATGGAAACTTTTAAAATGTTTACTGAATATAAACATTTTTGTACTCTCGTGCTTTATACTTAAATTATGAATACAAGCATGCAATAAACATTTATAAATATTCATTTTTTTTATACAATTTCAATATAAGCCATGAGTGAATACGCATACAATTTTTAAAAATATATACTATTATTTTCAAAATTATACAAACATTTTCTGAATAACATTCTTATGAATTATGAAAATGTAAATAGTATTATACAAATGTTTGTATAACTAGAATAATGTTTATGAATTGTTATAATAGTAAATATACATAAATAAAAATTTAGAATCATTATTTTAATTATATGTATGTATTTAAAATAATACTTGAATATTTTAAAATTAGATGATCATTTTCTAATGTAATTTATTTTGGAAAATTTATAATATATATAGCATGCGAATGTTCAAACATTATTTTATTACTATGATTATAACTTACATACTTTTTTTTACAAATTTTCTAGAAAAAAACTAACACGTGGAAAATGAGTCGCACTAACTCCAACCAGTTTAAGCCCCACGATTGTATTCATTTACAATGCATTAAGCATCATTATCCATTTTACACGTCAATTTCGTTGGGCTAGTGCTAGCATCGACGCCAGAGTCGCTGGTTCGACTCACAAAGGTCACCTTTTATTTATTTTAATGTTCCTTTTCCCTTTTATACTGACAAGTGAAATTCACTAGTCATAGAGATCAATTGTCGTGGATATAATCCTAACAACACTATAGGGATATGTATGTAGAGGCAATCATAACTCTCGATCGGTACGGATGGCGGTACGCACAAGGGTTTATACAGGTCCAGATCCTGTTCGGTGGAGGTAATACCCTACTATTGTGGTATTCTTTTCTATTGGCTAAGGTACAATGTGTGATAGTTCATCCGTCAGCCCGGTGCCCTCCTACGTGCTTATATAGAGTGCGCTAGGCGGGACGTTATAACGGGTTGGTACTAATGCTATTCATGGACGCATGCATGGTCGACTGTCCTACTAATAATTGTCTTATTTGACTAGATTACTCTACCGTTGGGTAACAACAGTAATTAAGATATCGTGGGGGTTGCGGTATCCTAGGTTGCAGCTGACTCTAGGATGTCCAACTGCTCCTGTCTTCATGATGACCGACTGTCGGGTCTTATCCCTCAGGGGGTGTAAGATCCGACTGTTAGGACTTAGCCTGATCACGAGAACCCTTCTTACCTTTAACGTCTTGGGGTTGTAGCCTTATTGGGCCTGGTTGATTGCCCCTTGGCCAATTATATTGTGGATCATATCCTTGGTTGCCTTGGGCCTTAGGCTGGGCCATATGTATGCATAATTTACCCCTTGGGCATGGCCCCGTCATGCATACTATGCAATCCATCGGCCCCATGCAACGCTGACACACCATGCGTGCACGCTAACAAACATCAAGTGCATGGTATTGCATGTTGAACTCGTTTGGACCCACTTTTCTATAATCTACAACTGGAAGCACCAAAGTGATCATTCATGGAAAGTTTAAGCACAAGTGGTGCATTTACCTCCACCTTATATTACACACAGACCGATGAGCAAACTTGAATTACACATGAGTATTATATACTCCCTCCGTTTTTGTTTACTCTGTATATTAGCTTTGACTGAAGTTAAACTTTATAAAGTTTGACCAAGTTTGTAGAAAACAATTTGAATATTTATAGTAAAAAAATTATATGATGTGAAAATATATGCAATGATGAATCCAATGGTATAGATATGGTGGTGTATATGTTAATATATATTTCTACAAGCTTGTTGAAAGTATATAAAGTTTGACTTTAGACAAACCTAATATGCGGAGTAAATAAAAACGGAGGGAGTATTCAAGATTCAACAAGTTCCAAGTGATGTTGATCCCCTTTGTTACGGATGGACCCTCTGTGACCAATCTATTGGCAAATCTATTGATGAAGATGGTGGTGCACCTTGTCAGCCTCTGCACAAAAGCAATCTAATGGTGGAGCCGCACAAACAAATTAGGCAATGCCAGCCCATTATTTCCTTCTCGCGTATGCCGAGGCCTAACTATTATCCCCTCATATATTAGTTCCCACTCACGAACATGCAAAGGACAACTTTACGCATGACTCCTGTTTAGCCTCCTACCCCAAAACAAAATACATGTGTTTTATTTCTTTTGATAATTTAAATTATTGATATCCTAAAAAATGATTTCAAAAGTTCGTCTATTTGAATTGCTCTTGACAAAAACTTTAAAACATACCAATCTACATTTTTATAAAAGTTCAAATGTCACTTCCCGATCATATTTCATTCAACCGAATTTGTTTTCTAAAGTTGAGTGAAATAATCTAAATATATGTTAATCTTTTCTGGAAGCTGAAATATATCTAAAATAATTGGAAGTTGTGAGAATATTTATGAACTATACCTGGAAACGTTTTTAATGAATGAAAAGCGAGTAAAGTTTTGAAAAAGTTTCAAGAAAAAATATGACACTTTAAATATCATTTGTAAGTTGTATTTCAATCAATTCAAACATGTGTCAAATATTTTCTAAAACTTAGATAAGTAATAGAAATGTGTGTTAATTTATTCATAATTCATAAAAATATAACTGAAATAATAGAAGGCTGTGTGATGTTAATGAACTATGGTTGTGAACTTGAAACAACAAACGTCAATGAGAATACAAAAAAAGTTTAAATAAAAATAGGACTAGTTTCAATTTCATCGTTTCAATCATTTCTCTATCATCAACTAAAACATGTGGTTACTAATTTCTGAATCGAGAGAAACAATTGACATATATGTTAATTGATCAATTTGATTGAAATAACTGGAAGGTGTGGGCAGGTTTATGAACTATAGTTGTTTCTGTAGCAATGAAAAGTTTTTTTAAATGTTTGAATGAATATAGGACTTGTTTAAATCTTACTATTTCAATCAACTGAAATATGTGTTAGTTGTTGATGGAACTGAGAAATATAACTCAGATGTGTGTTAAATGTTTTTTTTTTCAAATTGATGGAAATTATGACTAAAATAAGTGAAATATGCGTGAATGTTTATGACAAATAGCAGGTAGCCTTATGAGAAAATTGAAAAGTGAATGAAGAATATAAAAGGTTTGAATAAAAAATCTCAGCACTCCGAACACATCTTCGGTTTTCAAGATGAGATCGGATGGCAATGACCCCATCATCAATGTTGCTCATTTTGATGATACATAACTTTTTCATATGAGGCCATCTTAATTAATTTTTTGACCATGCCAAAATATGATGTCAACAAGAACACGTGCGATAATGTTGGGTACAAATAAACTAATGTTGTAAAGTATCCCTTGTCGGTGGCCCACCGAATTTTACTCTCAGCAGGAGAGATGTGAGTCTAGTCAATTTCTGCTGGCCCTCCTTTTGCTCGGCCGCCGCACATTGGAAGCGACTTGACAGCCAAAGAACAATGCGGTGGGGTGGCAGTGGGCTCCACATGCGTGGACTGGATGGGAGTCCTTGTGGGATCAGGTTGACGCGTATTGCATGCATATCTTCCCGTCGTCGTCATCCCGTGTACGCATGCACGCTGGTCGCCATTGAATCCGGTGTGCCGACTGCCGAGGTCGCACTCGCACATGCTCCGGAACCCACTATATAAAGAGACGCACACGCGTGATCCAGACATCCACTTCAACACTGCCAAACAATTCCACGGTCCATCCATCTGTGCAAGCAAAGATGGCACGGGTGCTCCTCCTCGTCCTGGCCGCCTCGCTCGTGGCGCTGGCTTCGTCCAAAGGTCTTCCGGTGCTCGCGCCGGTCACCAAGGACGCCGCCACCTCCCTCTACACAATCCCCTTCCACGACGGCGCCAGCCTCGTCCTCGACATCGCCGGCCCGCTCGTCTGGTCCACGTGCGAGGGCGGCCAGCCGCCGGCGGACATCCCGTGCAGCAGCCCCACCTGCCTCCTCGCCAACGCCTACCCCGCCCCGGGCTGCCCCGCGCCCAGCTGCGGCAGCGACAGGCACGACAAGCCGTGCGCGGCGTACCCATCCAACCCGGTCACCGGCGCGTGCGCCGCCGGGGGCCTCTTCCACACGACGTTGGTGGCCAACACCACCGATGGGAGTAAAACGGTGAGCGGGGTGGACGTCGGGGTCCTGGCGGCGTGCGCGCCGAGGAAGCTCCTGGCGTCGCTGCCCCGGGGCTCCACGGGCGTGGCCGGGCTCGCGGGCTCCGGCCTCGCGCTGCCGGCGCAGGTGGCGTCCGCCCAGAAGGTCGCCAACAGGTTCCTCCTCTGCCTCCCCACAGGCGGCGCTGGCGTGGCCATCTTCGGCGGCGGCCCGCTCCCGTGGCCGCAATTCACGCAGTCCATGGAGTACACCCCGCTGGTGACCAAGGGGGACAGCCCCGCGCACTACGTCTCGGGCAAGTCCATCAGAGTGGAGGACACCCGCGTCCCCGTCCCGGAGCGCGCGTTCGCCACCGGCGGCGTGATGCTCAGCACGAGGCTGCCCTACGTCTTGCTCCGCCGCGACGTGTACCGCCCGTTGGTGGACGCGTTCACCAAGGCCCTGGCGGCGCAGTCTGCCAACGGAGCGCCGGTGGCGCGCGCCGTGAAGCCTGTGGCGCCGTTCGAGCTGTGCTACGACAAGAAGACGCTGGGCAACAACCTTGGAGGGTATTCGGTGCCCAACGTCCTGCTGGCGCTCGACGGCGGGGGTGAATGGGCGATGACCGGGAAGAACTCGATGGTGGACGTCAAGACGGGGACGGCGTGCGTTGCGTTCGTGGAGATGAAGGGGGTGGAGGCCGACGCGCCGGCGGTGATCCTCGGAGGGGCCCAGATGGAGGACTTCGTGCTCGACTTCGACACGGAGAAGAAGCGGCTCGGCTTTGTCAGGCTGCCGCACTTTACGGGTTGCGGCAACTTGAATTTTTAGAGAAAAAAATGCTAGCGTTCGATTTTATAAATAAAACCAAGCGGAAAGGTTTGGAAGCAAATACTATCAAATTAAGAGGCCAGTTACAAGGCTCTGACACTCGAAGTGCTTAGAGCTTTCACTGGCTGTAGTAATAAGTTTGTTTATCTCCGTATAGTATTATTTGACCACTCCTTGTAATAATAATCATGTTTATCGGGGTGTATTCTTGACTACTGCATGAAATAAATAAGTTCTTTTGGAGATTCAAGACCAAACTTCATCTGTTAGCCTTGAACTTTTTTTTTGTTCACTTAAAATACATCATTAAATGATCCATGTCAATATCAGGCATTTTTTTAGATCCGTTCGCTATATTTAAGTCATTAAATACATGCCTACTTATTTAGGTATTATAAAAAATAGTAAATGCATGAAAACAGAAAAAATATGTTAAAAATTATATTTGTGTTCTTGAGTCCATGTTAGTCATTATCAAGGAAATAAAAATGAATTCCAAACATGAAGGTGCTAGGAGACGACTAAGAACATTAAGTTTTTTTTAGTTGTGAAAAATGAAAACGAAGTCCAAAAAGAATGAAACTTGGCATGATGCCCACATATGACACCTTTTTTTTTTGCGGGTACCCACATATGACACCTGGAGGCTCGGTAAAAGTTTGAGATGGTTTCGCAAAAGTTGTGGCGTCCATTAATTAGAAACCTTACAATCTTCGAGGAAACATCATGGTTTTGAAAGGGAGCATGTCATCTTTGAAGGCAAAGCGGCCGTTGCTTTATCCGTTGACCTTGAATTTTTTGCATGGCAGTGCACGACCCAGCTCTGGTGTATGTGTCAGTTCTTGAGTTCGTTGTTGACACGTTTTGTATGGTTGTGCCTCCACGTGCCGGTTGCATCGCTTCACTTTCGGACGTGTTCTCTCTATGTAGAGAGGAGAGGGAGACGAATACACACATGCACTAGTAGAAACAGGGCCTTTTGTCCCGGTTCCAAAGGGCCATTGGTCCCGGTTCTGGAACCGGGACTAAAGGGTCGGGACTAATACCCAAAACCTTTAGTCCCGGTTTGCTTACGAACCGGGACCAAAGGCCCTCCACGTGGCGCTGCCTGGGGCGGGGGAGGGAAGACCTTTTGTCCCGGTTGGTGTTACCAACCAGGACTAAAAGCTCCACCTTTAGTCCCGGTTGGTAATACCAACCGGGACTAAAGGAATTTTTAGAAAAAAAAATGAAATTTTGTTTTGATTTTTTTTTATATTTTTTTTGAAATGTTTTTAAGTTTTATTCCGATTTTCAAATCTTTGAATTATTTGACAATTTAATCTCTAATCACCGGTCCTCACTACTCCAGCGTCATGCACTCATTTCAAATCGTCTAACTTCCCGGCCGGTCACCCATCCTCTCACTGCTCCAGCCCCAACACGCTTAACTTCCTGGTTCTATCGACCCTAGCTTCCAAGTCTGCACTTATTGTTTTCCTGACAATAGTAAGCTATCAATCCTATTAATCCTTAGGTCTTGATGTCACATGATTTAATTTTTTGAATTATAAACAATTATTAAAATAAACAAAATAAGTACTAATAATATTGAATTTCAATGAAAATAAAATAAGTAATAATATTATTTTATTCATTTTTTTGCCATTTATTCATTTAATATGGCATAATTAATATCTTTAAATCTGTAAATCGAAATTCGACAAATAATATATCCATTATTATCAAAAAATGTGAGGAATCCAAATATGACATCATTTAATTATTTTTAAATAAAATTAATTTTTAAAATTATTAAAATTATTATTTTTGATTTGAAATAACTTTTTTTACTTTTGGAATTTCGAGAATCTGAGAAAACTTCACCGGGTAAACCCGGGTGAAATCGAGTCCCAATTTTTCTCTAGTTTTTTTTGATATATTGAACTTTTTTTTCGACGTCGTATGCAAAAGTTAGCTAAATTTTTTTAAATATTATCTTTTTTTTATTATATTTGTCACATATTAAGCTGTTAGCAAAAATTACATAAATGTCATCCAATCGGTCTAGAGGAAGCCGACTGGAATCAGTCGGCCTAGAGGAAGCCAATTAGTTCCAGTCGGCTTCAAGTAGGCCGATAGGGCAGTCGGCCTTGCAGCAAATGGTCCAGTCGGCCTTGAGGTGACCAATTAGTCCCAGTTGGCCTAGAGGTGACCAATTAGTCCCAGTCGGCCTAGAGGTGACCAATAAGTGCCTATTGGCCTACCCATGACCAATTAGCTGCATGTAATCATATTTTGGTTCTCCCTTATCAGTTCCCGCCGATATCTCCCGCCATAGTTTCCCGCTTGTTTGTTCCCGCCATCGTTTTCCGCTTCTTAGTTCCCGCCATCTTTCCCGCCTTTCTCTCCCGCCATTTTGGGAAAATAAGATCAAAACATTACAAATTGCAAAACTAGCACACAGTCGTCCTACTGTTCCCGCCCTTCTTTCCCGCCATTCTCGTTCCCGCCCTTCTCCCCCACCCTTCTTTCCCGCCCTTCTTTCCCGCCCTTCTTTCCCGCCAGTTTCTTTCCCGCCCTTCTTTCCCGCCATTCTCGTTCCCGCCCTTCTCTCCTGCCCTTATTTCCCGCCATTCTCTCCCGCCATCTTCTCTTCTGACCCTATAAAACCCCCTCCGCAGCAAGGTGGGTGAGCAGGCAAGTGTAGTGTTTTTTTGGTCACCGTTTGTTTGCAGGTAATGGCTTGCCCCTTTTGCCGAGCTCCAGGTGGCCCTTGTTCTTCCTTTGATTCTAGTGCGTCTGTCTTCACTGTGGTGCTGGATCGTCGCTGTTCAAGGCGTGTTGTAAGATTTTATATCTTGTTTATCTGATTGTGGCATATGGTTCATGTTGTTTAGGTTGGAATGTATTCTAATGGCTTTGTTTATATGATTATGATGTTTGCTTCCATCCTTTTTGTAGTATGTTCCGTGCAGTGTTAGATCACATCTTGCTCGGTACATTGAGGAGTGTAGAGCTTTAGCTATTCGGAGGGGTGACACAGATATTGATCTTGCTCTTCACTGAGTATACCTGCATGTCTGTCATGAAGAATGCACACATTCGGCTTATCCTGCACAACAGCTATTTTCAATTGCCTGAAGAACCATGTCCAACTTTCAATGTTCTCGCTTTCCACAAAAGCAAATGCCAGAGGAACGACTTGATTTTGCCCATCTTGACCAATGGCGGTCAGGATCTGACCCTTGTACTTCCCTGTGAGAAAAGTGCCATCCACACATATCACTGGACGACAATGTCTGAAAGATTCAATGCACACACCGAAAGAGAAGAACAATCGGTGCAACACCTTTACATTTGGGAACTCTGGCATGAAGAAGTCTTGAATATTGACATAGGTGCCCGGATTCCGGTCCTGCAATGTGTGGAGGAGCCGAACAACAGAGTCATATGCATCAAAGTATGAACCAAATCTGGTCTCAAGTGCCCTCTTCTTAGCCCTCCAAGCCTTGCCATAGGATATTTTGTACTTGAACCTGACGAAGACTTTTGTCTGGATAGCCTTCACTTCCATAGCTTTGCCCTCCACTATCTCGCTATAAAGCAACCGAGCAATGAGGGTGGACGTAAGGTTAGGATGATCCTGAGGGATGCAGGGAATAACACAAGTGTGATGAACCAAGTCACTGATCACCCAATTTGTGCCATACTTAGGGAGATAGCCATGCACCCTCGCTGGACAACCTGGGTTCCTGCATACCATTGTCATGTTCTTCGGACTTGACACATCTGCTACAAAAACCCTTTGCGTGGACATTGCCCAACTAATTATTGCATCCTTGAGAGATTGCTTGTTTGGATACAGCGCACCCGTCGCAACGTTGTTCTGATGATATTGCCACGCAGAATCATGGTCATCATTCACGGTCATTGCATTTGAGAAGTCCCGATTCCATGATGCAGGATTAGGCACCTGCTGGACGTTCTCTTCTTCGTCTGACTCGTCAGAATCATCAGCAATATCACCATCTCTATCTTCATTTTCCATCTGGTTTTGCATGTGTCCATCTACCTCGTCAGCATCCGCCTAGCCACTAGCATAATCATCGACATTACCTCCTTCTGCATGATTGCTCTGCCCTGTTTCGTAAACTTCATCTGCAGC
This sequence comes from Elymus sibiricus, assembly GCA_039707655.1. Taxonomy (NCBI): domain Eukaryota; kingdom Viridiplantae; phylum Streptophyta; class Magnoliopsida; order Poales; family Poaceae; genus Elymus; species Elymus sibiricus. The sequence continues at coordinate 477,364,306 of CM077667.1, forward strand.
ATGGGACGCATAATTTGGCATTGAATCATGCATTCCTTCACTGCTCTGCCCATAATCGTAACCACCGTCGGCTTCAGTTGCACTCACCTGCTTCACGACGGGAAGCACTAAAGCGACAGGATTAACTCCCTTGCTCGAGCTAGCTTGTAACCAGCGCACCCACTGATCGTCCCGCGCTATTTCCTTCAAATAAAAGAAAATTTTCGAACTGGACCGGGTCCATAATGCATGAACACCCACGGTGTGTGTTTCGGTATTTAACCCTAAAGACCCGGTTATCCATTCTGTCAACTTACTAACAGACCATGTTTCAGGGGCAGTCATTGGCACTTCAATGTGCTCAAATTCACTCAGATCAGCTCCTATCTCAGTTATTTGCACATTACCAGGGCCGTAGTAAAAAATTAACGTCACTAAATCAGACATATCTGTTGACCTAAAAAAAATTTAACAGGGATAAATATTAAGCAAAAGGCAAACTAATAATTTTACCGAACCAACTAAAATTACCACATCTACCCTAATATTACCCAAAGCTACCGGATGTTTATACCGAACCAATTATAAATTTACAGCGTGTGAAGAAACGGACGTTGAATCTTACCCTTGAAGCGTGTGAAGAAACGACGAACGCCGGCCTTGAAGCACGAAAACGGATGATGACAACCTCCACCTCCACCACCACCACCACCTCCAGCTCCACCTCCACCACCATAACCTCCACCTCGCCGTCCACCTCCACCACCACCACCACAACCTCCACCTCGTCGTCCACCTCCACCTCCACAACCACCACTATGAGCTACCCCATCAAGAGATCGAGGTTTCCCTCGACTCCCCTAACCCTCTAGAATCAACCTATGGTGAAAAATGGGGGGAAAATCGGCTCAATATAGGTGGAAAAATCGGCTGTTGTTCGGGTTTAGAGAGAACTGAGCAAGAACAGAAAATGGGGAGGAAGAAGAAGATGGCTGGCGCGGGAGCGGTATGAGAAGGGGCTCCAGTCGGCTTTGGGGAAGCCGATTGGGCCCTGTCGGCCGCGCGCAGGCCGAATGGAAGGAGGCCGGCCGAGTGACGTGTTCCAGCCACTTATCGGTCGCCACGTGGCCGACTGGCCTGTTATCGGCTTCCACGTGGCCGAGTGGGTCTTGTCGGCTCTCTCGTGGCCGACTGGAAGCAGTCGCCTTCCCCAAGGCCGATTGGATCACATGTTTGCAATTTTTTGAACCGACAGATTATCTAACGAATTTAATAAAAAAAATTAATATTTAAAAAAAAATAGCCAAAAGTTATGGCCGTTTTACATTTTTTTTCGTTTTATTGCAGAAACGGTCAAAATTCATATTTCAAAAATTCTATACCAACTAGACACTAAAACCTAACTACATCTCAAAGGATTTTATTTTTTGAAGATTATATCATTTTTGTTTATTTTCTACAAAACTAAAAAAGGCGGTCCACGCGGGGGGGGGGGGGGGGGGGAGTGTGAAAATTTCAGAACCCCTTTAGTCCGGGTTGGTGTCCATCCAATCATAACGTCGACTACATCTGCTAGCACCGTCCCAGCCAGAGTCACAACTAAGGTTAACCAAGCCAGAGTCAACCATTTCTAACTTCATTTGCTATTTTTCATGCATTTAATGATTTTTTTGAGCTAAATGGCCCTTAATTTGAAAAGCACTACAAATGAACTCTGAAAAGGTTGAAACTTGGCATGGTATCATAATTTCACCCACATAGCTTGTGCTAAAAAGTTGAGAGGGTTACGGCAAAAACTGGATGCACTTCGTGTACAAACTGGACCATCTCCTTCGAAGTATCAAGGTTTCGCACGAAAACCCATCTGTTACAAAGGCATTTCATTTTTTTAAACTTATTTCAACTCCAGACTTTTTGTGCATTCAATATGCACCATTCAAAGCCACATCCTCAAATTTCAACCTTTTCTAACTTCATTTGCTGTTTTTCACGCATTTAATGATTTTTTTGAGCTAAATGACCCTGAAATTGAAAAGCCCTACAAATGAACTCTGAAAAGGTTGAAACTTGGCATGGTATCATCATTTCACCCACATAGCATGTGCTACAAAGTTGAGAGGGTTACGGCAAAAACTGGATGCACTTCGTGTACAAACTGGACCATCTCCTTCGAAGTATCAAGGTTTCGGACGAAAACTCGTCTGTTACAAAGGCATTTCATTTTAAATTATTCTAAAAATAACCAAATAAATCTTACTGTGACAACAATCTAACACGTGACTAGGAGCAAAAAGAATTAAATTAAAAACTATTTGTAAACTCAAGTTATTCACAATCTAGGGTTTGAAGCAAATTTGAACAAATTCAAATTTAAACATTCAAATTTGCAAACTAATGGCACAAACAGAAACTAGACAAAATTTTGAATCTAATGCAAAAAAAATCACTCAAAAACATCAAATATCCTAAAAGATATAAGCAATTTAAAACAGAAACTAAAAACAGATCCCACTTGTAAAAACATAAAAAAAAACTGTCAGAACCCTTTTAGTCCCGGTTGGTGTCTCCAACCGGGACTAAAGACACCAACCGGGACTAAAGCCTCAACCCCTTTAGTCCCGGTTGGTGTCCCGGTTGGAGACAGCCTTTAGTCCCGGTTGGAGACACCAACCGGGACTAAAGGGTATAAAGGTCCCATTTGAACCGGGACTAATGCCCGACCGGCGCCCTAGCCGCTCGAACCGGGACTAATGCTCACAATGCAACCGGGACTAATGTGTTGGGTGACCTGTGACCAATGCCCTGTTTTGTACTAGTGATGGCAAGTTCATTTGTAACGAGCTGTTTCTCTGGCGACCCCATCCAGACCACTGCGTGCATAGCCGTCCGGAATAACGTGCCTAAAAAAACAGTGCTCCTTGAGAACCTGCACTAGACGAGGGGCGATAAGGTTTTTCAGGAGTGCCCCGACGCGGCTGCTTGCTCAAATTCAACACCCACCTGCCTGCTTCAACTACTTCCTCTATAGCGAACGACCACCTTGCCTTGTCAACCATGGCCGAAGACATGTGCCATTGGTTCTTATTACCTGTATATGACAGATGTTCTTAGTCTGTCGCGTGTGATTTGCCATGTCAATGATAATGCTAATCTGAATAGATTAAAGAAAACATGCATAGTATCCTAACATGAAGTTGGTGCGGTTACTTATAAGGAATGTACGTACACAAGCACGATGACCGCATAGCGCAGTGGATTAGCGCGTCTGACTTCGGATCAGAAGGTCGTGGGTTCGACTCCCACTGTGGTCGTTTTCTTTTTCTCGTTTTTTTTTTCTCCCTCTTCTGTCAAACTTCTCTTCAGACTCCGGCCAAAAATTCCCGAAACTTCAGAACAAACAATACGCAAAGACAACTCTTATTAGGCCACGTTTTGTACCATTTTCTTTCAAGGGTTTGACTCACGCAACACAGGCAAAATCACAAAATAAAATACACGCATAACCAACTTGCAGCAACTGCCAAAACATTACCGCAGCACTGGATTTCCATTAAACTTCAGGTTCGGCCAAATGGATGGTTTATCAAGTTCAGAGTAAGGACGTACACGGCTCCAGCCACCCATTATGCCTGTGTTACGGTATGAGGCATAAAGATTGCTAAATTTGAAGTACTGAGAAGTGAGATACCATAAGGCGGATCAGCTGGCAAATATTTCAGGAGCAGAGCAAAACGGCTTGGTAACTATAGCATCAACACAACCAATAGCCCCTTCGGCCCAAAAGGTTGTCGAAACAAGAGTATCTTTCATGCACCCACATAACAGTCACTTCTGAGCAGTCTCCCCGGCCTCTGCATCTCTTGATGCTTATAGTTATATTATTAAAATAAGGTATAAGTTCAAGGATATAGTCTTAAACAAAAGTATTTATCTTATGACAAAAAAATTGCCGCAACCGACGAAAATAGGATAAGATGACTAAACATCTATTTTTATTATTGGACCGCCATCCAAACCGGTTGTAGGGTATCATGTGCAACCAACTTCCATCGATTGCACCCAATATCCATAAGCTTCCTATGGTCCCTATGGTTGAGTAAGGACCACGTACGGATTCAAGCAGATGTTCTGAAGATAACCTGCACAAAATTTGTAATGGTATGTCTGTTAAAGACAACATCATTCCGACACTTCATATGGCCCAAAGTAATGCACACACTCAACCTCAAATATGTACCGCAGTTTTAGGCTCTATGTCAGTTAAACAAGTCCTAAATAAATGTGCAACCGTGATGTCAAAGAAATGTTAAAAGTCGCGTGAAATGTCCACTACAATAACTTAGCAAGTGGGCATTAAATAAAAATATGTTGTATTGTTTCGTCCTGATTACAAAAGCAACATCATTGACTACCCTCCCGCCTACGCTTTGCCAAGTTATCTTTCGTCAAAATTATTCCTTTGTGCACAAACCACATGAATACCTTAATTTTTAAAGGCACCTTGATTTTTTAGATATGAATCGATCTCAGGATAGGCCCAGTGTTTATCAAATCAGTATGCATTGACTTAACTGAGAATACACTTGATGCAGACAACCTCCAGCGTAAGGTATCCGACGCATCAGAGAGGTTAACCTCTATTAATCTATGCACAAGAGGCAACCACCTATCCCATCTTTCTCCCACTAATGTGCGCCTGAAGTGAATGTAAAGAGGACCAGACCCCCAACACTGTAGCAATGAATACTTCTTTCCGTTGTGCAATGTTGTATAAGGAAGGATACTACAACGCTAGCGCTGTCTCTCCCAGACAGGTATCTTCCCAAAACCAAGTGCTATTTCCGTTACCCAGTATGAATTTTCTCACGTTGAAGAAGGAATCCTTTCTTCTCATTAGGCCCTTCAAAAAGGAGAGTCAGACGGTTGCGCCATCACTTGTGCCAAAGTTTTGGAATTTAAGTATTTATTATGTAGCAACTGTAACCATACTCCATCCCTCTCTACCGCCATTCTATAGAGCCATTTGCTAAGCAAGAACTTGTTTTTTTACTTCCGAGTTTTCAATTCTCAAGCCACCTTGGTTCTTCGTATACAGATAATATTCCATTTTGCCAATCTGTATTTTGTTTTATTTTCATCAATTTCCCAGAAGAAGCAAGATCGGTAGAAATCCAATCTTTTCCGTACACTTGCCGGTACCTCAAAGAAGGATAGGAGGAACATCAGCATAGTAGTAAGTACCGAATTAATAGGGATGAACCTCCCCCCATAAGACAAGAGCTTGGCCGTCCAACAACTCAATTTATTTTCGAATATATCTTCTATACACTTCCATTCTTTCTTGGTTAGTTTGCGATGCTGAATTGAAATTCCCAGGTATCTAAATGGTAAAGATCCCAAGTCACATCCGAGCAACTGTCTATAATTATTTTGTTCATCCTTGGGCCGCCCAAAGCAGAGACAAGAGCATATCTTCTACTCAAATTGTCATTGTTGCTCTTCGAATTAATTAAATTAACTTTCATTGTTTCTTTTCGAAGTAAAGTAAACCCTAAGCCCCCCCCCCCCTCGAGCGCACGGTAAACTACACTCCTCTTCACTCTTGCGGTCTTGTGAGGCTTGTTCATCAGGATTTTGAACAACTTGATTCTTTGTGGTAAGCCTGCTCCTCTTACATGCTTGTCCTTGATCATAGACTAATAGAAATGTTGATCTTACTCATGTTTGATACTTTATACCAGGTGATGTTGGGAGGCCCTAGTTATTCCTTGGTGTTCGAGAACTAGGCAGTAGCCTAGTGGCAAAGGGTCGCGGTGGCAAACCCTGCGCCCAGAGTTTGACTCCCGTCGGGAGAGAATTTTTGGTGCCTTACCCGGGTGGGATTTTTCTATAAAAATATGTCCTGGGTGCTACTGTCCATGGATCTCATTTTTTTATAATTGGTGAGGTTGGTTGTGTGGCGGCCACCTAGGTTATGACCCATGTCAGCCCTACCCGAGTAAGCTGTGTGGATTGCCACCACCTAACTCTTCGAGTTATGAGAGAATTACAACAAAGCTACCTCGTTGCCCAATCGTTTTTCCTGTTCATCAAGTTTGTGGGGTGTTTAAAAGAACACTAGGCAAACCTTTGCCGAGTGTAAAACAATAGGCGAGTCATTGCAGAGTGTTTCTTAAAAACACAAGGAAAACCTTTGCCAAGTGTAGAATGCTTGACATATGAGAAATTATGAAGACACGTGGCACCTCGGTTCCGTTTACGTGCCTTCTGTGCACTTTTCATTTGGCCAATTACCCGATTTTGGAAATTGCGAGAGATTTGCCGAGTGCTCAGGGAAAAATACTCAGCAAAGACGGCCTTGCCAGTAAGCGGTCCGCTGAGTGATGTTTGTTGAGTGTAACACTCGGCAAAGCCTTTGACAAGTGTTTACGACCCTTTACTGTGTAGCCAACATTTGGCAAACTCGTAGATACCAGTTGTGTCCCTGATATGTTTCAGTTTCCATTTGTTCTATCATAACATGTTTTGGAGTAGCAGTAGCAGTAGCTTCCCATTTTCCCTCCGGATACAATAAATGTAGCCATGCATTTAGGCAGTCTGTGATTGCTGAGTTGTGTTGTTCTCTACTTATTTTATATTTTTCTTAAAATATATTGGTTTCCAAAATTAAAATAATAATGAAAAAGCTGGTTCAATAAAGTTGCCTATCATGGGATAACAAATTCAGCCTGTGGTTTTAGTTCTTTAATTGCAGTAGATTCGGTAACCAAGTGTAATATATTTTTCAATGGAATTTTCTACGCATATCGATATCTTCATTACATGTATATTTGCATCGCATGTATTTTTCTCGTTTTTATTTTTATCTTAGAAGACAATCTGCATGGTCAATGCTCATTTTCTATTATTGCAAGCGACAGCTATTCCAAGTTGGTTGATTGTGCTTTAAGAATGTAGGCAACTGCCGAGCAGGCCAGCATATGTACGTTCGTCGAATAGTCCAAGCTGTATTCTGTGATACCACTGCTCCAATTAATCTTCGAAAGTTAGGCGCGTAGCTATTGGCAGCAGTCCACTGCTCTGTGTGAGCAGTGAGCTTATACTTATATGCACGTCCTTATCCATGCATGCATGAGTTCATGCATGTGGGCTGAATACAGACAGATACTTCTCAAAGTCAAAACTCAAAAGTCAACATTCAAAGCAGGTCACGTGCTTCCACAGCCATCCAGAATTCAGAAGAGTCAAATAAAACAGGCCGTACGTAGCTTACATGGAAGAACAAATGGAAGCTACTCCCTATAAAAAAACGCTTTTATATCATGCGACGCGGAAGTAGTATCTAGTACAAATCATATTTTCTTGATGAAATAAATGAATAAATATAAAGAATATATTGTCTCTGATATGTTATACTCCATGTATAAGATTTGTCATAAGTCAAACATCATAAAGTTTGGCCAAAACTATATAAGAAAATATCAACATCTACAATACTAATGATATACAACATGAAAGTTAATTCCATGATGCATCTAATGATATTGATTTTATATTGTGAATGTTGATATTTCTCCCTATAATCTTGGTCAAACAATGTTTGACTTAAGACAAAGCTTATACACAAACTAAACAGAAATGGAGTTGATTACACATGGCTTTTGCAACAACATAATATCAATAGCTATGCATGACGCTGAGGATACACACAACTAAATTATCATAAGGAAAAAAAAACTAAGATCCATGCCAAGCAACACCACCATCCTTGACAACATCAAGACTATGAGAATGGTTAACCAAATGTAGCTTCTATTGTAAATGTAGTCATGCATTTAGGCAGTCTTTGATTGCTGAGTTATGTTCTTCCCTACTTATTTTATAATTTTCTGAAAATATATTGGTTTCCAAGATAAAGAACTAATGAATAAGCTGGTTCAATAAAGTTGACTATCATGGGATAAGAAATCCAGACTCTGGTTGTAGTTTTTAATTGCAGTTGATTCAGTAACCTAATGCAGTAGCTTTTTCAATGGAATTTATCTACGTATAGCACTATCTTCATAATATGTATATTTGCATCTCATGTATTTTTCTCATTTTTATTTGATGTTAGAAGACAATCTACATGGCCCATGTTCATTTTTTATTGCAAGCAACAGCTAGCCGGAGTTGGTTGATTGTGCTTTAAAAATGTTGTAGTAGTAGTAGTAGTCAACTACATGTACGTCGTATAGTCGAAGCTGTGTTCTGTGACCGTGCCACTGCTCCAATTAATCTTTGAAGTTAGGCGCGTATGTACTGATGTGTGAGCCGTGAGCTTGTATCTAGGGAGGCATGAGTCCATACCTGTGGGCTAAATACTCGAGCAAGCACTCCTCCCCTAAACGAAGTCCATTTGTGTTGCCTCCAGCACTTGTTGGCCAACGAAGATCATATGGATGTGGACAATCTTGATGCGGTGGATGACACAACACCGATAATATAATTGTACCAACAGAAAGCAAGCATCCAACCACAAGAGCCACTGCGGAGTCATGGACACCTGTTAACGCACACACGACGTAGATTGCAGTTGCACGAGAGAGGAAATTCACATGTACTACAAAAATCTCATATTAGTTGTGCATCGTTGGTCAACTTTTAGCATGCCCCCGCCCCCTAGATGATAGGCCACGTGCCATCACATGTGCCGCCAGAGCCACAATATGTGTTAAGTTATCCAAAATCGACATCACTTCTTTCCTTCCAACAAAAACTTTATCATAATTTTCATAAAAAGTTATACAAAAGTTTATAGTCAAAGCTGATAATTGTTGGATGACAAAATTACACACTACATGTGCAATAAGAGAGTACTTACATACCATCTTATATTACACCACAGACCAATGGGCCAATTTGAATTTCAAAGGAGTATTATATATTCAAGACCCAACAACTTCCATGTCTAGATCACCCTCGTGACGCATGCGCTCTCTCTGACCAATCTATTGATCAAGATGGTAAAACACATTATCAGCCATTACACAAAAAAAATCCTTATGGCGGAGCCATGTGAAACAATCAGGTGATACTAGTGCTTTGGTTCCAAATCATGTATGCAGACGCATCACTAGTATTATCTCATGTAATCATTTATCTTTTCAAATATTAGGTCCCACTCAAGTACTCCATGCATGACTGTCGGATTCAGTCTCCTTTCCCACCAAACAAAATCCAGATTTTTTTTTAGATAATTTTGATGGTTGGTATCTTAAAAATTGGAAATGTTTATATATTTGAATTGCTCGCAACAAAAAATTGGAACAAGACCAATATTGGATGACTTAAATAATTGAAATACGTGTTAACTCTTTTCCAAAATTTATTGAAATATAGCTGAAATAATTGAAAGCTATGTGAAATATTTATGAAATATACTTGGAAACTTTTTGGAAACAATAAAAGGTTAATAAAAAGAAAGAAATTTAATGAAAATTATGAGTACTTTAGATTTTTCACCCTTTCAATTAATTTTCAATCAACTAAGACATGTTTTAAATACTTTCTAAAATTGAGAGAAATATGTGTTTAATATTTTTTTTTGAAATCAACTGAAATTTAATTGAAATAAAAGAAAGCCATGTGAATGTTTATGAACTATAGTTTGGATTTTTTTTTGTAACAATCGAAAGCTATGTATTTAATATTTTCTTGAAATCAATTGAAATTTAATTGAAATAACAGACAACCATGTGAATGTTTATAAACTATAGTTGGGATTTTTTTTTCTAACAATCAAAAGCCAGTGAAAAAACGAAACGGTTTATGTGTGAACTATATGACTAGTTTAAATTTCATTTTTTTTATTCATATCTCTATCAACTAGAACATGTGGTAAATATGTTTTGACCTCGAAAAAATATAAATGTGTGTTAAATGTTTTTTTTGCAAAATAGACCAATATTTTATTGAACTGGTCAAAGATGTGGGCAATATAAGAAATGAAAAAAATATTGAAAAGTTTTAATAAATATATGACTTGTTAGTATTGCATTTGTCATTCATATTTCAATACAATAACATATTTTTTACATATTTTCTTCATTATGATAAATAGTGTAATGGGTGTTAGATTTTTTTAGAATTGATCAAAATTTTGAATGCAAAACATCTGCAAATATTTATGAATTCCGGCAGGGAACTTTTTTTTAGAACAATCAAAAGTAAATGAATAAAATTATCTTTTTAATAAAAATATGAATGTTTAAATCTCAGTGTTTCAATTATATTTCAAGAAACTAGAATATGTGCTAAATATTTTCGAAATTGAGTGAAATAATTAAATTACATGTTAAATATTTTGAAATTGATATACATATAAATAAAACAATTGGAATATGTGTGAATGTTTATGAATTATATATTGAATCATTTTTGAAATGGTGAAATTGAATAAAAAAACTGGATTTGTTTAGAACAAGAAATAAGCATCTAAAACCTCAATTATTTAAGTCATATTTCAACCAACTTCAGAAACATTTCCGTGGGACTGCACATAAATCTCAATTATTTAATCCTATTTCTATCAAATTCAAATTTACCAGTCAAGGCAGCCTTTTCTCGAGAGTTTATAGTTAAATGTGAACCTATTTGCGCATCGGTGTACTTTAAACATACTCTTAAACCATGCGTTGCTAGTTTACAAATGAGACCTACCATAGAAATATCAAAGTAATGTCACTTCAAACTTTCTGCTGATGGTTTGTGTATCCATCTTCTGTACTATTGTAGAGCAAGTTTCACCGGTGCAAGCCACATGTTTTAGGATGCTTATTGCTATCCAACATAAAATCATATAAGTTTGACAATGGTTTTATATAGTCTCTAGATCTATGGTACGTATTATTCAAAAGTGTTGTGCTAATTAGTTATTACGTGGTTTATTTTAAGAGTTCCTTTTCGGCTGCATCTTAACTTTGCAATAACTACGCATCTTATTACTTTTGGCATGGGTTTTCAGGTATTTTGTTTAGTGATATAATCAAATTTTTATCATTGGTTTCTCATCCCAACGATTATGAGAGTATTGCTATTAACAGTACAGACGCAAGCGCTCATATAAACGTGCATACACTCACCTCTATGAACGCATACGCGCACATCCTATCCCTATGAGCACCTCCGAGAGACTGAGCTGGCAAATCATCTTGAGATTTGCATCGCCGAAAATCATGAAATAAATCCAAGAATAATGCGAGTACCAGAACATGAACCCTGGTGGGCTGGGGATACCACTGTCCCTCTAACCATCCAACCACATGTTGGTTCGCGATTCTCGAGATGATTGATTGATCGGAAATGCTACCCTTTTAGTATCCTACGAAAAGTCCCCTCCACCCTAATCAAATACTATCACGTAGGTGTAGCAAAATTCTTGACCGGTGGCTTGACACTCGATGCGGCTCTACGTACGCACACTGCATGCATCGTCCTGTGTACGGACGCCACATTGGGCAAGAACGCGTCGGCCGCACGCCAAACCATTTTAACTACGAGCAGCACACTGGTCACCGTCGACGGGGGTCGCCATTAAATCCGGTGTGCAGAGATGGCACATGCTCCAGTAGACCAGAACCCAGACGGTGCGTATAAAAGAGACGCACACACGTCCATATAGACATCCAGTTCCACACTCACAAATCAATCCACATTCCCGATCTTCACTGGCCATTGGAGCAAGAAATATATGGCACGAGTCCTCCTCGTCCTGGCCGCCCTGCTGGTCGCACTGGCGTGGCCGACGTCGTGCCAACGTCTTCCGGTGCTCGCTCCGGTCACCAAGGATCTCGCCACCTCCCTCTACACCCTCCCCTTCCACGACGGCGCCAATCTCGTCGTAGACATCGCCGGCCCCCTCGTCTGGTCCACGTGCCAGCGTGGCCACCTGCCGGCCCAGCTCCCGTGCAAGAGCGCGACCTGCCGCCTCGCCAACGCCTACCCCGACCCGGGCTGCCACGCGCCCAGCTGCGGCCGCGATTGGCACCACGACAAGACGTGCACGGCGTACCCGTACAACCCGGTCACCGGCGCGTGTGCCGCCGGGAGCCTCGTGCACACGAGGTTCGTCGCCAACACCACCGACGGGAGGAGCCCGGTGAGCCAGGTGAACGTGAGGACCGTGGCGGCGTGCGCGCCGAGGAAGCTCCTGGCGTCTCTGCCCGGGGGCTCGACGGGTGTGGCCGGGCTCGCGGGCTCCGGCCTGGCGCTTCCAGCGCAGGTGGCGTCCGCGCAGAAGGTCGCCAATAAGTTCCTGCTCTGCCTCCCCCGCGGCGGCGCCAACGGCGACGGCGTGGCCATCTTCGGCGGCGGGCCGCTTCACTTCTGGGCGGACCCGTGGACGGACTACACGCAGTCGATGGACTACACCCCGCTCGTGGCCAAGCAGGGCAGCCCCGCGCACTACATCTCGGTCAAGTCCATCAGGATGGATAACACCCGCGTCCCCGTCTCCGAGCGCGCGCTCGCCACCGGCGGCGTGATGCTCAGCACGAGGCTGCCCTACGCCTTGCTCCGCCGCGACGTGTACCGCCCGTTCGTGCACGCGTTCGTCAAGGCCCTGGCGGCGCAGGCTGCGCCGGGAGGTCCCGTGGCGCGCGCGGTGAGGCCTGTGGCGCCGTTCGAGCTGTGCTACGACGCGCAGACGCTGGGCAACACGAGGTTCGGGTACTGGGTGCCGAGCGTCACGCTGGCGCTCGACGGCGGGAGGGACTGGAGGATGCCCGGGGTGAACTCGATGGTGGACGTCAAGCCGGGGACGGCGTGCCTTGCGTTCGTGGAGATGAAGGGGGTGAAGGCCGGGGACGGCAGGGCGCCCGCGGTGATCGTCGGAGGGCTCCAGATGGAGAACATCGTGCTGGAGTTCGACATGGAGAAGAAGCGGCTCGGGTTGCGCACGATGCCGTACTATATGCAGTGCAGCTACTTCAATTTCACTGCAAGCGCCTAGACCTTTTACTGCCTATGCATGTAATAATAAAATCTGTTTATCTACGGTGCACTATTGACTATTCGAGACTACATCCTCAACATACGCTGTGGATTATGTAGTAGCCAGAAACACTAGTCACGGTTCCATCTTGTTTAATAATAATAATAAAATAAAAAGCACATGCCATCTGTTATGAATATGGTTCATAAAATTTTCCCAAAGTTTTTATCGTAATTCTATTTTATTTATCAGATTTGCTATTCCTCAAGTAACTGGTTTTTCTTCGCATCAATCAATTTCTTGCGAATGCACTACGGAGTTCTGAGACCGAGACGGGGACGACGGATTGCCTATGGTGCAGCCGGCAGAAGCAAGGATGAGGGTTGACGGGAGCGGGTGAGAGGTCTTTTCGTCTTAATTCGCTTGATAGTCATTTTTCTTGAAAGATCTATCGAGGATCTACCCGGGGCCACACCGTAGAGACCAAATAACGGGCGCACATGCAACCCACCTGATTCAGTCTGCAAATCGCCTCCTCACATGGACTAGGAAGACGTGTCGTGGCCGCCGTTGGGAAACGTGAACCAAAAAAAATTCACTAATCACTATATGAACGGCGACGGCGAGCCCACAGACGCATCCGGATATCTCGTATCCGGACTCTTAAATCCATGTAAAACCATGCATGTCAATCACACAAACTAATTGTCACACGTAAAACAAATGTTGGTACCGAACATAAGTGTTTATATCAAATTTATTTGAAGTGCACAATCAATCATCTGATCTTTGATTTTCATTGTGGGTCCACAGATGCTGCACTAGATCATTGAGTAGTTGCGCGTGCACGTGATGATCTCGAAGATTCTGATGAATCTGCAGAAAGTTCATAAGCCAAACTGCATCTTGACCTTCAGGGATTTCAACTTGTTCTCCAGGTGCTTCAAAATCATTGGTTTGGACTACACTATCACCCTCATCCTCGACGATCATATTGTGCAAAATAACACAACATGTCATCAGTTGCCATCAAGTTTTTGATTCCCACATCATTGCAGCTCCACGAACAATTCCCCAACGCACTTGCAGCACTCCGAATGCCTTCTCCACATCCTTCCTAGCTGCTTCCTGCATTGTTGCGAAGTGCTTTTGTTTGTTGCCACGTGGTTCGGATATTGTCTTCACAAATGCAACCCACTGAGGATATATGCCATCGGCAAGATAGTATCCCATGTTGTAGTCTCGGCCGTTGACGGTGTAGTTGCACGGATGTGATTCCCCGTTGCAAAGCCTCTTGAACACCGGAGATCGTTGAAGCACGTTGATGTCATTGTGAGAACCCGGCATTCCAAAAAAAGCATGCCAAATCCATAAGTCATGTGATGCCACCGCTTCTAGTATGATGGTGGCCTCTCTTGTGTGACCTTGGTACATTCCTCGCAAACCTTTGTGGCAGTTTTTTCATTGTCAATGCATGCAATCGATTGATGCGAGCATTCCTGAAAACCCTCTGGCCTCTCTAATAGCCAAGAACTTCTCTGTGTCCTGCACATTTGGTTCTCTCAGATACTCTGCTCCAAACACCTCGACCACAACACGGGCAAATTTGACAGTAGTCTTCAGGCATGTGCTCTCCCCCATCCTGACCATCTCACCAACGACATCTGCCGCAGTACCAAATGCAAGCATTCTCATAGCAGCCGTGCACTTCTGCTTGGCAAAGAAAGAGAGTTTACCGCAGCAATCCCTTGTCATCTTGAAGTAATCGTCGTGTGCCTCCACTGCGTCCACAATGCGCAAGAACAATGGTTTTTGCATGCGAAAACGACGACGAATTCATGGATCATTCGGGAAAGTTGGGTTCGGAGCAAATTAATCCTTCTGCAGTAGCTTTGCTCCGGATACCCTATCCTGATTAATCACTCTTCTTCCTTTAATTGAGCCCTTGAAATTGACAATATGCTCCACTTGCCGGTCCATTTCCTTTTACATGCTCATGAGCATGATCATGTCCACTTCTTCGTCCGAATCCGATGAATCGAAGAACTCATCTGCAATCACTTGATCAAGCTCCGTCGGTCCATAATCCTTGCCGGACGAAGCATCGGAATCCATCGTCTCCCATAAAAATTTGACCAAAAAAATCCATTCAGACATTGTGTCGAACACATCGGGCGCAAGGCAAAGCCATAGAGTTTCTGGACGTACCGCGGTGTCTTCCGGACCGGCGACGACGTCCTCCGCGGTGAGGTTGGGAGAGATGACTCCTCTGATGCAGCGGCCGGGGCAGAGGCAGCGAACGTCGACGGAGTGCGCGCGGCAACGGACCTCGGAGACGGACGGCGCGGGAAGGAAGAAGAGAGAAAAACAACAAATGGATCTGGCTGGTCTGCGAGGTGGATTTGGTGCAATTTGCAGTGGGGCCAGGATGTTTGGTCCAACCTGGCAGGCGTGCCCGGGCGCGCCCGGGCTCCTCCATATTCGTCCCATATTTGAGCTGGATATGTGGGGTGCCGGTCAGCCCGGCCGTTTGAGGGGGTTGGCTGGGTCAATTTTTTGTGACCGGCCAGTGACC
This sequence comes from Elymus sibiricus, assembly GCA_039707655.1. Classification (NCBI taxonomy): domain Eukaryota; kingdom Viridiplantae; phylum Streptophyta; class Magnoliopsida; order Poales; family Poaceae; genus Elymus; species Elymus sibiricus. The sequence continues at coordinate 477,379,833 of CM077667.1, forward strand.
GGGCGACCTGTCCGGACGTTTGAGGGGTCCGGTTGTAGATGCTCTTACTGGCTCTAATGTATCAGGCCACATTTGGAGTACACCACACAAAACACAAGTACCCCACAACTGTCCTTAATATGTGTTTTACACATAAAAAAATTGTTCAATAGTTTAATAGAGATTTATTATTGTGTTCGAGTTTCATTGTGTGTCAGGACGCTTCAAACAACGGCCGTCGTTGTGCTGGCAACTGCACGCTCCAAGGCGATCATCACCGGTTGGAACGTGTTGAATCGCGACGTAGCTTTCGGTTTTCAATTTCTTCCATGCAGGTTGCCGCTAGTTGTATTGGACTTATCTGAAATGATTTTGACTAAGTCTGTAACCAGCTTTGACTTTTGGGTTTTGAGCATGAGCAGTGCCTGCCTGATTTAGCCCACTGGAATGAGCTCATGCACCTAGAGATAAGGATGCGCGAGTACAAGCTCACTGCTCACACAGCGAAGAAGCACTCTACTCACTCCATCCTTTAAGAGTGTACTTCCAACTTTGTTAAAAAGTTAAACATTTTTATGTTTGATCATATTTATACAATAATACATCAACATTTATGTCATTAAATTAGTAACATTAGCTACATAATAAAATATATTTTCATCATATCCCTATTAGGTTTCACAAACAATGATATATTTTTACACAAATTCGGTCAAACTTTGAGATAGTTTGACCCTCCAACAAAATTAAAAGTACAATCTTTAAAGGACGGAGGGAGTATAGTCTACACATCACTGGATTGCTACTTGTCAGTAATGTTGACGACCAGCGGCTACTTGTGGGCCTTGATGATAAGGGCAACTCCAATGTAGATCATCAAATGGACATCACCAAACATCCGTCTATACATCTGGCGTGTCCGCGGACAGGGGACGGGATACCGGCCATACCACCAGGGTCATCATCAAATAATTGCGGACACAAATTTTCATTGATTTTCATAATATTTTTAACATAGTAAAATGAACTAAAAACAACTCACAATCATACTCTACTCTCTGAGGAGGTGATGTCAATGGGCCCTGTGCATGACGGCCAGACCTCGTTGTCGTTGGCGGTCGGCGCAAACGAGGCGGAGATAACAACGGATGCCTCCTTGGCATCATCGTCATGTTTATTCAGAGTGTCGTTGTCTTCCGCCTCCAACGCCTTGAAGAGCCGGTTGCGCTCCGCCTGGTTGACGCGGAGTTGTCAACGTTCGCGGGGATGGTGCAGGCACTATGCATTGACCTGAACACTGCCCGGTTCACATTGATGGTACCTTGGTCCACCGCAACCATGGCTACGATGGCAGCGTCAGACGCGTGCTCCGCCTCCAACTAATCCTCCGCCAGCCGATGCTCCGTGGGATGGACATGTTTTACTAGTTCTCAGCATTCAGCAGTCTAACTTGACACTGATGCGGCATTCACATCCACCACTACCGCCTCCACGGACACCTCCTTCTCCGCCTAAGACGGCTCCTCCTCTGTGGCCTCTGCTAGGGCCATCAAGTCTCCTTACTCCTCCACCTCCATTTCCTCCACCTTCGGCTCGACTCCGGAGAGCTTGGACTTTGGCACGCTTCAATGTGGCCTGATGTCGGCATCCACGGAGGTAAGAACGGCTGCGATATTGGTGCAACACTGCAGCACTAGATTCTTCCTCCACCAACAAGCGGTGCCAGCCATTGCGCCGATGGACGAGGCTGTGAATGGTTGGATGCTGGGAGAAGGGGTAGTTTGTGGGCAGCTCAGATGATGGGAGAAGGGCTCGGGGCGATAAAGTTTTGGGGCGTCAAGCTGCGGGTTGAATGCGTAAGACCGGAGTAGGCTTCTCGAGCTTCGCGTCAGTGTGAGTGCCGGGTAGGCGGATGGTCGGTCAGCAGGGGTGAATGCGGGCTACCAGCCGGCTACAACAGTTGTGAATGCGCAGAGGTTTCTGTAGATGCGGAGAGGAGCTTTTAGGTGGGTCTGGGGTGTTGGAGTGTGACATGACGGGCATCCGCTCTCACCCAAACCTCCGCATGTTTGGTTCCGGTTTACGGGGTTTCAGACGTTCGGACAGGTCTCGATATTTTTGGTGGCCGTCGTTAGATGGCTAAAAGTGTTAGGACCATCCAATCCAAACATATGTGGTCGATATGATGATCCGAATTGGTGTTACCCTAATGGTGTACATAGACGTTTCATTGGTGATTCGGGACATCAGTGGGGGTTGCCGATCACCAGTCGCCATCGTGCATTATAGCACGAGATAAGTGGCGGGACAAGATGATGACATGATGGAACATTTGGTTCGTACAAGTATTGTGGCTGGAAAGCTTCTCTTGACCATCATTGCATGTTTTTCCAAGAAACAAACATTTCTCGTTCTAGTATTTCGAATTGATTGAGAAACTGGTTTGAATGGATGCAGAAAGAAATGGCTCCGCTCAATGTATTTATAGTTTTAGACTACTTTTGGATTTGTGAAATTTGAATTAGTAGGAGTTTAGTCATTGATTTTTTAGGGTTTAGTTGTAGTTGTTTCGAGAAACCAAGGTGTTGACAATATCTAAAGTTGGGATTTCTAAACTTTTGCTAAATTTTAGTATCTATGTGCTGATATGTTTCGACTTATGTTTGTTCCATTATAATATATTTTATACATATAAGTTGCAGTCCAAGATACTATTGGTGGAAAAGGTGTGCTAAACTATTGTTGTTTGTTTTCCCTTAGAATGCAACAAATTTAGACAGCTTGGCATTTTTCCTAGTGATGTTGTGCCTAACTTATATATATAGTATCCCACGCGTTGCTGCGGGAATCTGTTGCAATATATTCCAATAAGATTTTTTTAAGAATATTTCAGTGATATTTGATGGTATAAAACATGAATACATGGATTAATAATGTATGCAATAAAACTGACAATACATATTATAGTATGATTAATAAATATTTACAGAATATAAGATGTGATAGCCTTTTGCCCATCCATGTTGTGGTGGGTCTTTCAAGAGGTGATATATGTTATGTGGGATTTATGCATGTTGAAATAAATAGAAGTTGTGGAAACCAACTAATAATGGAATCCTTTTTCCCATGCACGTTGAAGTAACATGAATACATGGATTAATAATATATGAGCTAAAACTAAAAATACACATGATAGTATTGTTTTTTTTGTTATGGTATGGTTAACAAATATTTACAGAATATAAGATGTGAAACCTGTTTCCCATGCATGTTGTGGTGGGATTTTCATGAGGTGATATATGTGATATGGGATTTATGCATGTTGAAATAAATTAAAGTTGTGGAAATCAACTAATAATGGAATCCTTTTTCCCATGCATGTTGAAGTGAGACCTTGATGAGGTGGTAGGTGTCGTGATGTGGCATGCGTGCATGTTGAGATAAATAGAAGTAGTGAAGGTCCACTACTTAAGTATATATAATATAACTAGAGATGATGCCCAGCACATTGCAGCGGGAATTCGTTGCAATTGTTGCATCTATGATAGTGAGTTGGCATACTTACTACCGAGAGAAGTGCATGTTAAGGTAGGTGTCTTCCATGCATAGTGGCATGCTGAAATTGGCATAGTTGCATCTTGAGAGGATTAGAGTTAGTGGGACTAGTAGAATGCCCGTGCGTTGCCACGAGCCTTTTAAATTTTGTGTAGTTACATTTATAACATAATTCATTTCAAATTTCACAAGTATAAAAGAATATTTTTTCTAGTTTTTCAGTTGTCTGTTTTTAATTTCGCTTCAGGACAATTTTTTTGACTGTAGGATATGCACGAATCGTAGCGTTGTTTGGTTTATTCGCTCTCTTCCGGCTTGTTCCCCCTGTGTGGCGCTTGTCGCGTCTCAGTTGTTTTTCTTTTTACGCAAATGGACTGGGGTAGTAGGTTTCGTTCCGCACCTTTTTTAGGAACTATTCATTTTCACCCACACGATTTTTTGAATTGTTTTTGGAATGGTGAAAATCATTTTGTATGAAAGAGAGAGAAGGGAAGGGGAGGATAGGTGGAGGCGGTGGAGAGGGGGTCACCACCACCAACGAGTAGCGGCAAGGGGTTAGCTCGAGGTCATGCAGCATGGGAAGCTGGTGGAGCACAACCCTGGAAAGGGGGAGCCTGTTGTCGTAGAGGAGCAGAGGAAGGAGAGAGGAAGGTACTGATAGGAGGGCGGCGGAGATTTTTTGCCCGTCCCGCCACCAGTAGGGTTTCGCTGGTGATGTCGGAACCGTTCGTAGGCAACGTTCGGGCGGGAGGTACGGCTAGTTATCCATTTTCCCTCTCTGGAACTTTGATTTGTACTCCCTCGTAAATATTGATAAGAGCTGCAGTTGCTTGAAATTTCATAACCCTACGAAAATGTGAGTGTTTCCCATTTTAGCCCTCTGTTCAGGATACGACCAAAAATCCTCCACGGAAGACGGCAGGCTCCACGTCTTCAGCAAAACTGACCCTCACTCTCCGCACTCACTGTCTCACCCGCCGCTCCCCAAATCCCTAGCCCCTCTGACGTCGCCGCCCAAATCCGCAGCTCCTCCGACGTCGCCGCCCGCATCCCTCTCGCCCGCGTCGTCGTAGACCTCGTCGCCTCTTCCTCTCGCCCCGCGTCACCTCTCGGTGGAGTTCAAGCTGCCTGTTTTAGGCAAGCAGAGAGGAGCATGGGCACCAGCGGCGGCAAGGACCAGAGGGAGGAGCTGTGCCGACGGCTTGATATGAAGTTGTTGGAGTAGGAGGCCGTCGCCGTGAGCTGGAGCAGGAGGAGCTTTGGCACGGTGGCCTGCTCGACGACGACGGCAACGAACACCGGTGTTCCTCGGCGCCCTCGACCTCGCCAGCATATCGAGCGCGTGGTGAGCTTCCCGTATCAGCCCCTTTATCCAGGTTGCTGTAGTCGTCAGTTTAATCACGAATGAGCAAAATGACCTTGCTACTTTTTCCCTCCGTCAAGTGTAATCTCCCCAAAGAAGAGACCATATCTAGCTTTGTCTATCAAGTGTAAAATGACACAATCTTCAGATTCTCTGCACGACACAATCTCCATGGTTCAGTGTGTGTATCTGGATTTGGCTCAATATGTTTACTCCTTGTGTACATGTTCATATTAGGATTCTTTTACAGTAACTGAAGTGTACATATTCAGAAATTATTTTACAGTACTCGTGGTTTGTGAACTGTTTGTAGACCACTGCTTGAATTGTTTGTGCGTATAGACCACGGCTTGAATTTTTGCAAGGACTCCATGGTTTCTGAATTTGTACTGGTTGGAGTATGAGTAGCATTGTTTCTGAATTTGCGAGGGCCACTGTTTCTAAATTTTTGCAATGACAAGATAATCTTATTATGTTTATATTAATACTCCAGCAAGATTTGAGTGGGTTTTATTCAATGTTCCTCTCAGACCGTGGTTTTGAAATTAAGGCGCAGATTGTGTCTAACACCAACAACATTTTAGTGAAGGTGGGGGTGGGAGGAGAGAGAACCAGCATGTAGGGAACATCTTCAGTAGGTGTCTTTTTCAGGTTCCAGCAGGTATCACTTTGTTCAGTTAACACACAGGGTAGGATAGTTAGCTAAGTTTTACCAAGTCAATAATTTTCGAGTAACAATGATCAGCACGCACCCCACCGTCGTTTATTTTCTGTTTTTTTAAAGCAATGTCCCAGGGGAAAGTTGCTCATACATACTCGATGAAACGGCACTGTCGATCTAACATTTTTTTTGCACCGGCGGCTGCTGAAGCTATGTGTTTGCAAAATAAGGGAAATACCCATCCGTATTTTTTCAACATAGTTTACAGCTTGTAATCCTTTCTCTTGTCAGCTATGTGGAGTTTTCCAGTTTGCTTTCATTTTTTTTGCTTTTTCAACATCAGGGTTTGTGGATGCTTGGGGCAGAGATTGTCGTGTGGATGCTATCAATCCAACTATGACCCTGATGACGATCCGTGAAACATTGAGAGCATTGAATCTAGTGATGAAGAATTTGTATCCAGGAGGAAGAAGTTATTAGAATCTGCTTTTTTTAGGAAGGAGGTATACATATCTTTCTCCCATGCAGTTCTTTTCTTGTTATTTTTCTGGCCCTACGGCATGCACATCTTTTTTCTCTCTCCTTTTTGTTTCCGCTACGAGATTATCTGATATAAACGTCTTTTTCATGTCATCTACCAGGCAATCAAATCACTCAAAAGAGACTTTTCAAAATTCTGCAAGAATGTCGACCTTAAAACTGAGGTATTACACTTTTTTGTCCTTAAAAGTGTCTATCTCTGTTCTTCTTTTGGTCCTCTAACTATTAACTACACAAGGAAGTGTAGTAACTTTTTAAATTTTCAGTCTTATGAGCACATCATACCAGGGCGTCTGGAACTACAAATGATCATGTTCCAATTTTGAACTATATATAACAAACTTATATAAAAAATACCATGTAAATAACAGAACATGTTGAAAAAAAAAACAGAGAAGAACCTCAGGAGACAGGATCAACCAAAATATATATCTTGCTGGAGCATCATTTAGGTGATGGATTTGAAGATCATATCTCAAAACTACAAGTAAAATAAATAAGTAATGATTAAAATACCTATAAACCAATTGTTGCTTGGAGCCATCATAGCGTTCATAATTCCAAATAGTTTTTCTTCTTGCAAACATTGGGCTTTCATCCATAAATCGTTAAAAAAATATGAAGAGGGTCACAAGCTGAAGCTTAGTATGTTACAGTATAAAGATCATTGGTAGATGGAAAGTTCAAACAAAAATATATGAGATCTACCTTGAAAAACGGTAATCTGGAAGAGCTTGCAAACAAATACCACGCAAATAATGCCTTTGCATGAACACATTGGATGGTTCTTTTGTCACACTCGCGTGGAAATACTACCGTTGAAATTAATGTACCACCTTTGGCTCAGCAAATGCAAATGACCAAAATAATTAATTTACTTAAATACAGAAACAGATCAAGCACCATAAATTTACTAAAGTATGTTAGTGAAAAATGATTAATAATGATGAACCTGATTTACTGTTTGGCACATCTGTGAGATTGCTCAGGGAACAAATGTTGGCATCATTTAAGGGTGTCATGTTGGTGATAGAGTCCTGTATGAATAGGCTAGTTGATGTCTCTGGAATAGATCCCATGCGTGGCGAATGTTCTTTTTGAACATTATCTGTTCAAATCAGTAGGAATGCGAATCATATCATCAGTCATTGTAGAAAATATAATTCCTTACAAATGCAAATGTCCTTCGTAATCAAATTACTTGAATCCAGAAGCAGATCAAGCACCATGAATTTACTGAAGTATATGTCAGCGAAAAACGATTAATAGTGCTGAACCTGATTTAACGTTTGAAGAATCTGTGAGATTGCTCAGGGGACAAATGTTGGCATCAGTTAAGGGTGTAATGTTGGTGGTAGAAGGGCCATGACCTTGATGAACAATCCCTGTATAGATAATTAGAAATCCTGATCGTATCGTTAGGCATTGTGGACAATAAATTAGATGTTAAAAAACAATTTCACTATTGTCACTGGGCTATACCTGGACCCCCTTTGGAGAGTTGATCAATATTTGTGATATCATGGAGATTTGTACTCACAACCATCTGCTCAGTTCTTTTGCACGCTCGTAGTTGTTTAGCAAGATTTACTCGTTCCCACTGGGATCCAAACGGGGTTAAGTTTTCCGAGCTCACTAATTTTGCAATAAATTTCAATGCAAAACAAGCTAAACCATATGACCCAATGCGATAAAGCATTCGTGATAATTGGGAATTACTTGGCACTGGAGACACATTAGAATGATGATCAACATTAGAGATATCACGTAGAGGAGGTCGGCGCCGATTTGGCGCGTCATATATCATCAAGTGTCATGGTCTGTCGGTGCAATGAGAGTGCTCTTGTGCCGTCCACCTGATGCCGATTGCCTCTCCGAGCAGCGAGCGCTGGTACTGAGAGAGGGGTATAGATATGCATTGCATGCGTTACTTACTGCTGCTACTAACATTTTACTAAAGAAACAGATGCATTGTTTGCTCGTTCTGAACTTTTAGTTCTCCTCGGAGTTTCTTCAGTTATGTTGAATGCACACAAAAAGTTTTCAATATACTTTATCTTGCCTGCATTGCACTAAATATACAGGGCTATAATATTAGTGTGTGTTACTGGTAAGACTTGATGATTCATTAGTTGCTGGTAAGACCACAACTTTTATCTTTGGCACGAGCAGGGTCAATATTGCTGACTGTTAATGAAGCTCCATCATCTTCTTTCTGCATTCTCTTCAATTTATTGGGTATTACATTTAGATTATTTATTAGCTGGTGCTTGATCTATAAAAATAAATATTGTTTTAATTTTTACAAGGCAATTCAAGCTTTCATTTCAAAACTGATACATTATGCACCAATCAGTTACTTTTTTGTACATATGTAAATATCCTCTACTTGTATTACTGTTAAGTAGAAACTATACTTAAGACTATTTGAAAATGCTTCAGTGCTTTATTTTTGTTGTGCCCGTTCATCTGGGTCTATTTGTTTGCTTGATGCCGCACTTATTTGATCTATTTCTCAAGCATAATTAGTGGCGAGCAAGTGCTGGCTACTGAGGCAACTTGTTGCCATCAGAGGTATTTTTGGTTCCCCTAGAAATGATTTTCAACACAGCAAACATCACAGCCATTATGCCCCTGTCTGCTATAGCTGCATCCCGGCTGAATTTCCTCCTCTGCATGTAAAATATTATGCTCTGGAGGAAACAGGGGATCCACATGCACAAGTGGTGGTGCTAATTCAGGTTCACTCAGTTAGTACAATGCTGACACCGTATCAGAAACATACTTTGGGGGACACATGTTCAATGAAGTAGAAAATGTAAGTTAGAGAACAGAACATCTATTTCCACATATGCAAGGCATCTGCCCTTTTATTTGGTTTAAATTCAAAGTATGCAGAATAGAGTAGTGCTCACCTAATTATTCAATCTCCTTTTTGTGCAGAAAGTTCACTTCAGACGCAAGAGCTTCTGAACTTTGCCTCACGTACAAACAATGGCAATTACATGAACAGGGCAATGAACAGGGCGGCTGACCTGTGCCTCCTCCTCCGGTGGAAACGAAGCGTATGTGCCCAGGGATCGCCGCTACGCCAAGTACATGAACAGGGCGGCTGACCTGTGCCTCCTCCTCCGGTGGAAAAGAAGCGTCTCCCAGGGATCGCTGCTATGCCAGGAGACGCGGCGAACCACGACTCGCCGCCCCGCCCAGGTGAAACATTGTGTTGTACAGCAAATATGGAAAGTTAGAACGATATGGATACTTTGATAAAATAAGGCGCCCACGAGAAAGTTTTGATAGCTGATGGATTGATGATGATGGTTGATTGGTGTTGTATATGGACAGTTTTGATTTGGACTATTTTGGAAAGACACGACTGAAATAGATTTGGTAGCTGATATGGAAATTGGTGTTGTATATGGATACTTTTGATCTGGACGTTGGATGATTTGTGGTATCCATCAATAGAAGGAAAGTGTTGATTTGGCACGTTGCATTAGAAAAACCAGATGGGAGATGGGGGAGGCTGGCTCGTTAAAAAAAACGGCGGGGGAAAGAAAATCGGTGGGGATGGGAAAGCTATCGATCGAGGGGGGAGGGCTGGTACGAAACGAACGACGTACCAACTGCTCCTTTAGGAGTAGAGAAGATAAAACTATTTTGGTATATAAATGTGTTCAAAATATTAGTTAGCAAAATAATAATACAAGAAAATTTTGGTTAAATAAGATGAATTGTCCTGATTTACTGTAATAACAAAAGCAACATGGTTAAATAATTTTCTTACTACTTGTATTTGAATATTCATTAATCATGTACTATGGAATTTTGTTTCCTTTGTATGGGTTTTTGTATAGACTTATCTTCATAATATGTATTTTCCTATCATATTTTACATTTTAAATTTTGTACTATCTCATTTTTAAAATATAAGGCCTTGTTTGATTGCTCAAATTCATGTTCTGATAAACAATTAGTCTACGGAAATGATAAATCCCGAACGTTCGGGATTTAAGCATTCATCCCGAACTAGCAACTTTAGTTGACACGAGGTGGCAAGTTTAGTTGACACGAGGTGACAACTTTAGTTGACAAACATGAAAATTTTCTGAACTGTGACAAAGTTGTCATGTCTTAACAACTAAAGTTGTCACCTCGCGTCATCTAAAGTTGCCATCAGAAAACGTTCAGCATGAAATGCTAAAATCCGAACGTTCGGGATTTATTGAATTCCTTAGTCTACTAATAGGGGATCTGTATTACACAATTTTGATAGTGCCGTTATAACAATTGGCAAAATATTCTGTTACGTTAATTTGAATAGTCAAACTACGTCTCATATTTTGAAATGGAGGAAGTGTGTGAGAAGATGACCCACGAGGTTAATTCAATCACCATCTAATAGTCGGACCTTTATTTTATCTTTATTGCGAGCGACAGGTGAAGTTGATTGTACTTTTGAAATATATATACCTGTAGTCAACTGTGCCGCATACATGGTTAGTCAAAGCTGTGTTACGCTATCATGTTTCTGTCTAATGCTCCAGTATTTGAAGTTAACGCGCGTCCGCGAACTATAATACTTTATCAGTAGCCATCCAGTTCTGTGTGTTCTTTATGAATGAGCAGTCCTAGGGCTTGTACATGCACGTCCTTATCCATGCATGCATTAGTTTTTTTTTTTTACATATAGCTCACCACTCGTGCACGTTCCTTATCCGCTGGTCAAATGTCAAAACAGGTAATTCCAACTGAGAAATAAGTCAAAATAGGTAACGTACTAGTACTTGACAGCCATGCAGAGTTCGGAAAGGTCAAATGAAACTATCGGCAAACTGCATGGAAGCAAAACCGGATGCCAACGTGACGTGCACATCCGACACCCCCTAGGATCCACCCATGCCGGGCCAGCTAGTAGTCTCTTTATTATGAACCATAACCTGTGGTTCGATAGTTAGAGGGACAATGGTATCTTTAGTTCACTAGGGTTAAGTCCTGATGCTCGCATTATTTCTAGGTTTATTTTAAAAATAATAATAATGCGCATTCAGTGAAAGAAGACGTTGCCGTCGACGACGAGGCGCCTATGATGACTTCGTAAATCTCAAGATGATATGTCGGCTCGGCCTCTCGGAGCACTAGTACATAACAGGGCATCGGTCCAGGCCGGGCCAGCCCATTAGTCCCGGTTCAGTCACGAACCGGGACCAATGGGGGCAACGGTCCAGGTTCGTGAGGCCAGGGGGCCGGCCGGGCCTCGTGGGGCATTGGTCCCGATTCGTCTGGACCCTTTGGTCACAACCATTGGTCCCGGTTCGTGGCTGAAACCGGGACCAAAGGGGGTTCTTTAGTCCCGGTTCCAGCCACGAACCGGGACCAATGAGATACCTATATATACCCCCCCCCCCCGCGAGCGAGCAGAGCACTCCACATTGCTCTGTTTTTCTGGCCGGCGAGGGGAGAGCTTTGTGGTGCTCTAGCTCACATCCTATGCACATGAGGTGTTCGATGAAATGCCCGAGCCACACTTAAGCTTTCTCCTCTCGAAGCCCCTTGTCCAATCTCCATTTTTCTCAAGATTTGTTTAGGTTTGGCGGTCCGTCCTGTCCCGTCCCCGTCCTCACCGCCGTCGATCGCCCGCGTCCATCTCAACGCCGGCACCACCGTGGTTAGCCTCTTCTTCTTATCTTCTTTCTAAAAGAAAAAAGTTCTTACTTGTATCATTTAGATAGATACTTGTGTAATTTTCTTACTTTTATTATTGTTTGTTATTATATAGTGCCATGGTCATGGTATCCGCCCACGTCGGCCCTCGTCCGGTCTATGATTCGGATGTGGTATATATTATCTTTTATAACTATTTGTTTTATTTAGTGTTTATGACAATTATGCTGATCAACGTGACATAGATGTGTTTATCTAGGAGGTATGTGAACTGGAAATTCCAACCGACCCTCTTGTCGAGAGGTTAAATTTAGTTGAAAAAGAAAACGAGGATTTGAAAGAAAAATTGAAAAGAATTGAGGAGGAGAAGATGAAATTGGAGTTGCATGTTGCCGATATCGTCGATGACCACAAGATCAAGATGGATGCAATGCGCTTGAAGATTAGAAAGATAAGAAAATATGCCATTGATAATGAGGCTTGGTATCATTATGCTGTTGGATCAATTGTTACCTTAGTTGCCATTATGATCGCATTTGTTGTTGCATTTAAATGTTTTACATAGTTGTATGTTAGTTTCAATTTATGTTTTAATTAGATGCTCTAGAGAGCTGTATGTTGTTCTATGAGAACTATGTATGAACTTTATGTATTTATTTTTTCAATAATAACATTTGATCACTTCTCTATTCATGATGTTATGTAATGGTTTTTGATACATTTAATTATGATACCATGCCAACTTTCAACCATTTCAGAGTTCGTTCGCAGTGGTTTTCAATTTAGGGTCATTTTAGCTCAAAATAAATCATGAAATGCATGAAAACTAGCAAATGAAGTCAGAAAATGGTTGAAAAGTGATGATGTGGCTTTGAATGGTGCATATTGAATACAGAAAAACTCTTGAGGTAAAATATGTTTAAAAAATTGAAATCCCTTTGTAATAGACGTGTTTTCGCCCGAAACCCTGATACTTCGAAAGAGATTGTCCAGTTTGTACATGAAGTGCATCCAGTTTTGCCGGTAACCCTCTCAACTTTTTAGCACATGCTATGTGGGTGAAATTATGATACCATGCCAACTTTCAACCATTTCAGAGTTCGTTCGCAGTGCTTTTCAATTCAGGGTCATTTTAGCTCACACTAGTACATAACAGGGCATTGGTCCAGGCCGGGCCAGCCCATTAGTCCCGGTTCAGTCACGAACCGGGACCAATGGGGGCAACGGTCCCGGTTCGGGAGGCCAGGGGGCCGGCGGGCCTTGTGGGGCATTGGTCCCGGTTCGTCCGGAGTTGAAAGTTGGCTTTGAATGGTGCATTTTGAACACACAAAAAGTATGGAGTTCAAATAAGTTCAAAAAAATGAAATCCCTTTGTAACAGATGAGTTTTCGTCCGAAACCCTGATACTTCGAAAGAGATAGTCCGTTTTGTACACGAAGTGCATCCAGTTTTTGCCGTAACCCACTCAACTTTTTAGCACATGCTATGTGGGTGAAATGATGATACCATGCCAACTTTCAACCTTTTCAGAGTTCATTTGAAGTGCTTTTCAATTTAAGGGTCATTTAGCTTAAAAAAATCAGTAAATGCAGGAAAAATACCAAATGAAGTCAGAAAGGGTTGAAAATTGATGATGTGGCTTCGAATGGTGCATTTTGAACACACAAAAAGTATGGAGTTCAAATAAGTTCAAAAAAATGAAATCCCTTTGTAACAGATGAGTTTTCGTCCGAAACCCTGATACTTCGAAAAAGATTGTCCCTTTTGTACACGAAGTGCATCCAGTTTTTGCCGTAACCCTCTCAACTTTTTACACATGCTATGTGGGTGAAATGATGATACCATGCCAACTTTCAACCTTTTCAGAGTTCATTTGAAGTGCTTTTCAATTTCAGGGTCATTTAGCTCAAAAAAATCAGTAAATGCATGAAAAATAACAAATGAAGTCAGAAAGGGTTAAAATTTGATGATGTGGCTTCGAATGGTGCATTTTGAACACACAAAAAGTCTGGAGTTCAAATAAGTTCAAAAAAATGAAATCCCTTTTGTAACTGATGAGTTTTCGTTCGAAACCCTGATACTTCGAAAGAGATTGTCCGTTTTGTACACGAAGTGCATCCAGTTTTTGCCGTAACCCTCTCAACTTTTTAGCACATGCTATGTGGGTGAAATGATGATACCATGCCAACTTTCAAGCTTTTCAGAGTTCATTTGTAGTGCTTTTCAATTTCAGGGTCATTTAGCTCAAAAAAATCAGTAAATAAATGAAAAATAACCAATGAAGTCAGAAAGGGTTAAAATTTGATGATGTGGCTTCGAATGGTGCATTTTGAACACACAAAAAGTGTGGAGTTCAAATAAGTTCAAAAAAATGAAATCCCTTTGTAACAGATGAGTTTTCGTTCGAAACCCTGATACTTCGAAAGAGATTGCCCGTTTTGTACATGAAGTGCATCCAGTTTTTGCCGTAACCCTCTCAACTTTTTAGCACATGTTATGTGGGTGAAATGATGATACCATGCCAACTTTCAAGCTTTTGAGAGTTCATTTGTAGTGCTTTTATAAAATTCTAATAGCAAAAGGAATCAACTAAAAAGCTTTTATAAACCTCTAGTATTTTTTAAACTAAAATTATATAAAATTTATGCAACTCAAATTATCAAAGTATTTTCTGTTCAAAACATTAACGGCAAAAATAATTTTCATAAAGAAATTTTTAGTTACAAACTTTAATAGCAAACTAAAATAACAATATCTGTTCTTGATTAAAACAGACATTGAAAATAACCTAAAAATTACCAAATTTAATATAATTATAAAACACAATAATATTAAATAGCAGGAAAAAGAATCACTCAAAAATATATTTTTATAGTAAAGTTATTCACACAAATTTAAAAGAATTCAAATTTAAACTATTCAAATATGAAAATTAATGGCACTAACAGAAAGTCTATAATTTTGTGACCTAACAGCAAAAAGAATCACTGGAAAACTGAAAAAAAAGAAAAAAGAAAACAAATAAACAGAAAAAATGCCACCTACTGGGCCACCATAGCCTGAATACGACTAGAAACTAAGATAGTTGGGCCAGGATTCAGGCCCGCAGAAGGCCCAGCAGGCCCACAGGCATAGCAGTGTCAGATTAGGCCCATAGGCCTGCAGTTCAGAGGAGTTCGAGAGGGAAGAGGCAGCGGGGCTTATAAACAGGTGCTCGGCGCTCTCAACTAGCGAGGTGGGACTAAACTCCCACCACTACGCCGCCGTGCAAGGCCATTGGTCCCGGTTGGTGGCACCAACCGGGACCAATGCGCACCTTTGGTCCCGGTTTGTGCCACTAACCGGGACCAATGCCTACCTTTGGTCCCGGTTGGTGGCACCAACCGGGACTAAAGGTGGGCATTGGTCCCGGTTGGTGCCACCAACCGGGACCAATACTTCTTGTATATAAGAAAACCCTTGGAAAATTTCAGGTTTTCATCTACCAGTTGCCCCGAGCCTGCCTCCCCGATTCCGCCGTCCCCGTCGTCGCCGCCGCCTCCCCGTCGCCACGTCATCGCCTCCCCGAGCCTGCCGTCCTCGTCCTCGTCGTCGCCTCCCCGTCGCCGCGTCGTCGCCGTCGCCGAGCCCGCCGTCCTCGTCGTCGTCGCCTCCCCGAGCCCGCCGTCCCCGTCG
The DNA here is from genome assembly GCA_039707655.1 of Elymus sibiricus. Lineage (NCBI taxonomy): Eukaryota > Viridiplantae > Streptophyta > Magnoliopsida > Poales > Poaceae > Elymus > Elymus sibiricus. The sequence continues at coordinate 477,395,270 of CM077667.1, forward strand.
TCGCCGTCGCCTCCCCGACGTCGCCGCGTCGTCGCCGTCGCCGAGCCCGCCGTCCTCGTCGTCGTCGCCTCCCCGAGCCCGCCGTCCCAGTCGTCGCCGTTGCCTCCCCGTCGCCGCGTCGTCGCCTCCCCGAGCCCGCCGCCCTCGTCGTCGTCGCCTCCCCGAGCGCCCGCCGTCCTCGTCCCCGTCACCGCGTGCCGCCCCGAGCCCGCCGTCCTCGTCGCCGGCCTCCAGCCATCGCCGCCCACCCCAGTGAGCCCCCCCCTTTCCGGCCATGTATATTTTTTTTCATGTATATGTATATGTTCATGTATATGTGTGTATATGTTCATGTAAAAAGTCATGTATATGTTTTTTTCATGTATATGTATATATGTTCATGTATATGTGTGTATATGTTCATGTAAAAAGTCATGTATATGTTTTTTTCATGTATATGTATATATGTTCATGTATATGTGTGTATATGTGTGTATATGTTATCCGGAATGTATGTCGTTGTCGATATACCCCCTCCCCGATAACTTCGACATGAGGGGGGAGGGGGGGTCGATATACCGGGCGACCAACTCTCGAGGCCACCCAAACCCTAGAAAAAAAATTCATACAGAAAACTCCGGTAATATAGATTTAGCAAGAATGCCCCCATTATGGATGTGCAAAAGAAGAAAGAGCGTTGTCGATCTCCTACCCCCTCCCGTCCCTACCCGATAAACTCTCGAGGCCACCCAAACCCTAGAAGAAAGAGCGTTGTCGATCTCCTACCCCCTCCCGTCCCGACCCTAGAAGTGTTGTCGAGGCCACCCCAAACCGGATGTCGGACATTCATGAGAGAGGCGGTCCGGACGTCGGACATTCATGTTTGTATATTAATTGCCATGTTGTAATATTTGCAGAAACTATGGATCCAAGAGACTTGGAACAAGAACAGTTGTTGGGGGACATAATCCACGGCGGCGGACGTGATATCTTGTCGTTTCTCAACGACACCGATGGTCTGGAAGGAGAGGATGACGGCTCCGGTGATCGAACAATGGAGGAGGAAGGACATGATCATGATGGCTCCGATGACCGAATGCCAGAGGAAGAAGGAGACCATGATGACGGCTCCGGTGACCGAACGGAGGAGGGAGCTGTTGCAAAGTCCGGCGAGGTATATATATTAATTAAGCCTGTGCTGACTAGCTAATTGATGCATTAATTGTTTTGGTATGTACATATATTAATTAACTCTTCTTTCTTCTTTTATAGCCCTCCGGATCGAGCCAAACATGGGTAACGAGACGAGGCCCGAAGAAGAGGTTGCGCAAGGATGAAAGGTTCACGATCACAGCAGTCGCGCACGATGGCCATCCGATTGAACCCAAGCGGACCAAGGACGCATTTTCTGCTCAGTGCGGAGCTATTGTTAGGGACGACATCCCGATCAACATCAAGCAATGGAATAAGCCTAAGGACGGCGCCCCTGAAGCTGATTATGTCACCGATAGACAGAAAAATGATCTTTGGACCACGCTGAAGGCAAATTTCATCCTACCGCCAGAGGAGGATCCGAATAAGCCAGTTATAGAGCCACTGGTCAAGGTGTGTGCTCTTAAGAAGATGGCAGATCTATTCAGGAGGTGGAAGAATGAGTTGAAATCAAAGTTTGTCGACAAAGGGAAGACTCCAGTATTCACCGGACGATTTGAGAAGATAAGAGATCACTGGCCCGCATTTGTGGCCTACAAGACATCGGACAAGAGTATTAAAATGTCAGAGACAAACAAGACCAATGCTGCAAAGAAGCAGTATCACCATCACACGGGGTCAGGTGGCTACCTCAAAGCCCGACCGTTGTGGGACAAAGCTGAGAATGACCTGATTGCTAAAAACGTCGTACCACAGACATTGAACTGGCCAGACCGTTCAAGGACTTGGTTCTTCGGGGTTGGGAGAACTTTGGACCCTGAAACAGGGAAGTGCCGTTGGACGAACGAGCAACTTGCAATACCCATGAACAAGCTTCAGGAGTATATCACCGCAGCGCAGGAAGGGACGTTCATTCCCGACAGAGAGAAGGACGAGCTGACTGAGGCCCTAGGGAATGCTGAGCACCCTGGACGAACACGAGACACACCAGGCTCCGTTCCGTGGAAGGTTGGGTTTCCCGACGCAGGCGGTTACAGAAGCCGGGAGAGAAAGAGGAAAGCGGAGCTGAGCGAAATTCAGAAGCTCAATGCAAGACTACAAAAGCTAGAGGAAGCTGAGAGCCAGCGAGCTGCCGGCCAACCATCTCAGCGGCACGAAGCTACCCCAGAAGCTACCCCGCCATCTCAGCGGAGAAGCAGCGTCGCTTCCACGGAGCCCCTTCAGCCTGACTTCACGTCTCCTAGCTACCCCGTGGATACTATCACGGAGGCTCAACATTGCAATCTTATGACGAAATGCCAGAACCTCACTTTATTGGCAGCTGTCGGCTCTGTTGCACCTCCTCAACCCAACGGAACTTTTCACTGCCGTCCGATTCCACATGGCTATGCTGTTGTGATGGTCGATGAAGTAATGAAGGAATTTGAGGAGCTCGAGCTTCACCACTCTACAGGTGAAGGGGAGAATCGGCTGGGTCGTGCCCTGAAGAGTACATGTCTATGGCAGAAGGAGTACATCAAGCTTCCAAACTGGACACCTCCGCCTCCTCCTCCTCCCCCGGCGAGTCAGGGCACTCCGCCTCCTCCTCTTCCTCCTCCTCCGGCGAGTGATCAGGGCACCCCGCCTCCTTCTCCGGCTCCTCCGACGCGTGAGGGCACTCCGCCTCCTCCTTCGCCTACTCCGGCACGTCGGAGCAGTACGCCTCCTCCTCAGCCTCGTCGGCAATGACGGAAGACAGACGCCGCCGCTCCGGCTCCTCCGGCGCGTCGGAGCACTCCGCCTCCTTCTCCGCCTCATAAGCAACGACAGAAGAGAGACGCTGCCGCTCCGGCGGCTAGCAGTACAAGAAGAGGCGGGAGGAATTACAGATACGGTCCATCTCTCAAGCCTCTGGAAAAGTTACCATATGAGAGGACCGAGTCTGAAAACGAGGAGATATGTCAGGCCGAATTGACGGCCCATTTTGCAAAGAAAACTCCACCTCCGAAGGAGAAGCTAGATCCGGTGAAAGTGATGCGCACTATCAATGCCCTGAAGCGACCACCACCGCCTCCGCCGGATTCCAACTTTGACCGCTGTGTTAAAAAGACATATCAAGACGCGCGGCGGTCGGGAAGTACTTCCAGTGATGCAAGGTTAGCAAAAAGAAGAAGTGGGAAAAATATTCCCTAGCTCGGCGAACAGGCGAACCAATCGTGCCCCCCGCTCAAGGTGTCTAGCGATATCATCGCTAATCATCCGGGGATGGTGCCCGGTACCAATCTTGGTGATTACCTGAGCGATGATGTACAGTTTGAGCCGTTGGAGGTGGACGAATTCAGTTACCGGTACGGGCGGCCTCTCGTCAAACCTGATCATCCTCCTCTAACAACGATGATGCGAACATTGCATGAATGGTACATGAAAACCTGCCGGGAGTCTGGGAGGGATACTTTGACGCTGAGAATTAAAGAGGAGCACGACCTCATTGGAATGGATCTATTGAATGTTGAATTTGAGGAGATATTCCAGTTATACAATCAAAAGGCCCTCGACAAAACAATCGTGACTTGCTACTGTCTGTAAGTACTACTTCTGTAATTAAGTCTCTCTATATATATAGCTCAGCTCTTTCATTGCATGTATATATAATTATCCTCACTATATTATGCAGATTGAAGATCGTCGAATGCAGAAAAGCACAAATGTATGGCATTGGGTTCATTAACCCAAATATCATACATGAGTTTACGGTTAAAAACAATGTCACACAAACCGAGGACAACTTGCTACAATCGTTGCTTAAAAATCAAAACAAAGGGACAATACTCTTTCCTTACAACTTCAAGTGAGTGTTACTGTCTTGTGCATATTCGGTTTCCCTTATTACTCGAGGTTATAGTAATGTAATTGATGAGTTATGCATGCGTGCGCAGGTTCCACTATATTCTGCTAGAGATTAAGCTTGAGCGGGGAGTAGTAATCGTCTTAGACTCGAAACGAAAAGATCCCCAGGAATATGCGGACATGACTGAAATGCTCCAGAAGTAAGTTCAATCGATCATTATCGCATCATATCGGCAACTTTGTTCATTTCCTGATATCAAGTAATTATTTTGTTTGTCTGGCAGGGTTTGGAAAGAGTTCACCGCAATTGTTCCGGCACTGCCGAGGGAGCTGCGATTTACACACCCGAAAGTAAGTACTACTAGCTAGTTCCGCGCATCTCCCATTGATTCTAGTTCCATCAATACCATTTATCATGCTTGATTATCAGTTTGATTGAACTCTATTTCTCGTAAAGTGCTTGTGGCAGGAAAAAGGGAATAATTTTTGTGGATACTACGTTTGCGAGTTCATCTACAACGCGACGACCCCTAAGCGGGGCTACTCTGAAAAACAATTTCAAGTGCGTAAGCAATAATATTCACAATTTTATTTTATTACCATGATTTGTGTTGAGTTTCATTCATATATATGTATTGACCCCCTTCTTCAAATTAGACGTGGCACATGTGGGATGAACTCCTACCACATGATCGCATACGAGCAATTCAAGAGGAATTGGCGGGATTCTTTCTTGACCATGTCATAAATAAAGCCGGAGAATACCATCTGGAATTTGAAATTAAATGTTAGGGATTATAAGAGATCTTATATTGTATATATGTAGCTAGTAGCATCGGATAGATATACGAAAACTTGTTGTTCGACCAATCTCTCGGAGAAAGAGAGGTCGATCACTTCTCTGTGTATATGTTCATGATCGACGATCTTGTGTACTTAATGGTTCCTTCATTTGCTTACTAGCTAGCGTGTCGAGTTCTCTCTATAGTAGCTTGCGTCGACCAAGCACGGAGAAAGAGAGGACACTTCTCTCTATTAGCTAGCTAACACAATATGAAACACCTCAATTAACCCTACAAAACCCCCCTAAACCCCCCCCCCCCTTTAAAAAAAAAACAAAAAACAAAAACCCCAGTGGCTTTTGGTCCCGGTTGGGATTACCAACCGGGACTAAAGGTCCTCCTGCCTGGGCTCCCAGCACCGGCTACGTGGAGGGCCTTTAGTCCCGGTTCGTAAGCCAACCGGGACTAAAGGTTTTGGGCTTTAGTCCCGACCCTTTAGTCCCGGTTCCAGAACCGGGACAAAAGGCCCTTACGAACCGGGACAAATGGGGGTTTTCCTACTAGTGGAGGTGCTCATAGAGGTAAGGTGTGCGAGTGCGTACATATGGATGAGTGTATGCATGTATATATGAGCGCTTGCATCTGTATTGTATTAAAAAGTAGTCACTTTATTTTTCTGTACAAATCATATATTAACTACCCAAATTAAAGATTTAATTAACAATCAACCAAGGGACATATATGTGCTATGTTATCCAAAATTGGGTGCGGGGGTAACATGGATCACTTCACTAGAATGGATAGAGATTGGCTACTAAAAACGTTCAGATTTGAGCAGATCGTACGTCTACGTATATGTTCACATGTTTTGTAGTAAAACAGTTTGAACTTAGAATAGCAGCTGAATGGACGAACAAAATTTCACATCACTCATAAAGGGTTATGGTAAAGTGCTCACCTTGTGCCCAGAAAGCGAAAGCTGTTTGGCAAGGTCCTCATTTACGTCTAAAGTGCCCACCCTGTGCCCACAAAGCGAAAGCTGTTTAGCAAGGTCCTCATTTACGTCCTTACAAATATTTGTAAGGAGTGAAACCGTCATATTTTACACCACACACTTCCTTGTGTTTGATGTTGCTTGTCTGGTCAAGGAGTATATTGACCAGACGAGGTTGGCAATTACGGCTCCCGTATATGTAGCATTTTCAATAGCCCCTTCGCCTCTTCTGTTTTCTATCTTAATGAAATCGGCAGTGCATGTTACGTAACAAAAGCTACGTAGAAACTTTAGAAGAATTGGATGAGGATAAATAAGGTTCTAGTCCTGTAGTTTCTCAGTTTAAATTGAATTACAAAAACGCCTTATATTTCTGTATAGGGGCAGTAGTACTAAACCCTGAATAATACACCGTACCTTAGATAAAGTGATGAACAGAATTATTACCATTACATGCATGCAGCAAATTAAAGGCCGGTCTAGGCGCTCCGAGTGAAATTGAATTGGTCGGGCGCGTAGAACAGGAGCCTGAAGAATCCGTAAGGCCGGTCTAGGCGCTCCGAGTGAAATCTCTCTCTCTCTCTCTCTCTCTCTCTCTCTCTCTCTCTCTCTCTCTCACTCAGGGATGATCGGGTCCAAGCATTGCAGAGCAAACATACGATCTGCTCATAGAATTGGCTAGCATGCTTACATTACATTGTTGCACAACTTGTTATAATGCATATCGTTCGGCTTGTTCTATGTTTACCATGAGTTTTGAAATAGTTGTACTTCTAAATACTTAAGTTATCTAAGCTCCCTAGAAATAGGGTCGTGAGAGCTCTAACATTTTCCCAGCGCAGTGGACACATTGGCAGCTCGCACAATGGGGGCCTTAGGTCAAGAACGTGATGCCCCGTGTGGGCCGTAGGCCATCAGTTGTCACAGCTCATGCAATCTCCATTGGAACCCACGATAAAAATCCCCTCCTATCACCCCCTCCTCCCACGGTTCTAGTGTTCGCTGCTCCAACCATTCTGGTCACATTCCCCAACATTTGAGCTTTCTCGAGTCCTATGTCTCGGGCGCTATCTTTTTGTTGCCCGTCATTTTTCATTGCCCCCTCGAGTTTGTGGTTCTTGTGTTGGATCCAGCGGTCGAGGACATCGCCTCCTGGGGATGAAGCTTCATAACATGACCCCTGTCCCTAAGCTAACACCTGAGAGTGAGATGTGGGACGGACCAAGTAAGCATACCTTGTTAAACCCTAGTGTCATTTGGCACTTAAGTTTGACCAAGCTAATAGAAAAGATATTAACGGTCATAATACAAAATTAATATCATTTGATTCATCATGTTACCTATTTTGATATTGTATTTAGTAAGTATTCTAGATGTTAATATTTTTAATATAAATTTGTTGAAACTTTATAAAGTTTGGCTTAAGACAAACCTAACATGCGAAGTAAAAAAGATATGGAAGGATTAAATAATAGACCTCTTAAGGTCTTCTCGTGCAACTTTTCGAATTGCACTATCCTTCAATTTCTTCCATTGGATCTTTTGTTTATTTGCATTGCGATCCCACCAGTATATGTGGCCACACAACATGAGATAAAAAAATTTACATCTGTTCCATGTTTTATATAGTACTTAAATAATTCACTTTAGCTATATGTAAGTCACCCGAAAATTAATTTTGGGCCAATCGATCTTTTTGGCCTTTGATTTCTGCTTTAAGATTCATGGTTTCCTTTTTTCCTGGGTTCTTTCGTGAGCCGGTTTGGGGTGTTTTAATTACTGACATATTTGGGTTAGTCGATTTGCTACTGAGCTCAATCCCATTACGTGTAGTGCCCATCCCATCCTCTCTTCCTTTGTGTTTATGCTTTTCAGTTTTTATGTGTTTCTCCTTTTGTTGTTTTATTTATTAGTTGATTTTTTTTAATATTGTAGGTATTTTTGGGATATTGGGTTAGTGTAAATGTATACACACAAATACTATCAATATGTGAGAGAATTACACTATTATATGATTGTTGTTTGCATACTAGAAAAGGTGCAATTTTAGAGCAAAGTTGATTCCAAGTTTTTTTGCACTTTTTTTTTCATTTTCTTTCTTCTTAAAGACTAATACCAATGGCACTAAATCATTCTTCCTTATAAAACTTCATTATTTTTTATTTAGTTATTATTTTATTTTGTTTCTTCTATAAGGGTAATACCAATGCCACTAATACATTCCACTTAGGAAACCCTTTTTGTGAAAATCCAACTATTATATGCTTATTCTTGCATATTTCAACAAAGATCATTTTTTATTTTGTGTGCAAATTTATCATTGTTTTGTTTTAGATTACTATTTTTATTATTTTTCCATCTTCAAAGGTAATACCAATGTCACCAATTCATTCTTTATTATAAAAACATATTTTTAAATTTTATTTTAGTTTCTTTTTCTTGTGGGTAATACCAATGTCACTAAATCATTATTTCTTAGGTAATTTGTTTTTGGTAAAAACTCCACTATCAGATGCTTATTACTGCATGTTTAAGAAAAAGCAATTTTTCGGTATGTTGTGTGCAAATTTTTCATTGTTTGATTAATTTTTTAAATAATTTATTTCTTCATAAAGGGTAATACTAATGCGACTAATTCGTTCTTCCTTAGAAAACTTTGTCATTTTGATTTATTTTTAGTTTTTATTTCATTTTCTTTCTTCTTAAAAGGTAATACCAAAGCCACTAATTCATTATTTCTTAGAAAACGTGAGTTTATTTATTTATTTTCGTTTTTATTTTATGTTCCTTTTTAATGGTAATACCTATGGCACTACTTGATTCCTTCTTAGGAAGCTATCATTTTGTGGAAATTCCAATGTTATATGTGTATTCTTGCATATTATAAAAGGTGCAATTTCTGTGTAAATTTAGTCCAAAATTTTTCATTATTTTGTATTATTTTTATTTTCTTCATTCTCAAAGTGTAATACCAATGCCACTACTCAACTACAGAACATGCAAGCAGTGACGAGCGCAAATAGCCTAGCAGGCTTTGGTATGGAGGGCACCCACCACTAACCTCCGGCCACTTGTAATATGTCATTAGTCGTGGGTAGGCGCCTGCCATTGGTAATGTATGTGCTAGTGGCAGGCATTCTGTAGCGCCCGGTGCCTAGGTAAATTAAAAATTACGCAACCATTGTAGCATTTTACTACCATGGCTATTTTTGTCAAATAGGTGGTAACATGGCTCGCGGGAAGAAATACCCGCCACACAAACATACTACTGGTGGCAGCTATTTTTAGTTGGCAACCACTAATTTAATTTTCCCAAATCTTATGGTATTAGGGTGCTAGGGGCATATTTTTATTCCATTTTTTGTGAGGGTGAGTTTACTTCCAAAATAGTCATGTCCGAATTTGGTCACTTTTTGGGTTGATTTCTTATTTTAAAGCATTAATTAATTTTTAGCCATTAGAAAAAGGCAAAATGGTCTTTGGTTGAAAATAGCGTGGAAATGAGCTCTGAAGAGTTTGAAACTTGGCACGGGTGCATCATATGACCCCTATAGGGTGTGGTAAAAATTTGAGGGTGTTAAAAAAACTTAATACACTTCGTGTAAAAACCAAACACTCTCCCACAAAAGTATCAGGTTATCGAACGAAAGCCTTGGACTTCCACATAGAACTCCATTTTTTACATCATCTCTCTTTCAGACTTTTTATATGTTGAACACACACCATTAAAAATGTTATGCTTAAATTTGGCCAATTTTTTGAGTTGGTTTGCTATTTTTAAAGCATCAATTAATTTTCTAGCCTTTTAAAAGGGAAAATTAGTCTTAGGTTTGAAATAGTGTGGAAATGTGCTATAATGTGACCCCTGGAGATTGAGGTAAAAATTCGATAACATTACGAGGAAAACCTGATGCATTTCGTGTACAAACCGAAGACTATCCAAGAAAGTATCAGGGTTTTGAACGGAAACCTTGGACTTCCACATAGAACCATTTTAAATCATCTCCCCCTCAAACTTTTTCTATGTTGAATACACCATTGAAAGCGTCATGCTCATGCTTGGGATTATTGTATGTTAATAAACATGATTTGTGCAAGCACTTTCCTTACTGATGAAATTTGTGGTGGGTCCCAACAGATTCCCAACAGTGCTAACTATAATTTTTTTTCCGAAAGTTTGGGTCATGGTTAGCGAAATATTGCAGTGGCGGGCATTTTTCATGCCTGTCACTGATAGGTTGAGAACCAGTGTCGGGCACATGTTTATAGCCCGGCAGTGTTGTTCATATCCCATGGTTAATTCTGTGAAAACTTAGGAGAGGCGAGTGGCCGCTAGAGCCCACTACTACTAAGTACTTAGCTGGCGCTTTTTTGCACCCTCCACTCAAACATTCCCAAAATAGTTGTGGTGGGTCCCACACTATGGGCGCCACTAATGCTATCGCACCTATAAGCCTTTTTCTCAATAGTGCCGATTCATTCTTTCTTAGTGAACTTAATTATTTTGATTTAGTTTTAGTTTTATTTTATTTTATTTCTTTTGTAAGGGTAATACTAATACCACTAATTCATTATTACTTTGTAAACTTTATTATTTTGATTATTTTGCTTTTATTTTATCCTCTTTCTTCTTTAGAGATAACACGAATGCCACTCATTCATTCCTTCTCAGGAAACTTATTTTGGGAGATTCTACTAGTATATGTTTATTCGTGCATATTGTAAAATAAATTTTTTTTGAGAAAATTTCACTATTGTGTGCTTATTCTTGCGCAATTATTGGCTTGCTGTCATTTTATTTAATTTTCTTCTTAAAGGGTAATATCAATGCCACTAATTCATTCTTCACTAGAAAACATCATTTTTTACATTCTGTTTTAGTAATTTTTTTAGTTTAGTACGGGGGAAGAAGAAGTCTAAAGAAAGAAGAGGTGGTTGGGCCTTTGGATCTTGATACAGACTATGATGGAGAATCTGGTTCATTTTGCGTAAACGTTTATTATATTAAATAATTTGGAACCTGGAATGAGAGCTAAAACATGTGAACCAAGATGGAACCGCGTGACAAATGTGGCATCCAGTAGTACTGGTTTAACAGTAGAGATACAGATTTATTCATTCACAGAGAGCAGAAAGTCTAGCCGGTCCTGGTGAAGTTGAAGTGGCCACACCGCGTGAAGAAGGGCAGCATGAAGAACCCGAGCCGCTTCTTCTCCATGTCGAAGTCGAGCACGACGTCCTCCATCTGGAACCCTCCGACGATCACCGCCGGCGCGCTGCCGTCTCCGGCCTTCACCCCCTTCATCTCCGTGAACGCAAGGCACGCCGCGCCCCCCTGCACATTCACCATCGAGTGCAAGCCGTTCATCGTGTAGTTCACCCCGCCGTCAAGCGCCAGCGTGACGCTCGGCACCCAGTACCCGGACCTCGTGAGGCCCAGCGTGCGCGCGTCGTAGCACAGCTCGAACGGCGCCACAGGCCTCACCACGCGGGCCACGGGCCCTCCCGGCCCACCTTGCGCCACCACGGCCTTGGCGAACGCGTCCACGAACGGGCGGTACACGTCGCGGCGGAGCAGGGTGAAGGGCGCCTTCGTGCTGAGCACCACGCCGCCGGTGGCGAGCGCGCGCGCGGGGAGGGGCACGCGGGCGCCCTCCACGGCTATGGACTCCGCCGAGACGTAGTGTGCGGGGTTGCCCTGCTTGGCGATCAGCGACGTGTAGACCAGCTCCTGCGTGTAGTCCAACCCCGGCTGCGCGGTGAGCCGGATCGGGCCGCCGCCGAAGATGGCCACGCCGTTGCCCTCGCCGCTGCGGGGGAGGCAGAGGAGGAACTTGTTGGCCACCTTCTGCGCGGACGCCACGAGCGCCGGCAGCGCCAGCCCGGAACCCGCGAGACCGGCCACGCCCGTGGAGCCACGGGGCAGCGACGCCAGCAGCTTCCCCGGCGCGCACGCCGCCACTGCCCTCACGTTCACCTGGCTCACCGGGTTGCTCCCGTCGGTGGTGTTCGCCACGAACCTGGTGTGGACGAGGCTCCCGGCAGCGCACGCGCCGGTGACCGGGTTGTAAGGGTACGCCGTGCAGGTGCTGTCGCCGCCGCAGTCGGGCGCGTGGCAGCCCGGGACGGGATAGGCGTTGGCGAGGCGGCAGGTGGGGCTCCTGCACGGGAAGTCCGCCGGCAGGTGGCCGGGCTGGCACGTGGACCAGACGAGCGGGCCAGCGATGTCGACGACGAGGTCGGCGCCGTAGTGGAACGGGAGCGTGTAGAGGGAGGTGGCGGGGTCCTTGGTCACCGGAACGAGAACCGGAAGACGCTGGCACGACGCCGGCCACGCCAGCGAGACTGCCAGGACGACGAGGGCTACTAGTGGTGCCATCTTTCTTGCGCCAAACGGACAGAGATTACAAGGTCGGCTCGGCTGGGGCTGTGAATTGGTTTGTCAGTTTGGAACTGGATGTCTGGATCGACGTGTGCTTGTGTCTATTTATATTGTGGGTTCCGGAGCATGTACTGGATATCTGCACACCGGATTTAGTGGCGATCTCCGTTGACTCGACGGTGACCAATGTGCTGCACACAGGAAGATCAACATCCATGCGCGCGAGTCATGTACAGTGTGCCGGGAAAAAAACTGTTTAAGACGAAGTCGCAATTGTAACTAATATACATCGTGCTCCCTTCTTCATGCATTATTTACGGAAGAAGTCAAAAGCAAACATTAAACTTGTGACAAAACCTAAATCAAACCCTAAACTTTCAATCCCCCGAATCAGTACATCAAACTCTCCGATTTCGGTCTATTTTGAACCTTGAGAGTGTTTCGCTGGTATTCCCTGACGTGGCAACTCGAATCGGGACAGCCCACTAGAGCAGTGCGCCCATTTTGCTATAGTTTTTTTCTTTGGGTGTTCTTTATTTTTCATCGGTTTTCTTCGCTTTTCTTGTTTTCCTTCGTTATATTTTATTTTTCTCACTAGCTTTCTTTGGGTTTTCTTTCTTCGTTGTACTTTTGGGTTTCTTTTGTTTCTTTCTTTATTTTTTGTATTGTTTTCTTATTTTCTTTTTGATTGTTTGTCGGTTTTAACCAATTTTGTTTTTTACACATGTCTAATTTTTCTCTGTACACAAGGTAATTTTTAACACGCACATAAAACATTTTTTATACACTTTAATCAATTTTCAAATAAATTATGTACTTTTTTAAAAATACACAGTAATATTTTGCCAAATACACGTTTAACATTTTCTAAATGGCAATAAACATGGATGCTACACAAATGACAATATTTTTTTTACAAAACTATATGAACATTATAAAAAGTGTTCGGACTTTACAAAACTATAAAAACAATTCAGAAAGTGTTCGGACTTTTAAAAAAAATTCAGGTTTTAAAATTTGTTTCCAGTTTTTCAAAATATATTGATGTTTCAATAATTATTACTTTATTCAAAATAGATTCTGTTTCAAATAGTTGTTTCTTTTTTTAAAGTACTCAGCGTTTTTCTCACACATTTCTTCAGGTTACAAAAGTTGGTCCCATTTATAAAATTTTCAAAAAGTGCTTGCACTTTGAAATTTTGTTCTGGTTTCAGAATTTGTTTCCATATTTTGAAAAAATGTTTAAGTTTCAAAAATTGTTCACTTTTTCAAAATTGACTCTGTTTATGAAAAGTTGTTCATTTTTTAAAAGTATTCCGGATTTAAAAAAACTATTCACACTTTAGTTTTTTCTAGAGATTTCACAAACTGTTTACATTTTTCATATTTGTTTGTGCTTTTTTTTTGTTTCTAATCTCCTTTTTGTGGTGTGTGTTTAAATGTTTCGGGCCTCTCATTAAATCAGTACATCCAGTTGTTCTAGCGGCTTGGGCGAGGAGTTCAGTGGCACCAGGTCGCAAGGTTGACTCCTCCGGATTGTCTATTTTCTGTGTATTTTTACGTTGTGCGTTATGAAAAAGGAAAAAAAAACAAAGTCGTTTCGCACGTGGTGGGCTGGCCCAGTCGCGTCCGCAATCGACATTTGTCAGTTTTTTTTGGTATATTTACGTCGTGTATTATGAAAAAGAAAAAAAATAGACTAAAACGGACAAGAAAAAAAATCTTTCTTCGCGCTTGTTGGGCCGGCCAATTCGCGTCCTTAGTCAACAATCCCGGGATTCAACCTGTCGCGTTGACAATCCCTGTTTGGGAACGCTCTCAAGGATATGAGAGTTTGGTGTGCTGATTTCAGGGATTGGGAGTTCACGGTTCAATTTAGTTTTCGTCTACAAGTTCAAGGGTTGTGTTTTGGACTTTTTCCTGCATTCACATGTCAATCCTTTCATTCCCGTGCATGCACAATTAAATGTTTTTTCATTGTGTTTTTTGAGGGCATCTCCAATGGTTGTAAGATAGTTGTTGGTAGAGTTTGGCACATAGGATTTTTGATGATGTGTCATACAATTAATGAGGAAAGAGAGTAAGGTTGTATGTAAATGAACCAACACCCCTTGCACAAGCTCCAATGTAGAATGAGAGAGCACCTTATTTATTATCTCACATCCTATTGGGCAAACTAGATACAACTTATTGGAGTAGTTGTATGTTAAGACTACTCACAATGAAGAGTAACATAAATTAGTAACATGTATATATGTTACTAGTCTAAGTTACTACCTTCACAGTGGATAGTAACATAGTGGTAGCAACATTGAGCCTTGTACCACTAGTAGAAAACAGGTCTTACGTTTGACCCTTTAGTCCCGGTTTGGCTTTGGCCCGGGACTAATGTGACCATTAGTCCCAGTTCCAACGGCTAGGAGAGCTCGGGGGGCACGGGCACCATTAGTCCTGGTTCATTTGGGACCTATAGTCCCGGTTTGTGATACAAACCGGGACTAAAGGGGTGGTGGCAGACTGGTGTCAGGCTGGGGCCCCACGAGCCCTTTTAGTCCCGGTTTGTGAGACAAACCGGGACTATATGTAGACCTTTAGTCCCGGTTTGTATAACCAACCAAGACTAAAGCTTTCCCTATATAAACCCTTCGTCCAGCCTGAGCCCATTTCTCTGTTTTCTCCATTCCCCTCTCTGTTCTTCCCTAGCTCGAGCTCATCCCTCCATTTTTTCCAAGATTTGTCAAGATTTGAGGCACCCCAATCCATCCAAGTGTCCACAAAGGTTAGCAACTTTGTCCTTTCATCTCTTATTGCTAGATCAACTCGTGCAATGCTTTTTAAGTATAGTGATTTGTGGGTTTTAGTTTGGGTGTAATTATGTGGTAGTTTTTTTGATTTATATGCGATTTGAGCTCAAATTAACTTCTTAGTTTGCGTATGTGTATGTGTGGTTTACTTAGTGTGCCTTCCCGTCCCCGTCCTAACCACCGTCGATCGCCCGCACCGTCCCGTCGCCGGCACCACCTTGGTGAGCCTCTTCTTGTGTTCTTATCCTTTTTATGAAAAAACATATTTGTATGATTTAGATAGTTACTTGCATAATTTTCTTACTTGTATGATTGTTGTTATATATAGTGCCATGGTTATGATATCCGTGCCTGTCGACCCTCGTCCGGTTTACGATTCGGATGTGGTATATTCTCTTTTATAACTATTTGTTGCATTTTGTGTTAATGACAATTATGCCCATCAAGTTGACATAGATATTTTTATCTAGGAGGTAGTTGAACCGAAAATTCCAACCGACCCTATTGTCTAGAAGTTAAATTTAGTTGAAAAAGAAAACGAGGATTTGTAAGGAAAATTGAAAAGAGTTGAAGAAGAGAAGATGAAATTGGAGTTGTACGTTGCCGATGTCGTCGATGATCACAAGATCAAGATGGATGCAATGCGCTTGAAGATTAGAAAGATTACAAAATATGCCATTAATAAAGAGGCTTGGTATCATTATGCTGTTGGATCAATTGTTACCTTAGTTGCGATTTTGATAGCATTTGTTGTTGCATTTAAATGTTTTAGCTAGATAGTTGTATGTTGTTTTATGAGAATAAGTGTGTATGAACTTTATGTATGAACTTGTATTAATTTGGTCTTTTCGGTGTTGTGTAATGAAGATGAACCGGCAATGGATGTATGATGACCGACGCTCTCCCCAGTTCATTAATGGCGTGCATAGTTTTCTGCGTGCGGCTGAGGCAAACGAGCGGGATGGTTTTATGTGTTGTCCATGTGGTGTGTGTAAGAATGATAAGACTTACTCTAGCGCAAAACAAATTCACGTCCACCCTTTTACGTCCGGTTTCATGTCCGGCTATAATTGTTGGACCAAGCACGGACAAAGAGGGGTTCTAATGGAAGAGAATGAAGAAGAAGAGGATGATGACAACTATCCTGGGTTTCCTGAATATGATGGTACTACAATGGGGGAAGAGAATGAAGAAGAAGAAGCTGAGGCATCAGATGAGCCCGTTGATGATCTTGGTCGGGCCATTGCTGATGCAAAGAGAAACTGCGAAAGTGAAAAGGAGAAGTTGAAGTTGCAGCGCATGTTAGAGGATCACAAAAAAGGGTTGTACCCAAATTGCGAAAATGACAACACAAAGCTCGGTACCACACTGGAATTGCTGCAATGGAAGGCAGAGAATGGTCTATCTGACAAGGGATTTGAAAAGTTGCTGAATATAATGAAGAAGAAGCTTCCAAAGGACAAAGAATTGCCCGACAGTACATACGAAGCAAAGAAGGTTGTCTGCCCTCTCGGATTAGAGGTGTGGAAGATACATGCATGCCCTAATGACTGCATCCTCTACCACGATGAGGAGTACGAGAATTTGAATGCATGCCCGGTATGCGGTGCATTGCGATATAAGATCAGTCGCGATGACCCTGGTGATGATGTTGAGGGCGAGCGCCGGAGGAAGAGGATTCCTGCCAAGGTGATGTGGTATGCTCCTATAATACCACGGTTGAAACGTTTGTTCCAAAACAAAGAGCATGCCAAGTCGTTGCGATGGCAAAAAGAAGACCGTAAGGAAGATGGGAAGTTGAGAGTACCCGCTGATGGGTCGCAGTGGAGAAAAATCGAGAGAAAGTGACCAGACTTTGTGGATGACCCAAGGAACGTATGGTTTGGTTTAAGTGCAGATGGTATTAATCCTTTCGGGGAGCAGAGCAGCAAGCATAGCACATGGCCTGTGACTCTATGTATCTATAACCTTCCTCCTTGGTTGTGCATGAAACGGAAGTTCATTATGATGCCAGTGCTCATCCAAGGCCCTAAGCAACCCGGCAACGACATTGATGTGTACCTAAGGCCATTAGTTGATGAACTTGTACATCTGTGGAATAAAGAAGGCGTACATGTGTGGGATGAGCACAAACAACATGAATTTGACCTACGAGCGTTGCTTTTTGTAACCATCAATGATTGGCCTGCTCTTAGTAATCTTTTACGACAGACAAACAAGGGATACCATGCATGCACGCACTATTTAGTCCTGATACCAACCGGGACTAAAGGGTCTTTAGTCCCGGTTGGTGCCACTAACCGGGACTAAAGGTCCCGGGCTATTTAAGCCCCCCTTCTCCCTCCTCATTTTCTCCCCCGACGCCGAATCCCACCACTACGCGGCCAGGCTGCCGGATCGTCCCGTCGCCCTCAGGTCCGCTAGCGCCGCTCCTCCTAGCCGGCCGTCCACGCAATCCCCGACCCCCTCTCCCTCCGCACGCGAGCCCGCCTCGATCCCCGACCGCTCCTCCAAGCGCCGCCGCGGCCCGAGCCCCAGCGCCGGCGCCGCTCCTCCCCACCTCCGGCGTACGTCCTCCTCCGTCTCCGGCGCTCCTCCGTCTCCGGCATACGTCCTCCTCCAGCGCTCCGATCCGTCTCTGGCGCCGCATATTTGTAAGCCCGATCCGTCCTCCTCCAAATTTGTAGTTGTATTTATTGTATTGTTGTATTGTTGTGCATATTTGTATTTGTTGTACTAGCAAACGGGAGAATAAAATGCAAAATAATAGAATATATTGATGTATGTTTGTATTGTTGTATTTGTATTTTTATGCTGATGTGTATGTGTCCTTGTGTTGAAAAAGAGGACGGACACTATGTAAACAAAAAAAGGCCACACGCCTTTGTTTTTTTATTTATGTATGCTAATTGAACATATTTCCATGTTCGTCAGAGAAAAGAAACATATGTTTTATATTGATGTATGTTTGATGTTGATGTGTATGTGTATGTTAGATAAAATGCATGTTATATTGTTGCATTGATGAATGTTTTATATTAGATAAACTGCCTCTCCTCCTCGAATTTTGTTCATTTTTTAGATGTTTAGATGCATGTTTAAATGTTTAGATGTTGCTGATTTGCTAATTGACATATTGCATATAAAGCATCTTGCATAACCGTCGAATCGATTGCATAGCGTAGCCGTCGAGTCGACGATGCCCATCACGCATCCTCGTCGTCGACTCGGCGGCAACCACCTGCTTGAGAGGCGCCATGTCCGGGACTGGGCTCCGCCGGACTGGCACTGGGAGGTGCTGCCTTCCAGGGCGCGGAGCTTGGTAAGGAATCAGGATCCCGTCGTCGACCCGGAGGTTATTTGGTGGCGGTCGCGTGGACCACTATCGGTGCAGAGGGAGCCGGCCCCCGCGGAGGTGGTACGTCGCCGTGTCATGTCAGGGAGGAGGACGAGCACGTCCGACGCTACATGGCTGCGTTGGACGCCAGGTTCTCCAATACCTGGCAGGTTCTTCAGGGATCACACCCGAGCTATGATCCTATTATAGTTCCTTATCTTTGGGTGTCCACCACCTGCGCCGCGAGACGTCAACTAGATCTGTATTAGTGATATTATATTCGAGATGTATTAGTGATAATATTCGATGATGTATTAGTTATATTATATAATAATATTCGAGATGTATTAGTGATACTATTCGATAATGTATTAGTGATATTATATGATCATATTGTTGCATTGCCTTGTATTGATTTGCATATCTCCGTTTTTGCTTATTGAATGCATTCTAATTGTTTTATATTTGTTCTGGATTAGTTAAGCTATGGACGGTAGAGACAGAGACCGTGATCAAGAGAATGCCATGTACGACTTGATACGCTCCGGAAATGAAGAGAATGAAGAAGTAGATGATGGCTCACAATACCTTAACCCATCCAATGAGGGAATTGAGGAAGAACAACCAAGAGACGAAGGGGAACCAACTGATAATGATGGCGAAGAATTTTTTCTCCATCATCAGAAGTCCGGCGAGGTATTAATTTGTCCTCTGGTGATCATCAGAAGTGTTGATTGATTTGTATATATTAACGAATCTTTCTTCTTTTAGCCCTCCGGATCGAGCAAATCTTCTACAAGGGTTAAACGTGGCCCGACAAAAAAGTTGAAACAAGGCATAAAGTACAACATCGATCAAATCAGAGCAGATGGCGAACCGATTGCTCCTAAAATTAATGCAGACAAATTTATACGTCAATGCGGAGTTATCGTTAGGGACCAAATCCTGATCACCGCTCAAGAATGGAATCAGCCAAAAGATCGCGGAGTTCCTTTTGTCAGCCAAAGAGCAAAAGATCTGCTTTGGGAGGAGCTCATGTAACATTTCACCCTACCATAGGGTCAAACAGATCTCCAACGGGAGAAAGTCAAGAAGTGTGCTCTTAAGAAGATGGCCACACAATTCCAGACTTGCAAGAAAAGATTATGGACCAATTACGTGAAAGGAGGAAAGAAGACTCCAGAATTCAAAGGAGAATATACGAAGTTAAAAGATGACTGGGACAGATTTGTGCAGTTCAAGGAATCAGAAGCAGCTAAGGAACGGTCGAGAGTAAACAAGATAAATGCCGAGAAAAAAACGTGGCACCATCATCTGGGGCCAGGTGGCTACAAGTATGGGTTGCCTTTGTGGGAAGAATCCGAGAAAAACATGAAGGCTGCAGGGGTCACTCCAGAAACAGAGAATTGGCCCGACAGGTGCATGACTAGGTTTTATGCACATGGGGGAAAGTTGGACCCATAGACAGGGAAGGTTCTTGAACAGGCAAGTCTTAAAGAAGTCACGGACGAGTTACTTAAAGCAATAGAAGAAGCTCGAATGGGTCTGTACCAGCCCGAGAGAGAGAACGACGAGCTTACACGCGCCCTCAAGAATCCTGAACACCCGAGACGAACACGAGGCAAAGGCCTTGTTCCGTGGCTTCTGGGGTTTGCGGATTGGAACGATAGTTACAGAAGTCGTGACAGAAAGAAGAAGCATGAAGTAGATCGGATTCAGATGGTAGAAGCAAAGAACGCGGACTAGGAACGCAAATACATGCAGCAGCAGGAGCAAATCAATAAACTAAGCCAGCAAGGCGCGTCTCAACAGCAGGAGCATCCAGATGCAGCATTGGATGGTGCCATTCCATCATCTATGCTGAAAAGCAGCGTGGGTTCCACGGGGGTCCCGGCCGATGATGCACTGCTGGCTCGCTACCCCGTGGATGATATCCTAGAGTCGACAGTTTGTGAGCTACACGTGAAACTAAAGAACATATCCATGAAGGTGGCGGACGGCTTTGCTTTACCGAGTGGACCTGAAGCAACCTTCCACGGCAATCCGATTCCACCTGGCTATGCTCGTGTCGGGGTGGATGAAGTTGTGTCGGCATATGAATCACTAGATCTTGACTACCTTGGAGGTGAAGGGGAGCGGACACTGAGAGAAGCCATTCGTTGTCTCATTTTATGGAAAAAGGAATGCATCGTGTTTTCAAACTCGGTGCCAAGGCCACCGACTCCTCCTCCAAGTCCGCCGCGTCAGCAGACTCCAACCCACCTCGAGACGGAGCGCAGGGCGAGTCCTCCAAGTCCACCGCGTCAGCAAACTCCAACCCACCTCGAGACGGAGCGCAGGGCGAGTCCGCCATATCGATCTCCGCCACGTCAGCATAGTCCATCCCACCCCGAGACGGAGCCTAGCGCGAGTCCGCGATATCGATATCCGCCGTCTCCAAAGCGGAAGAGAGCACAAAAGAAGAAACCCGAGCCTCCTGTCAAAAAGAAGTTAGCTTACGAGAAGACTGACGAGGAAATCGATGAACAAGAGGCTAAGGAATTGTAGGCCCATTTTGGACCGAAACCACCCCCACCGCCAAAGGAGAAAATAACTGAGGAAGTCATACACCACTTTTTGAATGCAGCTAAACCGACGGAGAAACGGCCGCTATCAGACTATGAACGCTCTATTAGCAAGTCCTATCATAAACAAAAAAAAAACAGAAGTCGAGCGGTAGTAGTAAATGCGGGAAAACTGTTCCCCAACTTGGAGAACAGGCAGTGCAATCGATCATCCCGCTCAAGGTGAGTACCGATAAGGTGGTAATAACCGACGCTGATAGAGAGAATGCTAGACAGCTCGGTATCACTGTTGAACAACTCCTAGAGATCGAGGAATTCCCACCGACGGATCCGAAGGAACTAGAATGGGCATATGTCCCCGGGAACCCTCTCGTGAGTCCTGAAGATGAGAAGCTTCTATCAACGCAAATGTACAGCTTGCATGAGTGGTACATGAGAGAAGTAAAGAGCGGGCGACAGAGCCTCATGGTGAAAGTCAAGCGAGTGCATTACACCCATGAAAATGATTTGTGGATTGAAAATGAAGAATTACTTCAGTTATTCAATCAAAAAGCACTCGACAAATCCATCGTCAGTTGCTACTATCTGTAAGTGATTTCTTTCTGTAATTTGATTAAGTCTCTAGCTCAGCTCGTTCATTGCCTGTAATTATCCTCACTATATTCTTTTCTGTGGTATTGTGCAGAATGAAGATTTTTGAATTGGAAAGAGATGGAGTCTATGGCATTGGGTTCATTGACCCAAATACCGTTAATGAAAAGGTGTTAACTACTTACTCTAAAGACACGGAGGAAATGTTGCTAAGGTTTTTGAAGGCCCTAAATACCAAACCAGAAATACTTTTACCTTACAACTTCAAGTGAGTGTTACTTTTACCTTACTTTTACCTTCTATATATATATATACTCGATGTTAAGTGTAGTTGATGAGTTATGCATGCCCGCTTATACAAATCGTGTCCCCAGCTACCACTGGATCGTGCTAATCATTAGAATTGACGATGGAACTGTTGAAGTACTGGACTCACTAAGTAAAGACCTTGAAGAATATAGAAGCCTGCATTCGATGCTTGACAGCTAATTTCAATCATTTACGCACTATGTCGGCCTCTTTAGTTCGTTTCCTGATATCAAGTAATTAGTAACTCCTTTAGTTATTTTCTTTGCCAGGCAGGGTTTGGAAAAAGTTCACCAAAGATGTTAGAGGTGAATGGAAAGAGGAGCTGAAATGGCGAAGGTCCAAGGTATTTAAGTTGTACTAGCTATGTCCGCGCATCTCTTTAAGTATAGTTTCAATACCATTATCATGTTTGATTATTATCTGATTGAATTATATTCTCGTAAAGTGCATGAGGCAGGAACAAGGGACTAGTTTATGTGCATATTACGTTTGCGAGAACATTCGCATTATGACCGAAAAGATCAGAACTACAAGAGATCTTTGGGTACGTAAACACCATTCACATTTTTTTATCATGATGTAATATATATACAGACAACTAACATGTTCATATTGATCTCCTTCTTTAAAGATGCACGAAATGCGGGATAAGCTCCTACCAAAGGACCGCATACGAGCAATTCAAGAGGAAATTGCGGGTTTTTTGCTTGAGCAGGTCATATCTCCCGATGGAGAATACCATTACACCTAATGCCTGCATGTAATGATTTGCAAATTGTAGGAGAAATTGTATATACCAAATTATACATATGTGTATGCATGGTCGTACGAAAAGTTCTATGTATATGATTGGTTCTACGAGATATTCTATTATATATGCATAACGTGTACAGTATGTAGCAGCGTAAAATATGTTTGAAATGAAAAAGAATTAAATCGAATACACAAAATGAAAAGGAAAAATAAACAATAAAACCTAAACCCATAAACCCCAAAGCCCCTAAATCTTTAGTCCCGGTTGGTGTTACCAACCGGGACTAAAGGTCGCCATCCCCTGACGCCCGCTGCCGACCACGTGGCATGGGTTTAGTCCCGGTTCGTAGCCAACCGGGACTAAAGGCTTGGACCCTTTAGTCCCTATACATTAGTCCCGGTTGGGGAACTGGGACTAAAGACACTTCCCAACTGGGACTAATGGCCTGTTTTCTACTAGTGTACACAAGAAGATCAACATGCATGCGCGCGAGTCATGTACAATGTGCCGGGTAAAAACTGTTTAAGACGAAGTCGCAATTGTAACTAATATACCACGTGCTCCCTCTCCGTGCAGTCACGCAAAAAGTCCTAAACTTCCAGTCCCCTGAATCAGCACATCAAACTCTTCAATTTCGATCTATTTTAAACCTTGAGAGTGTTTCGTTGGTATTCCTTCACGTGGCAACTCGAATCGGGACAGCCCACCAGAGCAGTACGCTCGCGTGCCCGCTTTGCTATAGTTTTTCTTTTCTTTGGGTTTTCTTTATTTTTCATCGGTTTTCTTCGCTTTTTTTTTTCCTTCATTATATTTCATTTTTCTCACTAGCTTTCTTTGTTTTTTTTCTTTCTTAGTTATACTTTTGGTTTTCTTTTGTTTATTTCTTCATTTTTCGTATTGTTTTTTCTTTTCTTTTTGTTTGTTTGTAGGTTTTATCCGATTTTCTATTGTACACATGTCTAGTTTTTCTCTGTACAGAAAGTACATTTTTAACACGCACATGAAACATTTTTTGATACATTTTTAACAATTTTCAAGTAAATTATGCACATTTTTTTAAAATACATGTTTTCAACATTTTAATGCAGAGTAACATATTGCCAAATACATGTTTAACTTTTTCTAAATGAAAATAAACATGGATGCTAAACAAATGAAAATAATGCTTTTACAAAACTATATGAACATTATAAAAAGTGTTCGGACTTTACAAAACTATAAATACAATTCAGAAAGTGTTCGGACTCTAAAATTTTGATCAGGTTTTAAATTTTGTTTCCAGTTTTTCAAAAAATATTAATGTTTCAAAAACTATTAACATTTGCAAAATAGATTATGTTTTCAAATAGTTGTTTGTTTTCTAAAAAGTACTCAATGTTTTTCTCACACATTTCTTCAGGTTACAAAATCTGCTCCCATTTTCAAAAATTGACTCTGTTTTCAAAAAGTTGTTCATAATTTTTAAAGTGTACCGGATTTTCAAAAATTATTCGCACTTTAATTTTTTCTAGAGATTTCACAAACTGTTTACGTTTTTGATATTTGTTTGTCCTTAAAATCCTTTTGTTTTCCAATCTTAATTTTGTGGTGTGTGGTTAAATGTTTTGGGCCTCTCATTTAATCAGCAACATCCAGTTGTTCCAGCGGCTTGCGCGAGGAGTTTAGTGGCACCAGGTCGCAAGGTTGACTCCTCCGGATTATCTATTTTCTGTGTATTTTTACGTTGTGCGTTATGAAAAAGGAAAAAAACAACGTCGTTTCACACATGGTGGGCTGGCCCAGTCGCGTCCGCAATTGACATTTGTCTGTTTTTTTTTGGTATATTTACGTCGTGTATCATGAAAAAGAAAAAAATAGACTAAAACGGACAAGAAAAAAATCTCGCTTCGCGCCTGTTAAGCCGACCAATTCGCGTCCTCAGTCAACAACCCCGGGATTCAACCTGCCACGTCGACAATCCCTGTTTGGGAACACTCTCAAGGATAGGAGAGTTTGGTGTGCTGATTTCAGGGATTGGAAGTTCACGGTTCAATTTAGTTTTCATCTACAAGTTTAAGGGTTGTTTTGGACTTTTTCCTGCATTCACATGTCAATCCTCTCGTTCCCATGCATGCACAATTAAATATTTTTTCATTGTGTTTTTTGAGGGCACATGATAGGCTTGTTTCCACAACCTCGAGCATAACGCCGGCCTTTCATAATGCGCCTTTAGTCGCGGTGCAGCACCTTAAACACCCCACGCACCTTGACGGAGGGAGTATCTGATGAAGGTGCAGGTGAAGGTGCATGCTTCGATGCACATCGCGCCAACGAGGATTCGTCCCCCTCCTGAGATCAATAAGGGTCTTAGGAATCGAGCATAACTAGTCCCTCCATTCCTTTTTACGTCGCATATAAGATTTGTCTTAAGTCAAACATCATAAACATACCAAATTTACATACAATATGAAAGTTAATTCAATGATACATTTAATGATATCAAATTTATATTGTGAATGTCGATATTTTTCCTATAATGTTAGTCAAACTTTACTATGTTTGACTTTTGAAAAAACCTAAATGTGAGCTAAAAAGAAACGGAGAGACTACTTGATTGTAGCTGGGGTTATTTTCCCCGATTGTTATTTGAAGCAAACCTAGTTCATGTGGGGAGTGTCTAATTCTCGCTCCTAGCGATTGCTAATGACTCATCGCGTGCATCGCGAGGGTACTGGGCCAGGCAAGCAACACGACCTGAGTCCACGCGTCTCCCCTCTAAAGTAGCGACATGCTAAAAAAAAGGTAGTGACATGCTTCACTTAGAAAAACATATCGACTAACTTCGATAAGAAGAAAAAGAAGGCTACCAACGTGCAACAAGTGCTCATTTTTTTTTCTCTTGTTTTCACCTCTCATTTTTTGTCTACTCCCTAGTGTAAAATACACAAGTTTTAAAAAAGTATTTATGAAATGTACAATTAGTTCACATAATTTATTTAAAAAAAGTTCGTACAATGCAAAACAATCATGGCATGTAGAAAATTATTCACATGTTTAAAGATATCTTCATGCAATGTAAAATATTATTTGTGTAATTTTGAAAAATAAGTGTATCTAGTTAAATACAAGAGTTACCAGTAATAATAGCCATGCACACTTGGTTGTGAATGAAAACAACAACGTTAAATACCAGCCCGTTATGACACCCTTTCTAGCGCACTCCGTATAAGCTGGGACAAGGGCATCAGGAGGTTGAAGTCTCTCATTTTGTAACATACGCGAGGAGCAGGAATGCCACACACGAGCAGGGTGTTACCACCTCCGACGATGGTCCTCATATGTATAATCCGTTGTGCATACTCCCATTTGCAGAGTAAAATGCATGAACCATCCTTGAACTTGTAGGCAAGGACCGAAACGGTCCCTAAACTCTGAAACTGATCCAATACAGTCCCTAAAGTTGCTAATACGAACGCAGTACGATCCTGGAACTCTTGCGTGCAGTCCTGGACTACGTACGCGCATACGCTCACGTACGGCGCGAGGGCCAGGTCAGCCAACGCTGGGCGAAAGAAGACCTGACGCGCACCTACACTTTCACCCCTGTTCTGGACAAGTTGACGGCAGTGGTGAATTATGAAAATTGTACATATTATAGATACATTTACAGAACTGAATTTTGACAAATTATAGCATGCTGTACTCGACTCTTCCCAGTACACATATATCAAATGAAAACACTTAGATCGTAACTGAACTGTTGGCAGTACAAAAGCAAGATAAGTTCTGAAGATAAATAGTACATTAGCAGTAGTTTACAAATTCTTGTCAACTGATCTACCACTACAAGTACAAAAGCATAGATTTAGTAGTATCATGATCAGCAGAATGATCATAAACAGAACATAGCCATTACAAGTTCTGCACCTGATCATACGCAGAAACACAAAATTCATGAAGATCCCCATTTATGACTACACATTTCTCCTCACCTAAATTCATCAAACATGCTAACCCTTCCAGGTTTTTTGAAGCGTAGACTACTCTGATTGGAAGATGCACCCGTTTTCTTTGGATTGTTTCTCTTGAATTGGGATGAATGTAACCTTTCCTCCTCTGCCTTTGAATTATTTGCTGCAGTTTGTTTTTTCATATGATCCTCCATAGCTAGTTTCTTTGCTTGATCTACTAGTATGTCGTTCCTTTCTTCGGCTTTCCTCTTTCTCTGCTCCCACTCTTCATTCCTAGTTGTGTCCCCATGGTTATTCCGCATGTCCCAAGCTTGTTGCCTTGCAGCCTCCCCAGCCTCCTTAAATTGTTGCCAACCCATGTGCCTCTCCTCCTCGTTTGCTTGATGCAGAAGAAACTCTGCTTCCTCCTGCTGGAATGATGTACGTGCAATCATTCTCTTCTCATCAGCAAGCTTTTTTTTCTCCTCGGCTTTCCTTTGTCTTGATATTACTGCATTTTTCTTTCTTTCATCCATGCTTTGCCTTCTCTTCTCTGCCATTGCAAGTTTCTGTTCTTGGGCTATTTTCTTTTTCTCCTCACTAGCTTTTCTTTTTTCTTCTGCAACAATTCTTTTGTCTTCTAGTATTTCTTTCTTCTTCTCCTCGGCAGCTTATTTCTTAGCTAGTAGTTCATCCTTCCTTTTCTGAGCTGCTTGCAACAACTTTTCTTCTTCCTCTTTCAGCTTCGCCATTGCTGCATCAAACTTTGCTTGATCAGCTATTTCCCTTTTCTCTGCTGCAGCTCTGAGCTTTGCAATTGCAAGAACCTCTCTTTTCTGATGCACATTCCCCTCCTTCATTGCAGTGGTTGGAACGGTTGGTTGCTGAGGCGGTGCATGCATCTGGATGAAATAATTCTCTGGTAATGGCCCGTGTGCAACTGGTTCCCTTTGGCTAGAAACTCTTTGTAAAAGAATGAAGATACAATAAACAAATGGAAACAGTACATAGCAATGATCTCAGCCTCATATAGAAAGATGAAATAAACAGGAGGAAACATGGGTTAGGGCCATACCTCCTGGGTTAAGTTAGCAATGATCTCAGCCTCATAATGTTGCTGCTCATGTGGCACTATTCCCTTAGTTTGCTGGTTTTGTTCCTACACAGAGAAAATACATAGGTTAGGATCAAGCAATGGTCAAAAATAAGGAGGACAAAGCATCAGGTTCATCTCTAAGGTTCTACCTGAGTTGTAAGAGTTTCTTCCTCATCAGAGGAGGAAACATCGGGCTCAGCTCTTACCCTGGCAAACTTTTTCTTAGGTTTGAGCCCTAACTTGTAGTCCATGCAACCTCCTTTGTTTTGACCGGCTATACCACAGTAACTACAATGAATTATTGCCCCTTTCTTATTTATTTTCACTCCTTTCTTTCCTTCTTTATCCTCTGGTTGTTTTCTCCTATTGATCCTCCTCCTACCTCTCTGTTTACGCAATGGTGGTGGTGTGATATGTCTGCCATTCATTTTAGCCCACTCAGTAACATCCCTACAAGGCATAATTATGTGTTCATAGGCCTTGCAATATGTTGCAATTGAGTAGCATGAGTTAACCCTATCTTCTGGAGGAATCTTGTCGAACCTAAGTGCAGAAACTCCATGACAACATGGAATACCAGACAAGTCCCATCTCCTACAGCTGCACTTTTCTGTAACAGTGTCAACACTGAAATCCACGCCTCTATTATTTACCACAAACATGCCCTTTCCAGCAGGTGATGCAAGACAAGTTCTTGCTGCTTCAACATTCCTATCCAACTTTTTCCTTATCTTTGGACATATTGAACCATGCCACTTAATAGGCTCTTGTTGCTTGCCATAAGTTCTCCCCATGCACTGCCCTTTAATCCTTTGGCACATGCTTATAATGGGCATTTCCCTTGCTTCCAATATGTATTTGTTGAACACCTCACAATTATTGTTCAACAAAACATCACACTTAGGGAAATCATTTTGACAGGCCTTAACCCATGTTGGAGGTGCCAACTCCTCTAACCAATCATGGGCCTCCTTGTTTAGAACTAGCATCTCATTCATGTTTTGTCTAAATTGTCCTTCAGTACTACTTCTAGCACATTTCCAGAGTTGGTTCTCAAGGGCCTCACCTTTAAAGCTTTTGTTGAAATTCTGCCATAAATGTCTCACACAAAATCTGTGTGGGGAGTCACTAAACAGTTCTCTAACTGCCTTTATTAGACCCTGGTAAGGGAATATAAATTAATTAGATATGCAATACTATATTAGTTATATATGTAGTGCATATGTGAAATACTCACTTTTTGCTTGTCAGACATGATTGTCCAAAGAATACTGTTGACAATGCCTAGGTCTTGCTTGAGAGCTGTCAAAAACCACCTCCAAGCTTTTGTGTCTTCCCTCTGTACCACTGCATGTGCTATAGGAATAATACAGTCATTTGGATCCATTCCTACTGCACTAAGTAGAATCCCTCCAAACTGTGTCTTCAAGTGACATCCATCTAGGAAAATGATCGGCCTACAAGAAGATAGGAAACCCCTCTTGCATGCATCAAAGGAGAAATAGCATTTCTGAAACTGTCCATCATCAGCAAGTTCTACGAAGAAGGTACTACCAGGATTGGATCTCCTAAGCTCATTTGCATAGTCCCACAACATGTCATATTGTGCAATTTCATCTCCATATATCATATTAAATGCTAATGTCCTAGCTCTCCCAAGCTTGCTCCTTTTGATTGTCATGTTGAAATCTTCTTGCACAAGTGCCGCTAAACCCTTCAATGTCATCTTCTCATTTGCTCTTATTTTTTCCACATATTTTTTGGCAATGTACCTTGATGTAAAAGCCCTCACTTGCCACTTCTTGCTGCAATTATGATCACCATTAAAAGTCTTCACCATAATTGAATCTGTCCTATTGTCGAAAGATGCATACATATACCAGGGGCACCCATGCTCTGTACACTTAGCTCCAAGCCTTGTTAGGTCATTCTTGGGAAATTTGATGTTCACTCTCTCTTTGACACTATATTCTCTAATTGCCTTTCTTAGCAGATCAACCGATGAGAACAATTGCCCCACATGGAATTTAGGGTCATGCATATCTTCAGGTGCAAAGGCTTTAAAATTGAACTTCATTTCATCCTCATCTGAATCTGGAGCTTCTAGTTTTTCATCTTCAGAGTTGCAATCTTCTACAACATGCTTGCCTTTCTTGTCACTGACATAACGCAATTGATCTTGTGCCAAGTCCTCATCCCCATCTTCTATGTCAAAATCACTATCCACTATTTCTGGCACATAGTCACTATCATCAGAATCATCATTAGTGTGGCAATCCTCTTCTTCCTCCATTTCATCCTTCTTTCTTCTTGGCCTAACCATAACTCTCATTTGCTCTTTGCTGTCAAGTTCAATCTTTGCACTACCATTGTTATCCTCGACATAATTGCAACCGGTTGTGCTTTGCTGCTCAATCACAACAGTGTCAATGTTTTCCTTCTTAGGACTGAAAATAGGTGGTAGTTTAGCTACTGGATTAGCAATGATATCATCCCATTCTTTTTCTCCACCACCGTTGTAGCTGTCCTCATGATCCACATAAAACATTAGAAATTTGTGCCCATTCTTTACCACTCTCACAATGCTCTCTGTCTCTTCATCATTGGATAGCAACCTAGCACCATCTTCATTCAGTTGACACCCCGGCAGCAACCAATATAGACTAATCCTACCAGCAGTTTCATAACCGATGTTCTCTATCAAATCATCAAACATTCTGATGCATACAGAGGTACTGTCACAGAAATCATAACATGTCTTTGTGCCACTCAGATATGACCTATTGTTGCCGCTACCATGAAAAAATCCACCATGAATCAACTCCACAGTGAAAAAGGGGCTGTCTTTCCCTGAAACGAAGCATAATTAAACAAGTCAATCACTGAATTTAAACACAGCGTGATCAAACATGGCGACTGCTAACTTTCGGAAACCCTATATAGAAATAAACCCTAGCATAATACATATGAAATTCCATCTAATCGAACAGCAGAACATAGGGGAACTAGAAATCACTGCTTAATCCACCGGAAAATGATGCGCATCTTAACAAAATACCTAGCCACACAAGAAGAATTTCACTAACCGTATGTGGGCGCCGCAACCCCATCCAGCCGCCATATGGGGGCACCCATCAGCGCCGCAGAGCACCGCCGCCAGATGTGGCAGCGGGCCGCTTCGTTCCTCTGCCGTCCCTAGGAAGCTCAACTGCTGGAGCCTGGACCCGCCGACGATGAACAGGTGGCCGCTGCCGTCCAGGTCGGGAGAGTCTCTGACTCTGTCTTCACGACAGGAACAGGGGAGGGCGGATGAGTGAGAGAGGAAGATCTAGAGGGGTGAATGCTAAAACACTACCCACTCGCATCGGCAGCGTTGGCTGACCTGGCCCTCGCGCCGTACGTGAGCTTATGCGCGTACGTAGTCCAGGACTGCACGCACGAGTTCCAGGATCGTACTGCGTTCGTATTAGCAACTTTAGGGACTGTATTGGATCAGTTTCAGAGTTTAGGGACCGTTTCGCTCCTTGCCTGCAAGTTCAAGGATGGTTCATGCATTTTACTCCCCATTTGCATATTCGGTAGACATGAGGACGCTCCTACTTTCAAACCCTCAGAACTATATCCACGACAATAATACAAGTGTGGCAAAAATGGTGTGGCAAACTGTGAGAAAGTTAGTCACTAACCAAGCAGGCCGCAATTGTTCTTATTAGCATCTATCGTAATATCTTGTGCCACCGACCATAGACAATTTCTCTCAGCTAAGTCAGCTTAAATTTTAACATCTCATTAGCTTCTAGACGTGCAAATGATTTGAATGGTTTACTTATGTATGTTTTATTTAAAAAATTAGACAGTTTTCATTAATCCAGATTAGCATCAGCAGAAGATTAATGACATGGCAAATTGTATACAGTAGACTAGAAACATCTAGCATGTATACAAATTGACCAAAGGCACATGTCAATAGAGAGAGGTTCAGAACATGCGAGAGTTCAGCGAAAACTCTGGTGCTACAACGTCGTCAGCATGGTGGCGAAGAAGAGGTGGCTGTCTATCGTAGAGGAAGCAGGCGGACAGACTACACTTTGGTGCAGGTTCTCAAGGGATGCAGTTTTAGAGCAACTCCAACAAGGCGCACGAAAGAAAGCGTGCACGATAAAAACCGTGATTTTCGCGCGCGTTGGGTCGTTCGGCACGCTCCAGCCAGTGGCGGAGCCAGGAATACAGTATGAGGAGGGCCAAGTGTAGTAAATCTTTGTTAGGGAGGGCCATCTCATAAAATACACCAGTTTAGCTACCACTGATCATATATTAGCATGCATATTTTTTTGATTGATTGCAAGTTTTTGTTGGTAGCTTACCAAGCTAGCCGCTTGGTATATTAGCATGCATATTAGGCTTAATACAACAATGTTAGGGGTGGCCAGGCCCCTGCTGGTCCCCCTTCTCCGCCATTGGCTCCAGCGAAGGCACAAAACCGCGGCGCGCTAAAAAAGTTCCACGCGTGGGGAAAAGCGGCCGTCCGCGCGCCAACTTTGGTGCGCGTTTCGGTCCAGCGCCTCGTCGCCGCCGCGCCATGCCGCCACGCCCCCGGAGCAGCTCGGGCTTCCGCGGCGTCCCCGAACGCCCGTCTGGCATGTTCTACGTCGAGATCCGTTCTGGCAACACGCGTCTCGGCCTCGGCACGTACGAGACCGCCCATGAGGCCGTCCGTGCATACGACGCGGCGGCGTGGCAACTCCGGCGGCCTCCTTAACAAATGAATTTCGACGACGTCTTCACGGCTGAACAGGCGCGGCGGGTCGCGCCTCCCCCGCGTCTGGCCACCAAGGCGGACCGCCGCGCCCAGCGCAGTGGGACTGCCGCGTGTTGATCGCCCAAAGAGACGAGGACGACATGGCGGAGTGGCGCCGCCTCCACCCGGAGGACGTCGTCGCCGAGCATGAGTTCTACGCGAATAGGAGGGCGCAACAAGTTGCCGAATGCCTAGACGAACGAAGGCACAAGGCATTGGCTATTTCCCACCTGGACATGCCGAACTCGGACTGGGACACGAGCGACGACCGGTGGGCGGACGTGTTTCTTACGACGTCCGACTACACCACCCAGGGGGATGAAGAGTAGTCTAGGCGCATTTTTATTTTACTAGCGTTTTTCATTTGTATCGTATGAACTGCATGTGGTGTTGGGCTTGAAGTATGCTATGAATTGAAATCTTATTGTTGATTTTTGTGTGCTTGATCTTCTTGATATGGGGTTTCTGCTGGGCACGCGGGCTGTAAATTTAACGCGCCTGCTGGAGCTACCGCGGTGCGCCTTACTTTGCCGCGCCTGTTGGAGCAAACGCATTCCCACGCGCTAAAAAACGCTATTTCGGCGCTGCATAATTTTTTTAGCTCGCCTGTTGAAGTTGCTCTTAGAAGGCTACTCGCTCGGATGGCCATGCACGCAGTTGGATGGGTTCGCCGGAGAAGCAGCTTAGCACTAGGAACTCGGACATGGCGTGTGTATTCTCTTTACCGTTGTGTCTATTCTGCATGTAGCATCTCTCCTCTGCATCTCCTCAACATAGAGAGGACGTATGGGAGAGTGAGAATATGCAACTGACCTGGGAGGAACTCTCTGAAAGTGAAAAACGCGTCCATGATGAGAACGAGTATTGGCACGTATACCCAAAGATGGGCACTGCATTGCCATGTAAAAAGTTAGTTCTTCTAGATCTAGCAAGATGCATAACATTAGGCCGAACTCGAATGCGATTCACGTAAGTGGATGGACTTTGCGCTGCATGCCGTGGCACGGAGTAAGTGAGCGAGCGTGTACGTTGTTGCTCTCTTTTCTCATGCTACAAGGAGCAGTACAATAACCATGTTACTCTTTTTAACCAGCAGTATGGTGCTTTACTTGCACACTTACTACCTCCGTCCGGATTTATTAGGCTTCCTTTTATTTTGCGTCAAAGTTTAATCATGAATTTGAACTTATAAAATATAAATTCCATCTTATAATAATATATCATGAAAAACCTCTTTCAAATACAAATCAATCAATATATTTTTTATAGCAACATGCTTTATATTTTTTAGTTAAATATAGATGGTTAAAGTTGGACCCGAAATATAAGGGGGCTTAATAAATCCAGACACCATGCAACGCAAATAGAACGTTCAGATTTCAGAGTTTTAGATTTGGGCCGAGTACTCATTGGTAGTCTTGATTGATTCTCCAGATGCTAGATTGATTGATGGCGTGCATCGAAAGCCTCCTCGTCGGCGCGATCTGTCAGAAGGTCAATGCATCGAAAGCACCTTCCCCACAGAGATGGACAAATAGATAGAACATGGGCTTTCCACTCGGTCAGTCACTCGACCAGGCCCATGCAGTGCACACCTTCCTGTGTACTATACGCCGCAGCAAGATCCGACACTGTGGCAGACGAACACAGTTTAACTACTCCCAGTACACTCCTCATCGTCAACGGGAAATCGCCATTGATTCCGGTGTCGAGCCTCGAGCGATCACAGATGCCTCACCACCGGTATATAAAGAAGGTCGCACTCACCGACGGAATGCCACACTCGCAAGTAAGTCAACACCACCACCAAGCTTCTCCGGCCAAGAAAGATGGCGCGGCCCCCCCTCCTCGTCCTGGCCCTCTCGCTAGCCGTGCTGGCGTGGCCGGCGTCGTGCAAGCGTGTGCGGTCGGTGCTCGCCCCGGTCACCAAGGACCCCGCCACCCGCCTCTACACCATGCCATTCCACTACGGCGCCAACCTCGTCGTCGACGTCGCCGGCCCGCTCGTCTGGTCGACGTGCGCGCCCGACCACCTGCCGGCCGCGTTCCCGTGCAAGAGCGCCACCTGCAGGCTCGCGAACAAGTACCACGCCCCGAGCTGCCATGAGAGCGCGGCTGACAAGCTCTGCGACCGCAGTCACAAGGTGTGCAGGGCCTTCCCGTACAACCCGGTCACCGGCGCGTGCGCGGCCGGGGACCTGATCCACACCAGGTTCGTCGCCAACACCACCGACGGGACGAACCCCGTGAGCCAGGTGAATGTCCGGGCCGTGGCGGCGTGCGCGCCGAGCACACTCCTCGAGTCGCTGCCGCAGGGCGCGTCGGGCGTGGCGGGGCTCGCGGGTTCCGACCTGGCGCTGCCGGCGCAGGAGGCGTCCGAGCAGAAGGTCCCCAACAAGTTCCTCCTCTGCCTCCCTCGCGGCCTCTCGACCGACCCCGGCGTGGCCGTCTTCGGCGGCGGCTCGCTCTATTTCCTGCCGCAGCCGGAGAGGGACTACACGAAGGAGCTGGCCTACACGCCGCTCGTGGCCAA
The DNA here is from genome assembly GCA_039707655.1 of Elymus sibiricus. Classification (NCBI taxonomy): domain Eukaryota; kingdom Viridiplantae; phylum Streptophyta; class Magnoliopsida; order Poales; family Poaceae; genus Elymus; species Elymus sibiricus. The sequence goes on from CM077667.1 coordinate 477,430,100, forward strand.
GAAGGGCAACCCGGCGCACTACATCTCGATCAAGTCCATCGCCGTGGAGAGCGCCCGCGTGGCCGTCCCGACGCAGGCGCTGGCCACCGGCGGGGCGGTGCTCTGCACGAGGGTGCCCTTCACCCTGCTCCGCTCCGACGTGTTCCTCCCGTTGGTGGACGCGTTCACCAAGGCGCTGGCGAAGCAGGGCGCGCAGGGCGGGCCCGTGGCGAAGGCGGTGAAGCCCTACGCGCCGTTCCAGCTGTGCTACGACACGCGGACGCTGGCCAACACGCGGATCGGGTACCTGGTGCCGGCCGTGACGCTGACGCTGGCCGGCGGGAAGAACTGGACGTGGGACGGGTTGAGCTCGATGGTGGACATGGGGCCCACGACGGCGTGCCTGGCGTTCTTGCAGATGGCGGGGGTGAAGGGCGGGGACGGCAGCGCGCCGGCGGTGATCATCGGAGGGTTCCAGATGGAGAACACCGTGCTGGAGTTCGACATGAAGAAGAAGCGGCTCGGGTTCGCCAGGCTGCCGTCTTTCACGCAGTGCAGCCACTTCAATTTTACTAGGGCCGGCTAGAAATTTTTGTTGTCGGTGATAATAAATCTGTATCTCTAGCTAGTGCTACTGGATGCCCAGTCCCCTTGATCTTTTTAAGTCTACATTTTCGTCCAAGTCATTTTCCAAAAATGCACCTGTTTGTGCGTGGTTGAGATTCATAGAATTAAACAAGTAGCACAATTATTTGTATCTTTTTTTGTTTCCCGATTTAGCTTTGTGTTAAGTCGAACCTTGGTAAGTTTGATCAATTTCATGATAAAATGTATCAACATACACAATATCAAATAAATACAATATGAAAATATATTTTATAGTGGAACTAATGTTATTGATTTGGTATTATGAATGTTGATTTTCTTTTTAATTAACTTGTGAAAAATTAAAATGTTTGACCAGAGTTATATACAGAGGCTATTATAGATTGAGGGGAAGAGAAGAGTGATTTTACAGGATCTTTGTGTTCCCAACGACTTCCTTCTCCAATCAGTTTCGCCTCCGCCAAGAATTGAGTGCTCTATAACCATTTGCCAGATCCTCCTAGTGAATCGGCCGATTTGGGGAACCGGCTATGAATGGATATTTTTTCACACGACTAAGTAAGCTACATGTAAGAAATTAGGTTTTTATATCATTCATTCGATACCTTGCCTCCAATCTCGGGGTTTAAATAGTTGCTTACAATAATCATGGTAAGAACCATTAAAATATGGTAAACACCAATAATGATATACTCTGTCATATTATTGAGAAGTCATCTGCTATATTATTGATAGGTAAATGTTTCCAGCCGGAGCGCCGGCTGGGACGTTCTGTCGGACGTGCAACGCGCGTTGGATCTCTTCCGATCTAAAGACCCCCGTACTGCCACGTGTCCGACGAACCTGTTTTTTTTTTCCTTTGCTCACTTCTTGCTACAACAGTCCAGATAGGATAGGGTTGCGGAGAGGGCGGCATTTCGTGTGAGGGCGACGGGGGTGGCGGCGGCGTCCCGGGACAGATCACGATTCTTCAGCGAGCTATGGCACCCCCGGGAGGTAACCCCCTCTCGTGCACCCCCTTTGTGCCCCCCCCCCCCCCCCCCCCCGAAATCGCATGGGTGAACGGGGGTAGCGCGGCCGTCAGGGCTGCACACGGGGTGGCGCTCCTGCGCTGGGGAGAGAGTAGCGGAGCGGGGTGTTTGTGTGGTTCCAGCAAATGTCGATGCGGGTAGAAGCATTTTAGGACACTGGATATAGCTCTGCCGTGCCGATGCTCGGCCCGCACTCTTTATGGTTGCAGCAAAACCAGGTGATCGTTGTAACAAAATTAATTGTTGGATGCAGCTCCGCCACGTGCCATCAGTTTCTGTGGTGTTTGTCTCCGCATCCCCCGCTCTAGCCTCACCTGGGCCTCCCCTCGCCAGAGATCCTCAGTCGCCCTCGGTGGAATCGCTGGCATTTTACACCCATTGGCTATCTGGAGAAAAGATCTAAATTGATCTAAATGAAACAATCAAATTTTGTAAACATGTATCTTTTTTTCCTAGATAAAGACTGCACCTGTTTTCAGTGTCAAACCCAATAAACAAGACAATAGATTTTTATTGTAAACCCATCCAACACACTATGTAGTTCACCGAACGTTTTGGCTGCCTAATAAGGAGCAAAACAGCAGAGCCATCCCCAGGAAGCTATCAACAATTTGTTACTACAACCCACGCACACATCACCACTACAGTAGCTCCATGTCACCTGCAGTGTCTGAACCATTAGCATAAACAGGGTGGAGGGTGCGTTGCCAATATATGTTTCAATATATGCTTGCCAGATCTGTGTGTATAATGTATGTTTTTCATTAGATGTTACCATGTTTTGTTTCTAGCTACCGCTGTTTATGTTTCTAGGTACTGTTTGTGTGTGTGTATGTGTGTGTGTGTGTGTGTGTGTGTGTGGGTGTGGGTGGGTGTGTGTGTGTGTGTGCTTGCATGTTTTTTTCTCTCTATCTACTGTTTTGATTGAGTTCTTTTTTTTTCTCTTTGTCTAGTTGTTGCAGGCACCTCTACTGAGAATGAGGGGAGTAAGAAGGTTAAGAAGAAGAATAAGAAGAAAGAAAATCTATGCGGGTTCAAGACGAGGTTTAATTCAAAATGGCTAGGTGATCTTGCGAACCTGTTATCACTGGCAAAACAGAGTATCATAAGGAGTGACCCCTTTGGAGATTTATTGGACATCAAGCCCTTCAAGGTACCGCACGAGCTTATCAAGTTTGTTGTGATGCACACAAACCACACACTTCGAGAGTTCAAAAACAAGAACAAATCCATCAAGTTCAGCAAAATTATGGTGAAAAGGATTTTCAATGTGCCATCCGGTGATAGTCCATTGAAGATTCTTAAGAGGTGTTGAACATGACCTCCGCAACATTTACAAGGAGGGGAATAGGGCGCCAATTGCCCATGTTTTCAAGTAGCTCAAAGATTGCAGCGATACGGACGAAGTTATGATAAAGAGAACATGGGCATTCATTGCGTTGGCAATAGTTGTGTGCCCAGGCACCGGCAACATGCTCAACCTTGAGTATCTAGCTTCCCTTGAAAACATGGATTCGGTACAAAACCTTGCTTGGGATGAACACTTATTGACACGAGCTATGGAGGAGGTGGAGTCTTTCAAGAGAAGAAGCGGATGCAAGCAACAATTGAAAATCCAGCAGAGTTTCATATCTGCTCATGTCTGCCCATGTTAGCGGTATGCAACGTTTCCATTATGAAACACCTCCTTTCCTTTCATTGCTGCACATACATCTCTATATCTTGCATTCATGCTTTCGTTGTCTATTTTTATGCATATCATATACATGGATCATCATGATATCCCACCCGGCCTCCCAAATGAGCATGTCATGGATACATTATGTTTGTTAAAAGGATTTCGCTTGGGTGGATAAAGTTGACAAGAACAAGCTTACTCTTGTCCAATGTTTCTATAGGAAGCACACACAAGTAATTTTTCTTGATCCCATATATATTCCTGCAGCCTTTCTATGCTCACTTAATTTGTATGTAGCAATGTTTGCTTTCATGTCAGCTTATGGCAACCATTTTATTCTTCCTCTCATGTTTTTTTGTTTCCTTTTTGTTCCTAGTTCCGGAGTTTGTTCAACACGCCGTATGCCACACAACTTATGGGTTAAGGAGATGGTCCTGAAGCAGCATGTGGGCAGGGGGTTGCTGCAGAAGTAGCTAGTGGCCAAGGAAGCCAAAATCAAGGTGTTGAAACTCAAGCAAAGGACTCTCAATCAAATGAGGCTCAAACAAATGTTGAGGTTGAACCAAATTTATCATCATCTCTCAATGATTGGCTCCAACAATCATTCCCTAGAATGCAATATCCTAGGGTACTTTTTTTCATCTTCACTTTTCTCTTTTATTTGTATTTATTTTTATATAGTTTTGTTTCTGCATTAATTTTGTACACAATTGCAAGTGCGACAACCATTATTCTGATGTGCTACAACCACATTGTGTTTTTGTTACATATGGGGGTTGAAGTGCATTATTACTTGTTTTTTGCTACAACCATTATTCTGATATGCTTCAACCATAATATGTTTTTGCTACATAAGGGGTTGAAGTGCATTTCTATATATTTTTGCTACAAACACATTCTGATTTTGCTACAACCATCACTCTGATGTGCTACAACCATAATATGTTTTTGATACATAGTGGTTCAGGTGCTAAACTACTTGCCTTGCTTCATCCATGTCTCTAATTTGCTGCAACGATGTAATATTTTTAATAAATCCATATTTTTCAAAAGGTACATGCATAATTGTTTCAAAATACTTATAAGATGACTAATTTGTTCAACACATACCATTTTGTAAGTACCAGCTCAGTTCAAGATGTTGTATGACAAGCACAAGGGTATTTTAATAGTGGAGGTTGATGATGTATTAGAAAAGTGTTGGCTTAATATTGACTTGTACATATATTTGTACTAAAGTATTATAATTCCCTATAACTTGATTTGTTACTAGTTACATTTAATAATATTAAATGGTGTTTTCACTAAAATACAATTTTTGATACTTTAATTCTACATTGTATTTTTAATGCTGTAAGTAGTTGACTCAAATATTGACATGAAATTTGTTATAATCTCAGTATAATGTCAACATTAATTTATTTAAGAAACATGTGCCCAATAGTACATAATTATTTTAAATAATATGTTGCTTTTGAATAACATGCGAAGTTTATTTATTATATGGGCTTCTCCCTAACGATAATGAAAGTAAAAAATGTAATACAATACAAATATGCTCTATGAATTACTTTGTGGCATTCACATGTATTTGCCTGTGTTTATATGTTTTCAAACGAAACTAGGACTATCTTGAAATATCTTCATGGGGGGTTATAGACGATGTTGATAGAATCTACTATGTAGACTATTTGAAGATTGAGATATAATAACTAATATTATTATGGATTGTTATATGAATTTTTAAGTTTATTTACATTTCATTAATTGCCTCGGTGTATAATAATTTATATATATTCATGAACACAACAAACATTTAGAAATGTAGGTACAAATCATACTTGAAGAAGCTACCCGAACATAAGAAAAGACATTCCCCAAGTGAAAAGTGACGCAATTTTGAGCGCATGCCTCACCTGGACCCTAGAAAACTCGATTAGGGCCCTCGTAAGCCCATTTCGGGCCCCCAAGGCGCGTTCTGCCTTCGTCCACTCATTCCACGTCGCTGCCTGGCCCTCCTCATATACGCCGCCTCCTCCCTTCATGTGATGTGCCTCCTCATCGTTGGGCCCTGCTCCCCGGCCTTCGATGGCATGCTTGTCCCGACGATGTTTGACGTCGACAGGTTGCGTCCGAATTAGGATAGTCCTCACGGTAGCCATACCGTCCAAGCTCTGAGATGCCCGACGATGTTCTACATCCCCGCGGGTGCCCTCCTAATCATCGCCAAGCCCATCGGTTAGGCCCCAATTGCCTCACATAGAGTTAGGCCGCACGCTCGAGCCGAACACGGGTACCGCCACCCTGTCCGGGCCACACTAGTAGGTCACTAATCCCTACCGACTTCATGAAAGGTGGGGCTGTCACTGATAGCCCTATGGGATACATACTAGCTTTGACTTGATCATTTTCATATATTGGGTAAGATAGATAACGCATAGCATTCCACTGTAAATTCATACTCCCTCAGTCCCGAGTACATGCTTAATGCCAAAAATCTCCCGTCTTATATGTCTTTCTTACCTCAATTTCAAAACAATTGAAGTTTTAGAGTTGTCCTAAGTCAAACTTGGCCCCACTAAAAAAAAAAACTTGGCCCCACTCACAAAGGTTGGGTCCGACTCGGAGCCTCGGTCAGACTCACAATTCAGCTACAACGCAATTGGGTGGCTCCTTGCAGTTGTTTGCAGCCTACGGGGAGTGTGGAATCGACCACCCTCTGCCAGGCATACACCATGAAGTGCGCTACTCATCGACATTAAGAGACGACCGAGCGTATATGGTAATGATGTACCCCTGCATGGTTAAATCTATTTGAATAGTTGTGCCCACAGTTATGGACGACTTGTAGATGAGTTACTTGATCATAGAAAAACTTGAACTAATGATTAATAAAAATTGCCAACCGTGCGACTGCCTTGGGGATTAATTATTCTTCATGGGTGATGCGAGGGGGGGTGGGGTGCAAGATGTACTATGTTTGCAGTTAGGTTCGGTGGGTAGAGTAAATGTTGTCGCGACACATATCCAATGTGGATGGCCTCAGATTTTATTTTTCTTCTTCTTTGTAAGCCAATTTATTCGGCGTTCTCAATAATTAGTAATACATGGTTGTGTGCGTCATGGGCCAAGGTTTTTCCCCTCATTTTGAAAAAAATTGAAGTGCGCTACCAACAAGGGGTCTACAGATGAGCTGCCGGCACGCATGTCCCAATAAATCACACGTTGAGAAAGGGCGGGCAGATCAGTCACTTGATCACTTTTGATTACCATCCTCTTAACACCTAATTAATAAGGTTTTGTTCACACAACCTCATCTAACCTTCAAATAGCACCCCATCTAGGAACCTCCTACTACATATAAACATGAACAGCTGAGAGCTTCTCTATCAGACACATGCACACACTCACACCGAGACTCAGAGAGAGGCAGAGGACATGGGGAGGTAGCCATGCTGCGCCAAGGAGGGCCTGAACAGAGGGGCATGGACGTCAATGGAGGACGACATCCTGGCCTCCTACATCAACGCGCACGGCGAGGCCAAGTGGGGCAGCCTCCCCAAACGACCAGGTAGGTTACAGTACACATACACCATCGTCTCTGTAAGGCATTAGATTCAGATCTCAGCATCTGGTTATTCTGTATTAGCAATTCCTGGGATATAATGAACCTCAAGGGCAAAGGTTTGAATCTTACTTCAACCTTCAATCCGATATCACCAGCTATGATGGGATCCTATGTGCACGGAGAACGTGTGGTTGAATATGCCTCAACCGACATGTTTGGAGACTATGAATAGTCTCCTAGTCTCCTGAGTGGTCAATATAATTTATGTCCATTCATGATGTTGTAACAATAACATAAATATTGTTGTCATCATATATTGTATATCACAATATATTGTATCAGCACTTTGTACAAATACATTTATATGTATTCTATATATCTGACAGTGATTTTCATATTGAGAATCTTCATGTCTATATATAGATTTCTACGGGAGTCAATCTGATGAAAGATGATATGTGCCTTGTGGACATATGCACCACAAACTCTATACTCAGGGAAGTGAAATGTTTCCGCTCTCATTGAGAGAAAGGAGATATTTTAAAATCGCTAGACGCGATGAGGTATTTGTTGGCTCAACTCGAGTCATATTTACTATCCCCGTGGGTACTCGAGTAACGTCAGGATGCTTTATTGTTTCCCGGTTAAACTCGTACCCTACTAAACCATGGAGATATCCGTCAAAATAGTTTCTGTAGCGAAACTTATGATGAGAACAAAGAGGAATACATTCTCGGCACATTCTCCATGTATCATCTGGATTGTACTACACATACTACAAAACCCGTAGCACATGTTGCGTCCAAGATAGTTTTCCAAAATGTTTTGTATATGACAAACTTGGAATACTCGCCTTGGTCATCCAGGCATTGGGTTGAAACCGAAACTATCAGCAATTCCATTGGTTTATGATTATTACGATGCTAAATTCTAACAATATTTGGATTTTGTGTGCACTACATGTGACACAGGGAAGCTAATTTTAAGGTTCGCATACCTTAAAGTTTACGCTGAACCACTCAGACTCCTTGAATGCATCAAGTTGAGGTAAGTGGCTCTTCCCATCCATTGACTATACTATTCAGGTGTTCCATGGTTCTAAACGACACATCTATATGATGGTCTCAAGTGTGGTTTATCCACACGAAACCATTGACTCATTATCCTGACATCGATTTCAAGCAAATCGAATGGATAACAATGCAGAATTCTCCTTGAGTGCCTTCTCTATGGCCCTTGGATTGAAGTTTAGCAATTTGTCCTAATGTCTAGACTCAAAATGGTTTGGTAGAATCCTTTATCCAAAGAGTTAAGCTCGTTGCATTATCTTTACTTTGGAATTGTAACTTACCAACTTTACGTTGGAGTCATGAAGTTTTACACGCTTATGACAGAACTGCACAATATTGTTCCCCTCTATCTTTGATACGTGGAAATCTACCAAGTATTTCCCATCTGTGGTAATTCGGTTGCATACCGATATCACCACCCAGCATACATCATTGCCCCCTCAACATATAGTTGGGATCTGTGTGAGGAATAATTGTATTTCCGTCAATACTTCAAGCCCCTCACATGGGGAGTTATTCAAGGCCAGTATGCTGATTCAATGAGGAACATTTCCAGGCATTAGGGGGAGATTTCAAGTACCATAAAGAATGCCAGGAAATTAGTGGAATGTTCAACAAATTTCTGCCTCAAATCCACGTACTCAAAGATCTGAGCCATGCGTTCAGAAGATTTGCAACACATTGCAAATAACCTGCCAGATTCATTTACTGACTATAAAGGTGTCACCCAATCCTACAATCCTGTAAAAGTACGCCTGAAAGAGTGGAGGTACCAACAAAAACCACTCCACTCCCCGTTTGATACAACAGGGGGAGATGTATGGCAAAAGTACATCAGGATTCAGCTTCTTACAAGCAAGGATATCAAGGCCTATGAATCAGTAAATGCAAGTCAACCTCACGTTGACAGACACCTAATGGGTAGTATATACCCAGTGGATGGGAAACCTCCACCAACCCAGGTCATAGTGCACACAATGACCGGGACATCGGAATACCCGACTCAGCCGCATTGGGAAATCGCGAGCAGTCACCATGGGTAACGATATTTCCATCAACTATATATTGATATATAGATTCTGGAGAATCATATAGCCAGAAGTCTACAATTGTCGACATACATTTCTCAACTAGATTGCAAAAACCTTTCAAATGATTCAGATCCAAAGACCATGGCCATGGCAAAGTGTGAATAACACTCGGACTGAACTCGAGCAAAGGGTATAATCTACGTAGAAATAATCTTGCTCAATAGTGGGAAGCTATTCATACGCAATACCTACACCAGTTTTCTTCTAGAAACAAAATTGAGAACAACGAGGTGGTGAAACAAAGAGCAAGTATTGTAGCACAAGGGTTCACGCAGATACCCAACTATTCTCCAGAGGTGGAATCTCTTTCCGATAACTTATATCATTGGCAGTACAAAATCATCTATCTCTGCAGTTGATAGATGTAGTGATTACATATCCATGTGGATCACTAGATTCAAACATAGATGGTTCCCATTGGAATCTCGCTTCTAAATCGAAATGCAAAATGCAACATACATTGTGTAAAATCAGTAAGTCACCATACGACTTATTGTTGTCGGTACATATGGTACAACCGACGTAGTGAGATCCTTATACACAAGGATTACTCCTACAATGATGATTATCCATGTTTGTGTGTCTGCAATGACGACACATGTAATCATCTAAATGACGGAGTTTAAAATGAAGGATTTGGGTAAACCAAAATACCGCTCGTTACTATAGCTTGAGCACCTTCATTCATACATTATGGTATACTATGTTGTCTATATACATAATATATTGGAGAAATTCATTGTGGACAAATATTATCCATCCATAACTCTCATGGTAGTTCATTTTCTAGACGTAGAGAAAGATCTATTTAGACCAAGAGATGATGGAAATGAGATATTGGGACTCAACGTTTCATAATGCCATTGGATCCACCAAACACAATTGGTTGGTACTCAAGAATATCTTTCAATATCTCCAAGGCATCAAACATCTTGTCCTGGTTTTTCAGTTTCACAAAAATGTGAACACCGATATCATTGAATACATCGATCAGATCCCCACCATGTCAAATCATAGACAAGCTTAGTGTTCCTACTAGGTGTGGTAGCCCTCTCATGAAGAGTCTTCGAAACAGACCTCTTGGCTACATCCACTAACCATTATCTCAACGATAATGTCTCTTGTGTAGCTCGGATGCAAACATGTTACGTAATAAGCAGTATTGCTACATTGCTCATCTTGCAAGTCAAATCATACAACAAACTTGTACGTTTGTTCACAAAGTCTCTACCAACTTCGTTCCTGGAATTGGTATTCGACGACTTTGAGATATGCAAGAATTAGGGGGAGTATCTTCCTGAATTGTACCTGTTCAATGCATCATATTATACTCTTTTTCCCTTCATGAGTTTACTATACAGGTTCTCATAAAGGTTTTTAATGAGGTAATATCAACACAAGACCATATGTCATATTTTCTGTTTTCCCCACCGGGGTTTTTAAGAAAGTATATACGACATATTTATTGTACTCTACACTCTATGAGTCTTCTCATATTGAGCTAAAAGAGACAATAACCATTATATGTTGCATCATTTTCTTCTTATTTTTCCACTGGGTTTGCAGGAGTTTTAGCAACATATCAAACACATATATCCTCACTTTTTCGCACATGGTTTTGGAGGAGTTTTCGAGATGATAATACTTACACTAAAAGGCATGGATTAGGGGGCGTGTTAGGATTTAATTAATCCTATTCATCCCTGCTTTTCCTGACATTGGCGGTTGCCTCATGACGCTTCGGACACACCCCTTCGGGGGCTATATATATGTGTAATCCAACATAAATAAAGACGACGGTTCACTTTACATCTATTGTCTCTCGTTCCCTACTCGAAACAGTGTGCATCATGGGCCAAGGTTTTTCCCCTCATTTGGAAAAAAATGTAAGTGCGCTACCAACAAGGGGTCTACAGATGAGCTGCCGGCACGCATGTCCCAATCAATCACACGTTGAGAAAGGGCGGGAAGATCAGTCACTTGATCACTTTTGATTACCATCCTCTTAACACCTAATTAATACGGTTTCGTTCACACAACCTCATATAACCTTCAAATAGCACCCCATCTAGGAACCTCCTACTGCATATAAACATGAACAGATGAGAGCTTCTCTGTCGGACACATGCACACACTCACACCGAGACTCAGAGAGAGGCGGAGGACATGGGGAGGTAGCCATGCTGCGCCAAGGAGGCCCTGAACAGAGGGGAGTGGACGTCAATGGAGGACGACATCCTGGTGTCCTACATCAATGCGCACGGCGAGGGCAAGTGGGGCAGCCTCCCCAAACGAGCAGGTAGGTTACAATACACACTGTAAGTTAGGGATTGCATGCATCGATGATTCTCATTGATGGTGCGCTAGGCACATATATAGATACAAGGGGTGCAACTCATGTCTTGTCTCCCAAGTTACATACAGAATACAAAGAGAGGGAGACGTGACAGGTGTCGATGTCAAAACCGGCATATCTCGTAGTAGGGGTCCTAAGCTAGGCGTCTTGGAGCGATGGTAACAAAGGGACGAAGGAGACGATGTTTACCCAGGTTCGGGCCCTCCTATGGAGGTAAAACCCTACGTCCTGCTTGATTATATTCATATGGGGATAGTACAGAGTACATGTGTCTACCACGAGATTATGATATGTAATGTCATATATTGATCTATTGACTAGCCTGGCCTCGGTTTATATATGCACCGTAGGCCTAGGGTTGAGAGGAGTCCTTGTCTTGTGCGCCAAGTCTTGTGGAATCCTCCTTGTATTCGGCATCATGGGCTGTCCGGACTGGCCCATTAGTAAACCGCCATGGGGGTCCTCGGCCCGACCCATAGGTCGGGAGACGACGTGGTGAGTACCCCCTAGTCCAGGACACCGTCAGTAGCCCCCTGAACCGGTCTTCAAGTTGGGGACGCTCCTCGGTTCTTCCGAACAGTTCTTTGTCTTCGGTCGTCGGCCTTGGAAACTGGTTCAACAAATCTTCCCATCTTCGATCTTGAGGATCGCCGAGCTGAATCCGTAAAGTTCACACGTCGGGCATCCGAGGAGCCCCTTTAAGTTATCGGCCTTTATCAATGCCTTATTATTTTTTACGCCACACCTCGGGTTTGAAGGGTTTCCCGTGCGGCGGTGTCCTCTTGCGTCCGAGCTCCAACGCCGAACTGCATCTGAGGTGTCTTTTTATAGCCGAGCTCCAACGCCGGACTATGTCCGAGCTCCAATGCCGGACTGTGTTCGAGGTGTATTTTTAGCCGAGCTCCAACGCTGGTCGGCATCCGAGGTGTCATAGACTACCTTGGTCATGAAAAGTTTGGAGGAGTTCAACCGAACATAATGCCGGAAAAGCCCTCTAGGGAGACAACCACTCGCGTCCGAGCTTGATGCCGGACTGCGTCCGAGGTGTCTTTTTGTAGCCGAAGTCTAATGCTGTTCGGCATCCGAAGCGTCATAGATTACCTCGGTCTTGGAAAGATTGGAGGAGTTCAACAAAACATAATGCTGGAAACGTCCTCTGTGGAGCCAGCCATTCACATCCGAGCTTTTATGCCGGACTGCTTCTGAGGCGTCTCCGACCTTGAGCTTTACGCCGGACTGCTTCCGAGCTCCAACGCCGGACTGCATCCGAGCTCCAATGATGACCAGCGTCCGAGGTATCATAAAGTACCTTGGACCTTAAAAATTAAAGGAATTCATCCGGGCTTAATGCCGGAAATGCTCTCTATGGAGCCAGCCACTTGTGCCCGAGCTTTATGCCGGACTGCTTCCGAGGTGGTGCACCACCTCGGCCATGGGCTGATCTTTGTAAATTTAATTCCAAGTTATGCAATTTATTCTCTGCCGAGATATATAGCCAGTAGCCCTCAAGGTGTGTGTCGGTCTAAAACCCGAGATGCACCTGAAGAATGACATAAAACCGCTGATCCCAGTAGCCCCTGAGACTCAGGTCGATTCGCAAAATCGGCCTGAGGATCAACTCCTAGCTCAGCAGCATACTTCGGAACACAAAAGCGGTGTGCACAGACCTCGAGACTCAGGTTGGGTGCGGCCGACCAACCCAAGGATCATAATCTCCTCGGAAACTGTATTGCACTTAAATTTTCTGCATTGAATTGTCAATGCAGTAGCCCCCGAGACTTGGGTTGGGCAATATGGCCGACCCTAGGATCGTATCTCCTCGGGAACTAGTTCGACCGTTATGTACGTTTTGACAACGCCGAGGTGGAGTTCGGCAGGAAAGATGCCGAACCATAGTTCGGAAAAGAGTTTCCGAACAAGACCATCATGCCGAACACCTCAACCAAGAGGATGTCCTGCTTCCTGAAAAGAAAACATAAAACCGCTGATCCCAGTAGCCCCTGAGACTCAGGTCGATTCACAAAATCGGCCTGAGGATCAACTCCTAGCTCTGCAGTGTACTTAGGAATAGAAATGCGGTGTAATATATTAGAGGAAATAGTGATCGACAAGCGGACCCTTGAGAGAGGGTCTTGAGAAGTTGCCATAATATATTAGCTTGATGCCGGATAGGTCCAGATGGTACCTATTATTGTCCGAAGACACGTTTGCCCATAGCTCGGTCAAGCCGAACACTGAGCATTTTGAATTTTCTGCATTGAATAGGCAATGCAGTAGCCCCCGAGCCACTGGTCGGGTGGCAACACCAGATCAGGGGATCGATGTGCCCCTTTAATATTTGTAAATGATAAGCGCGAATAGTGTTCGGCATTAGCCGAGGTCAAACCAGTAACACTTCGGCCAATTCTTATGAAAGGACCATCGTTTAACACGGGGTGACCTCTATCGATCTGTAGTTTGACACAGTCATCGGATCGCTGACCAGTTTGTGTTCATTGTGACAGTCAGTGTTCGGCTTTCTCCACTGAGGCGCTTAACCATTCGAGCTGGAAGCACAATAGCAGTGGTTCTCCCTTTGCACACCTAGCCGAACAAACGGAACATAGGAGGCAAACACAGGAGCAGGGCAACCCAACTATTGACCAAAGACACAATTCGAAACGGATGCATATAAAGCAATATCCGAGAATGTTTTGCCGAGGACTATTCGGAGTACCTTGGCTTTTGGTGGGTTCGGCTCTAGTTGGAGCCCCCCGTTGATATTGCCGATGCTTTAAAAGTGTACTGCGAGAGTTATGCTCGGAAAAAACAAAAAACTTATGCAAAAAGGTTTATGTTTAGATAAAATAAAATTGTGCCAATACGAAAGCGGTATAAAATTTAATATGTGCTTCGGTCGTGCTTTAACATGATACATCCGATCTCTAGACTTCAAGTGGGTCAGCCTTCGGCTTCAACCTCCCTATCTCGAAGGCGGAGTGTTTCTCAGGCCAGTTTAGCGAACTAAACGCGAGCGGCTTTAGAGAGAAACTAGGCTACCCGGCTATTGATCAAACATTTGAGTCGAGAAAGGAGTGATAGAAAAAGACTTTGCAACGACTGAGAAGAAAAACATCTATTATAAAACGGCTCATATTGATTTAAAAGCCCCCAAGTGAATTGGGAAAATAATTTTATGTATAATGATTGTATGTACCGAAGTACTTATATAATATCTATGGTCGCCCGAACTTTGAACACGTCTTAACCGACCGTCGGCTTCTCCCTCTTCGGCCAAGGGCCGAAAAGTGTTATCTACTCTGCCTACCGAGAATATCGGCGGTGTTTCGGATAACCAGGCAATCAGGCCATGAGGCTGTAACAGACAAAGCGCGCCCAGGGAACTTATGCTATATTACTTATGTAATGTAAGAAGCATCTTCAAAGAAAATAGTGCCCCCAACGGTACCTTTCTTTGGTCGCTCATGATAACTATGAGACTTGTGCAATAGATTTGTGTACGCGTAAGTTCCGTCGTGTGCCGACCATAGTTGAAAACAATAAGAGCGCTAGCTTTCGGCTTCGCCCGTCTGAGGTACGAGTTCGGATGACCCGATCGTAACAATCGCAGAGGTGCTCCCTTTACTCCCTAGCCGAACAATCGGGAACGTAGGGGTAAGCACAGGAGCCAGGCAACCCAGCTTTGCGGAACACTTAAGTCAACATGATGCATATTTTGGCATAATACACGAGCAAGGAAAGAAGCCGTACAATAATAATCGCATGCAAAGAGAAAATGTTTCATAAAGGAAGCCCCCAAGTAAACGGGGTATTTTAATTTGTTTGTAAAAACAAAGTTTTGACAAAGAAAGTTTTTCGCAACCAACTTTTTGTCAGAAAAGTATAATGCTTGGTCGAACCGAACAAAAAGTAAAATTTCAAATAGAGCTGAGCACGAAAACGACTTAGCTTATTAATGTGTTCGGTGCGGTCCGGGGTTGTGGCGGGATGAAGAAGTAATCCTCGGCCTGGCCGAGGTCCCAGCCCCCAAGCCCGAGGTAACCGAGCGAAGAGCTCGGGTCGAGAAGTGGCAACGCAGCACGGTTGCTGCGGCGAGGCAAAGCCCCCGGTCCGGCCGAGGAGACAGAGTAGTTCGACAGCGTGACGACGAAGCCCCCAGTTATCATGGGAAAAGGAAGTGTTGTTAACAAACAAACTTGTTTATTTAACATAAATATAATGCTCGGTAGGACCGAACAAAAATTTAGATATGTGAGCATTAAAGCAACTTAGCTGGTTAATGTGCTCGGTGTTGACGACGCAGGCCGAGCGGGTCAAGATCCCAGCCCCCAAGCCGGTCCCGAGGTGACCGAACGAGGAGTTCAGCACTCCGAAGTAGTGTCACGGCTCGGCCGATGTGGCGAGGCGAAGCCCCCGGTCCAGCCGAGGTGGCGGAGTAGGTCGGCAAGGTGACGCCGAACTGACCGCGCGACGCAGCCGAAGCTAATTACCTGCACACATAAAATAGTGCAAGCCAAGAGTAATAAAAAAATAAAGGTAGTAATATATTTTAAAAAAATTCTTCTACTTAGTTAATTTAAGTGAAGCAAATAATCAAAGGAATATGGCCTGGGCGCCGAGGTGCCTGAACGAAGAGTTCGGGTTGACGAAGTGGCGACGCTGCACGGTCGATGTGGCGAGGTGAAGTCCTCGGTCCAGTTAACATGGCGAAGCTGTGATCGGCGGACGCCGAAGTCTCATGCAGGTCGGCTAGTGACGCCTAAGTCTTAGGCCAGCCGAGGTGTTGAAGCAGGTCGGCTGGTGACGCCGAAGTATTAGGCCAGCCGAGGTGTTGAAGCAGGTCGGCTGGTGACGCCGGAGTATTAGGCCAGCCGAGGTGTTGAAGCAGGTCGGCTGGTGACGCCGAAGTATTAGGCCAGCCGAGGTGTTGAAGCAGGTCGGCTGGTGACGTCGAAGTCGCCGGAGTAGGTTGATGAAGGGATGCCAAAGCCCCGGTCTAGCCGAGGTGACGGAGCAGGTCGGCCGGTGACGCCGAAGTCTCAGGCCAGCCGAGGTGTTGAAGCAGATCGGCGTGGTGGACGTCAGCTTGAAAAAGCAACGGCACGGCGATGCCGACGTAGGTCGGAATTTGTGACGCGGTCAATGCTGGCTTGAGAAGAGACCGTGCGACGATGCTGGCGCGCCCGACCCGTGCAATCCGTGGGCGACAATCTTGTCTTGATAATTATTTGTCCCTCACGATGCCGAACTCTTGGTCGGCTCGCCGAGGTGATGATCCGAGGTGGTTGTCATCGGCTCGATGGAGCGACGGCGCAATCGATGTTGGCGCAGGTCGGTAGCCGTGGAGCAATGTTGTCGGGCCGGTTTGACATCGGCACGACGGTGAAGATAGCCTCGACAAAGACTTCAAAATTTGTGTGCACGTGTTTGAAAACAACACACAATACCCTAGGGAAAAATTCCTCAAAAAGGATGTCCAATATCCCGTTCATGAAGAAAGATGAATTCGGGTCGGATTCGTTTTCGCGTAGAAAACAGATCGGAAATTTGATGCACTCATCGGACGTTTCCCGGAGTTTGAACGGTCGGATCGATCTGAAATTTTGAGGGGTGATCGGTATGGGAATTCCGCAGCCGATGAACGGTGGGATCATCCAAACAACGTCCGAGCTGGAAGCTGGACACCTCGCCCTAAACTCGTCCAGATTCCCGTCCAGATTTGGCAGGGCTCCGGTGTATTGTAGATCACCGGAGATTCCTCCACCGGAACGCGATGAAATTTTGCAGGGTTATTCTAGACTCAATTCCGCATAATTCCACCGAAGTAATCGTCAAAGCGACACTCGAGGAGGCGGGGACGACGAACACGAATTCGCTGTCCAGAAAAACTGCAAGATCGCGCGAGGGCAATGTTGACGTTGAGCCCCCGAGCACCATGGGGGATTCTTCAATGATCTTGCTTGAGATTGGAGTTGATGTTGATGAAGACACCCGTCCGATCTAGATGATCCGACGTGGTGCGCAGTCCTCGGCCTAGGCGAGGTGATCAGTCAAGCCGGTGACGAAGATGCCGACGTTGACGATGTAGCTCGGTTCCGACGCGTCGATCGCGATGGAGACGATGTGAATTCCCATCGCACCATGGCGACTACCCAGCAGGCTCTCAATGAAAGCACCAATGTCGGTGTCAAAACCGGCATATCTCGTAGTAGGGGTCCTAAGCTAGGCGTCTTGGAGCGATGGTAACAAAGGGATGAAGGAGACGATGTTTACCCAGGTTCGGGCCCTCCTATGGAGGTAAAACCCTACGTCCTGCTTGATTATATTCATATGGGGATAGTACAGAGTACATGTGTCTACCTCGAGATTATGATATGTAATGTCATATATTGATCTATTGACTAGCCTGGCCTCGGTTTATATATGCACCGTAGGCCTAGGGTTGAGAGGAGTCCTTGTCTTGTGCGCCAAGTCTTGTGGAATCCTCCTTGTATTCGGCATCATGGGCTGTCCGGACTGGCCCATTAGTAAACCGCCATGGGGGTCCTCGGCCTAACCCATAGGTCCGGAGACGACGTGGTGAGTACCCCCTAGTCCAGGACACCGTCAACAGGTGCAATATACAACCAGGACCTATAGACATGTTACGCAGAGTCTACATGTTCAACACCCCCCCGCAGTCGATGCGTCGCCGGAGACGCAGAGAATAGACCGATAGCCCTCAAACGTGGAGGTTGGTAGTCCCTTTGTCATGACGTCGGCGAACTGCTGATCGGTGGGTACGTGTAAGACTCGAATGCGACCAAGCGCTACCTCCTCGCGAACGAAGTGAATGTCGAGATGAATGTGTTTGGTGCGTCGATGATGAACTGGGTTGGCCAAGAGGTAGACGGCAGACACATTGTCACAAAAGACAAGTGTGGCCTTAGGAACCTCGACCAACAACTCCTGCAGCAGCTGTCGTAGCCAGGAACACTCCGCAACAGCGTTTGCCACAGCGCAGTACTCCGCCTCGGCACTTGAGCGGGACACCGTGGGTTGTCGTTTAGACGACCACGATATCAAAGAGGGCCCGAGGTAAACACAGTAGCCAGAGGTGGAGCGGCGTGTGTCTGGGCAGCCGGCCCAATCCGCGCCAGAGTAGGCGACAAGGTCGGTGGTGGAGGAGGCTGTCAAGGTGAGACCCTTGGCCATAGTGCCGCAGATGTATCGAAGAATACGCCTCACCAATGCCCAGTGCGTGTCACGCGGAGAGTGCATATGAAGGCACACCTGTCCGACAGCATACTAAAGATTCGACCGCGTGAGTGTGAGATACTGCAGAGCACCAATGATGGATCTGTAGAAGGCGGCGTCGGACGCTGGAGTTCCCTCAATAGTGGACACCTTGGCCTTCATGTCAATAGGTGTGGTAGCAGCCTTGCAGTTAAGCTTGCCTGCTCGCTCCAGAATCTCATGGGCGTACTTCTGCTGATGCAGAAAGAAGCCGGTGGGATGGCGAGTGACCTCAACAACGAGGAAGTAGTGCAGAGCTCCCAAATCCTTGAGAGCAAACTCAGCGCTGAGATGAGCAGTGACCTGCTGGAGGAGCGCAGAGGAGGATGCTGTCAGGATGATGTCGTCGACGTATAGGAGGAGGTACGCAGTACCGGCGCCTTGATGATAAATGAAGAGGGAGGCATCGGATCGTGAGGACCGAAACCCCATCTGCTGAAGAAAGGCCACCATGCGTTGGTACCATGCCCGAGGTGCCTGCTTCAAGCGATAGAGTGACCTGGAAAGCAAACACACATGATCTGGGTGTGCGGCGTCGACGAACCCGGTTGGCTGCTGGCAGAAGACCTGCTCCTGAAGATGACCATGTAGAAAGGCCACACACGGGAGACTGCCAGCTGGAGGACAATGCGGATGGTGCCCGTTTTGACAACCGGGGCAAAAGTGTCGGTGAAGTCGACTCCAGCGCGCTGTCGAAAGCCGCGTACCACCCAGCACGCCTTATGGCGCTCAAGAGATCCATCTGGGCGAGTCTTGTGACGGAAGACCCACTTGCCGGTGATGACGTTGGCATGTGGTGGCTGGGGAACAAGCTGCCAAGTGTCGTTGCGCTGAAGAGCGTCAAACTCCTCTTGCATCGCCGCAAGCCAGTTCGGATCTCGAAGGGCTGCGCGAGCAGAGGACGGGAGTGGTGACGGTGAAGATGTCGAGGCAGCACACGCATACTCGCCGGGGGGGGGGGGTAACGTGTACTAGGCCGGAGTGTCCCGGTGCGAGCCCGGGTGACAACCCCGGAAGGAGGCCCGGCAGGGCCTGTCGGTGTCAAAACCGGCGGATCTCGGGTATGGGGTCCCGAACTGTGATACTTGGATCGATGGTAACAGGGGACAAAGGGGACAAGGTTTTACCCAGGTTCGGGCCCTCCTATGGAGGATATATCACTGGTTTGTGCGAACACCAAACCCATCGTATGACACGGAATAACCTCTGACGAGATTTAGTTAAGCTCGGATTCGCAAACCGGTTCGCGCATACCATGACAGTCAGTTTTCGGCTTTCTCCGCTGAGGCGCTTGACCAGGCTAGCCGGAAGCACAATTGCAGCGGTGCTCCCTTTGCCCTTTTAGCCGAACGAGCGGAACATAAAGGGGCAAGCATAGGAGCCGGGTAACCCAACTATTGACCCAAGACATAGTTCGGAACCAATGCATATAAAGCGGAATTCCAAGACGCCGAACACTTAAAGAAATTGTGATTAGGGCGATTTTTAGAGCCCCCGGTCTATTAGCCGGTTGCATCATACAATATACCAAAATAGGTTCGCAAGAGGAGGGAGAAAACAGAACGTGTTCCGAAAAGGGACAACAAAGAAGAAATGATATATCTGTATTTTACTCAACAACTCTTATTATTCAAATTGCCGATGCAACTGTTTACAGGTATTTGATAAATGAAATATAAATTTTACAGGAGAGGTTGTACCAAGGGCCTTCGATAGATGACCTGACGTCCTTGATGTGCCCTATCGCTTATCTGCTCCTGCATCTCCTAAGGAGGTGTATGCCTTTATGGGCTTTGTTAGTTCGGCTAACGGACCTGGAAGAAAGGGTCTTGAGAAGTTGCCGAGGTACGGGTGAGCCTGACGCCTTGTGGCATGCACTTTATGGTACCTGTAGAGTGTCCGGAGACGTGTTGTCGGTAACAGTTCGGTCCAGCCGAACACCTACCCTGTAATAGTTTGTCCCCACCGCTGCCCATGGAATTTTAAGCGCAAAGTTGTGCCTCTTCGGCACGTACTTTGTCGGTAATAGGGCCGTGCGATGGGGGTCGAGTCCCTATTTACCGGGAGTGGAAGGTTCTGGTACCTCGGATTGAGACCGAGCTCTTTTCCCAGCCTTGGGTGCCTTGTCGGCAGATGTCGGCGATTGCCAATCATCGGTGTAGTGGAATTCGGCCGCCAGGTCCAACGCATGTTCCTCAGTTCGGAGGGAGCGCTCTGTGTTGCCGTTTACAGTAATGACCCCCCTAGTGCCGGGCATCTTGAGCTTGAGGTATGCGTAGTGTGGGACGGCATTAAAGCGGGCGAACGCTGTACGACCGAGCAGGGCGTGATAGCCGCAGCGGAAAGGTACGATGTCGAAGATCAAGTCCTCGCTTCGGAAGTTATCGGGTGAGCCGAACACAACCTCCAGGCTTACAGAGCCTGTGCACCGGGCTTCAACGCCTGGGATCACTCCTTTGAAGGTAGTGTTGCTGGGCTTGATCCTCGAAGGATCTATGCCCATCTTTTTCACCGTATCTGAGTAAATCAGGTTAAGGCTACTTCCACCGTCCATGAGGACTTTAGTATGGTGGTACCCATCTATGATCGGGTCTAGGACGAGTGCGGCCGAACCCCCGTGACGGATACTGGTCGGATGGTCGCGCCGATCGAAAGTGATCGGATAGGCCGACCATGGGTTATACTTCGGGGCTACAGGCTCTATGGCGTAGACCTCTCGAAGGGCGCGCTTCCTCTCCTTTTTGGGTATATGAGTGGCGTAGATCATGTTTACTGTTTTCACCTCTGGAGGGAATTTCTTTTGACCGCCACCGATCGGACCACGAGGCTCATCCCCGTCCTCGCTGCGTGGGCTCTTGCCTTGGTCCTCAGTTGCGAGTTTGCCGGCCTGCTTGAAGACCCAACAGTTACGGTTGGTGTGATTGGCGGGCTTCTCCTGAGTGCCATGGATCTGGCAAGGTCTCTCCAGAATCTTGTCCAGCGGGGTGGGTCCGTCATGTTTGCCTTTAGGAGGCTTCTTCCGCTGCCCAAAGCAGGAATTGCGGAAGCCAGCTTTGACGGCCGTATCATCGGCATCACTATTATTGTGCTGGCGCTTGTTCTTATTGCGTTTTGGTTTCCCGTTCCCATCTCGAACTTCAGAGGTTCCGGGGTCTTCGGGATTATGGCTACGTCGAGCGAGTCAGTTATCCTCGCCCGCGCAAAAGCGGGTCATGAGTGACGTGAGGGCGGACATTGTCCTTGGTTTGTCCTGGCCGAGCTGTCGGGCCAGCCATTCATCCCGAATATTATGCCTGAAGGAGGCTATAGCTTCGGCATCCGGGCAGTCTACGATCTGGTTCTTCTTGGTCAGGAAGCTGTTCCAGAATAGCCGTGCGGACTCTCCGGGCTTCTGAACGACGTTGCTGAGATCGGATGAGTCTGGTGGCCGAACATAAGTGCCCTGGAAGTTAGATCGGAATGCCTCTTCTAGGTCCTCCCAACACCCGATGGAGTTTTCGGGGAGGCTATTCAACCAGTGCCGAGCTGGCCCCTTGAGCTTCAGGGGTAAGTACTTGATGGCGTGGAGGTCATCTCCTCGTGCCATGTGGATGTGGAGGAGGAAATCCTCTATCCATACTGTTGGGTCAGTTGTCCCATCATACTGTTCTATGTTTACGGGCTTAAACCCTTCAGGGAACTGATGCCGCATTACCTCATCTGTGAAGTACAGTGGGTGTGCAGCCCCTCTAACCCGTGCTATGTTGCACCGATGATCGGCGTTTGTCCTAGCTCGGTGCTGTTCCCGATCTTCATTGTCGCGGTCGAACCGAGGTCGGTACCCGTTCCGTCTATCGGGTGAGTATCCTCTGGATCCGTAAATGGATCGTGTGCGGCCTGCTCTATAGTCCAGGTCGTGTCGCAGGTCGAACTTGTCATCGGGCTCTAGTGGCTCCGTTCCCCATCGGCGGGGTATCGTCGGCCTGTAGCCGGTATCATCAGCAGTCCGGTCTCGTCCTCGAGGGGGGCGATCTGGCTTGTCATATGGGTTATGCTTGGGTGACGGCATGTCAGTGAGCTCGTCGTCGAATTGTGGCAGCAGCCGTCGGCGAGGATAGCTCTTAGGCTGGTCCGATAGACCGGTGCCGTATCCTTCCTCGGCTGAGAGGACTCTCGTCCATCGGTCGTTGAGGTTGTCCTGTTCGGCTTTGAGCTGCCGCTCTTTTGCTTTCAGGCTTCGAGCCGTGGATATGAGCTGTTGTCTGATCAGTTCCTGGTCAGTGGGATTATCGAGGATGGCAAAGTCATCGGCATCCGCGTTGTCCTCCCCCTCAATAGAGCGGAGGTAATCGTCGTCCTCGGGATCATCTGGATCATCTGGGTCACGACGGTCTTCGGGTCTCTCCTGACGCTCTAACGGGTGTTCGGGGATTTTGGGGCCACCGATGTCTTCCGGGGTATCACCATCCCCGGTGCCATCAGTAGATTTTCGCCCCTTTTTCCCTTTTGACCGTTTAGGCGACCTTCGACGTCTTGACGGCGCTTCATCCGATTTATCGCCGTTGTCTTTCGGGGTGTCCACCATGTAGACGTCGTATGTAGAGGTGGCAGTCCACTGCCCGGTTTTAGCGGGGGTGAGGGCGTTATCCTCCTCATCCATATACTCTGCTTCCTCGAAAGCATAGTCGAGCATGTCGGTTAAATCCTCGACAGTGGCTATGAAGTGGGTGGTGGGTGGGACGAAGAATTTGTCCTGACCCGTCTGAAATCCGGTCTGGGAACAGATCGGAGTTGGATCGTCGGTGATCTTCACCGACGAGATCCGGTCCAGAGCCTCATTGAGTATCGAGAGCTCGGTTGGGTCGGCCTGCGCAGGGTTTCCGGAGTGAAACTCCGATGCGTCCGAGGCGTCCGTGCGGGGGGTGTGTTCGGCAAGAACTGGCGTCCGGGCATCAGGCGCTATGACCAGATCCGGACTGGACGTCGGACCCTCGACAGGGTTGATCCCAAGGGAGGGGCCGAATAGTGGGTCTGGGGTTAAAGCCTCAGAGCCTTCGGGCATGGCGGTCGAAACCGCGAGCCCAGACAGTGATAGATCGCCTCGAGAGTCTATGAAGAACTCTAAGTTCCCGAATCTGATCTCTTGATCAGGGGCGAAGCTTCCGACGCGACCTAGATGGCCGGTGCGGTCGGCGTGCAGCACTATGCTGCCGAAGGTGAAGATCTGTCTGGGGACAAAAGTACCCGTATTGCAGACCTCGTCGTTAACGACTAGGCGAGCCATCGATTCCTTCTGGCGATCACAGCGGTCCTCTCAATGAAAGCACCAATGTCGGTGTCAAAACCGGCGGATCTCGGGTAGGGGGTCCCGAACTGTGATACTTGGATCGATGGTAACAGGGGACAAAGGGGACAAGGTTTTACCCAGGTTCAGGCCCTCCTATGGAGGTAATACCCTACGTCCTGCTTGATTATATTGAGTGTATGGAGATTACAGAGTTGATCTACCACGAGATCGTATGACTAAAACCCTAGATGAGTTCTCTCGTCCTACACCCTAAAACCCTCCGGCTTATATAGACGCCGGGGTCCCTAGGGTTTACACATGGTCGGTTACACGTCGAAGGGATAAACATGCCTATTCGCTACTCTAAACGTGGAGGACAATGCACGATTCCCGAAGCTTCCTTCCTGGAGATGAGATCTTCAATTCTTCCAGTATTCGGCAAGTGGCCCATACAGTCCGGCCCATAAGACATAGGCTGGCCTCCCGAGGACCCCTTAGTCCAGGTCTCCCTCAGGGCCAGCCGCCAGTGCAGGGACCGGAGAGCCGGGGGTGGCGGCGTCAGAGGAGGCGGCGGAGCCCAAGACGTCCGAAGGGACCGTCGGGGGCGAAGGCGCCGCGGCGGAGCCCGAGACGTCCGAAAGCCCGGCAACGGCAGGCCCGGCAAGCCCGGCAGGCCAGGGGATGCCGCACGGGGGGCCGGGGTGCGACTCGGTGACGGCAGCCGGCTAGAAGATGATGTAGAGGCGGGCAGCAACGAGTCCCCGTGCCACGGGAGGGCGGCCTGAGAGGCCGTCGGTGGCTCGACTGGAGAAGGTACCTGCTGAAAAGGGAAGACCATCTCGTCAAAGTACATGTGCCGCGAGGTGTAGACGCGGTGGGACACGGGATCATAGCACCGGTAACCTTTCATGTTAGGAGGATAGCCAAGGAAAATGCAGGGAACAGACCTAGGCGCGAGCTTATGAGAAGTGGTGGACGCGGTACTAGGATAACAGAGAAAGCCGAAGATGCGAAGACCATCGTAAGATGGAGGTGCACCAAAGAGAAGCTGATGAGGTGCGTAGTTCCAACGCGGACGACATGGGCGGATGTTAATGATAAGTGTGGCGGTGGCGAGGGCGTCCGGCCAAAACCGGGGAGGCACATTAGAGTGGAAGAGTAATGTGCGGACGCAGTCATTAAGAGTGTGGAGGATGCGCTCGGTGGGACCGTTCTGTTGAGACGTGTAAGAAATGTGAGGCGGAAGATGGTGCCGTGGGTGGCAAGAAGGTGGCGAACAGCAGCGTTGTCAAACTCTTTTCCGTTATCAGTCTGGAGTGCTAGGATGGGACGACCAAATTGGGTGGTGACATAGGAATAAAAGGCGGTGAGCGTGGCCAATGCGTCGAACTTGCGACGAAGAGGAAACGTCCACACATAGTGAGAGAAGTCATCCAAAATCACCAAGTAATATAGATAGCCCGTGTTGCTTGCAACCGGGGATGTCTAGACATCGCTATGTATTAACTGAAACGGAAAAGTAGCAATAGTGGTAGAAGCACTAAAGGGTTGACGAACGTGTTTGCCAAGACAGCTAGCCTCACAAGTGTGGTCATCAACCTTATTACATGAAAAGGAAAAACTCTGAAGAATATGACGCAAAACAGTGGAGTTTGGGTGGCCCAGGCGAGCATGCCAAAGATCGACGCCGGCGGCGAGGGAGACGGGTCTGGTGGAGGTGGCGGTAGTGGGATGCACCGGGTAGGGATCTTCAGGGCTGTCACATCGGTGCAGCACCATTCGGGTACGGGCGTCCTTCACAGAAAAACCAATAGCGTCAAATTCTATAGTGAGAGGATTCTCACGAGCAAGACAACGAACAGAACAAAGATTCGTGACTAAGTCAGGAGAAAAAAGAACATTAGACATGTTGGTAGGTGTAGACGAAGAGGGAAACGATGTATGACCTATATGGGTGATGGGTAGGGATGAACCGTTACCAACGGTGATGCGAGTAGGAGTATGAACGGGGGTGGAGGAGATAAGGTTACCGGGATGAGAGGTCATATGCGCGGTGGCACCCGAGTCCATGTACCAGTCACCACCGCCCCCATAGTTGTTGGGAGAGGGGGCGGAGTGAAGTGCTGCCAGCAGGGCGGGATCCCATGGCGCAGCCGCCTGTGGTGGGAGGGTCCCGCCATAGGGGGTCCCTCCGTAGGGAGGCGTCGGTGCAGCGGGGTAGCCGCCGGGCATCGGCGGGGCAGGCAGGGCGGGGAGACCGGCAAGTCCGGTGGTGCCGAAGTAGGCCTGGTGGCGCAGCGGAGGAGGCCCGAGGAGACTCGGCACAGGGGGCCGAGGCACCGGCATCTAGTAAGGGTGGACGACTCCAGTCCACGGGTTCGGGCCGTAGGTCCATGGCGGGGTAGGCTACTGCGGACGAGGCCCCCCGTACGGCGGTTGCTGCTGCTGCTGCTGCTTCGGACGGCCGCTGCCGCGGCGGTTGTTGCGCCGGCCACCGCCGCCACCGCCACCACCTTGCTGCTGCGGCTGCTGCTGCGGCGGCGGGATAGGGAAGAACCCCGGTGGAACAGCGGGAGCCGAAGGCCGAGGCGCGGGAGGTGGAGCGCCGCGTGAGAGACCCGCGGCAAGGGCGGTGTGCTGGACCTGCCGCTTAACCTGCTTCATCCGGCGTTCCTCCAAGCGAAGGTAGGCGACGAACTTGGGGAACGAGGGATCCGGCATCAAGGTGAGGTTGGAGGCGGCGTTGCCGAAGTCCTCATTGAGGCCGGCGATGAGCGTGCTGAGGAGGGTGTCATCATCGATCTTGGCGCCGATGTTGCGGAGTTCATCGGACAACGTCTTGAGGCGGTGGCAGTAGTCGTCGATGGACTGGTCATCTTGGTGACAGCCAAAGAATTCTTGCTGCAGAAAGACATGGCGCTGAAGCTTGTTGTCGGTGAAGAGGCCGTTGAGTTTGACCCAGATGGCGTGCGCATCATCGCCCTCGCTGATGACGGTGTGGAAGAGATCCTTAGTGATGGTGAGGAAGAACCACCGGATTAGGGTGGCATCGATGGCGGTCCACTCGGAGTCGTCCTTCATGTCGATGGAGTGGACGGAGCCGTCGATGTGATCCACGACGTTGTACACGCGGAAGACGAGCGAGAAGTAAGTCTTCCACGCATAGTACGAGGAGTCATGGGGGTCGAGAGTGACGGGGATGCGCCCATGGATGTTGAGGTTGCGGATGTCGGCGGGATCGGGGCCGGCGAAGGGGTTGGTTTTGCCGGATTGGGAGGAGTGGACCGACATGATGACGGCAGATGCTGCGGCAAGAGGCGGTGGCGGCAAGATGCTGCGGCAAGATGCGGCGGCAAGATGCCGCGGCAAGAGGCGACGGCAAGATGCGGCGGCAAGAGGCCGCGGCAAGAGGCAGCGGCGGCAAGAGGCGGCGGCAAGATGCTGCGGCAAGAGGCGGCGGCGGCAAGATGCTGCGGTAAGATGCTGCGGCAAGAGGCGGCGGCTGGGGAGGGAAGTTGGGGTGGAGGAGTAGGGTTTAGGGTAAGCGGCGGCAGCGGCAAGAGGCGGCGGCGGCGGCTGGGGAGGGAAGTTGGGGTGGAGGAGTAGGGTTTAGGGTAAGCGGCGGCGGTGGCAGGAAGCGGCGGCGGCGGCTTGGGTAGCGGCGGCGACTGCACGAGGCGGCGGCGGCGGCTAGGGCAGCGGAGGAGGAAGGATCGGTGTGCTATCTAATACCATGTAAGTTAGGGATTGCATGCATCGATGATTCTCATTGATGGTGCGCTAGGCACATATATAGGTACAAGGAGTGCAACTCATGTCTTGTCTCCCAAGTTACATACAGAATACAAAGAGAGGAAGACGTGACAGGTGCAATATACAACCAAGACCTATAGACATGTTACGCAGAGTCTACATGTTCAACACACACACACCATCGTCTCTGTTCTCGCTGATCTCCCGGCATTACATCAATACATTTCTCGATTACGCGTGCGATTTGCTTTAAGTTGATACGATCTCTCCTCCAAACTCTTTCTAGCCAAGTAACCAGAAACAAAGTGTATGTGTGTGAGATGAAACAAGGAATGCGGCAAGAGAGAGAGAGAGAGATCACTGGTTTAGCATAGCTCGAGATGGTCGTGTTGACGGCGTGTGAGATGTTGTGTGCAGGGCTGAATCGGTGCGGGAAGAGCTGCCGGAGTCAATAGATGTAACTTTCTTATCATATCTCCAGCCATTGAAGCTCCACACGCGTCCTGGACTCCTGGTTTAATAGGTGTAACATTGTTATCCAAATTGTACATTCGAACATGAATGATGGAGTCGCTAGAGACCGGCTTCTCTTCTACTACCGCTGTCCCATAATATAAAAATGTTTTTGACACTAAACTAATGTCAAAAACGATCTTACATTAGGCTGGTCATAGTGGGGGTATCTTAGCTAGTATCATACTCTTGGGACTAGCAAACATGCTTATGCGGCAGACAATTAAAGAAGAGAGAGAGGGTTAGAGTAACATAGGCATTAAATGCTATACTACTATGTGTCTTGCATGTCAATAAATAAGGTCACCTATGATACTAGTTTATGATACTATGCATTATAAAGGTAGTATCATACAATAGTATCATTTGCATGGTACTACTATATGATACTTCCCACAATGAGTAGCCTTATGAGACGAAGGGAATATAACTGTGTGACGCTGGTTCAAGACTTGATGCTCCGTTTATCTGTTAATTTTCGCATCTACGAGTTGTATGTGTGGGGTTTCATGCAAAAATGCTTCGGGGTGGTCGCCTTTTTCTGCTAATAAAAATTCTGAGGATGCTTTATGCAAAAATGCGTCGCGTCGAGCGCCATCACTCGCTGACATGTGAGTCCATACACACGGATACACCACATACGTGTTTTATGACCGTATTTGCATGTAATGATGAGTTAGGTGATCATAAAAACGTATTTTTAAAGTTTTAACACTAAACTAAACATGATGCAAGTTTTATGACTTCGAGTGATATCATCTCATTAGTTAAGTTGAGCAACTATCGCTTGCTGGGACCCCACCGTGCGTGCACGTTGTCACTACTGAAAGAAAGAAACAACTAACTGACCCAAAATCTAAATTCAGTCACCTTACCCTTAGCCTGTCCCAGTAGATAGATACTAGTAATGAGACAAAATTGGACCAGATCAGCACAAGGTTTTGAGAGATCTTGACTTCACGTCTTTACGTATATTGTCAACTCCTCGGTATCACAAAACAAGAACAACTAGCCATTCAGAGTAAAACTCACAATCAAGATCGTCAATTATTGACATTTAACAAACTCTGAGTAAGCACTATAAATACTACATTCAGATCGAGTAGCCATTCAGAGTACTAGTCATCCGCTTCTGAGATCCCAAGCCAATATGGATCGAACGCAGAAAATTACTCCCAATCCCAGGAACCACTTTGTACTCCATCGTCTCATCGTCTCATCGCTCGTCTTGCTGCTGTCATGCACGGCGGCGAGCGGCCAGCAAACCACGTACATGCCACTCATCTCCCGGCTCGCCAAGGACCTCAACACCTCCCTCTACACCATCACCATCAAGGCCGACAAGTCGCCGCTCCTCCTCGACCTCGCCGGCTCGCTCGTCTGGTCGACGTGCCCGCCGTCGGCGCAGAGCACTGTGGCATGCGGGTCCGGTAAATGCGGCAGCACGGCCAGCCAGCAGTGCCCACGCCGCTGCCTGCACGTGGACGGCGGCCAGTTAGGGGAGTCAGGGTCACGATGCGCCTGCGCCGGCAACCCGGTCACCGGCCAGTGCTCCACCGCCGGCCTCACGAGCTTCGCGATGTCTGCCAACTCCACCAACGGCGCGGTGGAGCTGCCCCCGGAAGAGTCGTTCGACGTCCTCGGCGCGTGCGCGCCGGGAAGCCTGCCGAGGTCCCTCCCCGCAGGCGTCACCGGCGTGGCCGGGTTCTCCCGGCGCCCGCTCTCGCTGCCGTCGCAGCTCGCCGCGCAGCGCGGCTTCGGAGGTAAGTTCGCCCTGTGCCTCCCCGTCTTCGCCATCTTCGGCGACTCCCCTGTCAACCTGTCGGCGCCCGGGCAAGCTCCAGGCTACGCCGACTACACGAGCATCATACCATACACCCCGCTCCTCACCAACCCGGCGAACCCCGCCGGATACTACATCCCCGTCAAGGGCATCTCCGTGTCGTGGCACGGGCCCAACGGCCAGGCGATCCTCCCCAGCGCCGCTCTCGACCTCGACCCCATCGCCGGCACCGGCGGTGTGGTGCTCAGCACCGCCACGCCCTACATGATCATGCGCCCCGACCTGTTCGACGCGTTTGCCAAGGCCTTCGACGACGTCATTATGAGGTACGTACGCATTCTTCGACACTGTTCAACCACGGCGCCACATCAGGTCTAAAGCTCACCGATGGCTGCCGGAAATGGCGTGCAGGGGAAGGGTTACGGTGAAGCGCGTGGTGCCGGCGCCGAAGCCGTTCAAGCTGTGCTACAGCGGCTGGTTCCCGCTGCTGAAGCGCCCGGTGCTACCGGACCTGCCGCGCATCAAATTGGAGCTGGGCGCCGGCGCCACGGGGAACTGGACGCTGTTGAACAACAACTACATGGTGCAGGTGGACGGGGCTTTGTGCCTGGCGATCCTGCCGACGGGGCCCGGCGGCATGCCGGTGGACGGGGAGCCGGCGGTGGTGATGGGCGCGAAGCAGCTGGAGAACAACCTGCTGGTGTTCGACCTGGAGAAGCAGGTGCTCGGGTTCAGCATGCTGCTCGACTTCTCTTTGTCCAGTTGTATAAGCTCCGCGTTCTTCAGGAACTAGACATCAGACCTCTCACTTGAGCAGGCGGCTCCATGTATCCAAGGCATTGTACCGCTACGCGGCGCACAGTAGAATAAATTCTTGTGGGCGTCTCAATAAAATTCTCTTGTGGGCGTAATTTATCGGATCCCAACAAACACACCGTGGAAAAAGATTACATTAGATAGATCTCCAAGAGAATCATGGAGAACATGGTATAAAGATCAAAGAGAGAGAAAAAACCATCTAGCTACTAGCTATTGACCCGTAGGTCTGTGGTAAACTACTCACACATTTTAATGGAGGCAGCAAGGTTGATGTTGATGGCCTCCGTGATCGATTCTCCCTCCGATAAAGTACCCGAAAAAGTCTCAATATGGGATCGCGAAAGAACAGAGGCTTGCGGCGGCGGAAGAAGTGTTTCGGGTTTCGCTCTATTTGTTTGGGGATATATGAGAACATATAGAAGTGGTTTTAGTTCAAACGGAGTTGCGAGGGGCCCACGAGCTCAAGGGAGCGCCCTAACCCCCAGGGCGCGCCCTGTGAGGTCGTGGTCTCTCGTAGCCCTTCTGACCTCCTCCTGAAGCTTCTATGGTCTCATTCTATCCGAAAATAACCCTCCTAAATTTCATCGTGTTTGACTTCTTTTGGTATTGATTTTCTAAAAAATCAAAAACACGAAAAAAACAGGAACTGGCACTGGATTAATAGGTTAGTCCCCAAAAAATATATAAAATAGCGCATAATTGCATATAAAGTATCCAAAATTGATAATATAATAGCATGAAACAATAAAAATTTATAGATATGTTGGAGACATGTCATCATTCCCAAGCTTAATTCATGCTCGTCCTCGAGTAGGAAAATGATAAAAGAAGGATTTTTTATGTTGAATGCTACCTAACATGTGTATAATGTAATCTCTTTCCGGTATAAATATTGAGAAACGATGAAGTAATTGATATCAACATAATAATATCCATGAATATAAGAAGCATAATCCTTACTTTTCAAAATATACGATCCTTAACAAATGTTATCCCAACTCATTTTGTCACAACTCATTTTGTCATATTAGCATGGCATGACTCCGTTTTTACCGCATAAGTATAAATCATGAGCACACCGTTGTCAAACCAGGCAATTGGATCGTACTTCTAACACCCTTCAGCATTTTCAACTTCATGCAATACATGAGCGTGAGCCATGGATATAGCATATAGGTGGAATAGAGTGTGCATGCGGTGGTAGATATCAAAGGGAAGTCAAAAAGGAAGAAAGTCCCGCATCAACTAGGCAGATCAACGGGCTATGGAGATGCCCATAAATCTATATAAACGGGAGGAGTAGGGATTGCCATGCAACGGATGCACTAAGAGCTATAAGTGTATGACAGCTCAACGGAAAGTAAGTGGGCGTGCATCCAACTTGCTTGCTCATAAAAACCTCGGACATTTGAGGAAGCTCATCATCGAAATATACAATCCAAGTTCTATAATAAAAAAATTCTTACTAGTATATGAAAATGACAACCCAGGAGACTCTCTATATGAAGAACATGGTTCTATTTTGAAGCACAAGTGTGGAAAAAGGATAGTAACATTGCCCCTTCTCGCTTTTTCTCTCATTTTTTTGTGGTGAACTCATTGGGCCTCCCCAATTTTTCCCTCCTTTTCTTATTTTTCATCCAGAGCCTCGTCCTGACTTGTGGGGGAATCATAGTCTCCATCATCCTTTCCTCACTGGGACAATGCTCTAATAATGATGATCATCACATTTTTATTTGCTTACAACTCGATAAAAATTATGCAAGATGGCTCTATATGAATGCCTTTGGCAATGTACCAGGATGTGCAATGATCTAGCGTAACATGTACAACAATGAAGAATGGTGGCTTTGCCACAAATACTACGTCAGCTCTCTATGATCATGCAAAGAAATATGATGAGGAGCACACAAGTCATGTGACGGAACGGTGGAAGTTGCATGGCAATATATCTCAGAGTGGCTATGGAAATGCCATAATAGGTAGGTATGGTGACTGTTTTGAGGAAGATATAAGAAGGCTTATGTGTGATAGAGCGGATCATATCACAGGGTTTGAATGCACCGGCAAAGTTTGCACCAACTCTCGAGGTGAGAAAGGGCAATGCACAGCACCGAAGAGGCTAGCAATTTGCCGAAAGGTGAGAGTGTGTATAATCCATGGACTCGCATTAGTCATAAAGAACTCATATACTTATTGCAAAATTGATACGGGGCAAACCCGTGAGGGCCGATCTTTTCACACTTGGATGGGAAAGAGAGGAAAATCAAGAGGCAAATAAACACTCAAAAACGATAGTCAAGTCACACATCCACTAGATCCAACGAACACGAGATACAAGGTTCGAAATCAACGAACGAATACGAGTACCGGTAGCCTTCCCACTCCGGAGAGATGGGTCTTGAAATCCACGAGGGGATCTTCCCTAAGAATGGGCCTTGACATCCATAGGATTTTCTCAACAAGAGGTCGCAATCTCTCTAAGAGAATTATATGGAAAGAGCAATGCTCAACTAGTCTATGAGCCAACACATTGCTAACCCTAAAAAGTGGAGGGGAGGTCCTTTATATAGTGCTAGTGGATTTGGGGGCAAAAGAGGGGGTTACAAGGCCACTTGGCCCGTGGCTGCCTGGCAAGGGCCGGATGTCCGGGCCAAGGTGGCCGGATGTACGGGGCTTCATGGGGGTGCCAGATGTCCGGGGCTTGGGGCCGGATATCCGGGCTGGCGGTGCGGCTGCGGATGCTCTCTGTGTAGGAGGTGCCGGATGTCCGGGGATGGGGCGCCGGATGTCCGGGGCTGGGGTGCCCAGTTTGATGCTCTCTGGATAGGCTCGGCCGGATTTCCGGTGCCGAAGGCCGGGTGTTCGGGCCAGGCCGGATGTCTGGGGCTCGGGGGCTGGATGTCCGGGCCTTGTAGCTTCGGCTGCTGGTCCTTGGCGTCGGTGCAGTCTCCAGGGGCCGGACGTCCGGAGCCTGGAAGGTGTTCTTGCCTTCTTTTGTCGCTCTTGGCCATCCTTCTGCGTGTCCGTCTTCATGGGGGCTTGTCCTTCACTCCGAGCGTCTTCTAGAGAGTCTTCATCGTACCTGAGCATGCATATAATCTCCGCTTGACGTAGCATCCAAGTTCCATGAACATCAAAAGGAGAATTGTATAGGAGAGAAGTCACCTCGTCTTGGATTGCACGTGCACGGGCTCTTGTCATAGGACCCTTTGGAGCTTGCATTGTAGGAGATGGGTCCATGGGGATGACCATGGGATGCTCCATCATCTCCCCCCCCCCCTTGGAAAAGATCCGTCCTCGAATCAAGATCTTCATCACCATGGAAAGGGGAAAGATCCTTGACGTTGAAGATGTCACTCACATTGTACTTGTCGCGTGGAATGTCGATCTTGTAGGCATTGTTATTGTAGCGTTCCAACACCTTGAAGGGTCCATCGGCTCGAGGGAGTAACTTGGACTTACGCTCGGAGGAGAAGCCATCCTTGCGTAGGTGTAGCCACACAAGATCTCCGGTCTTGAACACCACGGGGTGCTTGTTGGTGACGCGTTCCACTTGACGTTCGATCGTGCGCCTTGTATCATCATGCATCTTCTTGATGTAGCTTTCCCTTGCACTTGCGTCCATGTTGACGCGCTCTTAGAGTGGTAGAGGAAGGATGTCCAATGGGGACAAAGGGTTGAAGCCGTAGACCACTTCGAAAGGAGACTTGCTGGTGGTGAAGTGACGCACGCGATTGTAGGCGTACTCGGCGATGGGGAGGCATTCTTCCCATTCCTTGATGTTCTTCTTGATCAACACGCGTAGTAGAGTAGATAGCGTCATGTTCATCATCTCCGTTTGGCCATCGGTTTGTGGATGATAGGCCGAAGAGAATAGTAGCTTGATTCCGAGCTTGGCGCATAGAGTCTTCTAAAAGTAGCTTAAGAACTTGACGTCCCGATCCGATACAATGGTCTTGGGGACGCCATGTAGTTGTAAGATGTCCCTATAAAAGAGATTTGCAACATGTGAAGCATCCTTGATCTTATGACATGGAATGAAATGAGCCATCTTGGAAAAGTGATCCACAACGACAAAAACGAAATCATGGCCATTTTTAGTTCTTGGCAAACAAATCCATACTAATGTCTTCCCAAGGTAGGAAGGGTATAGGAAGAGGCATGTAAAGACCATGGGATTGAGTTTTAGACTTAACTTTGCGGCATGTAGAGCATCGGTTGGTGAAGCGTGCAACATCATGAAACATCTTTGGCCAAAAGTACTTGTTGGAAAGTGTAGCATATGTCTTGTCGCGTCCAAAGTGACCCATAAGTCCTCAACTATGAGCCTCTTGCAAAAGCAACAAACGAAGAGAAGACTCGGGTATACAAAGTTTGTTAGCACGCATAAGATAGCCATCTTTCATGTAGTAGTTTTCCCAACAAGGGTTCACTTGGCACTTAGCATAAGGATTAGCAAATGAAACATCATGCTCGTACAAATCTTTGATATGCTCAAAACCAATGACATTCAATTCAAGTTGGGTAACTAGCATGCATTTGCGTGAAAGTGCATCCGCCACAACATTTTCTTTACCCTTAATGTATTTGATGACATAAGGAAAAGACTCAATGAATTCACTCCATTTTGCATGCCGTTTGTTCAACTTAGTTTGACCCTTAAGGTACTTGAGAGTTTCATAATCGGTATGAATGACAAACTCATGAGGTCGTAAATAATGCTCCCAAACATGTAACACTCTCACCAAAGCATATAATTCTTTATCATAGATGGGATAGTTAAGTTGAGCGCCGGAAAGTTTCTCACTAAAATACGCAATTGGACGCTTCTCTTGCATTACCATACCACCTATGCCATTACCACTAGCGTCACAATGCACTTCGAACGTTGACAAAAGTTTGGTAAAGCAAGCAAAGGTGCATGAGTAAGACAATTTTTAATCTCATGGAATGTGGTGTCTTGGGATGGTCCCCAAATAAACGGTGCATTCTTCTTGCTCAAGGCATGTAGAGGAGATGCAATGGTGCTAAAGTCCATAAAAAAACGACGATAGAAACCCGCTAGTCCTAGGAAGCTACACACTTGTTGCAAATTTGTGGGTGTAGGCCAAGTTTTAATAGCATCAATTTTAGTTTCATCAACATGAACACCCTTAGAAGATACCACAAATCCTAGGAAAACAACCTTGTCAACACCAAAAATGCATTTTCCATGTTTGCATATAGTTTTTCATTCCTAAGAACTTGTAATACTTTCCTAATGTGTGTAACATGTTCCTCTAGAGATTCGCTAAAAACAAGGATATCATCAAAGTATACCACAACACAATCTCCAATGAGATGTCGCAAGATATAATGCATGACTGACGTGGCTTGAGACTGCGTCGGTATTTCCCCAAAGAGGAAGGGATGATGCAGCACGGCTATGGTAAGTATTTCCTCAGTTATGAAACCAAGGTTATCGAACCAGTAGGAGGACCAAGCAACACAATGTAAACGGTACCTGCACACAAATAACAAATACTTGCAACCCGACGCGTAAGAGAGGTTGTCAATCTCTCCATGGTAAAAAGATAGATTGGTTTGTATTAGATTGGATAAATAGATCGCACAAGAACACAAAATAAAAGATGCAAATAAAAAGTGCAGCAAGGTATTTTTGGGTTTTTGGAATAATATATCTGAAAATAAATGCGGAAAAAGATAGATCGGAAAGCAATATATTAAAATAGACCCGGGGACCGTAGATTTCACTAGTGGCTTCTCTCAAGAAAATAGCACACGGTGGGTATACAAATTATTGTTGGGCAATTGATAGAAAATCAAATAATCATGACGATATCCAAGGCAATGATCAATATATAGGCATCACGTCCAAGATTCGTAGACCGAAATGATTATGCATCTACTACTATTACTCCACACATCAACCGCTATCCAGCATGTATCTAGTGTATACAAGAAACGATTGTACATGGAGAAGCGTAGTAATGCAATAAGAATGATGACATGATGTAGACAAGATCCATTCATGTAGGAATAGACCCCATCTTGTTATCCTTAATAGCAATGATACATGCGTGCCTCGCTGCCCTTTCTGTCACTGGGAGAGGACACCGCAAGATTGAACCCATCACAAAGCACCTCTTCCCATGGCAAGAAAAATCGATCTAGTTGGCCTAACTAAACCAAAGATACGAAGAAGAAATACGAGGCTATAAATAATCATGCTTATAAGAGATCAAAGAAGACTCAAATAATATTCATGGATAGAAACTGATCATGAACTCAAACTTCATCGGATCCCAACAAACACACCGCAAATAGCCATTACATCAAATAGATCTCCAAGAGACCATTGCATTGGGAATCAAAATAGAGAGAGGAAGCCATCTAGTTACTGCCTACGGACCCATAGGCCTATGGTGAACTACTCACGCATCACCGGAGAGGCACCAATGAGGATGATGAACCCCTCCATGATGGTGTTAGATTGGATCTCGTGGTTCTGGAACTTGCGGCGGCTGGAACTGTGTTTCGTCTCCTCATCTAGGGTTTCTGGAATTTCTGAGGATTTATAGAGCTGAGAGGCGGTGGAAAAGACCTACGTGGGCCCCACGATACATCAGGGCGCGCCAGGGGCCTCTAGCACGCCCTGGTGTATTGTGGGCCCCACGGGCCTCCCCCAGGTGCTTCCTTGGCTCCCAAGTTGTCTTCTGGTCCAAAAAAATCTCCAAAAAGTTTCATGGCATTTGGACTCCGTTTGGTACTGATATTCTGCGAAGTAAAAAAAAGAAGCAAAAAACAACAATTGGCACTAGGCACTATGTCAATAGGTTAGTCTCAAAAAATGATATAAAGTTGCTATAAAATGATTATAAAACCTCCAAGAATGATGATATAACAGCATAGAACAATCAAAAATTATAGATACGTTGGAGACGTATCAGAATCCCCAAGCTTAATTCCTGCTCGTCCTCGAGTAGGTAAATGATAAAAATAGAATTTTTGATGTGGAATGCTGCTTAACATGTTCATCACATATTCTTTTCTTTTGTAGCATGGACATTTGGACTTTTAGATGGTTCAAACCAATAGTCTAGTTTTGAAATGAAGACTTTAATACTCAAGCATACCAACAAGCAACTATGTCTTTCAAAATATCAACACTAAAGAAAGTTATCCCTAGCCCATCATGCTCAATCATTGATCCATCCATGAAACACACTCGAATATTAGCTACACCCAATGCACAAGTATGATCATAGTGCCCCCTAGTTGGTGCATAAAGTAAATAGATAGGCCCTTCGCAGAGGGAAGTAGGGATTTGTAGAGGTGCCAGAGCTCAAAGCTTAAATTGAGGGATAAAAAAATTTAGGAGACATGCTTTTCCTATCAACGAAAACGGCCGAGTAGTTCTCAATACTTTCCATCCTAGATATATCATAGGCGGTTCCCAAACAAAAAATAAAGTTTATTCCTTTTTCCACCATTCTTTCACAATCCATGGCTAACCTTATCCACGGATGCCTTCCATACCAACACTTTCCAAGGAATTTATTATTTCACAACATAAAGTAAATTTCTTTTTCATTTCGGGACTGGGCATCCCTATTACCGCCGTACTCTCGTGCAATGACAAGTGAATAAACACTCATCTTAAGAATAACACATCTAGCATGGAAAAATATTGGCCACCCCTGCCGCTTCATGAACTCAAACTTCATCGGATCCCAACAAACACACCGCAAAAAGTCATTACATTTCTCTAAGAGACCATTGTATTGAGAATCAAAAGAGAGAGAGGAAGCCATCTAGCTACTGCCTACGGACCCATAGGCCTATGGTGAACTACTCACGCATCACCGGAGAGGCACCAATGAGGATGATGAACCCCTCCATGATGGTGTCAGATTGGATCTCGTGGTTCTGGAACCTGCGGCGGCTGGAACTGTGTTTCGTCTCCTCCTCTAGGGTTTCTGGAATTTCTGAGGATTTATTGAGCTGAGAGGCGGTGGAAAAGACCTACGTGGGCCCCATGATACATCAAGGCGTGCCAGGGGCCTCTGGCATGCTCTGGTGTATTGTGGGCCCCACGTGCCTCCCCCAGATGCTTCCTTGGCTCCCAAGTTGTCTTCTGGTCCAAAAAAATCTCCAAACATTTCGTGGCATTTGGACTCCGTTTGGTACTGCTACTTCTTGAGCTTGCGTTGGTTTTCCCTTGAAGAGGAAAGGGTGATGCAGCAAAGTAGATAAGTATTTTCCCTCAGTTGTTGAGAACCAAGGTATCAATCCAGTAGGAGGTACAAGCAAGGCCCCAATCTATGCACATACACAAACAATCAAACACTTGCACCCAACGCTATAAAGGGGTTGTCAATCCCTTCACGGTTACTTGCAAGGATGAGATCTGATAGAGATAGATATAAAAGATTGCTAAAAGTAAAACTAAATAAAAGTAAATAAAATTGCAGCAAAGTATTTTTGGTAGTTTTGGTTTATAGATCTGAAAATATAATATGGAAAATAGACTCGGGGGCCATAGGTTTCACTAGAGGCTTCTCTCTTGAAGGAAAATAATACGGTGGGTGAACAAATTACTGTCAAGGAATTGATAGAAAAGCGCATAGTTATGACGATATCCAAGGCAATGATTATGCATATAGGCATCACGTCCGTATCAAGTGGACCGAAACGATTCTGCATCTACTACTATTACTCCACACATCGACCGACTCCTGCCTGCATCTAGAGTTACTACTAGGAAAAGGGCTATAGCTGATATGGACATTAATGGCGCACCATGTATGTGGTGCGCCACTGCTATATAGCAGTGGCGCACCAGATACAGGTGCGCCATTAGTGTCCTCATTACTAATGGCGCACCAGACACACGGTGCGCCATTACTAGCAAATTTTTTTTTTCCAAAACTATTAATGGCGCACCAGGGCACAGTGCGCCATTCTAGTTTTAACTAGTAATGGCGCACCACACGCTCTGTGCGCCACTACTGACAAGTTTTTTTTTTACTTTTTTTTTTCAAAACTAGTAATGGCGCACCAGGGTATAGTGCGCCACTACTAACAAAACTAACAATTATTCTTTTTTTTTTGTAAAACTAGTAATGGCGCACCACATGACAGGTGCGCCATTAGTAACCAGGGTTACTAATGGCGCATTTTAAGGTGGTGCGCCATTGGTAACCTGAGAGCAGCTAGATATTTTGGACACTCACTTTCCCCACTTCATTACTAACTTTGACAAATTTCACCAAATGCACCCCCCCCCCCCCGTGGACCGCCTTTTCAGTTTAAAAAAAATATAAAAGAAAATCATGGAAATGTCAAAAAAATAAAAGAAAATAAGTTTCCCACGTGATATGTGGTCTAGTTGTGTGGAAAATTTACAAATATGAATTTCGACTTTATTTGCAAAATCTCTCTGGAATTTAGTAAAGTGGGCATAACTTTTGCATACGAACTCGGATTAAAAAGTTTTTTATATGAAAAATCATCTACTCGAAAAGTTACATCCGATTTCAACCGGGGGAACCCCGTTGAAGATTTTTTAGAATCCCCAAAAACCTAACAGAATAAAAGATACGGGGCTTTTAAGATCTAGAGGGGGGAAAATGGAAAAAAAATTCAAACTTAGTAATGGCGCACCATCTGCTAGGTGCGCCACTAGTAACAGAAAAAAAAATTTGGTTTCGAATTTTTTTTTTTGAAAAAATATTCAAAATATGATACGTAATATGACCGGGAAGTTTGAAATATTTTATCAAAATTTCATCACACTCATGAACATGAACAAAGTCCTAGACATCAACAAGGTTTAATAGGATTGATATGATAGATATATCAACAAGTGCTTGTTAAGTGAGCTGGTGCTGGGGTTGGATAGAACTGAGAAGTTAAGCATGCTCGGGCTGCAGTAGTGTGAGGATGGGTGACCTTCCGGGAAGTTTGACCACGGAGTGCGATTTGACTTGAGATTAAGCATATTGACTCGAGATTAAGCCATAGTGACCCAAGATTAAGAAAAATTCTGAAAAAAAATTGAAAAAAAAAATTGAAAAAAAAATTTCTGAAAAAAAATTTGAAAAAAAATTGTTAGTAATGGCGCACTTCTATGTGGTGCGCCATTACTAAGTCAGATAGTAATGGCGCACTTCTATGTGGTGCGCCATTACTAAGTCAGATAGTAATGGCGCACTTCTATGTGGTGCGCCATTACTAAGTCAGATAGTAATGGCGCACCAGGGGACATAGTAATGGCGCACTGCCAGGTGCGCCACTATTGTCTGGTATACTAATGGCGCACCAGGGGTGCGCCATTAGTACTTGTTACTAGTGGCGTGATGATAGTGGCGCACCTGTAGTGCGCCATTAATGGCCAAAACAGGTGCGCCACTAACAGGCCTTTTCCTAGTAGTGAGTATTAAGTTCATGAAGAATAGAGTAACGCATTAAGTAAGATGACATGATGTGGAGGGATAAACTCAAGCAATATGATGAAAACACAATCTTTTTATCCTTGATGGCAACAATACAAATACGTGCCTCGCTACCCCTACTTTGTCACTGGGTGAGGACACCGCAAGATTGAAGCCAAAACTAAGCATTTCTCCCATTGCAAGAATTACCAATCTAGTTGGCCAAACCAAACCAATAACTCGAAGAGACTTGCAAAGATATGAAATCATGCATATAAGAATTCAGAGAAGATTCAAAGAATATTCATAGATAATCTGATCATAAATCCACAATTCATCGGATCTCGACAAACACACCGCAAAAGAGTATTACATAGGATAGATCTCCATGAAGATCATGGAGAACATGGTATTGAAGATCATAGAGAGAGAAGAAGCCATCTAGCTACTAGCTATGGACCCGAAGGTCTGAGGTGAACTACTCACGCATCATCGGAGGGGCAATGGTGTTGATGTAGATGCCCTCCGTGATCGAATCCCCCTCCGGCAGATTACCGGAAAAGGCTCCAAGATGGGATCTCACGGGAACAGAGGCTTGCGGCGGCGGAAAAGTATTATGGTGACTCTTTCTGTTATTGGGGGAATATTTCTGAATTTATAGGCGAAGAATTAGGGTTGGAGGAGCTATGGGGGGCCCACAAGCCAGGGGGCGCGCCTTGGTGGCTTGTGGCCCACCCGTAGGTCTTCTGGCCTCTTCTCCAAGCCTCCTGGGTTCCTTCTGGTCCAAGAAAAATCAGCGTAGAATTTTATTCCATTTGGACTCCGTTTGATATTCCTTTTCTGCAATACTCAAAAACTAGGAAAAAACAGAAACTGGCACTGGGCACTAGGTTAATAGGTTAGTCCCAAAAATAATATAAAATAGCATATTAATGCATATAAAACATCCAAAATAGATAATATAATAGCATGGAACAATCAAAAATTATAGATACGTTGGAGACGTATCAAGCATCCCCAAGCTTAATTCCTGCTCGTCCTCGAGTAGGTAAATGATAAAAATAGAATTATTGATGTGGAATGCTACCTAACATATTTATCCATGTAATATTCTTTATTGTGGCATGAATGTTCAGATCCATAAGATTCAAAACAAAACTTTAATATTGACATAAAAACAATAATACTTCAAGCATACTAACAAAGCAATCGTGTCTTTTCAAAATAACATGGCCAAAGAAAGTTATCCCTACAAAATCATATGTTCTGGCTATGCTCCATCTTCCCCACACAAAGTATTTAAATCATGCACAACCCCGATGACAAGTCAAGCAATTGTTTCACACGTTTTATGTTCTCAAACCTTTTCAACTTTCATGCAATACATGAGCGTGAACCATGGATATAGCACTATAGGCGGAATAGAATATGGTGGATGTTGTGAGGAAAAGGAGAAGATAGTCTCACATCAACTAGGCGTATCAACGGGCTATGGAGATGCCCATCAATAGATATCAATGTGAGTGAGTAGGGATTGCCATGCAACGGATGCACTAGAGCTATAAGTGTATGAAAGCTCAAAAAGAAACTAAGTGGGTGTGCATTATAATGAAGAATTCCCACTAGTTATATGAAAGTGACAAAATAGGAAACTCTCTATCATGAAGATCATGGTGCTACTTTGAAGCACAAGTGTGGGAAAAAAGATAGTAGCATTGCCCCTTCTCTCTTTTCTCTCATTTTTTTGGGTGGGAATCTTTGGCCTCTTTTTTTTATTTGGGCTTCATTGGCCTCTTTTATTATTTGTAAAGTCCGTAGACTCATCCCAACTTGTGAGGGAATCGTAGCTTCCATCATTCTTTCCTCTCATGGGACAATGTTCTAATAATGATGATCATCACACTTTTATTTACTTACAACTCAAGAATTCCAACTCGATACTTAGAACAAAATATAGCTCTATATGAATGCCTCCGGCGGTGTACCGGGATGTGCAACGATCTAGCATAGCAAATGACATCAAAAAACGGACAAGCCATGAAAACATCATGCTAGCTATCTTACGATCATGCAAAGCAATATGAAAATGATGGTGCATGTCATAATAAATGGAACGGTGGAAGTTTTATGGCAATATATCTCGGAATGGCTATGGAAATGCCATAATAGGTAGGTATGGTGCCTGTTTTGAGTAAGGGAATATGGTGGGTTTAATGCACCGGCGAAAGTTGCGCGGTACTAGAGAGGCTAGCAATGGTGGAAGGGTGAGAGTGCGTATAATCCATGGACTCACATTAGTCATAAAGAACTCACTTACTTATTGCAAAATTCTGCTAGTTATTGAAGCAAAGAATTAGACGCATGCTCCTAGGGTATAGGTTGGTAGGAGTTAACCATCGCGCGCTCCCGACCCTCACACAAAGGATGACAATCAATAAACAAATCATGCTCCGACTTCGTTACATAACGGTTCACCATACGTGCATGCTACGGGAATCACAAACTTTTAACACAAGTATTTCTACCAATCCAAAATTACTCACTAGCATGACTCTAATATCACCATCTTTATATCTCAAAACTATATGCAAGGAATCAAACTTCTCATAATATTCAATGCACTTTATATGAAAGTTTTTATAATATCCATCTTGGATGGCCATTATATTAGGACTAAATTCATAACCTAAACCAATTACCTTTCTGTTTAAAGACTCTCATAATAATATAAGTGAGGTACGAGAGTTCAATTATTTCTATAAAATAAAACGCCACCGTGCTCTAAAAAGATATAAGTGAAGCACTAGAGCAAAATTGCCTAGCTCAAAAGATATAAGTGAAGCACATAGAGTATTCTAAGAAATTCACGATTCATGCGTGTCCCTCTCAAAAGATGTGTGCAGAAAGGATGATTGTGGAAAACTAAAAGCAAAAACTCATATCATACAAGACGCTCCAAGCAAAACACATATCATGTGGTGAATAAAAATATAGCCTCAAGTAAATTTACTGATGGATTGAAGACGAAAGAGGGGATGCCTTCTGGGGCATCCCCAAGCTTAGGCTCTTTGGTATCCTTGAATATTCCTTGGGGTGCCTTGGGCATCCCCAAGCTTAGGCTCTTGCCACTCCTTATTCCATAGTCAATCAAATCTTTACCCAAAACTTAAAAACTTCACAACACAAAACTCAAAAGAAAACTCGTGAGATCCGTCAGTATAAGAAAAATAAATCACCACTTTAGGTACTGTTGTGAAATCATTCTTTA
The DNA here is from genome assembly GCA_039707655.1 of Elymus sibiricus. NCBI lineage: Eukaryota > Viridiplantae > Streptophyta > Magnoliopsida > Poales > Poaceae > Elymus > Elymus sibiricus. The sequence continues at coordinate 477,474,595 of CM077667.1, forward strand.
TTTATATTTGTGTAATATATACTGTATTCCAACTTCTCCATGGTTCATACCCCCCGATACAACCCATAGATACATCAAAATAAGCAAACAACACAAAGAAAACAGAATCCGTCAAAAACAGAACAGTCTGTAGAAATCTGTAAACTTCGAATACTTTTGTAACTCCAAAAATTCTGAAAAATTAGGACAATCTGTTAAATTTGTATATCTATCTTGTGTAAAAATTTCATACTTATTCGACGCTCTGGTGAATTTATACAATTCCTGGACTGAGCGCAAAAGTTTCTGTTTTTCAGCAAAATCAAATCAACAATCACCGTAGACCATTCCAAAGGTATTACTTGGCTCAAACACTAATTAAAACACTAAAACACAATTAATACAGAGGTAATAATGTGTAAAGCACTCAATAACAGAAACTAAAAAGCAAAAATTTATTTATTCATTGGGTTGCCTCCCAACAGGCGCTATCGTTTTACACCCCTAGCTAAGCATAATGATTTCAATGATATTCACATAAAAAGTAGTAATTGAAATATGCAAGAAAGCATCATGAATCTCATGACAAGCACATTTAAGTCTAACCCACTTCCTATGCATAGGGATTTTGTGAGCAAACAATTTATGGGAACAATAATCAACTAGCATAGGAAGGCAAAACAAGCATAACTTCAAAACTTTGAACACATAGAGAGGAAACTTGATATTATTGCAATTCCTACAAGCATATGTTACTCCCTCATAATAAATTTCAGTAGCATCATGAAGGAATTCAACAATATAACTATCACATAAATCATTCTTTTCATGATGCACAAGCATATAATTTTCATTACTCTCCACATAAGCAAATTCCTTTTTATCCATAGTAGTGGGAGCAAACTCAACAAAATAACTATCATGAGACACTTGATTGACATAACCACATTGCAAATTAAAATCATGATGATAAGTTTCATGTTTATCATTACTCATTATAGCATACGTGTCATCACCATCACCATAAATAGGAGGCATGCAATCATCATAATAAATTTTCTCATCAAAACTTGGGGGACAAAAAATATCATCTTCATCAAACATAGCATCCCCAAGCTTGTGGCTTTGCATATCATAAGCATCATGGATATTTAGAGAATTCATACTAGCAACATTGCAATCATGCTCATCATTCAAGGGACTATCATGAATCACCTTATAAATTTCTTCTTTCAACACTTCATCAAAATTTTCAGATTCATGATTTTCAAACAAAACTTCATAGAGATAATCAAGTGCACTCAACTCACTAGCAATTGGTTCATCATAATTTGGCCTTTTGAAAAGATTAGCAAGTGGATGGGGATCCATATCAATAGATTTTTAGCAAGCGAAGATGCAAGCAAATAGAAGGCACATGGCAACACAAGCAAACAAAAAGAGATCCGGCGAGAAAAAGGCGAAGGAGAAAGAAGGCGAATAAAACGGCAAATTGGTGAAGTAGGGGAGAGGAAAACAAGAGGCAAATGGCAAATAATGTAAATGCAAGAGATGAGTTTATGATGGGTACTTGGTAGGCTTGATGTAGACCTCCCCGGCAACGGCGCCCGAAATTGGCAAGTTGATGGGAGAGTTCTTGTCTTGACTTGCTATGTATCCTCCCCGGCAACGGTGCCAGAAATCCTTCTTGCTACTTCTTGTGCTTGCGTTGGTTTTCCCTTGAAGAGGAAAGGGTGATGCAGCAAAGTAGATAAGTATTTCCCTCAGTTGTTGAGAACCAAGGTATCAATCTAGTAGGAGGTACAAGCAAGGCCCCAATCTATGCACCTACACAAACAATCAAACACTTGCACCCAACGCTATAAAGGGGTTGTCAATCCCTTCACGGTTACTTGCAAGGATGAGATCTGATAGAGATAGATATTAAAGATTACTAAAAGTAAAACTCAATAAAAGTAAATAAAATTGCAGCAAAGTATTTTTGGTATTTTTGGTTTATAGATCTGAAAATATAATATGGAAAATAGACCCGGGGGCCATAGGTTTCACTAGAGGCTTCTCTCTTGAAGGAAAATAATACGGTGGGTGAAGAAATTATTGTCGAGCAATTGATAGAAAAGCGCATAGTTATGACGATATCCAAGGAAATGATTATGCATATAGGCATCATGTCCGTATCAAGTAGACCGAAACAATTCTGCATCTACTACTATTACCCCACACATCGACCGACTCCTGCCTGCATCTAGAGTATTAAGTTAATGAAGAACAGAGTAACACATTAAGTAAGATGACATGATGTAGAGGGATAAACTCAAGCAATATGATGAAAACCCCATCTTTTTATCCTTGATGAAATCAATACAAATACGTGCCTTGCTACCCCGACTTTGTCACTAGGTGAGGACACCGCAAGATTGAACCCAAAACTAAGCACTCCTCCCATTGCAAGAATTACCAATCTAGTTGGCCAAACCAAACCAATAACTCGAAGAGACTTGCAAAGATATGAAATCATGCATATAAGAATACAGACAAGATTCAGATAATATTCATAGATAATCTGATCATAAATCCACAATTCATCGGATCTCGACAAACACGTCGCAAAAGAGTATTACATCGGATAGATCTCCTTGAAGATCATGGAGAACATGGTATTGAAGATCATAGAGAGAGAAGAAGCCATCTAGCTACTAGCTATGGACCCGAAGGTCTGAGGTGAACTACTCACGCATCATCGGAGGGGCAATGGTGTTAATGTAGATGCCCTCCGTAATCGAATCCCCCTCCGGCAGATTACCGGAAAAGGCCCCAAGATGGGATCTCACGGGAACAGAGGCTTGCGGCGGCGGAAAAGTATTATCGTGGCTCTTTCTGGTATTGGGGGAATATTTCTGAATTTATAGGCGAAGAATTAGGGTTGGAGGATCTATGGGGGGCCCATAAGCCAGGGGGGCGCCACCCCCAGGGGCGTGCCCTGGTGGCTTGTGGCCCACCCGTAGGTCTTATGGCCTCTTCTCCAAGCCTGCTGGGTTCCTTCTGGTCCAAGAAATATCAGCGTAGAATTTTACTCCATTTGGACTCCGTTTGATATTCCTTTTCTGCAATACTCAAAAACAAGGAAAAAACAGAAACTGACACTGGGCACTAGGTTAATAGGTTAGTCCCAAAAATAATATAAAATAGCATATTAATGCATATAAAACATCTAAAATAGATAATATAATAGCATGGAACAATCAAAAATTATAGATACGTTGGAGACGTATCAGGTACTGATATTCTGCGAAGTAAAAAACAAGAAAAAAACAACAATTGGCACTAGGAACTATGTCAATAGGTTAGTCCCAAAAAATGATATAAAGTTGCTATAAAATGATTATAAAACCTCCAAGAATGATAATATAACAGCATAGAACAATCAAAAATTATAGATACGTTGGAGACGTATCAGCATCCCCAAGCTTAATTCTTGCTCGTCCTCGAGTAGGTAAATGATAAAAATAGAATTTTTGATGTGGAATTCTGCTTAACATGTTCATCACATATTCTTTTCTTTTGTAGCATGGACATTTGGACTTTTAGATGGTTCAAACCAATAGTCTAGTTTTGAAATGAAGACTTTAATACTCAAGCATACCAACAAGCAACTATGTCTTTCAAAATATCAACACTAAAGAAAGTTATCCCTAGCCCATCATGCTCAATCATTGATCCATCCATGAAACACACTCGAATATTAGCTACACCCAATGCACAAGTATGATCATAGTGCCCCCTAGTTGGTGCTTTATAAGAGAAGATGGAGACTCAAATTAAAAATAAAAATTGCGTAAAGTAAATAGATAGGCCCTTCGCAGTGGAAAGTAGGGATTTGTAGAGGTGCCAGAGCTCAAAGCTTAAATTGAGGGATAAAATAATTTTGGAGGCATGCTTTTCCTATCAACGAAAACGACCGAGTAGTTCTCAATACTTTCCATCCTAGATATATCATAGGCGGTTCCCAAACAGAAAATAAAGTTTATTCCTTTTTCCACCATTATTTCACAATCCATGGCTAACCTTATCCACGGATGCCTTCCATAGCAACACTTTCCAAGGAATTTATTATTTCACAACATAAAGTAAATTTCTTTTTCATTTCGGGGCTGGGCATCCCTATTACCGCCGTACTCTCATGGAATGACAAGTGAATAAACACTCATCTTAAGAATAACACATCTAGCATGGAAAAATATTGGCCACCCCCTGCCGCTTCATGAGCGGTACGAGCACACAAAAAGGAAATTCATTTTGAAAATTAGAGATGGCGCATACAAATTTGCTTGGAACGGCATGGAAATACGGCATATAGGTTGGTATGGTGGACTCATATGGCAAAACTGGGTTTAAGGATTTTGGATGCACAAGTAGTATTTCTGCGTAGTACAAGTGGAGGCTAGCAAATAGATTGAAAAGCAACCAACCAAGGAACAAAAATTCACATAAACGGGCATTAAGCATAACTAACACCGAATAATGCACCACAAGTAGGATGTAATTTCATTGCATAACTATTGACTTTCGTGCTTGCATAGGGAATCAAAAACCTTAACACCAATATTTTTACTAAAGCATAATTACGAACCAACATGACTCACATATTACTATCATCATGTCTCAAAACTATTACATGGATTCAAGTTTAATTTGTCCAATGATCTTTATGAATATTTTTATTATATCCCTGTTGAATATTGATACGTCTCCAACGTATCTATATTTTTTGCTTGTTCCATGCTATTATATTATCATTCTTGGATGTTTTACAATCATTTTATAACAACTTTATATCATTTTTTGGGACTAACCTATTGACATAGTGCCAAAGTGCCAGTTAATGTTTTTTGCTTGTTTTTTACTTCACAGAAAATCAATACTAAACGGAGTCCAATCGCGATGAAACTTTTTGGAGATTTGTTCTGGACTAGAAGACACCCAGTGGGCCAAAGAAGTGTTGGGGGAGTAGGACGAGGAGACCACAACCCACCAGGGCGCGCCAAGGGGGGCCCGGCGTGCCCTGATGGGTTGTGCCCTCCTCGGGGCCCCTCTCCACCGCCTCTGATGCCTATAAATTCCCAAATATGCCAAAAACCCTAGGGGAGTCGACGAAACACAATTCCAGCCGCCGCAAGTTCCAGAACCTCGAGATCCAATCTAAACACCATCACGGAGGGTTCATTTTCCTCATAGCTGCCTCTCCGATGATGCGTGAGTAGTCCACCATAGACCTACGGGTCCGTAGGCAGTAGCTAGATGGCTTCCTCTCTCTCTCTCTCTTATGATTCTCAATACAATGGTCTCTTGGAGATCTATTTGATGTAAACTTTTTCGGTGTGTTTGTTGCGATCCGATGAATTTTGAGTTCATGATCAGTTTCTATCCATGAATATTATTTGACTCTTCTTTGATCTCTTATATGCATGATTACTTATAGCCTCGTATTTCTTCTCCGAATCTTTGGTTTAGTTAGGCTGACTAGATCGATTTTTCTTGCCATGGGAAGAGGTGCTTTGTGATGGGTTCGATCTTGCGGTGTTCTTTCCCAGTGACGGAAGGGGCAGCAAGGCACGCATGTATCGTTGCTATTAAGGATAACAATATGGGGTCTATTCCTACATGAATAGATCTTGTCTACATCATGTCATCGTTCTTATTGCATTACTCCGTTTTTCCATGAACATAATACACTAGATGCATGCTAGATAGCGGTCGATGTGTGGAGTAATAGAGGTAGATGTAGGCAGGAGTCGGTCTAGCTATCTTGGACATGATGCCTATATAATGATCATCACCTTGGATATCGTCATGACTATTCGATTTTCTATCAATTGCCCAACAGTAATTTGTTCACCCACTGTGCGCTATACTCATGAGAGAAGCCACTAGTGAACCCTATGGCCCCCGGTTCTACTTTGCCAACACATTGCTTTGCGATCTACTTTTTTGCAATCTTTGTTTTCAGATCTACAAAACCAAAAACCCAAAAACATATTGCTGCATATTTACTCTCTTTTTTGTGTTCTTGAGAGATCTATCTCTCCTATCTGTCACTACCTAATCTATCTTTTTACCGTAGAGAGATGAACAACCTCTCTTTTGCGTCGGGTTGCAAGTATTTGTTGTTTGTGTGCAGGTGCTGCTTATTGGGTGGTGGTGATCCTCCTACTGTATCGATAACCTTGGTTTCATAACTGAGGGAAATACCTACCGTCGCTATGCTGCATCATCCCTTCCTCTTTGGGGAAATACCGACGCAGTCTCAAGCCACGTCAAAGGAATTTCTGGAGCCGTTGCCGGGGTGGAAGCGGTCTTTTCTACGTGCCTATCGTAGGCGCCGAGGGGACTCCATCATCATCTACCAGGTTCATAATCAGAAATCTCATACCCTTGCAATTACATTATTTGCCATTTGCCTCTCACTACTGGAATCAGGATCTTTGCCGTCTGCCATGGCTGACGGCAAAGGCATGCATGGCGGAACAAGCTGAACAAGCTACGGTAAAGGGCACTTTGCCGTCTGCTGGCAGACAGCAAAGATGCAAAGGTCTTTGCCGTCTGCCAGCAGACGGCAAAGAGCATGGACGGCACACGTGGTAGCTTAGGTCCGTTAAGGGGTTAACGGCATGCTTTGCCGTCGTCTAGCAGACGGCAAAGTGGCCAAATAGGCCAGCCCAGGTTCCCCCAAGGTAGCTGCCACGTGGCTCGCTATGCCGTCTACTGGCGGACGGCAAAGATGCAAAGTTCTTTACCGTCTGCCAGCAGACGGCAAAGCAACCACATAGGCCAGCCCAGGTTCCCCCCAGGTTGCACAGGTAGCTGCCACGTGGCAGCTTTGCCATCTGCTGGCAGGCGGCAAACTCTTTGCCGTCTGCCAGCGGACGGCAAAGTGCCTGTACTGCCCCTGTTTTTCTGTTTTTTTCTTAAATTCAATCAATTTCACAGATATATATATATATATATATATACATTTGAAAATACTTTCAACAAGCATACATATCCCTGCCATATGGATAGGATCATCCAACACATATACATACCAACTCAAAAGTCCATATCCAACATATATATATAGCCAACATATATCCAACAACAAGCATACAATGGTTTCATCCATACATACATATATAGGTAGCAAGTTTCACATTGTTCATCCTACAAAATCAAAACAAAAAGGAAGGACAAGGAGAAGAGTAGACTCCATCAACGCAAGCTTCCGTGATCTAAAGCAAATCTGCAAATTGGGAAAGAAGAAAGTTAGAAGAAGAACAAGAAGAAGAAGAAGAAGAAGAAGTAGAAGTAGAAGAAGAAGAATTTTTCTTCTCTTTCTTTTTCTCCTCTTCTTTATCTTCTTCTTCTTCTAACGAAGGTAACTTAGGTAATTGTGCCATTTTTTAGCTAAGCTAGGTAAAAATGGTAAGTGTAGGTCATTTTAGAGCTAAGCTAGGTAAATAGGTCATTTTGGAGGTTAGTAAGGTTATTATGTCATTTTCGAGGAAAATAAGCTAAGTCAATGTCATTTTGGAGGTAACCAAGATTATTATGCCATTTTTGACCTAAGTATGCTAAGTATGTCATAAATGAACTAAAGAAGCTAAGTATAGGTCATTTTTTAGCTAACCTAGGTAGTTATGCCATTTTTGAGCTAACTAAGCATATTTATTCATTTTGGAGGACAAAATGGTAAGTGTAGGTCATTTTTGAGCTATCCTAGTTAAAATCGGTCATTTTGGAGTTAGGTAAGGTTATTTTGTCATTTTGGAGGAAAATAAACTAATGATATGACAGTTTGGAGCTAAACCAAGGTTATTATGCCATTTTTTACCTAAGTAAGCTAATTATGTCATAAATGAACTAGCTAAGCTAAGTATAGATCATTATTGAGCTATCATAGGTAGTTATGCCATTTTTAGCTAACTAAGCATATTAAATCATTCTGGAGGAAAAAATGCTAAGTATAGGTCATTTTATAGCTATCCTAGGTAAAATATGTCATTTTGGAGCTAAGTAAGGTTATTATGTCATTTTCGAGGAAAATAAGCTAAGTATAGGTCATTTTGGAGCAAAATAGGTCATTTCTTAAGCTAAGTATGCATTTGTTAAGAAAAACACTTGGGAAAACTTACCATCATCATGGAGGTGAAGGAGCGGTCGGGTTTGCGCCAGTGTGAGACGGAGAAGGACCGGTCGGGGTTGTGGCAGACGCAGAAGGATCGGTCGATGCTTGTCGGGAGGCATGCTGCACCAAAGATCATTTGCAATGTCTCGTTAGCATGATGCAACTCAAATGTGAATACTAGTTACTAATGACCATTCAAATGAAACTCACCGTGGGCGCTATACCAATCTGGGGCATCGGCGGAGGGGTCTGACCGTTGTTCTGGCACACGGTCTGCACATTTTGTTTTCACGAGTCAGTCATATTAGTTAGTGATGAAACGAACATTACGTGCATGATTTGGCTAATATGCAGGAGAAACTTACCACGAGGAGCTCGCATAGGGCCCGGTGACACGCGTCGTTCCAGTTCCTCTCCTCCTCCAACAGCCTAGCCGTCCTCTCCTACATGTCCCTCTCCCTCTCTGCCAACTGCCTGTTTGCCTCCGCCAGAAGCTCCTGGGCCCTAGCCTCGATGGCGAGCTCCATTGGCCATGGACGAGGACTTATCTCAGGATCGGAGCTCGTCTGGCGCTTCTTGATCTCCGGGAGAGTTCTAGGACAACGTATCAGTCCATCCCCAATGGCTATCGAGCCATGGGGCCTCCCGCCACCAGATATCATCACGAGCTCTGGATCAAAAGGACTCTGGCTCGGGTTGAAGTCCTCCCCTTTCCTCGTGTTCCCCTCATCTCTGTACCTCACGAGCTTGTTATGGGAGGAGATGTTGCTGAAGCTCTCTGGATGATTGAGGTCTTCCTCAGAGAATGCCTTGGCCTTCTTTTATGGGGCAGTATGGGCCATGGCATAGAGGTCGAACATCGGTGGCACCTCCTTCTTGTTGTGTTGCCCCTAAAAGAGACAAACAAAATATTAGTGAAGGGCTCAAGCTAGCATGAAGAATGAAATTGCATGAATCATGAAGCAAACCACATACCCAGTGATCCCCGAACTCAAACATGTTGGAGCTACCTTGATGGTGTGGCACACCTTTCATTTGGGCACGCTTATCCTTGGCCTTGTTGTGGACGGCAAGCCATTGGGGAGAGCACCACTCATCCACCAACGCCTCCCAACAGTCCATCCTATCCGCAAACCATCTCGGGGGCACCTAAGTTAGACAAGAGAAATTTCAGCGCTACGCCTACGAATCAAATCAAGGAAACTAAGTACAAGGCCTTAAGAATAGGTAATTACCTTCATGTACTTCTCCTTACTCAGAATCTTGGCGCGGCACTTCTTCTTGGACCTCTTAATGTTAGTCGAGGCGTAGTAGTCTCGAACAGCCTGCAGCCGAGCCTCGTGCCGTAAGTTCTGAAATTGGCACTTGCACTCGGCTACGAGAACAATAGCCGCGTCCGCCTCGTGTTCCTCAAGACACCTGTAGAAGGTTTGCAATCAAACAAGACAACACTGATTAGTACAATCACTAGGTGATGTTGATTTTTAATTCTGTAAAGGAGAAGTTACCCAAAACCGCCGGATCACAATGTCGGCCACCGTCTTGCACAAGACACCGTCGACCCTCTCCTCCGGCGGGGTCGGGGCAGCCCCATACAGCTCCCAGCTCAGTGCTAGCTGTCGAACCTCACCCTCACCAGGCAACGTGACCCACCCCGGGAAGTGGTGCCGGCAAAGCACACCAAGGACCTGGTTGGGCCTGCGGACACCAGGGGCGTGTTTCCAACCCCTGCATTATGACAAGGCCAACACATTAGATATTAATTTGAAGAAACATGAAGGAGAAAGGTTAAAAAAGAGTAAATGCACTTACTTCTCCCCATTAGGCACAATCAACCACCTCTGATCGCGGGTCGCCGGCACGGGCGGGAGCTTTGTACCACCACGCTGGTAGACTTTCTTGCCCTCCTCAACCAGCTCGCCCTCGCTATAGCTATCCTCAGAAAAGCTTTCCTCGCCACCATCAGCATGGCCACTAGCCTCCGGAGTCATGTGGGACGAAGACTCTGGGACTGGAGTCTCCTGGGACAAAGACTCTGGGACCGGAGTCTCCTGGGACGAAGGCTCGGCGACCCGAGGCTCGTCGGCCCGAGGCTCGTGGACCGGAGTCCGAGACGGGTCCAAGTCAGACGGGTCCACCTGAGACGGAGCACTCCTGTGGTCAGGAGAATCAGCTGGGGGTGGCGGTGAGGAAGGAGCAGCAGCCTTCCTACCTCTCCCGCCGCCATGTCCACTTCTAGCACCCCTCTTCGTCTTCCCCCGACCTCTCCCGGCCGAAGAAGAAGCGCCCTCCGGAGGTGTCTGCATACTGTGTACCAGCGCTCTCCGGAGGTGCTCGGGTGGAATAATAGCACCCCTCCCAGCACGCGCCGAGGAAGGAGGCTCGGAGCGCTCTCGACCCGCGCCCACCATCTGTCAACACCTGCAATGACAAAGAGTAAACGAAATTAGTACAACATATAAAAATTGAATACCTAATAACATGAACTAATTAATAATATAAATGTACATAATAATAATTGAATACCTGACATTACTAATATTAATCTTCATCGTCTATATATGCTCCGGGATCAATAAATGCATAATCATCATCACTATCAGTAATGACGTGCTCATCAGCATCATCAATAAATGCATCAACATGTGGAAGGCCTCCTTTATGTAATCGGTCAAGCATTGACAGTTCATCCGCAGCAGTAACCTCTTCTTCTTCCGTCTCTTCTTGTTCCGGCTCAGGGGTGAAGTCGGATTCACTGTCGCTGTCTACCTCAATGTTCTGGGGTGAAGTAGAGCGGTTGTTGAAATGTTTTTTGGAAACACGTGTTTCTTGGAAGAATTCTCCTTCATATGTGTCTGGGTTAATGTGACGTTCATAATCATCTTCATTGAGGGGAGGTGGTCTAAAATGTGGCGGCACATCATAAACGACATCCCAACCATTCAGATTTGGATCAGTTTGGCAGGCCCACGGTAGATAGAAAACTTGGGTCGCCTGTTGAGCCGTGATATAGACATCAGGAACATCTAAATGGGTGCTTTGTTTGATTTCGACTAGCCCTATATGTTCATGAGTCCTTCTAGTCTCCTTCGGCTGGAACCAATAACATTTGAAGACTACGACGTTTGGTGGGTTTTCACCAAAGAATGTAAGTTCATAAATTGCTTCAACTCTTCCATAATACTCGACCCCTCCTTCGCCGACAGCGGAGACACAACAATTTGTAGACTTTCGGTCGCCATAGATAGCTCTTTGCCAAAAGTACGAAAGCGATACCCGTTGATGTCGTATTTGTTAAATGAACGGACCTTATAGTCAAAACCATTAGCGACTTGTCTCAATTCGGAGTCCATAGACTCTTCATTAGCCTACAAGTTTAATACGAAAGCATTGTTGCATTAGCCGCAAACTAGACGAAGAAATGAAATGGTCTAATGGAAATTACCGTTTGTTTGAACCAAGAGATGAAACCGGGATAGCCGCCTCCATGCTTTGCTAGAAGCTCATACTCTTCGATGGAATCCTTGTGGATCACCGCTCCATCCGAGAATTTGGCGACGTATCGACTGTATCACATGTCCGGGAATAAGAGCATTTCAAAGGAATTAGAAGTTGCAAAACAATGTACCGAGTACTTACTCGATGTACGGCCGCACTTCTGTTAGGTTGTTGAAGATATACAACGAAATGGTTCGCCATTCTTCGACATCCAACACTATTGCTTTCGAAGCACCGGCTGGTGCGAGCTTCCCTTTGAATAGGCTGAGGTTGGATCGACCTTTTTCACGGTCGCCATCATTGTACCGAGGCTTCGGATTATGCAAATGACGATTCTTGGCTTTGTAGTGTGCTGTCACGAAGTTTGCCGCCTCCTCAGTAATGAATGCCTCGGCCATCGATGCTTCAATTCTATGTTTATTTTTACATTTTGCTCGAAGCGTCTTCTGCATCCACTCAGTTGCGAAGCACCAACAATTTTGCACGGGCCCCCCCAATCTTGCCTCGGTCGGGAGATGCAAAATCAAATGCTGCATTGGATTAAAGAATCCCAGTGGAAAGATCTTTTCTAACTTGCAGATCAACTCCGGCGCCAACTCTTCCAGTTCGTCTAGCACGTCAGGCGATAGTTCTTTCGCACAAAGAGCACGGAAGAAATAGCTCAGCTCTGCCAGTACTAGCCATTCATCCTCAGGGATAAAGCCACGCAACATCACCGGCATTACCCGCTCAAGCCATATGTGCCAATCATGACTCTTGAGACCAAATATTTTCAATTTGTCAAGACTCGCTCCCCTCTTTAGATTCGCTGCATACCCATCGGGGAACATCAACTGCATTTTCACCCACAAGATCATTTCCCTCATAGCTGGCCTTCCAAGATTGAACCATGCCTTTGGCTTCCTCCAGTTCTTCTTTCCTTTTGGTTGTCGCATGTTTTGTAACGGTCTATCACATAGAGCCTCCTGATCGACTCTAGCCTTAGGATTATCCTTCGACTTCCCCTCTATGCCGAATAATGTACCAAAAAGGGCCTCGTCGATATTCTTTTCAGTGTGCATCACGTCGATGTTGTGTGGGCAAAGGAGGTCTTTAAAGTAAGGCAGATCCCACAAGCATATCTTGTGAGTCCAGGCGTGTTTTGAATTATACCCTTTGAAATACCCTGGACGATTTGGATCTGGCTCGAGAGCGTTTATCTGATCCAGAGTCTGTTGGCCTGTCAATGCAGGTGGTGCAGAGTTTTTGACAACTCTACCTTTCATGAAATTCTTCTTGTCTTTTCTGAACTTATGGCGAGGATCCAAGAACTGTCTATGCAAGTCGAAGCAAGAATACTTGCGACCCGCCTACAGCCAACGGAACTCAAGAGCTGCCTTGCATGTGGGGCACGGGAACCTTCCATGCACACACCAGCCAATGAATAGCGCATACGCCGGCAAGTCATGCGACGAGTACATGTACCACACATGCATTTTGAAGTTTTTTTTTGTAGCGGCGTCATATGTCTTGATCCCATTATCCCAAGCTTCTTGCAATTCATCCTTAAGCGGCTGCATGTACACATTCATATTCTTCCTCGGATAGTTGGGCCCTGGAATTATCAACGTCAAGAAAATGTTCTTTCTTTTCATAATCTCTCCGGGGGGAAGATTGAGTGGAATGACAAATACATGCCAGCAACAGTATGGGGTTGCCGTCATACCAAACACATTGAACCCATCCGTGGCGACTCGAGGATGCCTTGGATCTGCCGCTTTATCCTTATGTAATGCATCGAAGTGCTTCCACGCAAAAGCGTCTGAAGTGTGTCCCAACATCGGATTCCCATCTGCATCTAGTTCGGTTCTTTTGCCCAATTTATGCCACGTCATCTGTCTGGCCGTCTCTTCGACCATGAAAAGACATTGAAGTCTTGGTATGATTGGCATATACCGAAGAACATTAACTGGGATTTTGATCTGACTCTTCTCACCCATACCGTTGTCTACCACAACATACCTGGAAGACTTGCAAATGGGACAATAGTTGAAGCCCGCATACTCAAGCCTAAATAAGGCACATCCATTCTCACAGGCATCTATCTTCTCATAGGGCATCTTAAGCGCACATAGGATTTTGTCCGACTGGTACAGGTTTGCTGGCAATACATGGCCTTTGGGTAGAAAGCGTCCAAATATCGTCATCATCGCGTCGTAGCATTCTCTGCCCAGGTTGAACTGAGCCTTCAGAGCCATTACTTGCGCGATGGCATCCAGCTGACAAAGCTCAGTGTGCTCGTGGAGAGGACATTTTGAAGACTCCAACATTTCATAGAAGGCCTTTGCAGATTCCTCCATCTCATCGTCCGAATCCCGAGCATCATCAAAGTCTTGCACCATGTCTTCGATCCCGGTACCATGCTCGTTGGTGCGACGTCGAACCACCTCAGCTCTGGCACGTTGGGTAGATTCACCATGAAATGTCCAGACCGTATAATTAGGCGTAAAACCCCACTTATGCAGGTGTTTGATCATTTCAAACTCTGACCTCTTATGATAGTTGTCGCAATCGACACAGGGGCACCAGGTTGTTTTCTGTCCATTTGCAAATGCGGCTCTCACAAACCCCTTGGTTTTTGTTATCCATTCATGGGTCATGTCTTTCTTACTAGTGTGACCGGTGTACATCCACGCACGATCACTCATCTTGCCTAGCTACTGGACACACAAGAAATATATACATAATTCAGCAAACCATATTCATCAGTTAAGAGAGTTTGTCAGTTTTATTACGTCCGTGCAACCTAGACGCTAGTAGGTAAAGATAGGTCCTAATGCCACATGAGTATGTGTAGATTGGGTTCGTTTTCCCATGCTCTGCTCCAGATCCGACGCAAAATTTCGGCAGCACCTCCCCGCTGTTCTCCTGATACACGTCTCGGCAATAAGCAGAGAGGATGTGTACCCGGAGAACAACAGGGAGGCACTGACGAAATTTTGCATCGGATCCAGAGCAGAGCATATGGGAAAACGAACCCAATCTACACATACTCGGGCTGTCCATGGATAACGTTGGACAATTTGAAAGAATCACGGTTATAAATATGCTAATGCATGCATATTTATAGATTTAACCCTTTCGAACGGGAGACGCATAGTGGTCACGCATACTGATGATTGAAGACACCTATAGCTAGCAAGTTTCATCGAAACGAACACCGGAACAGAGGAAATGAAGGGGGGAGGAGGAGATGTCATTTGTGCTCACCCACGAATGCAGGGGCGGAGCTCGTCGAACGCACGGGGAGGTCATTGAACACCAGACCCTCGCAGCGACGAAACAACTGCACATTTAAATCCACCTGATCAACATAAATATGATGTTTTTTATAACAAAATCAAAAAATATATGACCTAACTCATAATTCACAAATATATGACCTCGTCGGCCTCTGGAAGGCCGAAGAGCACCTTTTTCGGGATCGGGGTGTCGGGGGTGTCGTGTCGGGGTCGGGTTGTCGGGGGTGTCGTGACGGGGTCGGATTGTCGGGGGTGTCGTATCGGGGAAGGGGTGCTGTGTCGGGGTCGGGGGTGCCGTGTCGGGGTGTGGGGGTGTCGTGTCGGGGGTCGGGGTGTCGGTGGTGCCGTGTCGGGGTCGACCCTCGACTCCTTTTCCCCTCGATCCTCGACCCCTCGACCACTCGGCGACCCTCTTTTCCCTCGGCGACCATTGACCATCGGCGACCCTCTTTTTCTACTTTTCCTACTTCTTTTTTTCATCTTCTACTTCTACTTCTTCTTTTTTTCATCTTCTTCTTCTTTCTTCTTCTTCTTCTTCTTCTTCTTCTTCTACTACTACTTATTGTTCTTTTTTTTCATATTCTTCTTCTTCCTCTTCTTCTTCTTCTTCCTCTTCTTCTTTTACTTTTTTTTTCATCTTTCTTGTTTATTCTTAAAAAACAGAAAAAAAAACCTAAACTAAACTAAACTAAATCTAACCTAAACTAAACTAAACTAAACTAAACTAAACTAACCTAAACTAAACTAAACTAAACAAACCTAAACTAAATCTAAAAAAACAAAAAAAACAAAAAAACTCACCACGGGGAGGGGGCGCGGGTTGAGGGGGCCGAGGGGAAGGGCGGCCGGCGACGGTGTGGCTCCGGCGGCGGGGCGGGGCGGTGTGGCTCCTGCGATGGGGCGGGGCAGGGCGGCCGCCGCGGCCTGCGTCCGCTGGGCGGGGCGGCCGGGCGGCTGGCGACGGGGCGGGCTCCGGGGGGCGGGGCTGGCCGGCGGCGCCTTAGGCTCCGGGGGGTGGCGCGGGGCGGCGGCGGCTCGGGCACGGGGGCGGCGCGGGTGAGGTGAGGGGAGAGAGAGAGAGGGGAGAGAGAGAGGGGTGGGGCGCGGGGCGGGCTCCGGGGGGCGGGGCTGGCCGGCGGTGCCTCGGGCTCCGGGGGGTGGCGTGGGGCGGCGGCGGCTCGGGAATGGGGGCGGCGCTGGTGAGGTGAGGGGAGAGAGAGAGGGGTGGGGTGCGGGGCGCTGACTGTTTTAGATAGGTCAAATCTCTTTGCCGTCTGCAAGCAGACGGCAAAGAGCCTAGATAGTGGGGTGGGGCCGGGGGGGACGGACGTTAGTTGGCCACTTTCTTTGCCGTCTGCTAGCAGACGGCAAAGAAAGTGGCCGTTAGGTGGTTCTCGTTAGTGGGCCACCCTTCCTCTTTGCCGTCTGCTAG
This sequence comes from Elymus sibiricus, assembly GCA_039707655.1. Classification (NCBI taxonomy): domain Eukaryota; kingdom Viridiplantae; phylum Streptophyta; class Magnoliopsida; order Poales; family Poaceae; genus Elymus; species Elymus sibiricus. Next base: position 477,490,946 of record CM077667.1, read on the forward strand.
CTGACGGCAAACTTCTATGCCGTCAGCTAGCAGACGGCAAAGAGATGGCTGATGGCAAACATGATCTTTGCCGTCAGCTCTTTTTTGCCGTCAGTTTTCTGTAAGCTGATGGCAGAGACCTTCTTTGCCGTCAGCTAGCTGACGGCAAAGAGCTGGCTGACGGCAAAGATCCTGATTCCAGTAGTGTCTTGTTTTCCTCTCCCCCACTTCACCAATTTGCCGTTTTATTCGCCCGCTTTTTCGTTTGCCCTTTTTCTTGTCAGATCTCTTGCCTAGTCATTATGGCTAGTTCTTCCTTTGATGCGTGTACTCCCGATAATGAGGTTCTTAATTTTAAGCAAAGGGGAGGGGAGAACCTAAAAGATGATTGGTATAGGATTTGCAATGCTCATAACAGATCTATCCATAAGCAATCTACCGTTGTTCTTCGTCGTAGATTTTATGTGGGCATCACCACTTGGTATAGATTCGTCCTTGATACGATTACCGGTGGGAATTTCTTGATGTGTCCTTCTTTAGATGCTTTTAATGCTTTGGGAAGTTTAGTGGGATCACCACCTATCATGATCAATGAAACAACTTTAACTCTCGAACATGTTATGGAGAGATTAGATGCTATTGAAAAGAAGATGATTACTAAAGGACATCTTGATGATCTAGATAAGAAGATGCATAATCTTGCTAATAAAATTGCGTCCAAGGCAGGAGATGCTCTTAAATTGCTTAAGGAAAAAGAAACCGTAGTTAATGAAAGGGTAGAAGAGAGCCCTTACCGGATCGATAAGATAGAAGAGATTTTTAGTAATTTGGGTTCATCCTTTTCTTCTATCAAAACTATTGAAAAAACTCCCGTAAAGATTGGCAAGACCACGCAAGTCACTAAGAACAAAATTGCTATGCCTAGTAGTCACAAGGGGGGTCTTAAAATGATTAGTATTCATCCCGACTTTGTTGAAATCATAAGAGACCCTATTTATAAGAATGAATTCTTTGGTTTTCTTCCTAGGAGTATTGTCATTAAAAACATGCATGCCAAACCCTTGAAGAAATCTAGTTGTGTGATTGAAGAATTGAAAACCAAAGATGACAATACTTGAATCTATGTGTTATGCCTAGCTAGGGGCGTAAAATGATAGCGCTTGTTGGGAGGCAACCCAATGAATAAATAAATTTTTACTTTTTCCATTCTGTTTTTGATTGTTGACACAATTATGCCTCTGTTATGATTGTGTTTTATGGTTTATTTAGTGTTTGTGCCAAGTAAAGCCTTTAGGATGATTCATAGGATGAGTAAAAGTGATGCTGAATCTGAAACAGAAACTTTGGGTCCAGTATATGAATTTCCGTTTTTTGCTGGAATGTGATCTTGAGCTGAAATTCTAACACAGTGTTTCTATACAAATTACTTATGTTGTCCTAATTTTTCAGAATTTTTAGAGTACAGAAGTATGGTTAGAGTACAGATTACTACAGATTGTTCTGTTTAAGAGAGATTCTGTTTTCGTTGTATTGTGTGCTTGTTTTGATGAATCTATGGTTTGTATCGGGGGGTATAAGCCATGGTAAAGTTAAAATACAGTAGGTATAATGCAATAACAAAATATGAATGGGTTTGCAACAGTACCTAAAGTAGTGATTTGCTTTATTATACTAACGGATCTCACGAAGATTTGGTTGAGTTTTGTGTGATTGAAGTTTTCAAGTTTTGGGTGAGATCACGATGGATGAAGGAATAAGGAGTTGATAAAAGCCTAAGCTTGGGGATGCTACCGCACCCCCAAGATATATCCAAAGAGAAACAAGCAACTAAGCTTGGGGATGCCCCCGAGTGGCATCCCCTCTTTCTTCTAACGACCATTGGTATTTTACTTGGAGCTATATTTTTATTCGTCACATATCATGAGTTTTGCTTGGAGCGTCTTGTATCTTTGCTTGCTTTGTTTGTTAGTTTTTCACTTGTATCCTTGCAGGACACACCTATTTGAGAAATCCAAAATAATGCTATGATTTGTTAGAATTTCTCTATCGCTTCACTTAAACTTTTGAGCTATAGAATTGCTCTAGTGCTTCACTTATATCTTTTTGAGCATGGTGTGCTTGGAAATTTTTGTAGAAATACTCTCATGCTTCACTTAGATTAATTTGAGAGTAGGTAAATTTTTAAGAAATCCTCTCATGCTTCACTTATACCTTTTTGAGAGATGAAATCTTTATGCTCATGTGCTTCACTTAAATTTGTTTGAGCTTGCCAAAAAGCAATGGCAATATATGAAACTTGTCCCAAAGTGATAGATATCCAAGGAGGATATAATAAAAAAATTCATGAAGATCATTGGACAAATTAAACTTGATTCTTTGTAATAGTTTTGAAACATGATGATAGTAATATGTGAGTCATGTTAGTGAGTAATTATGCTTAGTAGGAATATTGGTGTCCAGGTTTGTGATTCCCTATGCATGCACGAAAGTCAATAGTTATGCAATGAAGTTACATCCTACTTGTGGTGCATTATTCGGTGTTAGTTATGTTCAATGCTCACTTATGTGAATTTTCGTTTCTTGGTTTGGTTGCTTCCCAATCTATTTGCTAGCCTCCATTTGTACTAAGTAGAAATACTACTTGTGCATCCAAAATCCTTAAACCAAGTTTTGCCTTATGAGTCCACCATACCTACCTATATGCGGTATCTCCATGCCGTTCCAAGCAAATTTGTATGTGCCATCTCTAAATTTTCAAAATAAATTTTGTCTTTTGTGTGCCCGTACCGCTCATGAAACGGTGGGGAGTGTCCAATATTTTTCCATGCTAGATGTGTTATTCTCAAGATGAGTGTTTATTCACTTGTCATTGCACGAGAGTGCGGCGTTAATAGGGATGCCCATTCCCGAAATGAAAAAGAAAAATTATTTACCTTATGTTGTCAAATAATAAATTCCTTGGAAAGTATTGGTATGGAAGGCAACCGTGGATACGGCCCGCCATGGAAAGTGAAAGTTTGGTGGAAAAAGGAATAAACTTTATTTTCTGTTTGGGAACCGCCTATGATATATCTAGCATGGAAAGTATTGTGAGTTACTTTGTCATTTTCGTTGACAGGAAAAGCATGCCACCCAAAATATTTTTTCTCTCTCAATTTAAAACTTGAGCTCTGGCACCTCTACAAATCCCTACTTCCCTCTACGAAGGGTCTATCTTTTACTTTATGCAATTTTTATTTTTTACTTTGAGTCTCCATATTCTCTTATAAGCATCAACTAGGGGGCACTATGATCGTACTTGAGCATTGGGCATAGTTAATATTTGAGTGTGTTTCCCGAATGGATCAATGATTGAGAATGATGGGCTAGGGATAACTTTCTTTAGTGTTGATATTTTGAAAGACATGGTTGCTTGTTGACATGCTTGAGTATTGAAGTCATTATGTTAAAACTAGACTATTGCTTAGAATCGTTACAAGTCCAAATGTCCATGCTATACAAAAGAAAAGAATATGAGATGAACATGTTAGGCCGCATTCCACATCAAAAATTCTATTTTTATCATTTACCTACTCGAGGACGAGTAGGAATTAAGTTTGGGGATGCTAATACATCTCCAACGTATCTATAATTTTTGATTGTTCCATCCTGTTATATTATCATTCTTGGATGTTTTACAATCATTTTATAACAACTTCATATCATTTTTTGGGACTAACCTATAGACATAGTGCCAAAGTGCCAGTTGCTGTTTTTGCTTATTTTTTACTTCGCAGAAAATCAATACCAAACGGAATCCAATCGCGACAAAACTTTTTGGAGATTTTTTCTGGACCAGAAGACACCCAGTGGGCCAAAGAAGTGCCGGGGGAGTGGGCCGAGGAGACCACAACCCACCAGGGCGCGCCACGGGGGCCCCGACGCGCCCTGATGGGTTGTGCCCTCCTCGGGGACCCTCTCCACCGCCTCTGATGCCTATAAATTCCCAAATATTCCAAAAACCCTAGGGGAGTCGACGAAACACAATTCCAGCCGCCGCAAGTTCCAGAACCTCGAGATCCAATCTAAACACCATCACGGAGGGGTTCATCTTCCTCATAGGTGCCTCTCCGATGATGCGTGAGTAGTCCACCATAGACCTACGGGTCCGTAGGCAGTAGCTAGATGGCTTCCTCTCTCTCTCTCTCTTATGATTCTCAATACAACGGTCTCTTGGAGATCTATTTGATGTAAACTTTTGGGGTGTGTTTGTTGGGATCCGATGAATTTTGAGTTCATGATCAGTTTCTATCCATGAATATTATTTGAGTCTTCTTTGATCTCTTATATGCATGATTACTTATAGCCTCGTATTTCTTCTCCGAATCTTTGGTTTAGTTAGGCCGACTAGATCGATTTTTCTTGCCATGGGAAGAGGTGCTTTGTGATGGGTTTGATCTTGTGGTGTTCTTTCCCAGTGACAGAAGGGGCAGCAAGGCACGCATGTATCGTTGCTATTAAGGATAACAAGATGGGGTATATTCCTACATGAATAGATCTTGTCTACATCATGTCATCGTTCTTATTGCATTACTCCATTTTTCCATGAACTTAATACACTAGATGCATGCTGGATAGCGGTCGATGTGTGGAGTAATAGAGGTAGATGCAGGCAGGAGTCTGTCTACCTATCTTGGACGTGATGCCTATATAATGATCATCGCCTTGGATATCGTCATGACTATTCGATTTTCTATCAATTGCCCAATAGTAATTTGTTCACCCACCGTGCGCTATACTCATGAGAGAAGCCACTAGTGAACCCTACGGCCCTCGGGTCTACTTTTCCAACACGTTGCTTTCTGATCTACTTTTTTGCAATCTTTGTTTTCAGATCTACAAAACCAAAATCCCAAAAACATATTGCTGCATATTTACTCTTTTTATTTTGTGTTCTTGAGAGATCTATCTCTCCTATCTATCACTACCTAATCTATCTTTTTACCGTAGAGAGATTGACAACCACTCATTCGCGTCGGGTTGCAAGCGTTTGTTGTTTGTGTGCAGGTGCTTCTTATTGGGTGGTGGTGATCCTCCTACTGGTTCGATAACCTTGGTTTCATAACTGAGGGAAATACTTACCGTCGTTGTGCTGCATCATCCCTTCCTATTTGGGGAAATACCGACGCAGTCTCAAGCCACGTCAAATATCTATCACTTTGGGACTAGTTTCATATATTGCCATTGCTTTTGACAACCTCAAACAAATTTAAGTGAAGAACATGAGCATAAAAATTTCATCCCTGAAAATAATATAAGTGAAGCATGAGAGAATTTCTTCAGAATTTACTAACTCTCAAATTAATCTAAGTGAAGCATGAGAGTATTTCTTTAAAAATTAAAACACACCGTGCTCAAAAAGATATAAGTGGAGCACTAGAGCAATTCCATAGCTCAAAAAATTTAAGTGAAGCATATAGAGCAATTCTAACAAATCATAGCATGATTTTGGCTCTCTCAAATAGGTGTGTCCAGCAAGGATACTTGTGACAAACTAAAAAGAAAATCAAGCAAAGACTCATATAATACAAGACGCTCCAAGCAAAACTCATGATATGTGACGAATAAAAATATATCTCCAAGTAAAATACCGATGGTCGTTAGAAGAAAGAGGGGATGCCACTCGAGGCATCCCCAAGCTTAGTTGCTTGTTTCTCCTTGGATTTTATCTTGGGTTACCATGGGCATCCCCAATCTTAGGCTCTTTTCACTCCTTATTCCTTCATCCATCGTGATCTCACCCAAAACTTGAAAACTTCAATCACACAAAACTTAACAAAACCTTCGTGAGATCCATTAGTATAATAAAGCAAATCACCACTTAAAGTACTGTTGCAAACCCATTCATATTTTATTATTGCATTATATCTACTGTATTCTAACTTTACCATGGCTTATACCCTCCAATACAAACCATAGATTCATCAAAATAAGCACACAATGCAAAGAAAACAGAATCTGTCAAAAACAGAACAGTGTGTAGTAATCTGTACTCTAACCATACTTCTATAATTCCACTAATTAAAACATAAAAAAACAATCATAACAGTAGCATAATTGTGCAAACACTCAAGAATAGAAAGAAAAAGGCAAAAATAAAATTTATTCATTGGGTTGCCTCCCAACAAGCGCTATCGTTTTATGCCCCTAGCTAGGCATAATGCATAGATTCAAGTGTCGTCATTTTTAGTTTTTGCTCCATAGGATGCTCTCATGATTGATTCATATGGCGGCTTAATTCTTGTTCTAGGGAAGTGTTCCATACCCTTTCTTAGTGGAAATTGAAATTTAATATTTCCTTCTTTCATATCAATCACGGCACCTATAGTGCGTAAAAACGGTCTACCAAGTATAATGGGACAAGACAGATTGCAATCAATATCAAGAACAATAAAATCTATGGGCACATAGTTCCTATTCGCTGAATAAGAACATCATTAATTCTTGCCAAAGGCTTTTTAACAGTAGAATCCGCCAAGTGCAAATTAAGAGAACATTCTTCAATATTGGTAAGACCAAGCACATCACATAGAGATTTTAGAATTGTGGAAACACTAGCACCCAAATCACATAAAGCAAAGCACTCATAACTTTTAATCATGACTTTAATGGTAGGTTCCCACTCATCATGTAATGTTCTCGGAATTGAAATCTCTAGCTCCAACTTTTCTTCAAAAGATTTCATCATGGCATCAACAATATGTTTAGTAAAAGCTTTATTTTTATCATAAGCATGGGGTGAATTTATCATGGATTGTAACAAAGAAATACATTCAATCAAAGAGCAACAATCATAATTAAAGACTTCGTAATCCAAAATAGTGGGCACATCACTAGTTAAAGTTTTGGCCTCTCCAAACCCAGTTTCATCAATTTTTTCATCAAGATTTTCACCCTCCAAATCATTGGGATGCCTTTTAACTAAAGTTGACTCTTATTCAGTCCCTTTATCATCAATTTTAATATTACTAAACAAGTAATCAATAGAAGAAACACCGATCACTTTAAGATCTTCATCATTTTTATGAAAGCAGTCACTAGAAAACGCTTTTTCTAAAAATTATCTTTTAGCTCTAAGCATAGTGGTTTTATTCTTACTTTCATCCATATAAACATATAAAGTTTTAATTGATTCATCAATCTTAGATGGAAAGGCTTTCAACTTGAGATTTTCTACATCATGTGAAATTATATCAATGCTTCTAGACATATCATCCAACTTATTCAACTTTTCTTCTATCGTAGTATTGAAAACCTTTTGAGCATTGATAAATTATTTAATATTACTATCAAGATCATAGGGGTTCCTGTTATTATTGCAAGAAGAATAACCATAGGAATTACCATAATTATTAGAGGAATTTCCAGGAAAAGGCCTAGGATTAAAATTACCTCTATAAGCATTGTTATTAAAATAGTTTTGCGAGATGAAATTCACATCTACGGAATCACTATTTTTCTCAATCAAAGTAGAAAAAGGCACATCATTAAGATCAATAGGAGCATTTTTACTAGCAACCAACTTCATAAGAGCATAAACTTTCTCACTCAAAGTACTAATTTCTTCAACCTAATTAACTTTTTTACTCGTAGGTGCTCTTTCAGTATGCCATTGTGAATAATTTGCCATAATATTATCTAGCAATTTAGTAGCTTCACCCAAAGTAATTTCCATAAAAGTACCACCCACGGCGGAATCTAAAAGATTTCTAGAGACAAAATTCAATCCCGCATAAAAAAATTGTATGATCATCCAAAGATTTAAACCATGAGTAGGACAATTTATTAGCATCAATTTCATTCTTTCCCAAGATTGTGCAACATGTTCATGCTAAAGTTGCTTAAAATTCATGATTTGAGTTCTAAGGGAAATAATTTTTGTGAGCGGAAAATACTTAGTAATAAAAGCATCCTTGCACTTATCCCAAGAATCGATACTTTTGCTAGGCAAACAAGAAAACCAAATTTTTGCACGATCCTGCAAGGAGAAAGGAAATAATTTCAACTTAACTATATCATTGTCCACATCTTTTTTTCTTTTGCATATCACACAATTCTACGAATGTGTTTAGATGGGACGTGACATCCTCATTAGAAGTATCGGAAAATTGATCTTTCATGACAAGATTCAACAAAGCGGCATTAATATCACAAGACTCCACACTAGTGGCGGGAGGAGCAATCGGAGTACTAATAAAATCATTATTATTGGTATTGGAAAAATCACAGAATTTGGTATTTCCTTGAGTCATCGTGACTACGCAAACAAGATTGCAAGCAAACAAGAGATCTGACGAGAAAAAGGCAAACGAAAAAGAGGGCGAATAAAACGGCAATTTTTTGTGAAGTGGGGGAGATGAAAACGAGAGGCAAATGCCAAATAATGTAAATTGCAAGGAGATGAGATTTGTGATTAGGAACCTGATAGATGTTGATGATGTGTCCCTGGCAATGGCGCCAGAAATTGGCAAGTTGACGGGAGACTACTTTCGTACCTCCTCCCGGGCAACGGCGCTAGAAATTCCTTTGACGTGGCTTGAGACTGCGTTGGTATTTCCCCAAAGAGGAAGGGATGATGCAGCACAACTACGGTAAGTATTTCCCTCAGTTATGAAACCAAGGTTATCGAACTGGTAGGATGACCAAGCAACACTATGTAATCGGTACCTGCACACAAAGAACAAATACTTGCAACCCGACGCATAAGAGAGGTTGTCAATCTCTACACGGTAAAAAGATAGATTGGTTTGTATTAGATTGGATAAATAGATCGCACAAGAACACAAAATAAAAGATGGAAATAAAATGTGCAGAAACGTATTTTTGGGTTTTTGGAATAATAGATCTGAAAACAAATGCGGAAAAAGATAGATTGGAAAGCAATATATTAAAAGAATAGACCCGGGGCCGTAGATTTCACTAGTGGCTTCTCTCAAGAAAATAGCACACGGTGGCTAAACAAATTACTGTTGGGAAATTGATAGAAGATCAAATAATCATGACGATATCCAAGGCAATGATCAATATATAGGCATCACGTCCAAGATTAGTAAACAGAAACGATTCTGCATCTACTACTATTACTCCACACATCGACCGCTATCCAGCATGCATCTAGTTTATTAAGTTCATGGAGAAATGGAGAAATGCAATAAGAACGATGACATGATGTAGACAAGATCTATTCATGTAGTAATACACCCCATCTTGTTATCCTTAATAGCAACGGTACATGCATGCCTCGCTGCCCCTTCTGTCACTGGGACAGGACACCGCAAGATCGAAGCCATCACAAAGCACCTCTTCCCATGGCAAGAAAAATCAATCTAGTTTGCCTAACTAAACCAAAGATTCGAAGAAGAAATACGAGGCTATAAATAATCATGCATATAAGAGATCAAAGAAGACTCAAATAATATTCATGGATAGAAACAAATCATGAACTCAAACTTCATCGGATCCCAACAAACACACCGCAAATAGCCATTACATCAAATAGATCTCCAAGAGACCATTGCATTGCGAATCAAAAGCGAGAGAGAGGAATCCATCTAGCTACTTCCTACGGACCCGTAGGCCTATGGTGGACTACTCACACATCATCGGAGAGGCACCAATGAGGATGATGAACCCCTCCATGATGGTGTTAGATTGGATCTCGTGGTTCTGGAACTTGCGGCGGCTGGAAATGGGTTTCGTCTCCTCCTCTAGGGTTTCTGGAATTTCTGAGGATTTATAGAGCTGATAGGTGGTGGAAAACACCTCTGTGGGCCCCACGATACATCAGGGCGCGCCAGGGGCCTCTGGCTCGCCCTGGTGTATCGTGGGCCCCACGGGCCTCCCCCGAGGTGCTTCCTTGGCTCCCAAGTTGTCTTCTGGTCCAAAACAATCTTCAAAAAGTTTCGTGGCATTTGGACTCCGTTTGGTACTGGTATTCTGCGAAGTAAAAAACAAGCAAAAAACAGCAACTAGCACTAGGCACTATGTCAATAGGTTAGTCCCAAAAGATGATATAAAGTTGCTATAAAATGATTATAAAACATCCAAGAATAATAATATATCAGCATAGAACAATCAAAAATTATAGATATGTTGGAGACGTATCAATGACAAGCATAAATGTACCCAGTGCTTTGGAAAGACCCATAGGCATAACCAACCGTTCATATACACCAAACTTGATCTTGAACGCCGTTTTCCACTCATCGCCCTCTTGCATGTGTATTTGATAGTAACCACTTTTTAAATCAATTTTAGAGAATATAGTGGCACCACTAAGTTCATCAAGCATATCATCAAGGCGAGGAATAGGATGACGATATCTAACGGTTATAGCATTGATAGGACGGCAATCGGAACACATGCGCATACTACCATATTTCTTGGGTACAAGTATCACCGGAACCGCACAAGGACTTAAGCTTTCACGTACATGCCCTTTATCTAGGAGTTTTTGGACTTGCCTTTGTATCTCCTTTGTTTCTTCGGGGTTGACGCGATAGGGTGCCTGACGTTGCTTGAGACTGCGTCGGTATTTCCCCAAAGAGGAAGGGATGATGCAGCACAGTGACGGTAAGTATTTCCCTCGGTTATGAAACCAAGGTTATCGAACCAGTAGGAGGATCACCACCACCCAATAAGCAGCACCTGCACACAAATAACAAATACTTGCAACCCGACGCGAAAGACAGGTTGTCAATCTCTCTACGGTAAAAAGATAGATTAGGTAGTGATAGATAGGAGAGATAGATCTCTCAAGAACACAAAATAAAAAGAGCAAATAAAAAGTGCAGCAATATATTTTTGGGTTTTTGGTTTTGTAGATCTGAAAACAAAGATGCAAAAAGATAGATCGGAAAGCAATATGTTGGAAAAGTAGACCCGGGGGGCATAGGATTCACTAGTGGCTTCTCTCATGAGTATAGCGCACGGTGGGTGAACAAATTACTGTTGGGCAATTGATATAAAATCAAATAGTCATGACGATATCCAAGGCGATGATCATTATATAGGCATCACGTCAAAGATAAGTAGACCTACTCCTGCCTGCATCTACCACTATTACTCAACACATCGACCGCTATCCAGCATGCATCTGGTTTATTAAGTTCATGAAAAAATAGAGTAATGCAATAAGAACGATGACATGATGTAGACAAGATCTATTCATGCAGGAATAGACCCCATCTTGTTATCCTTAAGGGCAACGATACATGCGTGCCTTGCTGCCCCTTCTGTCACTGGGAATGGACACCGCAAGATCGAACCTCGGCCTAACTAAACCAAAGATTCAAAGAAAAATACGGGGCTATAAGCAATCATGCATATAAGAGATCAAAGAAGGCTCAAATAATATTCATGGATAGAAACTGATCATGAACTCAAAATTCATCGGATCCCAACAAACACACCGCAAAAGTTTACATCAAATAGATCTCCAAGAGACCATTGTATTGAGAATCATAAGAGAGAGAGAGAGAGGAAGCCATCTAGCAACTTCCTACGGACCCGTAGGTCTATGGTGGACTACTCACGCATCATCGGAGAGGCACCTATGAAGAAGATGAACCCCTCCGTGATGGTGTTTAGATTGGATCTCGAGGTTCTGGAACTTGCGGCGGCTGGAATTGTGTTTCGTTGACTCCCCTAGGGCTTTCCGAATATTTGAGAATTTATAGGCATCAGAGGCGGTGCAGAGGGGCCCCGTGGAGGGCACAACCCATCAGGGCGCACCGGCGGCCCCCTTGCGCATCCTGGTGGGTTGTGCTCTCCACAGCCCACCTTCCTGGCTCTTCTTTGGCCCACTGGGTGTCTTCTGGTCCAGAAAAAAATCTCCAAAAAGTTTCATCGCGATTGGACTCCGTTTGGTACTGATATTTTGCGAAGTAAAAAAACAAGCAAAAACAGCAACTGGCACTTTGGCATTATGTCAATAGGTTAGTCCCAGAAAATGATATAACATTATTATAAAATGATTGTAAAACATCCAAGAATGATAATATAACAGCATGGAACAAGAAAATTATAGATACGTTGGAGACGTATTAGCATCCCCAAGCTTAATTCCTACTCGTCCTCGAGTAGGTAAATGATAAAAACAGAATTTTTGGACATTTGGACTACTGCCTAACATGTTCATCACATATTCTTCTCTTTTGTATAGCATGGATATTTGGACTTATAAATGATTCAAAGCAATAGTCTAGTTTTAACATAATGACTTCAATACTCAAGCAGTCCAACAAGCAACCATGTCTTTCAAAATATCAACACTAAAGAAAGTTATCCCTAGCCCATTATGCTCAATCATTGATCCATTCATGAAACACACTCAAATATTAGCTATGCCCAATGCTCAAGTACGATCATAGTGCCCCCTAGTTGGTGCTTTATAAGAGAAGATGGAGACTCAATGTAAAAAATAAAAATTGCATAAAGTAAATAGATAGGCCCTTCGCAGAGGGAAGTAGGGATTTGTAGAGGTGCTATTAAAAACCCATTCATATTTTATTATTGTATTATACCTACTGTATTTTAACTTTACCATGGATCATACCCTTCAATATAACCCATAGATTCATCAAAACAAGCACACAATGCAACGAAAACTGAATTTGTCTTAAACAGAACAGTCTGTAGTAATCTGTACTCTAACCATACTTATGTAACTCTTAAAATTCTGAAACATTAGGACAACGTAAAGAATTTGTATAGAAACACTGTGTTAAAATTTCAGCTCAATAACACGTTCCAGTAAAAAATGAAAATTCGAACACTGGAGGCAAAGTTTCTGTTTCAGATTCAGCATCGCTTCTACTCATCTTATGAATCATCCTAAAAGCTCTACTTGGCACAAACACTAAATAAAACATAAAAACACAATCATGACAGAGGCATAATTGTGTTAACACTCAAAACCAGAAAGGAAAAAACAAAAAATAATATTCATTGGGTTGCCTCCCAACAAGCGCTATCGTTTTACGCCCCTAGCTAGGCATAACGCATAGATTCAATGATGCTCACATAAAAAGTAGTAATTGAAATATGCAAAAGAGCATCATGAATAGCATGACAAACACATTTAAGTCTAACCCACTTCCTGTGCATTAGGATTTTGTGAGCAAACAATTTATGGGAACAAGAATCAACTAGCATAGGAAGGCAAAACAAGCATAACTTCAAAACTTTGAACACATAGAGAGGAAGCTTGATATTATTGCAATTCCTACAAGCATATGTTCCTCCCTCATAATAAATTTTAGTAGCATCAAGAAGGGATTCAACAATATCACTATCACATAAATCATTGTTTTCATGATGCACAAGCATAGAATTTTCATTACTCTCCTCATAAGCAAATTCCTTATCATCCATGGTAGTGGGAGCAAACTCAACAAAATAACTATCATGAGACACTTGATTGACATAACCACATTGCAAATTAAAACCATGATGATAAGTTTCATGGTTATCATTAATCATTATAGCATACATGTCATCACCATCATCATAAATAGGAGGCATGCAATCATCATAATAAATTTTCTCATCAAAACTTGGGGGACTAAAAATATCATCTTCATCAAACATAGCATCCCCAAGCTTGTGGCTTTGCCTATCATTAGCATCATGGATATTTAGAGAATTCATACTAGCAATATTGCAATCATGCTTTTCAATCAAGGAGCTATCATGAATCACCTTATAAACTTCTTCTTTCAACACTTCATCAAAATTTTCAGATTCATGATTTTCCAACAAAACTTCATAGAGATAATCAAGTGCACTCAACTCACTAGCAATTGGTTCATCATAATTTGGTTTTTTGAAAAGATTATCAAGTGGATGAGGATCCATGTCAATAGACTTTTAGCAAGCAAAGATGCAAGCAAATAGAAGGCACATGGCAACGCAAGCAAAGATAGCAAACAAGCAAAAAGGCAAACGGAAAAGAGGGCGAATAAAAAGGCAAATTGGTGAAGTGGGGGAGAGGAAAACGAGAGGCAAATGGCAAATAATGTAATTGCAAGGAGATGAGATTTGTGATTAGGAACCTGGTAGATGATGATGGAGTCTCCTCGGTGCCTGAGTTTGGCACGTAGAAGAGACCGCTTCCTCCCCCGCAACGGTGCCAGAAATTCCTTTGACGTGGCTTGAGACTGCGTCGGTATTTCCCAAAGAGGAAGGGATGATGTAGCACAACGACGGTAAGTATTTCCCTCAGTTATGAAACCAAGGTTATCGAACCAGTAGGAGGATCACCACCACCCAATAAGTAGCACCTACACACAAATAACAAATACTTGCAACCCGACGCGAAAGAGAGGTTGTCAATCTCTCTACGGTAAAAAGATATATTAGGTAGTGATAGATAGGAGAGATAGATCTCTCAAGAACACAAAATAAAAAGAGAAAATAAAAAAGTGCAGCAATATATTTTTTGCTTTTTGGTTTTTTAGATCTGAAAACAAAGATGCAAAAAGATAGATCGGAAAGCAATATGTTGGAAAAGTAGACCCGGGGGCCGTAGGATTCACTAGTGGCTTCTCTCATGAGTATAGCGCACGGTGGGTGAACAAATTACTGTTGGGCAATTGATAGAAAATCGAATAGTCATGACGATATCCAAGGCGGTGATCATTATATAGGCATCACGTCCAAGATAAGTAGACCGACTCCTGCTTGCATCTACCACAATTACTCCACACATCGACCGCTATCCAGCATGCATCTTGTGTATTAAGTTCATGGAAAAATGGACTAATGCAATAAGAACGATGACATGATCTAGACAAGATCTATTCATGCAGGAATAGACCCCATCTTGTTATCCTTAATGGCAACGATACATGCGTGCCTTGCTGCCCCTTCTGTCACTGGGAAAGGACACCGCAAGATCGAACCCATCACAAAGCACATCTTCCCATGGCAAAAAAAACGATCTAGTCGGCCTAACTAAACCAAAGATTCGAAGAAGAAATACGAGGCTATAAGCAATCATGCATATAAGAGATCAAAGAAGACTCAAATAATATTCATGGATAGAAACTGACCATGAACTCAAAATTAATGGGATCCCAACAAACACACCGCAAAAGTTTACATCAAATAGATCTCCAAGAGACCATTGTATTGAGAATCATAAGAGAGAGAGGAAGCCATCTAGCTACTGCCTACGGACCCGTAAGTCTATGGTGGACTACTCACGCATCATCCGAGAGGCACCTATGAAGAAGATGAACCCCTCCGTGATGGTGTTTAGATTGGATCTCGAGGTTCTGGAACTTGCGGCAGCCGGAATTGTGTTTTGTCGACTCTCCTAGGGTTTTTCGAATATTTGAGAATTTATAGGCATCAGAGGCGGTGCAGAGGAGCCCCGTGGAGGGCACAACCCATCAGGGCGCGCCGGGGGCCCCCTGGCGTGCCCTGGTGGGTTGTGCTCTCCACGGCCCACCTTCCTGGCTCTTCTTTGTCCCACTGGATGTCTTCTGGTCCAGAAAAAATCTCCAAAAAGTTTCGTCGCGATTAGACTCCGTTTGGTACTGATATTCTACGAAGTAAAAAACAAGCAAAAACAACAACTGGCACTTTGGCACTATGTCAACAGGTTAGTCCCAAAAAATGATATAAAGTTGTTATAAAATGATTGTAAAACATCCAAGAATGATAATATAATAGCATGGAACAAGCAAAAATTATAGATACGTTGGAGACGTATCAGTGCCTTGTTAGGAAGCGGTGCTCCGGGGATGAGGTCGATGCGGTGTTCGATCCCTCGTTTTTGTGGTAGTCCCGGAGGTAGCTCATCGGGAAAAACATCTTGAAGTTCCTGCCACAAACGAGACAAAACAAGAGGAAGATATTGTGAAGTATAGTCCTCACGACCTCATCTTTGCACACAAGCACAAAGTGAAGTACACTCGTTGGGCTCTCACTCACATCCCTCAAATCTCTTTTGGTAGCTAAAAGAACTTGATCTTTCTTGTCCCTCATCGTGGAGTCACTCAAGTTTGACTTGTGGCTCTCAAAAATATGTTCATAAAATTTCAAAAATATGTTCATAAATTTTAAAATAATTTTTTAACAATATAAAAAAATATTTTTAATACTTAAAAAATGTTCAGATTGTATTTGAAAAATGGTAAACATGTATTCAAAGAAATGTTCATCCTGATGTATATGAAAATTTTATTATATGTATTGATAAAATAAACATGTATTAAAATGGAAAAAGGGAAAAAGAAAAAACAAAGAAAACACATGTAAGATTCTACTGACCTTCCAAAAAAGAACGGTTTAATGGGCTGGCCCACTAAGGCGAGATACCACCCAATGCCAGAGGTGGGGCCAACTACGTCTCACAAAGCGAGATATAGGAATATTTTTTTAGTGAAGTCTATGTATATAGATCTTATAAACACTAGTCCAATCCAAAGTCTCTACGCATTTGAAAAATTAAGGTTCCTCTCAAGATTAATTTTTTTATGTAGTTTACGCATAAAGAGGTGATACTCACTAAAGATAACCTTGCAAGACGTAATTGGGTGGGTAGTAAACGATGTTGTTTTTGTGATAAGAATGATTCTATCAAGCATTTTGGATTCATTCTACTTGCCCTTTGGCTGGCGTACGGTTCAAGTAGCCTTTAACGCCAGTCCTCCAGATAATATTCGCACCTTTTTTGGGACGTGGCTAAGCGGGATAGAGCCTAAGTTAGCGGCACATATTCGAGTGGGGGTATGTTCATTACTTTGGGCCATATGGAATTGTCGGAATGACGTCATTTTTAACAGATATAATATCACTATTTGTTTGCAGGTTATCTTTAGAGCAACTGGCTACATGGTGGTTACTCAGCAGTGCGGAACCCAAGGAGCGTATGGATTATGGGTGCAACCGATGGGAGATGGTAGCACTGGATACCTACAGCCGGTTTGGCTGATGTTCCAACAGTAGAATAGGTGGTTAGGCATCTAGTTCTATGGTTAACCGGTTGTGACTCTGCGATATCTCTTTTATCATTCAGGATGACAACTTGTATTTTGATCAAGGAAAAAAATAGTGCGGTATCCAAAATAGAAGCACCCCTGAAAATATGCTATTAGCATGCTATAGCGTGCTATTAGCGAGACATTGTACGCTGATCAATTTAGCGAGACGATTCTCTACATGCTATAGCGTGCTATTAGCGGCGCTATAGCGCGTTTTTTTCCGGTGATTTTGATGCACGATTTTGTTGGACCTCTTTATTTTGCTTCTTTTTTACATTCAATAGGGGGGATTGGAGGGGATTGGCGGAGGCGGACGGAGGCGTTGGAGGGGAGGGAAGGGGGGCTCCTCGCTGGTGATTAGCGGCACGGTTGGCGAGGCGGAGATGGCGCGCGGTGAGGCCACCACAAGGAGCACTTGTAGGCGGAAGGCATGCTTCACAGGGATGCCTGTAGGTAGGAGAGATGTTAGTCTGAAGAGGAGCTCTACGGAGCACGACCCCTGCTCGCCCCCAGCAAGCGCCCCATCGCTGGGGGAAGCAGTACTCACCGGCGCAAAGTATTTTTGGTCTCCCTCTTGTCCTCGCTCTGTCCAATTTTTTGTTCTAGGTGTTCTGCATTTTGCACTTGATTCACCTCATCATCACGGTCGACGGTCACAGACCCACGTCGCAAGGGTGGTTCGGTTTGCTGGCTTTGTCCAGGAATGTTTGCGATGGCTTAGTTAAGACCTGCGATTTGAGAGGTTCATCAGAAACCCCCTGAATTTTTGGTCAACCACCTCTCCATGTGTGTCATCCTATCCCCAAATCTCCTCACCAAGTCTGCCTTGTCGCATTTTGGATGTAGATCACGGTTCTATGAAGTCTTGGGTGTCAATTCATCACTAAGCAGATGGTGGGGGGGGGGGGGGGGGGGGTAAGTATATAAGGATCTAGGCATTGCTGGTAATTCAATTTTTTGGAGGATCTCTACCAATGTTCAGTTATGATTCCAGTGGCATTTTTTCCAGGTGCGTTCTGTTGGTGTAGCATGGAGGAAGGAATATTTTGAATCCATTTCTAGTCAGCATATTTATCCTAAAACATGCGTAAGCAAGGCGGCATGTTATCTATAGCTCACGTTTCTGTACTCATTTTAGTTAAGTGATGAGAGCTAGTTTTTGGTACTTGATTGTCCAGTTTTTAAGCATGTTCTTAAGATTATTCAGTTTTAGTGTCTAGAGATGGTTTGGTGGGGAGGGGACGGGGATGCGATATCCTCTCTACATGGATGTTTTTTCCGCTCCTGATTATATCATATCATCTTTCATTTTTATTTTTACTGTGCATGATTTGCTTCTCAGGGCCAAGTTTTGGAGCAAGCTTGTGGTGATTTTTGGTGCGATTCATGCTACAATGGATGGAACTGAGTTTTTAATTGTCACCTGCTCTGTTTCCGTAATTATAATTCTTCAGTAGGATTTTTATTTTCAGTTGTTTTTCACTTATTTTCATTATTCTATCTTTCAGTTATTGTTCAGGGTTCAGTTTCAGACGTTTTTTATGAGTGTTCTGTTATTTGATTTTCGGTTTTGTCCTTTTGGTGTCAGATGGCTCTTGATAAGCCATGGTTGTTCACCTAACTTTGTTAATTTATAGTTTTTCTTCATGTTCTTTGGGCCAGTTCCAGTTAGCATCGTCAGTTGTCATTTTCTTCAGTTATGTGTGTTACCACATAGGTAGGTTACTTAGCTAGTTTAGCTTAATTTAGTCTATTTTTGGTGCGTTTATCGACTTAAATATCATTATTTAGTTATCTCAAATTGGTCTCCTAGCTATCCTCATTATTCATTTGTTTAGTGTTGTGAGTCGATCGGTGGTCTTTTGATCTGCCGTTTTTGCTTTAGTGTTTTGTTTGTTCTTTTTCCATATGATCATCAATCCTTTTGGTTTCATTAGTGTACTGTAGTATCTTTTTTTGTAGTTCTGTTTTGCACATAGTTTGGTTAGTTAACTAGTTTAGCATGTTTTTTGTATCAGTTTTAGTTATTTGTGTGTAATCCCGGGAAGTATTCTTTTTTAGGTTGTGATCTTTTACTTCGTGTAAAATTATTTATGTATATTCACGAGCACAAAAACATCAAAAAGTAGTTTCAAATAATAGTTGAAGAAGATACCCAAACACAAGAAAGACATTCCCCTAGAGAAAGTGGTGTGATTTGCAACGCATGCACGCTATCCACATGGTTTTGAATTTGTTTGGTTGCCAGATGCATTGAATTTTACATCGTATCGGTGGGATAGACCTCCCGTGGTGGCCACATCGAGACCCTGGAAAACTAGGTGAGGGCCCTCCTGAACCATTTCAGCCCCCGAGGCCCGTCCCCCTCTCCCACTCATTTCCCTTCACTGCCTACCCCCTCCTTGTCTACGCCTCCCACTTTCTTCATCTGATGCGCCTCCTCGTTGTCGAGTCCCGTTCCCCGACCTTTTGTGGCGTGCATGTCACATAAAACATATGAGGCATTGGAATAACCTATGCTCGAATCCTATATATCTAGGAGAGTGATCCCACTACTTCTAATTATCACAACATGTGTGTTTCCACATCATCAAAATTGTTCTAGTTGTTAGATTTACTAGCTTGATCCACTAGCATATGTTTGATCCACGCATGAGAATCATATATCATGCAACATGCATTGGTGCATTCTAAGTGTGTTTCAAATCACATTCCATTTAATTCTGACATATACAACTTTTGATGCAAAGTATTTTTCACTCATGCAGAATTTTCTCACATAGTTTAAATTGTAAGGATTGAATTAGTATCTATACAATATTTAGAAAGTGTATGTATATACAGTTCCGCTGCAATGTGGGGCATCATCTAGTTGTTACTATTTCCGCCTTAACTTTATGTGCTTCTCATCAAGTTCTTGCCTCTCAGCCTATTTGTAGGGCAGGACAAATGGAACACTGAATAAACTTTGCTGATATAAGTTGCTTGTATGAATGAACCATGGACTTTTGTTAAGCTATGATTTATTTATTTTCTTTTTTACATGTTCAAATGTTATTTGTCTTCTCATTTGTACCTATAGTTATGCAACATATTGAGTCCTCAATAATCTGTTGAGAGAAGGTTGATATTTTGACTGTCTCACAACATGCTCAATTTTTCTAGCTGATTGCTTTTCTTCATCAGTTCATGAACATTTCCATTTCCCACATTTGCTTTAGCTATTTTTCTTGGTATATTTGGGATTCCTCATTTGTTTTTTGGGTTTTTACATTCAATGGTACTCATCCAAGATTATGAATGCAATCATGAGTACTAAATTTATGTTTTTTAGGGGAACATACCAAAGGTAATTTGGCCACTAAAAGAAGATCTGAACGTTTTCCCTTTGTTTTTTTAGGTAAACAACATCCTTTATTTCATGTGGTAATGTTCACAGGAATACATAAATCGCCTGGTGGATTCGAGAACCACACATGACGGCCAACGTCAAGAGTCATAGCCGTCCTAGCCAACCTATGATCTTCAAAATTACAAGCGGGCGTTCATGGCTAAATTCACAAGGCGAATAACTTAACATAGTAGTCTTAATCTCTTCAAGGATCATGCAATGGCCTTCCCGTTCGATGTCATCTACAATTCTCTGATGACTCTCAGACAGTCAATCCCCTCCTTGATCTTGCTAAGATGAAGATAAACTAACTAAGGCCAAAGCCTCGCTACACGCAAGTGCTTCCAAGATTTCTGGATCCGTGATTCCTTCTAAGAGAAACAATGAGTCTCCTACAAAAACACCTTGATCATTGTGACATATGACACCAACAACCCCTCTCTAATTTGTAGTTGAAACTGTTGCGTCAGTATTCATTTTATGTACTTCAGTCGGCAGCGGGATCCAGTCGGCAGATGATCCTGTAGACATCGGTGTGGCGGATCCTATATCGCGCGTGTTGGCGAACGCAGAGTTCACGGGCGCACCGAATCCTGTCCCCACCTGCCGCTGCATGCGACCAGATCGTGAGGAGGATATGATTCCGCCCCCACCCGGCGACGTGTCGATGCTGGACTGGGCTTCCCATTAGTCTGGGCCGGCGATGTACCGGCCGTGATCCGAGGCAGATCTGAGCACAGGACCGGAGGCCTGTTGACGCGCATGGGTGGAAGGCGCCACCAGATCTACTTCGTGTCTCGCGCGAGGTTCATCTGTGGGAGCAAAATTGGTACTAACAATATTATCATCATATCGGTTAGCACCATTGTCTGCCCCTTGATCAAAATTCCAAAGATTGGGTGGAAGGAGAATAGTTTCTTTGCGACGGAGAGCACTGGCATTGGGTTGAAGAGAGGCAAAAGGAAATATAGATTCAACAAATACAACATCTCTGGATATGTAGACCCTACCAGTAGGAACATCAAGGCATTTAACCCCTTTGTGCATATGGCTATAGCCTAGAAACATGCATATTGTTGGGCGAAAAGCAAGCTTGTGTGTGTTGTAGGGTCGAAGATTGGGCCAACACGCACAACAAAAGACACGAAGCTATGTGTAATTTCATGTAATGCCAAGGAGTCTTGCAAGGAGAGTTTCAAGTTTGATGTATTTGCTAGGCAGAATATTAATAAGATATGTGGCAGTTAAGAATGCATCATCCCAAAATTTGAGAGGCATGGAGGCGTTGCTAGCAATGATAGGCCTACATCAACGATATGACGCTACTTTCTTTCAGCAGATCCATTTTGCTAGTGAGCATGTGTATAAGAGACATGGTGTAGATGCCAAGCTTTTGGAAAAAAGAATTGAGCTTCTCATACTCACCACCCCAATCTGTTTGCATAGCAATGATTTTGGAGTTAAGTTTGCGCTCAACAAGACTTTGAAAGTTGAGAAAGACTTGGAATACATCAAAAGTTTCTTTAATAAGTAAATCCAAGTAAATTTACTATAGTCATCAATAAAGCTTACATAGTCGGAAAAATCTACCAACTGAAGTAGGAGGTGGCCCCCATGCATCTGAAAAGATAAGTTGCAATGGAGTAGTGGATACACTAGTAGAAATAGGGTAAGGTAATTGATGACCTTTTTGTTGTTGGCACGGATCGCAAACTAAATCAACACTAGACTAAAAAAGGAAGTTTATTTTTGCTAATGACGTGTTTGACTATAACTGAAGAAGGATGCCCCACGCGACTATGTCACTTTGTGGAAGATCGCATGGTGACAAGATAAGCTTGTTTATTTGACCATGACGATGATGATGATGATATGAGTGGGTAGAGATCTCCCACGCACCGTCCTCTAAGAATGATTCGTCTCGTTGCCAAGTCCTTAATCAAGAAAAAATAAGGATAGAACTTGATGAGAACATTATTGTCAAGAGTGAATCAATGAACAGAAACAAGATTTTTGGACATTTTAGGTACATGTAAAACATTGTTTAGGTGCAATTTTTGATAGGTTTCTTAACAATTGAGCTACCAATATGTGTAATTTTCATACCAGAACCGCTTGCCGTGTGGATTTGGTCACCTCCATTGTACTTCTCCCACTTCGTCAACTTGTTGAGTTCCCTGTTGATGTGATTGGTGGCTCCAGTGTTCACATACCAATTTTTATCACACCATAGGAGATCGCATGTGCCTCCTTTTCGTCCTGTTCTCGTTCCTCGTAGCACCACCAGCACACTTTGGCACCTCCTGGATGATGCTTATAGAAAATCTGGCACTCGGGGTTGTCTCTTTGCTGATGATCACGGGCTTGCTGATGTTGGGATCTGACCATGACCTCTACAGGCTGCGTTGGTAGATGCGTGGAATCCATCGGTCCATGAGTCACCTAGCATCTCCATTCTTTGATCAAAAGCAGAGATTTACGCAAAGAGATCATCGGCATTGATGTTGTTTATGACTGCGCCGATTGCTGGAACCACAGGGTCATAATCACGATCTAATCCGGAAATGATATAATCTACCATCTCTGGATCTGACACAGGGCGACCGGGTGCATCTAGTTCATCTCCAAGCTGCTTCATCTTCGTCATGTATGCACTGCTTGACATGGCGCCCTTCTTGGTGGTGGTAATTGCAATTCTCAGATTAATAATCAAAGTTTGCGACTATGAGGCAAACAGAGTTGTTACCGCGGTCCTTAGATCGAAGGTTGATTCCTTCCCAATGACCTGTGCAAGGATCTCCGGCGTCAGGGAGTTCAGCAAGTAGCTGAGGACCTGCTGGTCTTTGGCGATCCAGGGTCCATACAAATGGTTCGACCCCATGGCCGTTGTCTTCTTCGGTGATGTGACCTCCACCATCTTGGGAGGAGCGGCGTGTTTGTTCTCTAGGAGACCAGTTACCTGCACACCACGCAGGTCTGGTAAGACCTGGGCCTTCCAGAGGACGAAGTTTCCTCTTGAAAGCTCCTCACCGAGGTTGAGGGCGACGACTGCTGTCGAGGAGGACATGAAGGCGGCGGTGGTGAGATCGATGTGTTTCTGTCGCTAGATGTGTAGGGAAGAGGATGGCTCTAATACCATGTAAGGTTTTGGGAAGCGTTCCTACTCGATGAGGAGCCGCATTGCATTATATTGACAAGAGGCAGAAGCCCTTCCGTGGCTTACAAGTTGAACACAACTAATCGCTCACGATACGGTTCGCTTACAGATAGTTTGGGATAACTACGAGAGGGAGGGATAGATAGTAGTTAAGATTACAACAAAATATAACGCAAATCCCATGCTAACCAATTCTCATTCCATACACTTGTGTCTCGCCCATCCCCAATTCTTTTAATGAGGCCCACCTTCAATGCATCCCGTCCTTTACATAGGGTGTGTTTGGCAGGGTGCACGAGCTCAAAAGTTCCATATAGAACCCACTTTTGAATGTTTGGTAGGGTGTATGGACTCAACTCGACTATGCCCATCTCATGCAAAAGGCCTCTTACTCATGTTGAGTTGAGCACACCCATATAGGCTGCATGGAGGCACCCATGTTCACCCCGACCCACAAAAAATGTTTAGAATTTCAAATTTTACTTAAATTCTCACAAAATGTCCAGAATTTCCAAATTTGCTTAAAATTTCAAAAACATTTAAGGTTTTTTTAAATGCAATAAATGTTCAGAATTTCAAATTTTTCTTAAATTCTCAAAAAATAATAAAAATTTCGAAAAAAACAGAAATATCAGTACTTCAAAATTTGTTTAAATTTTCAAAAACATTTGTGTTTTTTTAAATTGCAATAAATGTTCAGAATTTCAAAAATTTCTTAATTCTCAAAAAAAAACAAAATTTCGAAAAAAAATCAGTACTTCAAAATTTGTTTAAATTTTCAAAAAAATATTCAGTATTTGAAAAAAAAATCAATTTTCAGAAAATCTTTAAAATTTCAAAGTTTGGTAAATTTTCAAATAAACAGTTCAGAATTCCAAAAATTGTTTAAATTTTCAAAATATAGAATTCCAAAATGTTTTTAAATTTTTGGAAAAATATTCCAAATTTTAAAATTTATTTACATTTTTGAAAAAAATTCAGATTTTAAATTTTGTTTGTTAATTTCAAATTTTCTTTAAAATTTTAAAAATAAAATCGAAATTCCAAATTTTGTTTGAATTTTTTTCATGTTTTTCAAATGTTGTTCACCATTCAAGAAAATTATTCGAAATACGAAATCGTTCAACATGTCTAAACACATGCAGGCTGCCAAACAAAGTATCGGCTTAGCATGTCACAACACATACACCGCTACGAAACAATAACAAATGCATGTATTCAACATGTTTGGAGTTAGCATGTCTCAAAGGGGAATAACAATGATATTGTGGGAACTACCACCAAACACACCCGTAGTGATCGCCATACATGTGGTGGGTGCTTTCATACTTCTGCACTCAAGATATCTGTGTCCTGGGACGTGCACTAAGAGAAGTTGGGTCTTGTAAAATCATCCACACCTGACGTGCAAGCAAAGCCAAGTTAAAAATCTCCATATCCCCGAAATCCCCCTTTGTACTTCGGCATCACCATTGTATCCCAAGATACCTAGGCAGTTTTCTGCTCTCTTTTTTTACTTCTCAACCAGAATTTCGGTAGCAAGGAAGTGGTATATATATAGCCTAGACAACAGACTTAATGAGAATTTTTTTACCGCTTCTTGCTAGACACTTCTCCGTCCACCTTGCACGTGCTTCCAAATGCGGTCCTTTATGTATGAAAAAGACCCATTTTCCAAGCATCCACATCTGACTAGAGCGCTAGATATTTCTCGCTGGCAAATTTTAACATACTCCCTCTTTTTTACATATGAGGTAAGAAAGTAAGAGTTAATCAGATCATTAATTTATGAGATCAACGGCTCAATCTATTATATACTCTTACCTCTCATGCGAAAAGTGAGTAAGAGAGAGCGTGTTAAAACTGCTCTCTGTCGCTCTGCTGAGAGACTCGGAGTGAACATCCAAAACCTCCTTTATCTTCGCTCTCGTTACCTCCGCACATGTTCTCCTAAAAAAAAAATAGAAGACTTGTCTGTGTTGATTTTTTGACCCGACACTCGGCGATAGCTCGTCAAAACCCTATGAAGGGCTTCCGCTTTCTCCCTTGACGCCTTGCTGAATAATATGCAATCATTCGCAAAAAGAAGCAAATTAACCATTGGTGCAGTCGGTGCAGCTTGTACTCCTTCTGTCTCACATGTTCAGCTAGCATGTTGCATGAGGCATGATACACCTTCGCTTGCAAGAAAAAATAGTTAGGGAGATATTGGGTCGCCTTGCCTAATACCGCGAGATGGTGCAAACTCCCGGGTATGGCCTCCATTAAATAAAATTGATAAGGATACCGTCATCACTCCTTGCATGACTGCATATAAGCCTCATAATATAAGAGCGTTTTTGACACTATGGAGGAAGTATTACATAACCCCAACTTCTTCATAATGGCTTCTCTTGTGTGCCGGTTTGTGTGCTTGGGTCACTAAAAGGCTTTTATTTTTGGAACCCGGTCACGAAATGGCTGAAAAGGCCGTTCCCCACCGGTCCATATTTTCTTAAGGCGCTAAAACCCAACATTAACACAATCCATGCCGGAAAAAAAACTCCCGCAAAAATAGAAGGTAAACGTTTGTGCGCGGCACGCCGGCCGAACTTTCTGCCGGTCGCGTCACTCGCTCACTCACACCGGTTGCCTTATCCTCTTTTGGAGTCCTCTCGTCCATTCATTTCTTCCAGCCCAGAAAACACATGCTACTTTCTCTCTTGTTTCCCCAATCTTGTGCCTTGCCAGTGAGCTCCTTGCGCGGGCGCCATGATCGTGACCGGCGAGCTCCTTGGGCGGGCGCCATGGTCGTCACCAGCGAGCTCCTTGCGCGGGCGCCATGGTCGTGACCGGCGAGCTCCTTGCGCGGGTGCCATGGTCGTCACCGGCGAGCTCCTTGGGCCGGGTTGACTCCTTGTAGCATCAACGGGGGGTCGACACAGGCGAGCTCCTTGGGCGGGCGCTATTGTCGTCCACCACTTTCCTTCTCATCCTCCTCCGGCCACGGTCATGGCGTACTCGCAGCTCCGCCACTGCACGGCCGTGCTACGACCACACACCGGCCATGCTACAACCAGTGACCAACCATGCTACAACCGATGACCGGATTTGTTACAAGGGGGGACGATGGTGAATTGTGGCGGCGACGTCGGTGCTACGATTTTGCTGCAGCCGGCACCGAAAAAGCTACCATCGGCGACGGGATTTGCTGCAACCAATGAAGGCCGTCCCACGGCGGTGGTGACCCCGGGCTGACGGTGATGCTGCAACCAGTTTATTTTTTGCTACAACCAACCTCATTTTTTGCTACTACTGTATTCGGATTTTGTTGGAAACAACCCATTTTTTGCTATCGCCGTCTTAATTTTGCTGCAACCGGTGTCTGATTTTGCTTCCACCGTATCATGTTTTTGTTGGAACCGGCGTCTCATGGTTTTGGTTTCATCCAGTGCGAGTTTTTTGCTGGAACCACTGCCCCATTTTCTTTTTGCTTCCACGGTGTGTTTGTTTTGCTGGAATCGACACAGGTTTTTGCTACAACCGTTTTTTTGGTTGTAAGCGACGCGGCCGTGCCATTTTGATGCTGTAACCGGCGACCGGCTGCCATCGGAGCTGCGGCCGCCGCACCGGAGCTGCGGCCGTCGCCGTGGGGAGCTGCAACCGCGAGAGCAGGTTGCTGCATGCCTGAAGCCGGCGACGGCGACCGGCAGCGACGACGGCGACCGGCAACGACGGCGACGACCAGTGACGACAACCGACGTCGAGGGTAGCGACGGCCGGAGAACGTGCAGGCGATGCTTCGAGGCCAGGGACGTCGCGCGGCGCAGATTGACTTTCCTTTTTGTTTCTCTGCGGGTGAGAGGTGAACGAGGATGAAGATTAGGCTCTAATCGAACGGCTGTTAACATGCATATCGGACGGCTGCGGGCCGACCGGCCCAAATTCTGCCCGGCGCGCCGGCGCGGAGTACTGCCCAAAATAGAATGCATTTTTTGTAGGGAAACGCAATCCATGCAGGTCATCTTTCTAGGATGTGCTAAAACCAAACATTATATTTTGCTACAATGCAACAAAGGGGGGAGGAGATTAGACGGCAATGAAAGTGCGCAACCGAAAAGGGATCTAACAGATGAGCTGCCTGCACCGCTGCACGCATGTCCCAATCAGTCAGACAGTGAGATCTATCACTGAGACACTGATCAGTGTTGATTACCGTCCTCTTAACACCTAATTACTACGGTTTCGTTCACACAGCCTCAGCTAACCTTCAAATAGCACCCACATCTAGGAGCGTCCTACATATACACATGAACAGCTAGCTGAGGGCTTCTCCGTCAGCCACATGCACACACTAACACGGAGAGAGAGGCAGAGGATATGGGGAGGAAGCCATGCTGCGCCAAGGAGGGCCTGAACAGAGGGGCATGGACGGCAATGGAGGACGACATCCTGGTCTCCTACATCAACGAGCACGGCGAGGGCAAGTGGGGCAGCCTCCCCAAACGAGCTGGTAGGTTACTCACACCATCGTCTCTGATCTTGCTCATCTCCGAACATTACATCAATATCAATGTTTTAAATAGCGGGCTATGGCAAATAGCGGCGGACCTCCAAATAGGTTATAGCGGAGCTATAGCGGGCTATAGCAGGCTATAGCGTGCCTTTTGTACATGAGACCATTTAGCGGCATCCTGCTGAAAAGGCTATAGCAAGGCTATAGCGGGGCTATAGCTGGCTATTTAAAACTATGATCAATATACATACATTTGTCAATTACCCGTGCGGTTTTCTCTAAGTCGATACGATCTCTCCTCCAAACTCTTTCTAGCCATTGCAAATGAAACAAAGAGTGTATGTGTGTGAGATGAAACAAGGAATGCGGAAGAGAGAGAGAGAGAGAGAGAGAGAGAGAGAGAGAGAGAGAGATCTGGTTTAGCATAGCTCGAGATGGTCGTGTTTACGGCGTGTGAGATGTTGTGTGCAGGTCTGAATCGGTGCGGGAAGAGCTGCCGGCTGCGGTGGCTCAACTACCTCCGGCCAGGGATCAAGAGAGGCAACATCTCCGACGACGAAGAGGAGCTCATCGTCAGGCTCCACACGCTCCTAGGCAACAGGTGCACCGTGCACATCTCTCTTGTCCCCGTCCATTTGCATCGTGCACTTTTCTGTTGTGTAAAAGATCAAGCATTGTATTGCCGTTTACTTCCACTTGCATTTACATGCATATTCCTAACATAATAAAATGAAGGAAAGGTGGATACACAGCAGTGACAAACAAGTTTATCTTCAGCCGTGGAGGAGCATTAGTATTGATTAATCGCAGTTGTTTGACAAAAATGATTAGTAAACACCAATCGTAATCTAACCTTTGCGTTGGAGTTTCCTTATCGTTTTCCCTACATGGAAGACAGAGACGTATGATCAGACAAAGTAGGCCAACGCCCAAATGAATATAGGATCCAGCTATCATGATCAGCTGTGCTGTACACACCTACTATCCATATCAGTCAGCATGCATGTTTCCCAATCCAGCCGTGCCTGTTGAAAAGAACAACCCCTTGCTGACAGCCTGAGTGCGTGTCCCCTAGCCCCAAGAGGCTAACGAGTTATTCGGTCAGCAAAGTTGATGAGGACATGCATTCATTCATGCACAACCACTCTAATCTACTCTTCCCATAATATAAGACGGTTTTTAATCATAACCTGAAAAGCTCCCATTGAGTTCTAGAAGACTAGAACGAAATGCCACTCTCCCTCCCAGATGTGGCACTGCTGTCTCTGGCGCATATGCAATGGCTGCAGCTAACCTTGTCAGGCGCCAGTGAATATGGCCAGCTAGAATTTGCTACTGCTAATCGATTCCAAGTGCTAGATAACAGTTGTCGTTGCCTGTGGCAGGTGGTCGCTGATCGCGGGGCGGCTGCCGGGGCGAACAGACAATGAGATCAAGAACTACTGGAACACCACGCTGAGCAAGAGGAACCTGCAGCAGTCCCACGGCGCCGGCTGCGCGAGCCACCCGCAGGCCAAGCCGCCGCCGCCGCCGCCGCCGCAGGCCGGCGGCGAGGCGCAGGCCCCGCCCGACGGCACGAGCGGCAGCCCGATACGGACCAAGGCGCTGCGGTGCACCACCGCGGTGCTGGCGGCAGCAGAGGGTTTTGACGAGCACGGCCGTGCGGCGCCGGAGCACGTCGCGGAGGAGGATCAGCTGGGGGACTGCCTGTCGATCGGGTCCATCGACCTTGATCTGGAGGGCATCGAGCTGGGCTTCATGATGAGCCCGTGGGGCGGCGGCGGCGTGGGTGACCATGAGTTGGGCGGTGCTCTGGGGACTGAGGCTGATGGTCTGGAGGAGCTGCTGGGACTGGGCGTGGCCGGAGGAGACGGGGGCGGCGACGGCCATGGTGGACTCGGGGACCTGGAGTTGCCGTGGATTTGATGGGCCGGGGGGACGTTCAGAATGTCAAATGCGTTTGGCGTGATTAATAGTACTAGTATAGTTACGTGCAGTAAATTACGATTTGCGTAGCTCCGTTCATCTTCTGTGTACAAATCACAAGTTGGTGCTGTAAAAAATGAGTGTAAATAAAATGGCCAGCACATTATTTCTGAACTGCACGGTGAAATCGATTCCTCAAAAGTAAAAATGGATCGCCCACCGTGGGGCTCGAACCCACGACCACAAGGTTAAGAGCCTTGCGCTCTACCAACTGAGCTAGACGGGCTGTGATATTTCAATTCGAAATATCATTTACCACTTCACTGCAGCGCGTGCACCGAATGTGTCCCGACATCCTGCCACCTCCCCGCGGCAAGAAAGCATAGCCACTCTTGATAAAGAAAACAACTAAATTTGTGCATATGCATCTGACACTGCAGCTTTCTCTCTATATTGTAGACCCTCTATCTGGGTTTACACGACGTGGGCATATTTTTTTAGGTCCTCATTTTAACCAACCAAATATGTGTGACATGCCCAAAAAAACTTGATATAAACACAATCACAGTAGTCAGTAGGAACACTTAATTATTAACCGTCGAAAAAGCAACAACGGAACATTTCAAGTTCGACAAGTCCTCAATTTAACCAACCAAATATGTTTCACACCCCACCAAGAGCATATTAGGAACACAATCACAATAGGAACACTGATTTGATATTCAGAAAGAACAATGGAACAGCTCAAGTTTTACAAGTATGTACCATCTACAAAACAAACAGCATGACAACAATGGACAGAAACCAATCAACCTGAGGTGCGCAGCTAACAACATACACTTATTTGCAAGGCTGCTCCCTTTCCTGAGGCATCAGCGTTTCCTCATGGTGAATTATTAACATTTTTGAACAATCTCATGGTGAAATTGGAGGACCAAATAGAGCGATGAGAGCAAGCTACACTACACACACATCAGCATTCAGCAGGCAGGCTTGCGGGAACAAGTACCAGGAACCGGCCAACGATCTCTAAAACAGCCAGTCAGCCCATGTTCAGCTGATCAATCGTCATTCGAGGACGCTTTGCGGCTGCAGCGGCCACGGCGTTAAGCTGGAAAGAAACCCTCTGGCCCTGGCTCTGAGGTTGGTGCTGCTGCTCGTTGCCCCTCTGATCCTGCGAGGAGTTCGGGTTAGGATTGGCAGCGTCTGCGTTGGCGCCCTCTTCCTCATCTTCTGCTTCCTCGGTCTGAGTTGGCGGCTTCAATGCAGGTAGGAGCTGGTAGTTTTGGCTCAGCAAGGTGTCCTGCTCTGGTGGCAGAGGAATCGAGCCGGGTGGAGCGATGGACTTGGGCAGCGGGATTTTGTTCCGGCTGCGTGCCAGCTCGAGTAGAACCTGCGACATCAGAAAAATGACTTGTCATCCGCCTATGCGTATAGAGTACGTTGTGTCAACTTAGAATTTCCAGGGATATGATAAA
Source organism: Elymus sibiricus (assembly GCA_039707655.1). Taxonomy (NCBI): domain Eukaryota; kingdom Viridiplantae; phylum Streptophyta; class Magnoliopsida; order Poales; family Poaceae; genus Elymus; species Elymus sibiricus. The sequence goes on from CM077667.1 coordinate 477,522,402, forward strand.
ACATAAAACAGGCACTTATTGACTTCAAAGCATAACAAAAAGAGTTTTACTTAGCCTTTATCCACATACACAAGATCTTCTTTAGATATATCTTAGCAGCTAACACACAAGTGAGTACCCTTGTGCACGACCTTCAATCTCTAATATCTTTGTACTACCTGGCATGATTCATCAACATTGTAGGTATATCTTGAGATGCCTCGTACACATTAAGAATCATACCCTGTCTGTTTCATGTCTTCCTAAAAGTCTAGCCATGCATTCCAAATAATTGTTTTCTACTACGCGTAGCCTGTTCCCGAGGAACTGGAGGGGGTGTGCGTGGGGGCACCAGTGTATCAGTGAATTGGCAGGTAACCATCATTATAGAATGTTATATATGGGGAATTCCGTACAAAGGAGGAAGCCCACAGGCCACAGCAGCCACACCTGAGTTGGAATATGCTAAGAATTCTATATTAAGGAAATGATCTTTTGTTCCCTTAGTCAAGAGTTGTTTCAACAGAACCAGAAGCACTTACATTCCGCAGCAGTTTGAGTTTATATCCGTCCAGGACACTAGTCTTGAGTCGGCTTATCGGCTATATAAAGGTCCCCTAGCTACAGCGACTGATGAAATTTATCAATAAATAAGTCTTCCCCTGATCTCTATTCACCACTACCCGGTCACCTTTCTGATCTGCACTTGGCTTTGGTGCCTTCTCGCCGAAACCTCGTTAGCACTCTAGCGCCTCCTGGCCCCAGGCATACCCTCCAGTCTAGAGGCTCTAACAGATGCCCTGCTCTCCCTTCTATGCGATTATCTGACTTGACCCATGAGGAGTGTCCAAATCTAACAAAAAGTAATCGATAATACACATAATATATCTAAGAGTAAAGCCACCTAATAAAGAAACTGAGCGTTCTTTTTTCCAATTTCAGCAGGAAGACGACTGCTACAGTATCAGCAGCATCAACGCACTAACAGAAGAGCGTATTTATTTCTTGCTTGATTTTCAAAGGTTACATTGTATATGTTTTCCAAATGAGACATGGGCTCAGCTGAACATTCCTAACAAGACATGGGGTAAATTGAATTCTAACTCATGAATCTTCTGCCCCAACTGGACTCTCCTTGCATCATCTGCTACAAGCTGCACCCGGGGATTTAAATCTCGACACTCCCAGGTTACCCACCAAACTGGCAAAAGTTCGGTCGATTCCAACATCCTAATGGATAAATCAGTCGTCTTGGCCCTAATGGCAGGTTACTAGGAAAGGTGTCGTCGCCCGAATGGAGTGAATCAGGTTTAAGTCTGAAAGTAAATGTTAAACATATTTTAGAAACAAGAGACGCTTTGGCCGAGTGGTTAAGGCGTGTGCCTGCTAAGTACATGGGGTTTCCCCGCGAGAGTTTGAATCTCTCGGGCGTCGCAAGTTTTTATTTATTTTCTTGGTGGCTTATTTCTTTCTACTCCGAAGTGGACACATAATGATCCCTTGCTATAAGTAAAGCCTTGGATGGTCGCTCGTTTGAAATTATCTGCATTCCTGGCTTCCTGCTATACAGCAGCAACCTTTGGTCCTCACTTTGGTGGTAAGCTTCTTGTGCCGTGTTCCTCTCTTTTCTTGGAATTTAGCATGCCTTTTTTCTTCTTAAACACCTTCATTCATCTGCAGCATATATTTCTTTCAGTGTTGGTTTGCTCTATTTCTAAGTCGTAACCATAACAGTTTTTTCGTGCAGCATTAGTTTTGTAAGTAGTAGTGCTAGCTCGCCTTCATCTATATTCCCAGCTACCCCATTACCTTTCTTATCTGTGCTGACTACGGTGCCTCCTCGCCAGCCCTCTAGCGCCTCCTGGTCACAGGCATATCCTCCGGTCTAGAGGCTCTAACAGATTCTCTCCCTTCTATGAGATTATTTGAGTTGAAAGAGGGTCCAAATCTAATGAAAGGTATCGATAACCTAAAGAGTAAAAGCCAACTAATAAAGAAACTGAGTATCTTGTTTCCAGTTCCAACGGTAAGATGGCTGCTACAGTACAAGCAGCATCACTGCACTAACAGAAGAGGGCATTTATTTCTTGCTTGATTATCAAAGGTTACATTGTGTATATGGAACTACTTGCACATGGTTCCTAAATTTTTGGATCCTTCGGTAGATAAGCACTCAACTTTCTAAACAAGACATGGACTCAGCTGAACATTCCTAACAAGACATGGACCAAATTGAATGTCAACCTTGTGCCCCAAGTGGACTCTCATTGCATTATCTGCTACTAGCTGATGGGGTTTCAGGGAACGAATCGGGTTTAGATACCGTACCTGCTTTTGGACCAGCAGAGATACTATGTAGCTCCGGAAAGTCATGATAACACCAACGGACACTTTGGCCAAGTGGTTAAGGCGTGTGGCTGCTACGTACATGGGGTTTCCCCACGAGAGTTTGAATCTCAGGCATCGAAAAATTTAATTTCTTTCTCTGACCGAGTGGATAGCTGCATCCAGGGATTTGAATCTCGGCACTACCTAGTTACCCACCAAACTGGCAACACTTCGGTCCATTCCAACTTCCTAGAGGATAAAGAAATCATCTTCTTCGTAGTGGCAAAAGATGAATCTGGGTTCGAATCCGACCCTCCTGTGTTTTACTTGATAGTAATTTCAGTATAACACTGCCTAATATGTTGGTCCCTCGGACAGCCACAAGTGTAGACAAAACGACATTTTGTCGTGAGCCCAAGGACGCGAAACCGCAATCTCCCACGCTCGGAAGGTGGTTTCTAACCAACCACCATGTCTGAAGCTTTGATGTGTTTTTATTGTGGAACACATTTATTTAATCCAGTATCCACCCTCATCTGAAATTAAAATTTCCCCAAAAAATATCTCTTGGCCAAGAACCAGCAATACAAACAAGACATGGGCTCAGCTGAACATTCCTAACAAAACATGGACTAAATTGAACGTCAACCTTGTGCCCCAACTGGACTCTCCTTGCATCATCAGCTATTAGCTGATGAGGTTATGGGAACGAATCAGGTTTAGATACCGCACCTGCTTTTGGACCAAAAGAGATACTATGTAGCTCCTGAAGTTCATGATAACACCAGCGGACGCTTTGGCCGAGTGTTAAGGCGTGTGCCTGCTAAGTACATGGGGTTTCCCGACGAGAGTTCGACTCTCAGGCGTCGAATTTTTCTAATTTCTTTCTCAGGACGAGTGGTTAGCTGCACCCAGGGATTTAAATCTCGGCACTCCCTGGTTACCCCACCAAACTCAGTTCCAGCTTCCTAAAGGATAGAGTGCTAGAGTATTACTTGAGATGAATCTGGGTTTGAACCCCACACCATTCCCTCCTATGTTTTAGTTATAATAATTTCAGTACAGCGCTGACTGATATGTTGAACAATCGGACAGGTACATGTGTAGACAAAACGATATTTCGTCGTGAGCTCGAGGACTCGAAACCGCAATCTCTGCGCGCGCTACGGCCGGCGGCTTCTGACCAACCACCATGCCTGAAGCTTTGATGTGTTCTTATTGTGGAACGCATTCATTAAATCTAGCATCCACCCTCATCTGAAATTAAAATTCCCCCAAAAATATCTCTCAGCCAAGACCCAGCAATTAACTGAAATCTCAACAGCACGCATCAGTTTCTGTTTCTTCGGCGACACATCCTCTGTTGTGCCTATTATTTCCCCAATTGGAGTCCCCAGCACTACTCCCCTGATCTAGGGTTTTAAGTGGCCCCATCCCCTCGTCAATAACCAATTGAAGGTAAGTAACAGAGTTAATTAACTGCGCGCCGTGCATCAGTCCGCCAGATCTGTTATAATTCGTCCGAATTGAAGGATACTACAAACTAGGGTTTACGGTGGTGGTCGTACCTCGCGGGGCGGCGGCTGGGAGAAGGAGAAGTTGACCTTGGCCTGGATGGCGAGGCGGACGTCGTCGGCGTCGAGCTGGGGCTTTCCCGCGTGGTCGGCGTATACCTGGGCGTCGCCGAGCACGTCCCCGGCGTAGCGGTAGGCGAGGTCGAGGAACTGGTGCACGACGCGCGGCTCGTACTCGCCCTCGCCGAGCCCCATGGAGCGGAGCAGCTCCCGTACCACGCGCGCGTCGCGGGGCTCGTCCGGGCCCGCCGCCCCTCCTCCGGCCGCCGCGGGCTGGAGCGTCGGCCGCGCGCCGCCGCCGCCGCCGTCCATGGTCTGGTTTGCTGGCTGTGTCCTGTCGCTGGCTCTGGCTGGTGTGTGGGGTTCGGGAGTGAGGCGAATAGGGTTTAGATACCGTGCCGGGCGTACCCCTTCCCTGAGTGGATAAGTCATTTTGAAAGGCACTCGAATCACCAAGTGACGCTTTGGCCGAGTGGTTAAGGCGTGTGCCTGCTAAGTACATGGGGTTTCCCCGCGAGAGTTCGAATCTCTCAGGCGTCGCTACCTTTTTTATTCCTCTTTTTTTTTTTCCTTCTTCTCTGTGTGGCCACCCGGTTTGACTCATGATGATGCGTTCTATTCGCTTGGTTAGCCAAAAAAATTCTGTACATCAACCTCACGATCTAAGGAATGTTTTTTCCATAGAATATGCACGAGCGTGCATACCATATATAAATGAAGAAAAATGGTGGAGAAACCCTACAGCAACTCACGTTGGCCGCCTCTGAGTACCGTTGTCTCCATAGGCATTGAACATACCCCCAGTCTAGGCGTTCTTGAATCATTCCTTTTTGGTCATGTGAACATGTCTTCCTCGTATCCCAAATCATCAAGTCGATGGTCATACGTAGCTTTGCGAAATTTTGTCATATATCTTTGGGGTCATAAGTTTCCTCCCTCCTTTTCATGATTATAAACTGTATTTCATCAAAATCTCCTAACATAACCCATGGTAAATTATGTCTGGCTTGTAAATTTTCCTTTTTGTCCCATGTTTTATGTTTGTCCTACCACTTGAACTCTCCTACACACCAGTAAATCAACAAATCTTATCTGGTCTCTCCTCAATTCTATCGTCAACATAATTTGGATCCGATTAAAGTTGGCTTACTTTACCTTCTCTCTTCCAAAACATAATAACCCCACCTTTTACGACCATCACTTGGTTCACAATCATCAAAACCATCTTCAATTTCTTCCTTAGACAATCAGGCGGATAAGAATCTAGGTGAGTTTTCGACAAAAAAGATCACTTGAGGGTTAACTTGCCGCTGTATATCTGGTTTTATTGGGTCATACTACAACAATCATACTGTCGCACGGCGTTACCCAGTGTGCAACCGTTCGTACATAGAAGTTCAATGCGTTCGATGAGCCTCTTTGGAGGCTATCGATATCTGGTTTATTAGGTCTGATTTCATTAATGATTGTGCCTATTTGTCTTCAACCTTTTCCTATTGTATGATTTTTGTGGGCTATTGAGCTCCCCATTCTTCACCTCTAGAGTAAGTCCTGAAACAATATGCCCTTCATTAATTTCTTCACTATTGCAAGCACACATGCGGAGCCGGAGTTGCCTCCATCAGGTTCAGTAGCCCTCTTAATTAGATGATAATGTTGGGAGTACAAGTGAAGTTTTATTTTTGTTGTAGATATTTACCCTTATTTGTAGAACATTGTTGTCTCCATGGATTGATATCTTGGTTTCTCATTGAGAGAAAGTTACCACTTGCTACAAACTCCTGCATTTGGGAGCCCAACTCGTTGTTATGCTATATACTCAGCAATCAACACACATGAGAAGAGCTTTACCCAGGTACATGGCCTTGGATCGAGGTAATAACCTACTTCTTGCTTGTCTAGATTGATTGCTCTAGTCTTGTATGAGAAGTAGGGTTTAGTGTTTACAATGGTGTAGACCTCAAGGATCGCAAGGAGGTTATGATACATAGTTGAGGCTGGGAGTACATTGTCTTAGTCGGTTAAGAGTTTTCCTAGCTAAGGAAATTATTCTACGTATTATAGTTGTTTCATTGTCTTGCGCGCCTAGGTGGTGATGCGACCCGTATAGTACATGAACTCCGAGGCATGGGCTTGGGCCACTCCGTGCTTTCTGGGCCTCTATTGTCCTGCCTGACTATACCCATGGGTAATGGCATTGTCACCTTTGTTAGACTCTGTGTATACTAGGCCTTTGTACATGTATTATAGTCCCACCTGTATTTGTATTGTACCCAATGATGTACCCCCTATATAATGCAAAGGCTACCCCACGTTTGGAGGTGTGCCACAAACCCTAAAACACTTGTTTGATATGGTATCAGACGACCTATTGATCTAAACCTAATGTCTTCCGCTCCGCCCCCGCCGCCAGCCGCCGCCGCCTCTCAGCCGACGCCGACGCTGCTGCCCTAGCAGCTGCCGCCGCAGTCGCATCTAGCGCCGCCGCCGCTGCGGCCTCCTTCCCTGCCTTCGTGCCGCCGGCCCCCGTCCACATGGACCACACGTTCCCGCCGCCGTCCCTCATGCACCTCCTTAATGGAGGGATTCCGCCCTACACGACGGGGGGATCGCTCGGCCCTCTGCAGACTCGATCTGTGGGGTCCCTCTACACCGGTCCGGTCTCCCTGCTGTATGCCGGCGAGTCTTCGTCGTCGTCCTCTGCATCGGCCCGGTTCCAGCAGCCGCCGCCGCCTCCGGCCGCCACGCACTCCCTGGTGCCCGCGCCGCCGCCCCCGACTGCCTCGCATCCGATGGTACGCGCGGTCGCGTCTGCCCCTGCTGCCCTCATCTACACCGCAGCGGGCCCTACTGTCGCCGACGTCGCTCCTGCGGCCTACGGCGGCTATGGTGGCTATCCTCTGTACGGTGCCCCGTACGGCCCTCCGCCGACAGCGCACCCCTCCCATGGCGCGTACCACGGCCAAGGCTCGTATGCGGCTCCACCGCCGTATGGTGCACCCGCACCGTCTGGAGCCCCGGCGTACGGCGCCCCGTATGCGTACGGCGCCCCACAGATGTACGCGGCTGTCGTGGTCCCGTCTGCGCCAACGCCACCTTCTGCGCCCTACATGGATGTTGAAGCTGCTCTGGCCGCGATCTCCTCGCCGTCGTTCCTGTTCTCGCACCTCCTTCCGGTGAAACTCAAGCCGGATAATTACCTGTACTGGCGCGCTTAGGTGCTTCCACTCCTTCGCAGCCATTATTTGGAGGGGTTCGTCGATGGCACCCTGCCGTGTCCGCCGCCGTAGCATCCGTTGTTCCGCGCGTGGATCGCTCAGGATCAAGCCATCCTCTCGGCGATGCAGTCCTCCCTGGGTGAGGGTGTTGCCGGGCTGGTCCTCTTCGCTGCGTCCTCTCACAAGGTGTGGGACATCCTGGAGTCGAGCTTCTCATCCCAGTCTACTGCTCAGTCCATGGCCATCCGTACGAAGCTTGGCGAGACCCGTAAGGACAATGGTACGGTGACCGCCTTCTACAACAAGGTCAAGAAATTGGCCGACACCCTTGCTTCGATTGGAGAGCCTCTTCGCGACACCGAGTTCACGGCCTACATCCTCGCCGGCTTCGACAGCGACTATGACTCGCTTGCCGAGGTGATCAAGGAACGCAAGGTTCCTATTCGCCCTCAGGACCTCTACAACCGTCTCCTCTCGACGGAGCAGCGGCTCAACGCGCGCCGCCCTGACGTCTCCGCCAACTCCTCTGTCAACGCCGCGTACCACGGCAAAGGAGGCGGCCGCGGTCCTCCTGCAGCTCCCTCGCCGGGGGGGGGGGGGCAAACCCGGTGGCGCGCCCCCTGCCCAGCAGCAGGCACCGCGCCCTGGTGGCTCCGTGGTCGTCATCGACGGCCGTCCCCACGCCTGATGTGCTGCCTATGGTGCGGCTCAGCCGTGCCAGCTCTGTGGCCTGGTGGGTCACGTCGCCTCCCGCTGTCATCGCCGTTTCAAGACCGACTTCCTCGGCCTCGGCAACAACGGCAAGGGCAACGATCGTCAAGTCCACATGGCGCACCAGGGGCAAACGTCCTCATATCCTGTTGATCCTTCTTGGTACATGGACACTGGAGCTACAGATCACGTGACGAGTGAACTGGGCAAGCTCGCCGTTTCGCAGCCCTACCATGGGCACGCCAAGGTTCACACAGCTAACGGGGCAGGTATGCACATCTCACATGTTGGTCAGGCATCACTTCTCACAAACACCTCTAGAAAATTGCATCTTAGAAATATTCTTCGTGTTCCCACAGTTGCACGTAACTTACTCTCTGTTCCTAGACTTACTCAGGATAATAACGTTTTTTGTGAATTTCACCCGTTTTATCTCTTTGTTAAGGACCGTGCTACGAGGGACATACTTCTTAGAGGTCGCTACCGCCATGGCTTATATGCTCTTGATGTGGCCACCGCCGTCCCCGCTCCTGCTGCTGAGTTCCGAGTCTTTAGTGGTGTTCGTGTGTCTCCTTCACAGTGGCACTCTCGCCTTGGTCACCCAGCATCATCCATTGTTCGCCATGTCCTCCACCGCCATGAGTTACCGTCAGAGTCTAGTAATAAAGATGCTGCTATATGTGATGCCTGTCAGCAAGGCAAGAGTCATCAGTTACCTTTTTCTGTTTCCAACCATATAGTCAAAACTCCTCTTGAGCTTGTGTTTTCAGATGTATGGGGTCCTGCCCAGATGTTCGTTAGTGGTCATGAATATTATGTCAGTTTCATTGATGCATATAGTCGCTTTACTTGGATTTATCTTCTTAAGCGCAAGTCTGATGTGTTCGATGTGTTTTTAAAATTTCAAGCACATGTTGAGCGTCTCCTTAATCATAAAATCATTCATGTATAGTCGGATTGGGGGGGGGTGAGTACCGCAATCTTAATACTTTCTTCGAGAAACTTGGGATCGCTCATCGTGTGTCCTGTTCACATACACACCAGCAGAATGGTTCAGTCGAACGTAAGCATCGTCATATTGTTGAAACCGGGTTAACTTTGCTAGCTCATGCATCTGTCCCGTTTCGTTTTTGGAGTGATGCCTTTACTACAGCCTGTTTTCTCATAAATAGGCTCCCTTCGCGTCTCCTTCATATGAAAACTCCCCTTGAACTCTTGCTTGGTCAGATTCCTGACTACACGTTTCTTAAAGTGTTCGGTTGTGCGTGTTAGCCGCATCTCCGCCCTTATAATAATCGCAAGCTTGAATTCCGTTCTAAAAAATGTGTATTTCTTGGGTATAGTTCCGTTCATAAAGGGTATAAGTGCATTCATGTCCCGTCTAACCGTGTGTATATCTCACGAGATGTTGTCTTCGATGAGCATGTTTTTCCCTTTTCTGCTCTCCCCACACCTGCCACCAGTTCCACACCGCCTGTGCACCCATCCACTATATTGCCTAATCAATTTGTAGATGCTGCACATTCGCCCTCTTTGTTGTCTAACCATGGTGCAGGTATTGGGAGATGTGCGCGTCTGCAGCTCCTGGACGAGGGCGACCCTGCGGCTCCCTCGTCTCCGCTCGCTGACGTCGATCGGCCAGCCCCCTGCATGCCCCATGCAGCACGCCCGCCAGCGCCCTCGGCCTCAGTGCCACTCGCCAGCACCCTGGCCCAGCAGCCGCTTGCGCCGCGCGATCACGCCCTGGCCCAGCGGACCGCCTCGCCCCCACCCGCGCCACCGGCATCGACGCCTAGGCCGTCCCCGCCTAGAAGCCCCCAGCCATCCGCGTCGCCCGCGCGACATTCAGCGCCCAGCTCGCCTGGGCCGGCGTCGCCCTCCAGTGGGCTGCCGTCTCCTGCTGCGTCGACACCGTCAACGCCTCCGACCGTGTCCTCGCCGTCGACCTCTGCCATATCTGACGCTGAGCCCTCCTCGCCACCGTCACCGACGCCCTCGCCACCTGATCCGCCCCCTGTGTTGCGTCCCCATACACGCAGCAAGAGTGGGGTGTTTCGTCCTGTTAAGCGCACCGACGGCACGGTTGCCTGGCTAAGGCACTGTCGGATCCTACTGCTAAACCACGACATTTTCAGGCTGCTATGAGTATTCCTCACTGGCGAACTGCAATGGAACAAGAATACCAGGCTCTTCTCAAGAATGACACATGGTGTTTGGTTCCTCCCAAGGCTGGCGTCAATATAATTGATTCCAAGTGGGTTTTTAAGGTGAAGAAACATGTCGATGGCTCTATTGAAAGATACAAGGCTAGGCTGGTTGCTAAAGGCTTCAAACAGCGCTATGACCTTGATTATGAGGACACCTTTAGTCCGGTGGTCAAGCCCACCACTATCCGCCTTCTGCTCTCACTGGCTGTTACTCAAGGATGGTCCCTTCGTCAGCTTGATGTTCAGAATGCCTTTCTTCATGGTGTCCTTGAGGAGGAGGTCTACATGCGTCAGCCTCCTGGTTTTGTTGATCCAGCTCGTCCACAGCATCTGTGTCGCCTTGTTAAGGTGCTCTATGGTCTGAAGCAGGCTCCTCGTGCTTGGCATGCACGTCTTGGCACCACTCTTCGGGCTCATGGTTTTGTTCCTTCTACGGCTGACACCTCACTGTTTCTTCTTCAGCGTCCTACAGTTACCATGTATCTGCTGGTCAACGTTGATGATATCATTCTTGTCAGCTCCTCGGTGTTTGCTGCGGATCGCTTGGTTTCTGCTTTGAGTGGTGATTTTGCTGTTAAGGATCTTGGGAAGCTTCACTATTTCCTTGGTCTGGAGGTCTCGCACTCTGATTCTGGTTTGACCCTCACTCAGCAGAAGTACTCTCTTGATATTCTACGACGTGCTGGTATGCTCAAGTGCAAGACTGCTACTACACCTATGTCCTCTACTGACAGACTGTCTGCTCTCGATGGTTCTCTTCTATCCATTGATGAGGCCACTGAGTATCGCAGTATTGTTGGTGGTTTGCAGTACTTGACTATCACCCGTCCTGATGTCTCTTATGCTGTCAACCGTGTCTGTCAGTTTCTCCATGCACCTCGAGATTCTCACTGGACTGCTGTTAAGCGCATATTGCGCTATATTCGGTTGACTGCCTCCTATGGCTTGCACCTGCAACCGGCGCCCTCTGGAGTTATCTCTGCGTTCTCTGATGCAGACTAGGCTGGGAGTCCGGATGACAAACGATCAACGGGGGGATATGCAGTGTTCATTGGTGCTAACTTGATCGCTTGGAGTGCTCGTAAACAAGCAATAGTGTCCCGCAGTAGCACTGAAGCTGAGTACAAAGCAGGTGCAAATGCCACAGCTGAGCTTATTTGGATACAGTCTTTGCTCCGAGAGTTGGGGATCTCTCAGGAGCAGCCGCCGGTCCTTTGGTGTGATAACATCGGTGCTAAGTATCTGTCTTCGAATCCAGTATTCCATGCCCGAACGAAACACATCGAAGTTGACTACCACTTTGTCAGGGAACGTGTTGCTCAGAAACTGCTTCTTATCAAGTTCATCCCCTCGAAGGATCAACTTGCTGACATCTTCATGAAGACGCTGCCTCTACCTCAGTTTGAAGGCTGTAGGCGCAATCTCAACCTGGTGAATTCTTCAGAGCTTGGTTGAGATTGAGGGAGGGTGTTAGACTCTGTATATACTAGGCCTTTGTACATGTATTATAGTCCCACATGTATTTGTATTGTACACAATGATGTACCCCCTATATAATGCAAAGGCTACCCCACGTTTGGAGGTATGCCACAAACCCTAAAACACTTGTTTGATAACCTTTGAACTATCGTGGTTTGAACAGGAAGAATTTTTTAAATGGATGCTCGAGAGTGTTATAAGGAAACTAGAGGGTCCATCCATGTTGAGAGATGATAGAACAAGATCCTCCACCTTATACAATTCTTACGGGGTTGACTCTAATTAATTCAATTATCACTCAACAATATCTGCTTCAGGAAGCCAGAATCATGTGTTTTTGGTACTAGAGCTTCATGGGTCAGACCCTATAAAAACACAACGTTCATTACATCATGTTGGAAAATTTTCATAGAATTCCGCTTTGTCGACGTGGATATCCAACCAGCAAGGCCAGTGATAGGTACCTTGCATTATAGGGCAAGACATGAATGGTATGTTTAAACGAGTTGGAGTTTTTTTGCATAAAACCATCACAAAACTGAGGCTAGGTTAATAGATTGGTACCACTTCTAGGTCCAGTCATCACACATGGCATTAATGGACGCATGGTCACATTTTGAGGGCAACACTAACCGGTGGGGCCCATCTGAGAAGGCTGACTTGGCAAATAAATATCCACGTTAGCATGTCTCTCACTAAGAGACAGGAAGAGAGAACAATGAAGGGGTGTTGATGGGGAAGCTCACCGACTTGGGATATAGAGCCACACAATTAGTTGTTGGTACGCCACTATATTGGGAGATATAAGTGCAATAGGATAGGCCAGGAGCCAGCAAAGAGCCAACCTACCGCCACCATTCACTTTAAGTTGTAGCCCATGAGCACTTCTCACCATTACGACCAACGATGAGAGAGGAGAGCACTAGTAGGAAAACCCCCATTTGTCCCGGTTCGTAAGGGCCTTTAGTCCCGGTTCTGGAACCGGGACTAAAGGGTCGGGACTAAAGCCCAAAACCTTTAGTCCCGGTTCGCTTACCAACCGGGACAGAAGGGGCTCCACGTGGCCGGTGCTGGGAGCCCAGGCAGGAGGACCTTTAGTCCCGGTTGGTAACACCAACCGGGACCAAAAGGCAGGACCTTTAGTCCCGGTTGGCAACACCAACCGGGACCAGAAGGCACCGGGGTTTTTGTTTTTTTTTTGAAAGGGGGGGGGGGTTAGGGGGGTTTGTAGGGTTAATTGAGGTGTTTCATATTGTGTTAGCTAGCTAATAGAGAGAAGTGTCCTCTCTTTCTCCGTGCTTGGTCGACGCTAGCTACTATAGAGAGAACTCGACACGCTAGCTAGTAAGCAAATGAAGGAACCATTAAGTACACAAGATCGTCATGAACATATACACAGAGAAGTGATCGACCTCTCTTTCTCCGAGAGATTGGTCGAACAACAAGTTTTCGTATATCTATCCGACGCTACTAGCTACATATATACAATATAAGATCTCTTACAATCCCTAACATTTAATGTCAAATTCCACATGCTATTCTCCGGCTTTATTTATGACGTGGTCAAGAAAGAATCCCGCCAATTCCTCTTGAATTGCTCGTATGCGATCATGTGGTAGGAGTTCATCCCACATCTGCCACGTCTAATTTGAAGAAGGGGGTCAATACATATATATGAATGAAACTCAACACAAATAATGGTAATAAAATAAAATTGTGAATATTATTGCTTACGCACTTGAAATTGTTTTTCAGAGTAGCCCCGCTTAGGGGTCGTCGCGTTGTAGATGAACTCGCAAACGTAGTATCCACAAAAATTATTCCCTTTTTCCTGCCACAAGCACTTTACGAGAAATAGAGTTCAATCAAACTGATAATCAAGCATGATAAATGGTATTGATGGAACTAGAATCAATGGGAGATGCGCGGAACTAGCTAGTAGTACTTACTTTCGGGTATGTAAATCGCAGCTCCCTCGGCAGTGCCGGAACAATTGCGGTGAACTCTTTCCAAACCCTGCCAGACAAAGAAAATAATTACTTGATATCAGGAAATGAACAAAGTTGCCGATATGATGCGATAATGATCGATTGAACTTACTTCTGGAGCATTTCAGTCATGCCCGCATATTCCTGGGGATCTTTTCGTTTCGAGTCTAAGACGATTACTACTCCCCGCTCAAGCTTAATCTCTAGCAGAATAAAGTGGAAGCTGCGCACGCATGCATAACTCATCAATTACATTACTATAACCTCGAGTAATAAGGGAAACCGAATATGCACAAGACAGTAACACTCACTTGAAGTTGTAAGGAAAGAGTATTGTCCCTTTGTTTTGATTTTTAAGCAACGATTGTAGCAAGTTGTCCTCGGTTTGTGTGACATTGTTTTTAACCGTAAACTCATGTATGATATTTGGGTTAATGAACCCAATGTCATACATTTGTGCTTTTCTGCATTCGACGATCTTCAATCTGCATAATATAGTGAGGATAATTATATATACATGCAATGAAAGAGCTGAGCTATATATATAGAGAGACTTAATTACAGAAGTAGTACTTACAGACAGTAGGAAGTCACGATTGTTTTGTCGAGGTCCTTTTGATTGTATAACTGGAATATCTCCTCAAATTCAACATTCAACAGATCCATTCCAATGAGGTCGTGCTCCTCTTTAATCTTCAGCGTCAAAGCATCCCTCCCTGACTCGCGGCAGGTTTTCATGTACCATTCATGCAATGTTCGCATCATCGTTGTTAGAGGAGGATGATCAGGTTTGACGAGAGGCCGCCCGTACCGGTAACTGAATTCGTCCACCTCCAACGGCTCAAACTGTACATCATCGCTCAGGTAATCACCAGGATTGGTACCGGGCACCATCCCCGGATGATTAGCGACGATATCGCTAGACACCTTGAGCGGGGGGCACGATTGGTTCGCCTGTTCGCCGAGCTGGGGAATTTTTTTCCCACTTCTTCGTTTTGCTAACCTTGCATCACTGGAAGTACTTCCCGACCGCCGCGCGTCTTGATATGTCTTTTTAACATAGCGTTCAAAGTTGGAATCCGGCGGAGGCGGTGGTGGTCGCTTCAGGGCATCGATAGTGCGCATCACTTTCACCGGATCTAGCTTCTCTATCGGAGCTGGAGTTTTGTTTGCAAAATGGGCCGTCAATTCGGCCTGACATATCTCCTCGTTTTTAGACTCGGTCCTCTCATATGGTAACTTTTCCAGAGGCTTGAGAGATGGACCGTATCTGTATTCCCTCCCGCCTCTTCTTGTACTGCTAGCCGCCGGAGCGGCGGCGTTTCTCTTCCGTCGTTGCTTACGAGGCAGAGCAGGAGGCGGAGTGCTCCGACGCGCCGGAGGAGCCGGAGCGGCGGCGTCTGTCTTCTGCCGTTTCCGACGAGGCTGAGGAGGAGGCGTACTACTCCGACGTGCCGGAGTAGGCGAAGGAGGAGGCGGAGTGCCCTCACGCGTCGGAGGAGCCGGAGAAGGAGGCTGTGTGCCCTGATCACTCGCCGGAGGAGGAGGAGGAGGAGGCGGAGAGCCCTGATTCGCCTGAGGAGGAGGAGGAGGCGGAGGAGGCGGAGGCGTCCAGTTTGGAAGCTTGATGTACTCCTTCTGCCATAGACATGTACTCCTCAGAGCACGAGCCAGCTTATTCTCTCCTTCACCTGTAGGCCGGTCAAGCTCGAGCTCCTCAAATCCCTCCATTACTTCATCCACCATCACAACAGCATAGCCATGTGGAATCGGTGAGCAGTGAAAAGTTCCGTTGGGTTGAGGAGGTGCAACAGAGCCGACAGCCGCCTTGAAAGTGAGGTTCCGGCATTTCGTCATGAGCTCGCAATGTTGAACCTCCGTGATAGTATCCACGGGGTAGATAGGAGCCGTGAAGTCAGGCTGAACGGGCTCCGTGGAAGCGACGCTGCTTCTCCGCTGAGATGGCGGGGTAGCTTCTGGGGTAGCTTCGTGCCGCTAAGATGGTTGGCCGGCAGCTCGCTGGCTCTCAGCTTCCTCTAGCTTTTGTAGTCTTGCATTCAGCTTCTGAATTTCGCTCAGCTCCGCTTTCCTCTTTCTCTCCCGGCTTCTGTAACCGCCTGCGTCGGGAAACCCAACCTTCCACGGAACGGAGCCTGGTGTGCCTCGGGTTCGTCCAGGGTGCTCAGCATTCCCTAGGGCCTCAGTCAGCTCGTCCTTCTCTCTGTCGGGAATGAACGTCCCTTCCTGCGCTGCGGTGATATACTCCTGAAGCTTGTTCATGGGTATCGCAAGTTGCTCGTTCGTCCAACGGCACTTCCCTGTTTCAGGGTCCAAAGTTCCCCCAACCCCGAAGAACCAAGTCCTTGAACGGTCTGGCCAGTTCAATGTCTGTGGTACGACGTTTTTAGCAATCAGGTCATTCTCAGCTTTGTCCCACAACGGCCGGGCTTTGAGATAGCCACCTGACCCCGTGTGATGGTGATACTGCTTCTTTGCAGCATTGATCTTGTTTGTCTCTGACATTTTCTTACTCTTGTCCGATGTCTTGTAGGCCACAAATGCGGGCCAGTGATCACCTATCTTCTCAAATCGGCCGGTGAATTCTGGAGTCTTCCCTTTGTCGACAAACTTTGATTTCAACTCATTCTTCCACCTCCTGAATAGATCTGCCATCTTCTTAAGAGCACACGCCTTGTCCAGTGGCTCTATAACTGGCTTATTCGGATCCTCCTCTGGCGGTAGGGTGAAATTTGCCTTCAGCGCGGTCCAAAGATCATCTTTCTGTCTATCGGTGACATAATCACCATCAGGGGCGCCGTCCTTAGGCTTATTCCATTGCCTGATGCTGATCAGGATGTAGTCCCTAACAATAGCTCCGCACTGAGCAGAAAATGCGTCCTTGGTCCGCTTGGGTTCAATCGGATGGCCATCGTGCGCGAGTGCTATGATCGTGAACCTTTCTTCCTTGCGCAACCTCTTCTTCGGGCCTCGTCTCGTTACCGAAGTTTGGCTCGATCCGGAGGGCTATAAAAGAAGAAAGAAGTGTTAATTAATATATGTACATACCAAAACAATTAATGCATCAATTAGCTAGTCAGCACGGGCTTAATTAATATATATACCTCGCCGGACTTTGCAACAGCTCCCTCCTTCGTTCGGTCACTGGAGCCGTCATCATGGTCTCCTTCTTCCTCCGGCATTCAGTCACCGGAGCCATCATGATCATGTCCTTCCTCCTCCATTGTTTGATCACCGGAGCCATCAACCTCTCCTTCCAGACCATCGGTGTCGTTGAGATACGACAAGATATCACGTCCGTCGTGGATTATGTCCCCCAACAACTGTTCTTGTTCCAAGTCTCTTGGATCCATAGTTTCTGCAAATATTACAACATGGCAATTAATATACAAACATGAATGTCCGACGTCCGGACCACCTCTCTCATGAATGTCCGACGTCCGGACCGCCTCTCTCATGAATGTCAAACAAGGGATTCTCTTAACCTTTAAGGGATTTAACAAAATGGCGCGATTCTGAATGTGCAAAAAATGGTCCATATTTTTCCTGATCTCATCTACCCTTCTATATGTCACGTTGTCTAGTGTCAAAGGATTAAAGAAAACCAAGGCTTCATCATTAGTCGGAAGTAACAGGCGCATAATGGTATGAAGCTCTCCAAAATTGTTTTGGAATGGAGTCCCGGATAGGATAATTAATTAGCTTTTTGGTATGAAGTTCAGCAAGAGCCTTTCGAATATCGCTATTTGGAAGGCCTTTGCTGAAATTCGTACCAAAAAGCGAATTATTCTATCCGGAACTCCGTTCCAAAACAATTTTGAAGAGCTTCGTAGCATCATACGCATGTTACTTCCGGCTAATGATGAAGCCATGGATTTCCTCAATACTTTGACAGACAACGTGACATATAGAAGAATATATATATATATATATATATAGATGAGATCAGAAAAAAATTGGATCAACTTGTGCACATCCATAATGGGGGCATTCTTGATAAATCTATGTCCCCCCTCATGTCGAAGTTATCGGGGAGGGGGTAGATCGACAACGACGCTCTTTCTTCTAGGGTTTGGGTGGCCTCGGTAGTTGGTCGGGCGAGCGGACCGCCTCTCTCACTCATGCATGTCCGACGTCCCCCCTCATGTCGAAGTTATCGGGAAGGGGTTAGATCGACAATGACGCTCTTTCTTTTAGGGTTTGGGTGTCCTCGATAGTTGGTCGGGTGAGCGGACTGCCTCTCTCACTCATGCATGTCCGACGTCCCCCCTCATGTCGAAGTTATCGGGGAGGGGGAGATCAACAACGACGCTCTTTCTTCTAGGGTTTGGGTGGCCTCGATAGTTGGTCGGGTGAGCGGACCGCCTCTCTCTCATGCATGTCCGACGTCCCCCCTCATGTCAAAGTTATCGGTGAGGGGGTAGATCGACAACCACGCTCTTTCTTCTAGGGTTTGGGTGGCCTCGATAGTTGGTCGGGCGAGCGGACAGCCTCTCTCTCATGCATGTCCGATGTCCCCCCTCATGTCGAAGTTATCGGGGAGGGGTAAATTTTAACTTAGAGTTACATGCATCCATATAGTTACATCCATCCATTCATCCATCCATACATACACATACATATATACATGGACCAAAAACTGCTATGAACAAAAAAATATTCTATGAACAAAAAAAAACATCATATGAACATGACTAAAAAATTCATCATATCAAAAATAAGTATAGCATTTTGGTGTGACAATGATCACATCTATTTTTTTTTGACCAAAAAATGGTATGAACAATTTTTTTTGACACACACATACATTACATATAAACATATACATAAACATAAACATAAACATTATAAAAAAGGCCGGGGCGGCGCGGCGGCTCACAGCGGGGCTCGGGCGACGATGGGGCAGGGGCGCAGGGTCGGGGTCGGCGACGACGGGGCAGGGGCGCCGACGGCGACGACGGGGCAGGGGCGCCGACGGCGACGACGGGGCAGGGGCGCGGCCGGCGACGGCGGGGACGGGCCGGGGCAGGGGCGCGGCTGGGCTGATCGGGGGCGGGGCAGGGGCGCCGGCTCGGGGCAGGGGCGACGGCGACGGCGGGGGCGGGCCGGGGGCAGGGGCGCGGGCGACGGTGACGGCGACGGCGGGGGCGGCCCGGGGGCAGGGGCGCGGGCGACGGTGACGACGGCGACGGCGACGGCGGGGGCGGCCCGGGGGCAGGGGCGCGGGCGACGGTGACGACGGCGACGGCGACGGCGGGGGCGGCCCGGGGGCAGGGGCGCGGGCGACGGTGACGACGGCGATGGCGACGGCGGGGGCGGCGGATGGCGTCGGGGCAGCCTGGCGGCGTCGATGTGCTCGGCGTCGTCGGGGGCAAATGGTAGATGAAATCTGAAATTTTTCACAAGTGTTGCTTATATACACACACCTTTAGTCCCGGTTGGTGGCACCAACCGGGACCAAAGGTCTCTTTTCGTCAGCCCAAAGGGCGGGAAACAGGGACCTTTGGTCCCGGTTGGTGGCACCAACCGGGACCAAAGGGGGCATTGGTCCCGGTTCCATTGGTCCCGGTTGGTGCCACCAACCGGGACCAAAGGTAGGCATTGGTCCCGGTTGGTGGAACCAACCGGGACCAATGGCCTGCGCCTGGCACAGCCGCGGTGCGGTTGGATGTTTAGTCCCACCTCGCTAGCTGAGAGGCTTCGGCACTTGTTTATAAGCGCGGTTGCGCCATCTCTCTCGAACTCCTCTGAACTGCAGGCCTGCGGGCCTAATCTCACACTGCTATGCATGTTGGCCTACTGGGCCTGTTGCGGGCCTGAATCCTGGCCCAACTATCTGGGTTCCTAGTCGTATTCAGGCCGTGGTGGCCCAGTAGGTGGCATTTTTTTCTGTTTTTTTTTCTTTTTTGCTTTATTTTTTTTGTTTCTACTTACAGCTAAATACTTACAGTTTTTCAGCGATTCCTTTTGCTTTTAGGTTACAAAAATTATAAAATTTCTGTTAGTGCCTTTAGTTTTCAAATTTGAATTGTTTAAATTAGAATTTTTTGAAATTTGTGTGAATCACTAGTTTGTGAATTACTTTACTAAAAAAATAGATTTTTGAGTAATTCTTTTTCCTGCTATTTAATGTTACTGTGTTTTATCATTATATTCAATTTGGTAAGTTTTAGGTTATTTTAAATGTCTGTTTTAATCAAAAACAGATTTGGTTATTTTAGTTTGCTATTAAAGTTTCTAACAAAAAAATTCTTTATGAAAATTCTTTTTGCTATTAATGTTTTGAACAAAAAATACTTTGATAATTTTAGTTGCATAATTTTTATATAATTACAGTTTCAAAAATACTAGAGGTTTATAAAAGCTTTTTAGTTGATTATTTTTTGAAGTCCACTCCCACGATGTTTTGAAAGAAATTAAAAAGCACTTCAAATGAACTCTGAAAAGGTTGAAAGTTGGCATGGTATCATCATTTCACCCACATAGTATGTGCTAAAAAGTTGAGTGGGTTACGGCAAAAACTGGATGCACTTCGTGTACAAAACGGACAATCTCATCCGAAGTATCAGGGTTTCGGACAAAAACTCATCTCTTACAAAGGGATTTCATTTTTTTGAACTTATTTGAACTCCATACTTTTTGTGTGTTCAAAATGCACCATTCAAAGCCACATCATCAATTTTCAACCCTTTCTGACTTCATTTGGTATTTTTCATGCACTTACTGATTTTTTTGAGCTAAATAACCTTGAAATTGAAAAGCACTTCAAATGAACTCTGAAAAGGTTGAAAGTTCGCATGGTATAATCATTTCACCCACATAGCATGTGCTAAAAAGTTGAGAGGGTTACGGCAAAAACTGGATGCACTTCGTGTACAAAATGGACAATCTCTTTCGAAGTATCACGGTTTCGGACGGAAACTCATCTGTTACAAAGGGATTTCATTTTTTTGAACTTATTTGAACTCCATACTTTTTGTGTGTTCAAAATGCACCATTCAAAGCCACATCATCAATTTTCAACCCTTTCTGACTTCATTTGGTAATTTTCATGCATTTACTGATTTTTTTAAGCTAAATGACCCTGAAATTGAAAAGCACTATAAATGAACTCTGAAAAGGTTGAAAGTTGGCATGGTATCATCATTTCACCCACATAGCATGTTATAACAAGTTGAGAGGGTTTCGGCAAAAACTTGATGCACTTCGTGTACAAAACGGACAATTGAGCATCATCCTTTCTATTTCTCTTTTGTTTGTTTCTAAGTGTGTCTGTAAAAATGGAGTTGGAAAAATGAAATATACCGTCGGAAAATAAAAGGATTTCTAGATAGATCAACAAAACACACGGTTTCCCCTGCATACAGCCCGACGGTGGCTCATGAGTGCCCGCATATGAAATGCACCGTCGGACCGTATGCAGGGAATCCGAATGATTTGTATTCGGTCGATGAACTAAAGGATTTCTAGATAGATCAACAAAACACACGGTTTCCCCTGCATACAGCCCGACGGTGGCTCGTGAGTGCCCGCATATGAAATGCACCGTCGGAACGTATGGAGGGAATCCGAATGATTTGTATTCGGTCGATGAACTAAAGGATTTCTAGATAGCTCAACAAAACACACGGTTTCCCCTGCATACAGCCCGACGGTGGCTCATGAGTGCCCGCATATGAAATGCACCGTCGGACCATATGCAGGGAATCCGAATGATTTGTATTCGGTCGATGAACTAAAGGATTTCTAGATAGATCAACAAAACACACGGTTTCCCCTGCATACAGCCCAACGGTGGAAATATGAAATGCACCGTTGGACCGTATGCAGGGAATCCGAATGATTTGAATCCGAATGAGTACGATCCAACAGCTCACAAGCGCTTGAAAGAAACACACGATCCGTGTGCTTCTTCCTGATTGGTACGACCTTCACCGCCCAAGGTTATAAAGAGTTGAGAGGGTTACGGCAAAAACTGGATGCACTTCGTGTACAAAACGGACAATCTCTTTCGAAGTATTAGGGTTTCATATGAAAACTCATCTGTTACAAAAGGCATTTCATTTCTTCACATGTAACTGCAATGATATAGTTGTGGAGAGAAAGTCTTCACTTTTTCTTCGCTTGTGTCCTTTGCTTATTGCGCCGTAACCATGGATAATCTTCATCGTTTAAGAGGGTGCTTGGGTCAGCCTTGACTTTGAAGGGAGGAATTTCATGAAACTTTTCATAATCTTCAGACATGTCTGTCTTGCCCTCCAATCCCACGATGTCTCTTTTTCCTGAAAGAACTATGTGGCGCTTTGGCTCATCGTATGATGTATTCGCTTCCTTATCTTTTCTTTTTCTCGGTTTGGTAGACATGTCCTTCACATAGAAAACCTGCGCCACATCATTGGCTAGGGCGAATGGTTCGTCTGTGTACCCAAGATTGTTCAGATCCACTGTTGTCATTCCGTACTGTGGGTCTTCCTGTACCCCGCCTCCTGACAGATTGACCCATTTGCACTGAAACAAATGGACCTTGAAATCATGTCCATAGTCAAGTTCCCATATGTCCACTATGTAACCATAATATGTGTCCTTTCCCCTATTGGTTCCTGCATCAAAGCGGACACCGCTATTTTGGTTGGTGCTCTTTTGATCTTGGGCGATCGTGTAAAATGTATTCCCATTTATCTCGTACCCTTTGTAAGTCAATACAGTTGAAGATGGTCCCCTGGCCAACGAGTACAACTCATCAGAAACAGTGTTGTCACCCATGAGACGTGTTTGCAACCAACTGCCGAAAGTCCTAATGTGTTCATATGTAATCCAGTTGTCACACTGCTCCGGGTGTTTGGAGCGCAGAATATTCTTGTGTTCATCGACATACTGGGTCACCAAGGTAGAATTCTGTAGAACTGTGTAGTGTGCTTGAGACCAAGAATGCCCGTCCCTACATATTATTGAGTCCGCTCCTAGCGTGCCTTTTCCAGTCAGTCTCCCCTCATACCGTGATTGAGGGAGACCAATCTTCTTAAGGTCAGGAATGAAGTCAACACAAAACCCAATGACATCCTCTGTTTGATGGCCCATGGAGATGCTTGCTTCTGGCCTAGCGCGGTTACGAACATATTTCTTTAAGACTCCCATGAACCTCTCAAAGGGGAACATATTGTGTAGAAATACAGGGCCCAGAACGACAATCTCGTCAACTAGATGAACTAGGACGTGCGTCATGATATTGAAGAAGGACGGTGGGAACACCAGCTCGAAACTAACAAGACATTGCACCAAATCACTCCTTAACCTTGGCAGGATTTCTGGATCGATCACCTTCTGAGAGATTGCATTGAGGAATGCACATAGCTTCACAATGGCTAATCGAACGTTTTCAGGTAGAAGCCCCCTCAATGCAACCGGAAGCAGTTGCGTCATAATCACGTGGCAGTCATGAGACTTTAGGTTCTGGAACTTTTTCTCTGCCATATTTATTATTCCCTTTATATTCGACGAGAAGCCAGATGGGACCTTCATAATGAGCAGGCATTCAAAGAAGATTTCCTTCTCTTCTTTGGTAAGAGCGTAGCTGGCAGGACCTTCATACTGCTTTGGATGCATGCCGTCTTTTTCATGCACACGTTGCTGTTCCTCCCGTGCCTCCGGTGTATCTTTTGTCTTCCCATACACTCCCAAGAAGCCTAGTAGGTTCACGCAAAGATTCTTCGTCACGTGCATCACGTCGATTGCAGAGTGGACCTCTAGGTCTTTCCAATAGGGAAGGTCCCAAAATATAGATTTCTTCTTCCACATGGGTGCGCGTCCCGCATCGTCAGTCGGAACAGATAGTCCGCCAGGACCCTTTCCAAATATTACTTGTAAATCATTGACCATATCAAGTATGTGATCACCAGTACGGAGGGCGGGCTTCTTCCGGTGATCTGCCTCACCTTTGAAATGCTTTCCTTTCTTTCGACATTGATGGTTGGTCGGAAGAAATCGACGATGCCCCAGGTACACATTCTTCCTGCATTTGTCCAAATATATACTGTCGGTGTCATCTAAACAGTGTGTGCATGCGTGGTATCCCTTGTTTGTCTGTCCTGAAAGGTTACTGAGAGCAGGCCAATCGTTGATGGTTACAAACAGCAACGCTCGTAGGTCAAATTCCTCTTCTGCATGCTCATCCCACACACGTACACCTCTTCCATGCCATAGCTGTAAAAGTTCATCAACTAATGGCCTTAGGTACACATCAATGTCATTGCCGGGTTGCTTAGGGCCTTGGATGAGCACTGGCATCATAATGAACTTATGCTTCATGCACAACCAAGGAGGAAGGTTATACATACATAGAGTCACAGGCCATGTGCTATGCTTGCTGCTCTGCTCCCCAAAAGGATTAACGCCATCTGCACTTAAACCAAACCATACGTTCCTCGGGTCACCTGTAAAGTCGCTCCACTTTCTCTCGATCTTTCTCCACTGCGACCCGTCAGCGGGTGCTCTCAACTTCCCGTCTTTCTTACGGTCTTTTTTGTGCCATTGCATCAACTCGGCATGCTTTTTGTTTCTGAACAGACGTTTCAACCATGCTATTATAGGAGCATACCACATCACCTTGGCAGGAACCCTTTTCCCGGTGCGCTGGTCCTCAACATCACCAGGGTCATCTCTTCTAATCTTATACCGCAAGGCACCGCATACCGAGCATGCGTTCAAATCCTCGTACGCACCACGGTAGAGGATGCAGTCATTAGGGCATGCATGTATCTTCTCCACCTCCAATCCTAGAGGGCATAGAACCTTCTTTGCTTCGTACGTACTGCCGGGCAATTCGTTATCCTTTGGAAGCTTATTCTTCATTATTTTCAGAAGCGAACTAAATCCCTTGTCAGATACACCATTGTCTGCCTTCCATTGCAGCAATTCCAGTGTGGTACCGAGCTTTCTGTTGTCATCTTCGCAATTTGGGTACAACCCTTTTTTGTGATCCTCTAACATGCGATCGAACTTCAACTTCTCCCTTTCACTTTCGCATTCTCTCTGTGCATCAACAATGACCCGGCGAAGATCATCATCGGGCACATCGTCTGGTTCCTCTTGATCTTCAGCTTCCCCCATTGCAGCATCACCGTATTCAGGGGGCGGGTAGTTGTCGTCATCCTCTTCTTTTTCGTTGTCTTCCATCATAACCCCTCTTTCTCCGTGCTTGGTCTAAACATTATAGTGTGGCATAAAACCCTTCTGAAGCAGGTGGAAGTGAAGGGTTTTATAGTTGGAGAAAGCCTTCATATTCTCACAGACAGTACATGGACAATGCATAAAACCATTCTGCTTGTTTGCCTCAGCCGCTTCGAGAAAATTATGCAGGCCCTCAATATACTCGGAGGCGCGTCGGTCACCGTACATCCATTGCCGGTTCATCTGCGTGCATATCATGAATAGAGAAGTGACCAAATTAATAGAAATTCATCATCACATTAAAGCCAAAGTACAGTAGTGACCAAAATAAATACATAACGTTCATACATAGTTCTCATTATTGTTCAACATATAGCTCTCTAGAGCATCTAATTAAAACATACATTGAAACTAGAAAATTTAAATGCAACAACAAATGCGATCATAACCGCAACTAAGGTACCAATTGATCCAACGGCATAATGATACCAAGCCTCAGTATGAATGGCATATTTTCTAATCTTTCTAATCTTCAAGCGCATTGCATCCATCTTGATCTTGTGATCGTCGACGACATCGGCAACATGCAACTCCAACTTCATCTTCTCCTCTTCAAATCTTTGTAATTTTTCTTTCAAGTAATTGTTTTCTTTTTCAACCAAATTTAACTTCTCGACAAGAATTTCTATATCGGTTGGAATTTCCGGTTCACATACCTCCTAGATTAAAAAATCTATGTCACGTTGGTCGGCATAATTGTCATAAACACTAAAGAAAATAAATAGTTATAAAAGATAATATATACCACATCCGAATCATAGACCGGACGAGGGCAAATGAATAGAGAAGCGAATAGAGAAGTGATCAAATGTTATTATTGAAAAAAGAAATACATAAAGTTCACACATAGTTCTCATAGAACAACATACAGCTCTCTAGAGCATCTAATTAAAACATAAATTGAAACTAACATACAACTATGTAAAACATTTAAATGCAACAACAAATGCGATCATAATGGCAACTAAGGTAACAATTGATCCAATAGCATAATGATACCAAGCCTCATTATCAATGGCATATTTTCTTATCTTTCTAATCTTCAAGCGCATTGCATCCATCTTGATCTTGTGGTCATCGACGACATCGGCAACATGCAACTCCAATTTCATCTTCTCCTCCTCAATTCTTTTCAATTTTTCTTTCAAATCCTCGTTTTCTTTTTCAACTAAATTTAACCTCTCGACAAGAGGGTCGGTTGGAATTTCCGGTTCACATACCTCCTAGATAAACACATCTATGTCACGTTGGTCGGCATAATTGTCATAAACACTAAATAAAACAAATAGTTATAAAAGATAATATATACCACATCCGAATCATAGACCGGACGAGGGCCGACGTGGGCGGATACCATGACCATGGCACTATATAATAACAAACAATAATAAAAGTAAGAAAATTACACAAGTATCTATCTAAATGATACAAGTAAGAACTTTTTTCTTTTAGAAAGAAGATAAGAAGAAGAGGCTAACCACGGTGGTGCCGGCGCCGAGATGGACGCGGGCGATCGACGGCGGTGAGGACGGGGACAGGACAGGACGGACCGCCAAACCTAAACAAATCTTGAGAAAAATGGAGCTTGGACAAGGAGCTTCGAGAGCAGAAAGCTTAAGTGTGGCTCGGGCATTTCATCGAACACCTCATGTGCATAGGAGGTGAGCTAGAGCACCACAAAGCTCTCCCCTCGCCGGCCAGAAAAACAGAGCAGTGTGGAGTGCTCTGCTCGCTGGCGGGGGGGGGGGGGGAGGGTATATATAGGCATCTCATTGGTCCCGGTTCGTGGATGGAACCGGGACTAAAGGACCCCATTTGGTCCCGGTTCCAGCCACGAACCGGGACCAATGGTTGTGGGCCAGGAGCGACCCCCATTGGTCCCGGTTAGTGTCTAGAACTGGGACCAAAGGGTCCAGACGAACCGGGACCAATGCCCCACGAGGCCCGACCGGCCCCCTGGCCTCACGAACCGGGACCGTTGCCCCCATTGGTCCCGGTTCGTGACTGAACCGGGACTAATGGGTTGGCCCGGCCTGGACAAATGCCCTGTTATGTACTAGTGGAGAGATGCCTATGCGGGGATCTATCTGCATGAAGGATAGTCTAGATCACTTTTGAGAAAATATCTTTGTAAGAGATGGAGCGAATGCCAAGAGAGAGAGAAAGAGAGAGAGAGAGAGAGAGAGAGAGAGAGAGAGAGAGGATGATGGCCTAATCTAGTGTTTGTCGTCAAGTGCTGCGCGTCATAGTCACCATTGTTGTCGCCGGTAGGGCGAGAGACACGACATCGGGATTTATAGGGTTAGGAGGGAGAAGTGGTGAAAGAGA
Source organism: Elymus sibiricus (assembly GCA_039707655.1). NCBI lineage: Eukaryota > Viridiplantae > Streptophyta > Magnoliopsida > Poales > Poaceae > Elymus > Elymus sibiricus. The sequence goes on from CM077667.1 coordinate 477,549,458, forward strand.
GAGATGATATACTAGAGAATTATTTTGTGGGTGGCATAATCACGCTTAGAAGCAAAGTGGTTACCCTCTTTGAGCCATTGTGTGTGGGTATCATCTGTTGGAAATATGCCCTAGAGGCAATAATAAAATGGTTATTATTATATTTCCTTGCTCATGATAATCGTTTATTATCCATGCTATAATTGTATTGATTGGAAACTCAAATACATGTGTGGGTACATAGACAAACAATGTGTCCTTAGTAAGCCTCTAGTTAACTAACTCGTTGATCAAAGATGGTGAAGGTTTCCTAGCCATGGACATGAGATGTCATTTGATAACGGGATCACATCATTAGGAGAATGATGTGATGGACAAGACCCAAACTATAAACATAGCATATGATCGTGTCAGTTTATTGCTATAGTTTTCTGCATGTCAAGTATCTGTTCCTATGACCATGAGATCATGCAACTCACTGACACCGGAGGAATGCCTTGTGTGTATCAAATGTCACAACGTAACTGGGTGACTATAAAGATGCTCTACAGGTATCTCTGAGGGTGTCTCTTGAGTGGGCATGGATCAAGACTGGGATTTGTTACTCCGTGTGACGGAGAGGTATCTCAGGGCCCACTCGGTAATACAACATCACTATAAGCCTTGCAAGCAATGTGACTAAGGTGTTAGCCATGGGATCTTGTATTACGGAACGAGTAAAGAGACTTGCCGGTAACGAGATTGAACTAGGTATAGGATACCGACGATCGATTCTCGGGCAAGTAACATACCGAAGAACAAAGGGAACAGCATACAGGATTAACTGAATCCTTGACATAGAGGTTCGACCGATATAGATCTTCGTAGAATATGTAGGAACCAATATGGGCATCCAGGTCCCGCTATTGGTTATTGACCGTAGAGGTGTCTCGGTCATGTCTACATAGTTCTCGAACCCGCAGGGTCTACACACTTAACGTTTGGTGACGATTAGTATAGTTGAGTTATTGTGTTGGTGACCGAAGGTTGTTCGGAGTCTCGGATAAGATCCCGGACATGACGAGGATCTCCGGAAGAGTCCGGAGGTAAAGATTGATATATGTGATAATAGTGTTTTGATCTCCGGAAGGGTTCCAAAATTCACCGGAAGGGGTTCCGGATGTTTACCGAAAGTGTTTGGGTGCAACAACACTTTATATGGGCCAAAGGGGTAAAACCCACGAGGTATTGGAAAGTGCAAAAGGAAGTTTTGCTGCTGCCTTAAGCGGTACTACCGCTGGTAAGGCAGTGCTACCGCGTAAGCGGTACTACCGCTTGTGTGAAGTGGTACTACCGCTCAAGCGGTACTACCGCTTGTGCGCGGTACTGCTGGAATATGAGTTGGACTCTTTCCGTGCGGGCCAAACCGACCTTGTGCGGGCAAAACCGACCTTGTGGAGGATTTCTCTCCAAGTTTAGACCCCAGGGCTCAACATATAAATAGAGGGGCAGGGCTAGCACACGGGACACATCAGGATTTCCCAAGCCGTGTGCCGGCAACCCTAGCCCTCTAGTTCCAACCGTCATAATCTCCGTAGTGCTTGGCGAAGCCCTGCAGAGATTGTTCTTCACCACCATCACCACGCCGTCGTGCTGCCGGAACTCATCTACTACTTCACCATCGCTCGTTGGATCGAGGAGGTGAAGGCGTCATCAAGCCGTACGTGTGTTGAACGCGGAGGTGCCGTCCGTTCGGCACTAGTTCGTGATTGGATCGAGGGACGACTTGCGATTTGGATCGCGGAGACGTTCGACTACATCAACCGCGTTTCTTAACGCTTCCGCTTAGCGATCTACAAGGGTATGTAGATTCACTCTCCCTCTCGTAGATGCTCATCACCATGGATAGATCTTGCATGTGCGTAGGAAAATTTTTGTTTCCCATGCGACGTTCCCCAACAGTGGCATCTGAGCTAGGTCTATGTGTAGATGAGATCTCGAGTAGAACACAAAGGAGTTGTGGGCGTGGGTGTATACATATTGCTTGCCGTTACTAGTTGATACTTGATTCGGCGGTATTGTGAGATGAAGCGGCCTGGACCGACATTACGCGTACACTTACGCGAGACTGGTTTCACCGCTACATGCACTCGTTGCATAAAGGTGACTGGCGGGTGTCTGTTTCTCTCACTTTAGTTGAATCGGTTCAATGAAGAGGGTTCTTTTAGAAGATCAAAAAGCAATCACTACACCACGTTGTGGTTTTGCGTAGGTAAGAACGGTTCTTGCAAACCCATAGCAGCCACGTAAAACTTGCAACAACAATTAGAGGACGTCTAACTTGTTTTTGCAGGGTATGTTGTGATGTGATATGGCCAATTACATGATGAGATATATGTGATGTATGAGATGATCATGTGTTGTATAGAATATCACGACTTGCATGCCGATGAGTACGGCAACTGGCAGGAGCCATAGAGTTGTCTTTAATTATTTTCGCCGTTTTGCTTTACTTTATCGCTATGAGTTAGCAATAGTCGTGGAAGCAACAGTCGGCGCGACAACCTCATGGCGACACGTTGATGGAGATCAAGATGATGGAGATCATGGTGTCATGCCGGTGACGATGGAGATCATGCCGGTGCTTTGGAGATGGAGATCAAAAGCACAAGTTCATGGCCATATCATGTCACTTATGATTTGCATGTGATGTTAATCCTTTTATGCATCTTATTTTGCTTAGGACGACGGTAGCATTATAAGGTGATCCCTCAATTAAATTTCAAGATAAAATTGTGTTCTCCCCGAGTGTGCACCGTTGCGAAAGTTCGTCGTTTCGAGACACCACGTGATGATCGGGTGTGATAGACTCTACGTTCGCATACAACGGGTGCAAGCCAGTGTTGCACGTGCGGAACACTCGGGTTAAACTTGACGAGCCTAGCATGTACAGACATGGCCTCGGAACACAAGAGACCGAAAGGTCGAACATGAGTCATATAGTAGAGATGATCAACATGAAGATGTTCACCATTGAAACCACCTCAACTCACGTGATGATCGGACTTGAGTTGGTTGATTTGGATCATGTGACACCCGTATGACCGGAGGGATTTCAATTTGAGTGGGAGTTTTTAAGTAATATGATTAACTAAACTCATTATCTTGAACAATAGTCTAAGTTGTCTTTGCAATATTTATGTTGTAGATCATGGCTCGCGCAGTAGCACCCCTGAATTTTAATGCGTTCTTAGAGAAAGCTAAGTTGAAAGATGATGGAAGTAACTTTGTGGACTGGGCCCGTAATCTAAGGATTATCCTTACGGCTTCCCAGAAGGCTTGTGTCCTTGATGCACCGCTTGGTGATCCACCCGCTCCAGTTGAGTCTCCAGACGTTGTGAACGCCTGGCAGGCTTGTTCTGATGATTATTCAATAGTTCAATGTGCAATGTTGTATGGCTTAGAACCAGGACTTCAAAGACGGTTTGAACGTCATGGAGCATATGATATGTTCCAGGAGTTGAAGTTTATCTTTCAGAAGAATGCCCGGATCGAGAGGTATGAGACCTCCGATAAGTTCTATGCTTGCAAGATGGAGGAGAACGGGTCTGTCAGTGATCACATACTCAGAATGTCTGGGTACTCCACCCGTCTGGCTGAATTGGGGATGCCTCTTCCGCCAGAGGCTATCACTGACAGAGTTCTTCAATCATTGCCACCTAGCTATAAGAGCTTCGTGTTGAACTATAACATGCACGGAATGAACAAGTCAGTCGCCGAGCTGTTTGCGATGTTGAAAGTCGCTGAGTCTGAGATTCAGAAGGAGCATCAAGTGTTGATGGTTAATAAAACCACTAGTTTCAAGAAGAAGGGCAAGGGTAAGAAGGGTAACTCCAAGAAGAGTGGCAAAGTAGTTGCCCCTCCCGTGAAGAAACCCAAGGCTGGACCCAAGCCTGAAACTGAGTGCTTTCATTGCAAGGGAACTGGTCACTGGAAGCGTAACTGCCCCAAGTATTTGGCTGACAAGAAGGCGGCCAACAACAAACAAGGTATATATGATATACATGTTATTGATGTGTACCTTACCAACTATCGTTGTAGTGCTTGGGTAATTGATACCGGTGCGTTTGCTCACATTTGCAACTCAAAACATTAACTGCGGAATAGACGGAGGCTAGCAAAGGACGAAGTGACGATGCGCATGGGAAATGGTTCCAAGGTTGATGTGATCGCCGTCGGCACGCTCGCTCTTCGATTACCATCGGGATTAGTGATGAACCTGAATAATTGTTATTTAGTGCCTGCGTTAAGCATGAACATTATATCTGGATCTTGTTTATTGCGAGATGGTTACTCATTTAAATCTGAGAATAATGGTTGTTCTATTTATATGAGTAATATCTTTTATGGTCATGCACCCAATGTGAGGGGTTTATTCTTATTGAATCTCGATAGTGATGATACACATGTTCATAACATTGATGCCAAAAGATGTAGAATTGATAATGATAATACCACTTTCTTGTGGCACTGCCGTTTAGGTCATATTGGCGTAAAACGCATGAAGAAGCTCCATGCTGATGGACTTTTGGAGTCACTTGATTTTGAATCACTTGACACATGTGAGCCATGCCTCATGGGCAAGATGACTAAGACGCCATTCTCTGGAACAATGGAACGGGCAAGTGACTTGTTGGAAATCATACATACTGATGTGTGCGGTCCGATGAGCATTGAGGCGCGCGGTGGTTATCGTTACTTTCTCACCTTCACTGATGACTTAAGTAGATATGGGTATATTTACTTAATGAAACACAAGTCTGAAACGTTTGAAAAGTTCAAGCAATTTCAGAGTGAAGTTGAGAATCATCGTAACAAGAAGATTAAATTCCTACGATCTGATCGAGGAGGAGAATATCTGAGTTATGAGTTTGGCAGTCACTTAAGACAGTGTGGTATTGTTTCACAATTGACACCGCCTGGAACACCACAGCGTAATGGTGTGTCCGAACGTCGTAATCGAACCTTATTGGATATGGTGCGATCTATGATGTCTCTTGCCGATTTGCCACTATCGTTTTGGGGTTATGCATTAGAGACAACTGCATTCACTTTAAATAGGGCACCATCGAAATCTGTTGAGACGACGCCATATGAACTATGGTTTGGCAAGAAGCCAAAGATGTCGTTTCTTAAAGTTTGGGGATGTGATGCTTATGTCAAAAAGCTTCAGCCTGAAAAGCTGGAACCCAAAGCGGAGAAATGCGTCTTCATAGGATACCCAAAAGAGACAGTTGGCTATACCTTCTATCTCAGATCCGAAGGCAAAGTGTTTGTCGCTAAAACGGAACATTTCTTGAGAAAGAGTTTCTCTCGAAAGAATTGAGTGGGAGGAAGATAGAACTTGATGAGGTTATTGAACCTTTACTTCAACCAGAGAGTAGCGCAGCGCAGAAAGATGTTTCTGTAGAGCCTACATCAGTTGAAGAGGAAGTTAATGATGATGATCATGAAGCTTCGGATCAAGTTGCTATCGAACCTCGTAGGTCGACAAGGACGCGTACTGCTCCTGAGTGGTACGGCAACCCTGTCTTAGAGGTCATGTTGTTGGACAACGATGAACCTACGAGCTATGGAGAAGCGATGGTGGGCCCGGATTCCGAGAAATGGTTAGAGGCCATGAAATCCGAGATGGGATCCACGTATGAAAACAAAGTATGGGCTTTGGAAGTATTACCTGAAGGGCGTAGGGCCATTCAGAACAAATGGATTTTTAAGAGGAAGACGGACGCGGACGGTAATGTCACCGTCTATAAAGCTTGACTTGTGGCAAAGGGTTTTTCACAAGTTCAAGGAGTTGACTACGATGAGACCTTCTCACCCGTAGCGATGCTTAAGTCTGTCAAAATCATGTTAGCAATAGCTACCTTTTTTGATTATGAAATTTGCCAGATGGATGTCAAAACAGCATTCCTTAACGGTTTCCTTAAGGAAGAGTTGTATATGATGCAACCAGAAGGTTTTGTCGATCCAGAGAATGCTGACAAAGTTTGCAAACTCCAGCGATCCATTTATGGACTGGTGCAAGCATCTCGGAGTTGGAATCTTCGCTTTGATGAGGTGATCAAAGCGTTCGGGTTTATACAAGTTTACGGAGAAGCTTGTATTTACAAGAAAGTGAGTGGGAGCTCTATAGCGTTTCTAATATTATATGTGGATGACATATTGATGATTGGAAACAATATAGAAATGTTGGAAAGCGTGAAGGAATATTTGAACAAGAGTTTTTCAATGAAGGACCTAGGAGAAGCTGCTTTCATATTAGGCATCAAGATCTATAGAGATAGATCGAAACGCTTAATAGGACTTTCACAGAGCACATACCTTGACAAAGTTTTGAAGAAGTTCAAAATGGATCAGTCCAAGAAGGGGTTCTTGCCTGTATTGCAAGGTGTGAAGTAGAGCAAGACTCAATGCCCAGTGACTGCAGAAGATAGAGAAAAGATGAGTGTCGTCCCCTATGCTTCAGCCATAGGCTCTATCATGTATGCAATGCTGTGCACAAGACCTGATGTCAGCCTTGCCATAAGTATGGCCGGAAGGTTTCAAAGTGATCCAGGAATGAAACACTGGATGGCGGTCAAGAATATCCTAAAGTACCTGAAAAGGACTAAGGACACGTTTCTCATTTATGGAGGTGATCAAGAGCTCGGCGTAAAGGGTTACGTCGATGCAAGCTTTGACACTGATCCGGATGACTCTAAGTCGCAAACCGGATACGTATTTATTCTCAATGGGGGTGCGGTTAGCTGGTGCAGTTCCAAGCAAAGCGTAGTAGCTGATTCTACGTGCGAAGCGGAGTACATCGCTGCCTCGGAGGCGGCGAAGGAAGGTGTCTGGATGAAGGAGTTCATGACAGATCTTGGAGTAGTGCCTAGTGCACTAAACCCAATGACTATGTTCTGTGACAACACTGTTGCCATTGCTCTAGCCAAGGAACCCAGGTTTCACAAGAGGACCAGACACATAAAGCGACGTTTCAATTCCATCCGAGATTACATCAAGGAGGACGACATAAATATTTGCAAAGTGCACACGGATCTAAATGTTGCTGATCCGATGACTAAACCTCTTCCAAGGGCTAAACATGATCAACACCAGAACTGTATGGGTGTTAGATTCATTACAATGTAAGTCACATAGTGATGTGAGCTAGATTATTGACTCTAGTGAAAGCGGGAGACTGTTGGAAATATGCCCTAGAGGCAATAATAAAATGGTTATTATTATATTTCCTTGTTCATGATAATCGTTTATTATCCATGCTATAATTGTATTGATTGGAAACTCAAATACATGTGTGGGTACATAGACAAACAATGTGTCCTTAGTAAGCCTCTAGTTAACTAACTCGTTGATCAAAGATGGTGAAGGTTTCCTAGCCATGGACATGAGATGTCATTTGATAACGGGATCACATCATTAGGAGAATGATGTGATGGACAAGACCCAAACTATAAACATAGCATATGACCGTGTCAGTTTATTGCTATAGTTTTCTGCATGTCAAGTATCTGTTCCTATGACCATGAGATCATGCAACTCACTGACACCGGAGGAATGCCTTGTGTGTATCAAACGTCACAACGTAACTAGGTGACTATAAAGATGCTCTACAGGTATCTCCAAGGGTGTCTGTTGAGTGGGCATGGATCAAGACTGGGATTTGTTACTCCGTGTGATGGAGAGGTATCTCAGGGCCCACTCGGTAATACAACATCACTATAAGCCTTGCAAGCAATGTGACTAAGGTGTTAGCCACGGGATCTTATATTACGGAACGAGTAAAGAGACTTGCCGGTAACGAGATTGAACTAGGTATAGGGATACCGACGATCGAATCTCGGGCAAGTAACATACCGAAGAACAAAGGGAACAGCATACGGGATTAACTGAATCCTTGACATAGAGGTTCGACCGATATAGATCTTCGTAGAATATGTAGGAACCAATATGGGCATCTAGGTCCCGCTATTGGTTATTGACCGTAGAGGTGTCTCGGTCATGTCTACATAGTTCTCGAATCCGCAGGGTCTACACACTTAACGTTTGGTGACGATTAGTATAGTTGAGTTATTGTGTTGGTGACCGAAGGTTGTTCGGAGTCTCGGATAAGATCCCGGACATGACGAGGATCTCCGGAAGAGTCCGGAGGTAAAGATTGATATATGTGATAATAGTGTTTTGATCTCCGGAAGGGTTTCGGAATTCACCGGAAGGGGTTCCGGATGTGTACCGAAAGTGTTCGGGTGCAGCAACACTTTATATGGGCCAAAGGGGTAAAACCCACGAGGTATTGGAAAGTGCAAAAGGAAGTTTTGCTGCTGCCTTAAGCGGTACTACCGCTGGTAAGGCAGTACTACCGCGTAAGCGGTACTACCGCTTGTGTGAAGCGGTACTACCGCTCACGAGCGGTACTACCGCTTGTGCGCGGTATTGCTGGAATCCGAGTTGGACTCTTTCCGTGCGGGCCAAACCGACCTTGTGCGGGCAAAACCGACCTTGTGGAGGATTTCTCTCCAAGTTTAGACCCCAGGGCTCAACATATAAATAGAGGGGCAGGGCTAGCACACGGGACACATCAGGATTTCCCAAGCCGTGTGCCGGCAACCCTAGCCCTCTAGTTCCTCCCGTCATAATCTCCGTAGTGCTTGGCGAAGCCCTGCAGAGATTGTTCCTTACCAGCATCACCACGCCGTCGTGCTGCCGGAACTCATCTACTACTTCACCATCGCTCGCTGGATCGAGAAGGTGAAGGCGTCATCAAGCCGTACGTGTGTTGAACGCGGAGGTGCCGTCCGTTCGGCACTAGTTCGTGATTGGATCGAGGGACGACTTGCGATTTGGATCGCGGAGACGTTCGACTACATCAACCGCGTTTCTTAACGCTTCCGCTTAGCGATCTACAATGGTATGTAGATTCACTCTCCCTCTCGTAGATGCTCATCACCATGGATAGATCTTGCGTGTGCGTAGGAAATTTTTTGTTTCCCATGCGACGTTCCCCAACATCATCAACCAACATATGAGGGAATATTCCAAAATGTTGATTGCCCTCATCATTGCTATCTCTTCTTCCAAACGAGTGGTATCCCGTCAAATCCCATCAAAAGGTGGCTTTCCCAAGAATTAACCGATGGTTCGATGATAGGAGGGTGGTTGTATCCTAACCCACTGTAATCAAACCCCTAGTTTCATGCTTTGAAGTGTCATTAATGTACATTATCATTTCGGTGTGAGGCAACCTTTTGGTCGATAGTGAGATCGTGGTCACTTTCGTCAAACTTGAAACTCTGTAACTCCAACCCGACCTTCAATTGACGATGTTTAAGTGCATGTGTGTATTGATGTAAGTGTGTCTTATGTACATCTAGCCTATAAGGGCATGCCCAATGCAGAACACCAATGTGCTGCTCCACAGACCATGCAGGCTTGGGTGTCAGGAGATATTGACTCGGATGGTGTCATGGGCTCTTCTTTTTCGAAAAGGAGGATTACCCCCGGCCTCCGCATCCAAATGATGGATGCATCCATCTTTATTAATTATTCACCAAAGCCTGACAAAATAAATACAGCGATCATCCCAAAGCCACTTTCGAGGCGAACAAAATCGCTACACCTACAAGTATAAAGATGTGCCCGGAGGCAATGGACACAATCTAATCCAGTGGACTCATGCAGTCGCCCGCATAGCAAGCTGATAGTACTAACTGGTCTAGACGTCCCACAACGCGTATCACATGCGCACGTTTAGGATCCGCCGCCGTCATCTTCCGCCGTCCTATCTTCAAGATGGATCATTGCATAGATCTTGCCAGTCTCAACTGCCGTCGACGTCACCACGATGACAGATAGCGCCACCAACCTGCGCGCGTCCATCAAACCGCGTCCAACGATGAGACTCCACTGTCATGGGCTCTTCTGCAGGAGGCAGATGCTTGAGGAGAAAGAGAATGGTCCTATGGTAAAAGTTAAAAGAAGGTAGAGTGAAGGACAACGGATGCATGCTTGCATGTGTATCCAAATTCACCTTTTCCACTTGCTTGATTCGTTGAAGGGGATAATCAAATGAAAATGCTTGTAGCTACTTTTCCTCGTGGGCACCTGCACAGTGATGCCTGGGTAGTTTATGCCATAATTATATGGTTTATAGAAAACCCTGTTATAGCTTTTTTTTTTGCCGGAAATTAATAGCTTTATTCAACGGAAGCGTTCGTCTAGCAGTCAGCCAAAAGAGGTAGGATAGTTAGTTTCGGTTTATAAAAGAACAAAAGTTTTTTCTTTTCCAAAAGGAAAAAAAGAGGAGTTGGGATCTCTCTCTCCCGGACAGGCACCAAACCAAACACCTCCTCACGCGAAAAAAAAACCCTACCTCTATTCTCACCTCTCGCACGGCAAGGAAAGGCAGCGGCGGTTCCCTCAAAAAAAAAAAAAAAAAAAAAAAAAGGAAAGGCAGCGGCGGCGCCTGCGATCCCCGATCGGAGCGGTTGAGCAAAGGCGGCGGCGCTCGAGGTAGGTCTCTCTCCCTCTTCCCTCCACTCTACTTCCCGAGGGATACTGTGGACGTCGCCGCTGTGCCGGCGGCGGGTAACGGGGGCGCTGGGGCGGCGGCGTACGGAGGCGCCGGCAGCCCCTCCCCTCTTTCTCGTTTCTCAGCAATAAGGACGGGGAAACTCGATCCGACATCTCTCTCTGTTATGTGTTCTGGGCTGCTCCTGTTTATGCCAGATCTGATGCATCTCTCCTTTTCTCTGCTGTTAGCACGGGGGAATACGGAGCCAGCGAATAGAAGCAGCAAGGCTGTCTCTTCCCCCACTCAAAAATCCAAGCGAAGGTATAGCCCTGCTGCGCATAGCAACTGGTTTTTGCAATGTTCTTCTTCTATGCTTTCATTGCGTGGACAGTGAGAATGTATTTGATTGTGCATACGAGAGCATATGTTTGATTGTCTAATGGACAGTGGGCATGCTTTTTGTTGTGTATGGAAATTGAGCATTATATTTCAATTTGTTGACAGTGGGCAAAGGGTTGAAGAGAGGAAGGATAACATCCCTACTTTTGTCTGCCGGGGCATAGGAAGAATGTGGGTGGAATTTAGGACCACTTTCACTTTTCATATGTAACTTACAAATTCTAGTTTTAATCAATCATTTGTATTTTCTTCATATTCGATGTGCAACACCATTTAGGTTATTCGAGCAAAAAGCTTAATTTGTTGTTTCCTTTTGAGCTATACGTTCCTTTCAGTCAGGACCTTGTTTTATTTTCATTGAACATGTATCATGTAGTTACTTCCTTTATTTTGTTGATGGAGCAGATTTCTTGGAATCACATACTTTGTCAAACTGAATAATTGCCGGACGTTATTAGACCTTGGTTACCATGGATTTTCTTGAACCAAGGATAGCCTTGGACGAGACACATTATCAAAACGGTTACAAAGATGGTTATGATGATGGCTTGGTATCTGGGAAGGAAGAAGGAAGGCAGGTCGGTTTAAAGATGGGTTTCCAGGTGGGTGAAGAACTAGGATTCTACCGGGGCTGCTTGGATGTGTGGATGTCAATAATTTGCCTTGATCAAGATGCATTCTCAGCTCGGTTCAGGAAATACATGGAGCAACTAGCTGCACTTCTAAGAAACTACCCTTTGTCTGATCCAGAGAATAGTCAGCTTCAAGACATGATGAAGGAGATAAGGCTGAAATTCAGGGTTATCACGGGAAGCTTACGAGCAAAATTGGGGTATGAAGGTCGTCGCACATCATCTGAGCAAGACGTTGAAGATATTTAGCTTGTTTATCATTAGTGATAGGTTTCTTAGGGATTATCAAATCTCAGCACCACTTTGAAACTGATATTTGGTGTCTATATTGTTTGCTTTTGATTTTGGACTTATGATGTTCAGTTTTACATATGATGCTAAAGATCTGCAAGGAAATGTGCTGCCACTGGGATAACAGAGGATGCCTGAAGCAGTGTATCTAACAAAAACTTGAGAAATTTTTGGAGTCATGTTGTTTCTTATCACTGGTCTTATTTTTTCAAGATGAGATAATATGCTTTGCTGTACTGAACACATAGCAATGGGCAGTTTTTCCTTGCCTTTTATATCATAGTAGTACGTTAGGTGCTATGTTCTTACTTGACAAGATGTTTCTAATTTACACATGATGTCAGGATATTGTCCAACCTTTTTTTGCGGTTAATATCTAACTGGCTGTCGGTGTTATTCCTTATTTCATGTGTTGTAATATGACTCTCACCCGCACTTTGTTTGCTTTGCAGTGCCACTCAAACTTGTGTATTATTCAGCCAAACAAGTGGCTGCTGAACCTTAGAAAAAATAATTTACTGCCTTTTCTTTGTTCTTTGGATTGAGAGCAAACTTAGCGAAAGCATCTATTATTCAACATTGATGGGAGGGGTTAACAAGCCCTCTAACGACAACGTGCCTTGCAATTTTCAACACGACGTTAACAAGCATACACGCATAGAGATGTGGCTAGGCTAGGTTTTGCATGTATAGTTGAACACAATCCCAACGCCCGCTAGTGCTAGCAGGCTGTTGACAGGTGATCGTCGAGATCGGAACTCGAAAAGAGCTCCTAGATTGTGGCTATGTGTTAAAACACAATAGTCACTTCAAGGACCACAACAACGCAATTTACCAAGGTTCGGGCAAGTGGCGAGGTGTAACACCCTACTTTTTTGTGTATCCTTTTCTTGTCTATGTATCGAGACTCGAGAGAGAGCTCCCTACTTACAACTAGCACAGCAAACTCAAGTGTTCTTGTTGAGGATTCGTCCCATTGGAGGGCCGGTGGTTTTTCTTTTTGGGTTTTTATTATTTTTGTCACTAGTTGTGTCACACTACTCAGTTTTGCCACTAGTTATTTTCACTCTTTAGTTTTGCCGTCGTTCCGTTAAATACGTCATAAAAAATACCACTTTAAAACATTACCATCTAGTCAACACCCGTTGAGTACATCATTTCCTAAAATGCCCTTAGACCCACTTGTCATAAAATGAGGTTGTCTCTCGGCTCGTCAGTCCTCGTACAGGTCGCCACCACCAATCAAGGCAACACCAATGGTCCTCTGCAGAAAATTCCAACGATTACTGATATAATCATGCACACAACATTTCTTAATGTCTAGCATCAATATGGTGCCTCATATGATGCCTCCAATCACTAAATATAAGATATGATACGTGAAATTTATTTATCTTAACAATTGTGATATGTGAAATTTATTTATCTAACCAAATAGGATATAAAATCTTACAATATCATTATGCTATCTTAAAGTGTAATAGAATATAAATGCAATACTCAATAAACACATTTAACTTTGGGGTCCTTGATATTTACAACAACATGCCATACTACGCCCTTTGTTCGGGTTTATAAGGCCTAATACGTATTTTGATATTTACTTTGAATATCAGTAGGATCAACAATACTCTTTGCTGGGATCTATTTACTTTGACTATCAGTAGGCCTAATATTTATTTTGATATTTACTGTGATATTAATAACATTGACTGAGAGAAATAAATGCAGGATCATTGGCTAATATTTGATTGTGATTATATACAAACTTGCACCACATTTTATTAAATATGAAATACAAACCATTTATATAAAAGAATGTACAATAATAATTATGTAGAACCAACAAGATGTGGCAACAATAATTTAGAATAAATACATGGATGCAAGATCATTACCTAAGATATGCGGCATTTGTTTGACCAAACAATATATGTGCAATTTTCTACTATAATATTGTGATATTAATACCATTGCATGAGAAATAAATGGAAGATCGTTGCCTAATATTTGACTATGACTCTTTACAGAAACTAGTACTACATATAAATAACATAAATGTATACCATTTATATAAAAGAGTATATGTCATTCATGTAGAACCAAGACGATATGGCAATAATTATTTAGGAGAAATACTTGGATGCGAGATCATTGCATAAGATGCTATTGGGCCTCTCTATTATAAATAGTAGCACCTGAAGGAGTTTATTGGCGGCACCAAACACAAACGGACATAAGAAGGAAGGAGGGATATAATAGAAGTAATCTCTTTGCTTCATGGCACTCAACAGGAGCACTACAACACGATCGATGATCGTTTGCCCGATGGTTGTTGCTTTGGTGGTGCTTGCTACTATATGTTTTACCCTGCCTTCTTGCCATGCTCGCACTGGTACGCAAGACATCTACTTTGATATGCATTTTCCAAATTCTAAAACTTGTTAATGCTTTCGTACACCCACTTTGAAAAGTTTACACGGATGTTAAAATTGCTTAAAAAAGGATATTCTTGTGCAATTAACAAATTCATACCACTATCTTCCCGATGGTTCAATCAAGAGACTATAGCCAACTGTGGCACCTGCTCCACGATAATGAAACTAGAACCAATGATGGCTCTTCTCTATGACACCCGCCGCTCCATGACCTACCAATATTACCCGCAAAAAGGACGTATATCAGGCCCATTGTGATTACACATATAAATATTGGAGTCTTCTTGATTATAGATAGCCCTGAATGTTGATCATGTTCGATTGTAGGTGTTGTAGTTTGAGTCCTAGTACGGTAGGTAGAACAGATCTTGAGCGTGAATCTTTAATCGAAGGGCTTTACACAACCTAGATTAGTAGATTAGCATAGGTAGGAGACTTGAAAGATCGAAGTTTTCATATCAAATCAGATCGCTAACGGCAGGCGAGCTACCCATGTCTATTGCCGCACCAGCCTGCAGATCAAACATTGAAACAATTGATTTGGATATAAAACACTATACTAGTTTTTTTTTATCAAAGGGGTAACTCTTAATCTCCACCTTTGTAACCTTTTTCTTAGGTGGTGTACAGAACCAAACCTCAACTAACATCTATAAAACGCACATTGTTTGATAAATGTGTATATGTTGTATTTTGCAGAATCTACTAAAAAGGTGGTATG
Organism: Elymus sibiricus; assembly: GCA_039707655.1. NCBI lineage: Eukaryota > Viridiplantae > Streptophyta > Magnoliopsida > Poales > Poaceae > Elymus > Elymus sibiricus. Next base: position 477,564,470 of record CM077667.1, read on the forward strand.
CGAGGTGCTGCATCCATGTGTCGCTGATGCTGGATGCAAAGCTATCTGCGAGGGTAGTGGCATGCGTTTCTTCTTTAACACCTGTGGGGGTGGCGATTTTCCGGTGTGTTGCTGCATAGAAACATAAAATTTATTGGCGGTTCTAAAATATAATGTGTATATGTCCGAGCTATGCAATTCCGAATAATTATATGCTTGTAATAATGCTGCTACTTATTTTTCCATATTGTCTATTGTTTGTCTTATGCACACAAATATAATGATTAATCTTTATCTTTACCTAATAATAATAATAATAATAATATAATAATAATAATATAATAATAATAATAATAATAATAATAATATAATAATAATAATAATAAAGGGACTAATGCTTCTTCCCTCCGAGTTTTAGTACGTTTCGTACGTCCGTTCCGCTATCGATCCAGTCTATGCTTCGTACGTCAAACTGCTCCCTTCGAGAGATGAGTTTTTGCCCTGAATTATTTCCAAGCCAGCCCACCTATCCACGTAAGGCAGCCTACGCTGGGCCTAATGAATCCGGCCCACATATGGAGAGGCAAAAAATTACTATCATGCAGAATATAGTCCCACCTCACCCCCTTACATTAAATCTTTACCTAATAATAAAGGGACTAATGCTTCTTTCCTCCGAGTTTTAGTACGTTTCGTACGTCCGTTCCGCTATCGATCCAGTCTATGCTTCGTACGTCAAACTGCTCCCTTCGAGAGATGAGTTTTTGCCCTGAATTATTTCCAAGCCAGCCCACCTATCCACGTAAGGCAGCCTACGCTGGGCCTAATGAATCCGGCCCACATATGGAGAGGCAAAAAATTACTATCATGCAGAATATAGTCCCACCTCACCCCCTTACATTAAATCTTTCCAATTTATATACGCTTTTAAGTTTTCTCGGTATCAAGCAGCCGTCATATGAATTAATGAGTGAAGGGTGTGAGGACTAAGCGGCTCTCATGGACCGTTCAAATCTGAGAGAGAACAAAGGAAGGAAAGCGTCATATGAATTAATGAGTGAAGGAAGGAAAGCCAAATAAGGAATGTAAAATGGATGGAATTGTTGAAGGAACCCTGAGCATCCATAATCGAAGGAGGAACAACGACTGGGGCACATGCACGTTGATGATCCTACTGGGGCTGTTCGCAGCACGCACGGCCAACACTGAAACAGAGCTGTTACGCCTTGAATCTCACATCCCTGTCCCTCCTCTGTTTCTATCACTTTCAGTTACAGGAAAGGAAAATTACAGGCAGATGAAATAGCTTATAGGGGTAGCACTCACCTCTGCCTGTGAGCTTGCATCGAGCTCCAAACTTGAAGTGAGTCTACATGAGCTCCTGCTGTATCTCGAGGTACCAGCTGACTGACCCCGCACACGGTGCTGTTCGGCGGGGAGCAACGGCATGGAGCAGCTGCCACACCTTAGGCTCGGGCTTAGGCACGCTGAAAGCAAGCGGTGCTACCCACAATAGCCCTCGCCTTGCCGACGTCGACGGCAACGGCCTCGGACGGCAGACCGCATCTCACCTTGTGTGAATTGTCTCCGAGCTCGAACTGAGGGGAACATCGGCAAGGGAGCAGCTGCCATAGTTTATGCCCGGGCTTGGACGCATCGGAGGCGGGCCTTGCTAACCGCAACGCGTCCCTGCTTGCCGCCGGCATCGACGAGGGCCTTAGACGGTGGTCTGCATCTCATGGTCTCACCTTGTTGTGGGAAACGCCTCATGGAGCTGGAACTGAGACAGCTAGAAGAGTCCAGGAGATAAGTTAAGGGAAAAGAAATACAGTATAAGAAAAACAAAGTACGTTGTTTCACTGATGGGCCCGACCAGAACACGCATGCATAAAAGAGGACAATCCGCATTTACCCGATGAACTGGCTCTAATTAAGCCGTATTGTGTGCTGGTTGCCTCTAATTAAATAGATTTATGTGCTGGCTTATAAAAATTAGCTAGAGAGGGGCACGCATGCATTTATTTGGGCAGTTTCCGATCTTCTTTCATCCTTTTTTTTGAGCTTATCTTCTTCCATCCTTGCAACGAGGGGAAGATATTTAGACAACACAATGCACTACCTTTTTTTTAGTTAACTTTGTGTGCATACCTTTTTTTTAGCTAAGTTTGTATATTAATTATTCTGGTGCACTTTTAATTTAGGAATCTGATAACGTCGGGTACGAACACATGACAAATTGAAAATATTTTATGGTAAGTTTAGTGACGCGAGGGTGATAACTTTGTGTTTCGGTTTATTTGTTGACTGAGAATTGTCGTGTGTATCAACTAACTTGCCATCCTTTCGCCTAGAACTGTTATCGAAATCGTTCAATTTGCCATGTGCCCGCCCCTAACGTCGGGTACTTATCATTTCCGTTAATTTATTCATGTATTGTGCTATCAAAAGTACCATATAGAAATCGTACCAAAAGCATTGTATCTGTAGTATGGTTATTAATTCATGGAGGTGTGTACCTCCCTGCGGCATGATGGTCGTTTTGATGAGCACGTCAGCATGTTAATTATTTTTCCCGTTGCAACGCACGGGCATATGTCCTAGTAGTCTACTACCTGTCCTTTTATTTTTTTGGAAAAGTCTATTATCGGTCTTGTGCTTGTGCGTGAAAGAGATTGTATATCTCTATCCATGGGTGCATGTTAGTTTGACCGTGCAACAATGCAAATCACGCCAGCCATTTAAACTAAGCAGACCATTGCTGCATGCAATGCAATAATGTACACAGGTGTTAGGTGCAATGCTATTGCTAAACAGTATATATAGCGCACTCATGCAAAAGCAAACCACTTAAACTAAACTAGCACAATGACCGAGCTTCCCTACGATGCAAACCTGGTTGCCATAAAACAAGACCCAAAATAAAAGGGAAAAATAGCTAGCTTAATCAGCAGTGCTGTGATTATGCGGCTGATATCCTCCTCTTACCGTGTTTTAAACTCCATGTGTAGTAGCTGCCTCTGTAGAAAGAAGCACACTCAAGTGTGTGCCTCTGTAGGCAGAAGGTACCTCAATTAAAATAGATCCCAGCAAAAAAAAATCATGAACCTAAAGCAATATTTTTTGTGGGGGGCAAAAAATGTGTATATGACAGAACGTAACAATATAAGCAAATACAACTCCTTCGGCCCTTCCTGTCAGTTCAACATGCATCCATTAGATGTGTGAACTATTACCAACACATGACATGAAGCACCGCGCGGGGGGGGGGGGGGGGGGGGGGGAGGGGGGGGGGGGACACCTTACCATAGTTTCCCTCTGCAGCGTCGATGTCCATGGGAGCCACCATCCCCTCGAAATTAAGGGAGCAGCACACCGGCCTCGACACCCGCATCGACGCTCCAAATCTCCTCTGAATTCCTCGAGTGTCTTTGATACATTTTTTGCCCCGAGCTCCTAGTGTCCATTCACCATGAAAGTTTTCAACCACCTAGCGCACTAGAGCATCTTCAATGCCAAACATTCAGACATAACCCTGATGCGTGGAAACTGCGAGGTCTAGCACTTTGACTGGCTTCCAAAGGGGGTAGAACATGTGCCTATTCTCTTTGTTTGGGTTAGGGTATGGCATGGGAACATGGAAAACCGAATTTTATCTCAAGTTTTCACAAGATTCTCTCTTGTTTCCTCGAAGTAGGGGTTTCACACTATATGCCCATAATCTTTGTGCCGAACAGTCCTGTTTGTGAAGGAAGTGCCACATCAAAGTCGTGTATTGAATTTTTCCACCTTACACCAGCAACCTTGTATACATATATTATGGCCACATGAAAGTGTGTGTGTGTGTGTGTGTGTGTGGGGGGGGGGGGGGGGGGGGGGTTCCAACCCTCCCTCGCGTGGTTTCAGACGTAATCCTGATGTGTGGGTCCCGCATCGTCTAGCCCTTTGATCGGCTTTAGAAGGGCGTAGACTATGGGGATTTTCTCTTTTTTGTGTTAGGGTAGGTCGTAGCACCATGGAAACCCAAAACTGAGCCCAAGTTTTCTCAAGATTCCCTCCCGTTTCTTCGAAGTGGGGGTTTCACACCATAAGTTCAGAATCTTCATGCGGGATAGTCCTATCTTAGAAGGAAGTGCCACATCAAAGCTTTGTATTGGCTCTTTACACATTACACCACCCTTATATACATACATTAGGGCCCTGTTTGTTTGGGCTTTTGCTTATGCTTTTGCAGCTTTTCCACTTTTGCCAAAAAGCCATAGAAGCTCCTAAATAGGTGCTTTTGGAGCTTTTAGGGCTTTTGATGAATCAATATAACAAGATTTAGCTTCAAAAGCCATAAAAGGTCCAAAAGCACCTATTTAGAAGCTTTTATGGCTTTTTGGTCAAAGTGGAGAAGCTGCAAAAGCAAAAGCAAAAGCCCAAACAAATAGGGCCTAGGTCTAGATGCAAGTAGGGAAGGGTTTTTGGCCTCCCCTCGCTCGATTTCGAATGTAACCCCAATGTCCGCCACCCGGCAGGATAAATGGGTACTCGCGAGTAACAAAACCCACCTTTGCAAAGCATCGATTTGCCTGTATATAGTCATCAACAACAACATATAATCATAATAATTCATAAAAACACATCATAATAGGACCACATACTTATTAACAAGACCAATTCATAAAGAACAACACATTGTACTAAATAACAACCTCATAAACAACATTAACAACATATCAAAACAACAATATATAGTCATAAACAACAGCACGTAGTCATACATTTTAAGTTCACAAACTCATGAAAAAGTGTAGAGGTAATTTGGTAATACTTGTGAGATTTTATATGGGTACATGGGATACAAGTATGTGTTATACGATCCCATACCTGAACCCGCTCTACAAAGTGGTTTGAGATTTTCCTATTCATATGCGATTTTCCTCCTCATATGCCCATGGGTATTTTTCAATATCATACCATTACTCTAATAGGGTTTTTACCCGTCCGTCCATTGGTAACGGATACCCATTGCCATCCTTTAATGCGTCGTGTGCATTAACTGTCTGGCAGCCTGGGCGGTTGGTGGATAAATCAAATGTAAGCCGAGTGCAGCATTGGCTTACTCGAGACGAGACATTTTCAACTTTGAGAAAAGGAAACATTAGAAAACACTCAGCTTATATGTCGCTCCGTCATGAGCTGTGAAGTGCGTCTTGTTGGAAATATGCCCTAGAGGCAATAATAAAAGTAGTTATTATTATATTCCCTTATTCATGATAATCGTTTATTGTCCATGCTATAATTGTATTGATTGGAAACTCAATTGCATGTGTGGATACATAGAGCTCGTTGATCAAAGATGGTCAAGGTTTCCTAGCCATAGACATGAGATGTCATTTGATAACGGGATCACATCATTAGGAGAATGATGTGATGGACAAGACCCAAACTATGAACGTAGCATATGATCATGTCAGTTTATTGCTATTGTTTTCTGCGTGTCAAGTATCTGTTCCTATGACCATGAGATCATGCAACTCACTGACACCGGAGGAATACCTTGTGTGTATCAAACGTCACAACGTAACTGGGTGACTATGAAGATGCTCTACAGGTATCTCCGAAGGTGTCTGTTGAGCTGGCATGGATCGAGACTGGGATTTGTTACTCCGTATGACGGGGAGGTATCTCAGGGCCCACTCGGTAATACAACATCACAATAAGCCTTGCAAGCAATGTGACTAAAGTGTTAGCCACGGGATCTTGTATTACGGAACGAGTAAAGAGACTTGCTGGTAACGAGATTGAACTAGGTATAGAGATACCGACGATCGAATCTCGGGCAAGTAACATACCGAACAACAAAGGGAACAGCGTACGGGATTAACTGAATCCTTGACATAGAGGTTCAACCGATAAAGATCTTCGTAGAATATGTAGGAACCAATATGGGCATCCAGGTCCCGCTATTGGTTATTGACCGTAGAGGTGTCTCGGTCATGTCTACATAGTTCTCGAACCCGCAGGGTCTGCACACTTAACGTTCGGTGACATTTCGGTAGTATTGAGTTATGTTTGGTGGTGACCGAAGGTTGTTCGGAGTCCCGGATGAGATCCCGGACATCACTAGGAGCTCCGTTATGGTCCGTAGGTAAAGATTGATATATAGGTAGTCCCGTTTTGGCCACCGGAAAAGTTTCGGGTATTTCCGGTAGTGTACCGGGAGTGCCGGAGGGCCATCGGGAGGGGCCACCCACGCCCGGAGGCCACATGGGCCTAAGGGGCCGGGGGTGCACCAGCCCTTAGTGGGCTGGGCAAACCAGCACCACAAGGCCCATGCGGCTAGGAGGTGGGAAATAGGAAAAAGCCCAAGAGGGGGAAGGGTTTCCAAGTGGGGGAGGAATCCTACTATGAGTAGGATTGGAGTTGGACTCCTCCACCTCCCCACTTCGGCCGACTCCTAGGGGGAGCCCTAGGGGCGCCGGCCCCTCCCCTCCCTCCTATATATACCAGAGGGAGAGAGGGTCAAAGACACCCAACCCAAAAGGCCACGGTGCAGCCCTCTCTCCCAATAGATCGTTTCCTCTAGTTTTTGGCGGTGCTTAGGCGAAGCCCTGTCGGAATAGTTCCACCACCACCGCTGCCGCGCTGTCGCGCTGCCGGAGAACTCATCTACCTCTCCTCTCCCTCTTGCTGGATTAAGAAGGCGGAGATCTTCATCGAGCTTTACGTGTGCTGAACGCGGAGGTGCCGTCCGTTCGGCGCTAGATCGTGATTGGATTGCGGGACGGCTAGCAATTTGGATCGCGAAGACGTTCGACTACATCAACCGCGTTTCTTAACTCTTCCCGCTTAGCGATCTACAAGGCTATGTAGATCCACTCTCCCTCTCGTAGATGCTCATCACCATGGATAGATCTTGCATGTGCGTAGGAAATTTTTTGTTTCCCATGCAACGTTTCCCAACAGTGGCATCAAGAGCTAGGTCTATGCGTAGATGAGATCACGAGTAGAACACAAAGGAGTTTGTGGGCGTTGATGCTCAGATTGCTTCCTCCCTTGGTCTTTTCTTGATTCAGTGGTATTGTGGGATGAAGCGGCCCGGACCAACCTTACTCGTACGCTTACGAGAGACCGGTTCCATCAACTGACATGTGACTTTTGTTGCATAAAGATGGCTGGCGGGTGTCTGTCTCTCCCACTTTAGTTGGATCGGATTCGACAAAGGCGGTCCTTGAGAAGGTTGAATAGCAATTTGTGTATCACCGTTGTGGTTTTTGCGTAGGTAAGAATTGTTCTTGCTAGATACCCGTAGCAGCCACGTAAAACATGCAACAACAATTAGAGAACGTCTAACTTGTTTTTGCAGGGTATGTTGTGATGTGATATGGCCAATTACATGATTAGATATATGTGATGTATGAGATGATCATGTTTTGTATAGAATATCACGACTTGCATGTCGATGAGTACGGCAACCGGCAGGAGCCATAGGGTTGTCTTTAATTTATTTTCGCCGTTTTGCTTTACTTTATCTCTATGAGTTAGCAATAGTCATAGAAGCAACAGTTGGCGCGACAACCTCATGGCGACACGTTGATGGAGATCAAGATGATGGAGATCATGGTGTCATGCCAGTGACGATGGAGATCATGCCGGTGCTTTGGAGATGGAGATGAAAAGCACAAGTTCATCATATCATGTCACTTATTATTTGCATGTGATGTTAATCCTTTTATGCATCTTATTTTGCTTAGGACGACGGTAGCATTATAAGGTGATCCCTCACTAAAATTTCAAGATAAAATTGTGTTCTCCCCGAGTGTGCACCGTTGCGAAAGTTTGTCGTTTCGAGACACCACATGATGAACGGGTGTGATAGACTCTACGTTCACATACAACGGGCGCAAGCCGGTGTTGCACAAGCGGAACACTCGGGTTAAACTTGACGAGCCTAGCATGTACAGACATGGCCTCTAAACACAAGAGACCCAAAGGTCGAACACGAGTCATATAGTAGATATGATCAACATGAAGATGTTCACCATTGAAACCACCTCATCTCACGCGATGATCGGACTTGAGTTGGTGGATTTGGATCATGTGACACTCGAATGACCGGAGGGATGTCAATTTGAGTGGGAGTTTTTAAGTAATATGATTAACTAAAACTCATTATCTTGAACAATAGTCTAAGTTGTTTTTGCAAAATTTATGTTGTAGATCAATGGCTCGCGCAGTAGCACCCCTGAATTTTAATGCGTTCCTAGAGAAAGCTAAGTTGAAAGATGATGGAAGTAACTTTGTGGACTGGGCCCGTAATCTAAGGATTATCCTTACGGCTTCCCAAAAGGCTTATGTCCTTGATGCACCGCTTGGTGATCCACCGGCTCCAGTAGAGTCTGCAGACGTTGCGAACGCCTGGCAGGCACGTTCTGATGATTACTCAATGGTTCAATGTGCAATGTTGTATGGCTTAGAACCGGGACTTCAAAGACGTTTTGAACATCATGGAGCATATGATATGTTCCTGGAGTTGAAGTTTATCTTTCAGAAGAATGCCCGGATCGAGAGGTATGAGACCTCTGATAAGTTCTATGCCTGCAGGATGGAGGAGAACAGGTCTGTCAGTGAACACATACTCAGAATGTCTGGGTATTCCACCCGTTTGGCTGAATTGGGGATGCCCCTTCCGCCAGAGGTGATCACTAACAGAGTTCTTCAATCACTGCCACCTAGCTACAAGAGCTTCGTGTTGAACTATAACATGCACGGGATGAACAAGTCAGTCGCCGAGCTGTTTGCGATGTTGAAAGTCACTGAGTCTGAGATTCAAAAGGAGCATCAAGTGTTGATGGTCAATAAAACCACTAGTTTCAAGAAGAATGGCAAGGGTAAGAAGGGTAACTCCAAGAAGAGTGGCAAAGCAGTTGCCCCTCCCGTGAAGAAACCCAAGGCTGGACCAGAAACTGAGTGCTTTCATTGCAAGGGAACTGGCCACTGGAAGCGGAACTGCCCCAAATATCTGGCTGACAAGAAGGCGACCAACACCAAACAAGGTATATATGATATACATGTTATTGATGTGTACCTTACCAACTCTCGTTGTAGTGCCTGGGTATTTGATACCGGTTCGGTTGCTCATATTTGTAACTCAAAACAGGAACTGCGAAATAGACGGAGGCTGGCAAAGGACGAAGTGACGATGCGCGTGGGAAATGGTTCCAAGGTTGATGTGATCGCCGTCGGCACGCTCGCTCTTCGATTACCGTCGGGATTAGTGATGAACCTGAATAATTGTTATTTAGTGTCTGCGTTAAGCATGAACATTATATCTGGATCTTGTTTATTGCGAGACGGTTACTCATTTAAATCAGAGAATAATGGTTGTTCTATTTATATGAGTAATATCTTTTATGGTCATGCACCCAATCTGAGGGGTTTATTCCTATTGAATCTCGATAGTGATGATACACATATTCATAACATTGATGCCAAAATATGTAGAGTTGATAATGATAGTACCACTTTCTTGTGGCACTGCCGTTTAGGTCATATTGGTGTAAAACGCATGAAGAAGCTCCATGCTGATGGACTTTTGGAGTCACTTGATTTTGAATTACTTGACACATGTGAACCATGCCTCATGGGCAAGATGACTAAGACCCCGTTCTCTGGAACAATGGAAGGGGCAAGTGACTTGTTGGAAATCATACATACTGATGTGTGCAGTCCGATGAGCATTGAGGCGCGCGGTGGATATCGTTATTTTCTCACCTTCACTGATGACTTAAGTAGATATGGGTATATTTACTTAATGAATCACAAGTCTGAAACGTTTGAAAAGTTCAAGCAATTTCAGAGTGAAGTTGAGAATCATCGTAACAAGAAGATTAAATTCCTACGATCTGATCGAGGAGGATAATATCTGAGTTATGAGTTTGGTAGTCACTTAAGACAATGTGTTATTGTTTCACAATTGACACCGCCTGGAACACCACATCGTAATGGTGTGTCCGAACGTCGTAATCGAACCTTATTGGATATGTTGCGATCTATGATGTCTCTTGCCGATTTGCCACTATCGTTTTGGGGTTATGCATTAGAGACAGCTGCATTCACTTTAAATAGGGCACCATCGAAATCCGTTGAGACGACGCCATATGAATTATGGTTTGGCAAGAAGCCAAAGTTGTCGTTTCTTAAAGTTTGGGGATGTGATGCTTATGTCAAAAAGCTTCAGTCTGAAAAGTTGGAACCCAAAGCGGAGAAATGCGTCTTCATAGGATACCCAAAAGAGACAGTTGGGTATACCTTCTATCTCAGATCCAAAGGCAAAGTGTTTGTCGCTAAAAACGGAACATTTCTTGAGAAAGAGTTTCTCTCGAAAGAATTGAGTGGGAGGAAAATAGAACTTGATGAGGTTGTTGAACCTTTACTACAACCTGAGAGTAGCGCAGCGCATAAAGTTGTTTATGTGGATCCTACGTCAGCTGAAGAGGCAGCTAATGATGATGATCATGACGCTTCGGATCAAGTTACTATCGAACCTCGTAGGTCGAAAAGGACGCGTACTGCTCCTGAGTGGTATGGCAACCCTGTCTTAGAGGTCATGTTATTGGACAACGATGAACCTACGAGCTATGGAGAAGCGATGATGGGCCCGGATTCCAAGAAATGGTTAGAGGCCATTGAATCTGAGATGGGATCCATGTATGAAAATAAAGTATGGGCTTTGGAAGTATTACCTGAAGGGCGAAAGGCCATTCAGAACAAATGGATTTTTAAGAGCAAGATGGACGCGGACGGTAATGTCACCGTCTATAAAGCTCAACTTGTGGCAAAGGGTTTTTCACAAGTTCAAGGAGTTGACTACGATGAGACCTTCTCACCCGTAGCGATGCTTAAGTCCGTCAGAATCATGTTAGCAATAGCTGCATTTTTCGATTATGAAATTTGGCAGATGGATGTCAACACAACGTTCCTTAATGGTTTCCTTAAGGAAGAGTTGTATATGATGCAACCAGAAGGTTTTGTCGATCCAGAGAATGCTGACAAAGTTTGCAAACTCCAGCAATCCATTTATGGACTCGTGCAAGCATCTCGGAGTTGGAATCTTCGCTTTGATGAGGTGATCAAAGTGTTCGGGTTTATACAAGTTTACGGAGAAGCTTGTATTTACAAGAAAGTGAGTGGGAGCTCTATAGCGTTTCTAATATTATATGTGGATGACATATTGCTGATTGGAAACAATATAGAAATGTTGGAAAGCGTGAAGAAATATTTGAACAAGAGTTTTTGAATGAAGGACCTAGGAGAAGCTGCTTTCATATTAGGCATCAAGATCTATAGAGATAGATCGAGATGCTTTATAGGACTTTCACAGAGCACATACCTTGACAAAGTTTTGAAGAAGTTCAAAATGGATCAGTCCAAGAAGGGGTTCTTGCCTGTATTGCAAGGTGTGAAGTTGAGTAAGACTCAATGCCCAGTGACTGTAGAAGATAGAGAAAAGATGAGTGTCGTCCCCTATGCTTTAGCCATAGGCTCTATTATGTCTGCAATGCTGTGCACAAGACCCGATGTCAGCCTTGCCATAAGTATGGCCGGAAGGTTTCAAAGTGATCCAGGAATGGAACACTGGACAGCGGTCAAGAATATCCTTAAGTACCTGAAAAGGACTAAGGACATGTTTCTCATTTATGGAGGTGATCAAGAGCTCGTCGTAAAGGGTTACGTCGATGCAAGCTTTGACACTGATCCAGATGACTCTAAGTCTCAAACCGGATACGTATTTATTCTTAATGGGGGTGCGGTAAGCTGGTGCAGTTCCAAGCAGAGCATGGTAGCTGATTCTACATGCGAAGCGAAGTACATCGCTGCCTTGGAGGCAGCGAAGGAAGGTGTCTGGATGAAGGAGTTCATGACAGATCTTGGAGTAGTACCCAGTGCACTAAACCCAATGACTCTGTTCTGTGACAACACTGGTGCCATTACTCTAGCCAAGGAACCAAGGTTTCACAAGAGGACCAGACACATAAAGCGACGTTTCAATTCCATCCGCGATTACATCAAGGAGGAGGACATAAATAGTTGCAAAGTACACACGGATCTGAATGTCCCAGACCCGATGACTAAACCTCTTCCAAGGGCTAAACATGATCAACACCAGAACTGTATGGGTGTTAAATTCATTACAATGTAAATCACATAGTGATGTGAGCTAGATTATTTACTCTAGTGCAAGTGGGAGACTATTGGAAATATGCCCTAGAGGCAATAATAAAGTAGTTATCATTATATTTCCTTGTTCATGATAATCGTTTATTGTCCATGCTATAATTGTATTGATTGGAAACTCAATTGCATGTGTGGATACATAGACAACACTGTGTCCCTAGTATGCCTCTAGTAGACTAGCTCGTTAATCAAATATGGTCAAGGTTTCCTAGCCATAGACATGAGATGTCATTTGATAACGGTATCACATCATTAGGAGAATGATGTGATGGACAAGACCCAAACTATGAACGTAGCATATGATCATGTCAGTTTACTGTTATTGTTTTCTGCATGTCAAGTATCTGTTCCTATGACCATGAGATCATGCAACTCACTGACACCGGAGGAATACCTTGTGTGTATCAAACGTCACAACGTAACTAGGTGACTATAAAGATGCTCTACAGGTATCTCCGAAGGTGTCTATTGAGCTGGCATGGATCGAGACTGGGATTTGTAACTCCGTATGACGTGGAGGTATCTCAGGGCCCACTCGGTAATACAACATCACAATAAGCCTTGCAAGCAATGTGACCAAAGTGTTAGCCACGGGATCTTGTATTATGGAACGAGTAAAGAGACTTGCTGGTAACGAGATTGAACTAGGTATAGAGATACCGACGATCGAATCTCGGGCAAGTAACATACCGAAGAACAAAGGGAACAGCGTATGAGATTAACTGAATCCTTGACATAGAGGTTCAACCGATAAAGATCTTCGTAGAATATGTAGGAACCAATATGGGCATCCAGGTCCCGCTATTCGTTATTGACCGTAGAGGTGTCTCGGTCATGTCTACATAGTTCTCGAACCCGCAGGGTCTGCACACTTAACGTTCGGTGACATTTTGGTAGTATTGAGTTATGTATGGTGGTGACCGAAGGTTGTTCGGAGTCCCGGATGATGAGAGCCCGGACGTCACGAGGAGCTCCAGAATGGTCCGGAGGTAAAGATTGATATATAGGAAGACCCGTTTTGTCGAAAAAGATGTTAAAATATGAAGCATATGAGGCAACCTCAATTCCATTTTTGGTAGTTTTCTTTTATAAAACCAAACTAGTGATAAAACAAGAAACTAAAAGATTTGATTGCAAGATCTAAAGATATACCTTCAAGCACTCACCTCCCCGGCAACGGCGCCAGAAAAGAACTTGATGTCTACTACGCAACCTTCTTGTTGTAGACTCGTGTTGGGCCTCCAAGCGTAGAGTTTTGTAGGACAGTAGCAAGTTTCCCTCAAGTGGATGACCTAAGGTTTATCAATCCGTGGGAGGCGTAGGATGAAGATGGTCTCTCTCAAACAACCCTGCAACCAAATAACAAAGAGTCTCTTGTGTCCTCAACACACCCAATACAATGGTGAATTGTATAGGTGCACTAGTTCGGCGAAGAGATGGTGATACAAGTGCAATATGGATGGTAGATATAGGTTTTTCTAATCTAAAAATATAAAAATAGCAAGGTAGCAAGTAACAAAAGTGAGCAAAACGGTATTGCAATGCTTGAAAACAAGGCCTAGGGTCCATACTTTCACTAGTGCAAGTTCTCTCAACAATACTAACATAGTTGAATCATATATAAATCCCTCACGTGTGACAAAGAGTTCACTCCAAAGTCACAAATAGCGGAGAACAAACGAATAAATTATTGTAGGGTACGAAACCACCTCAAAGTTATCTTTTCTGATCAATCTTATGAGCTATCCCTATAAGTGTCACGAACAGCCCAAGAGTTCGTACTAAAATAACACCTTAAAATACACATCAACCAAAACCCTAATGTCACCTAGATACTCCAATGTCACCACAAGTACCCATGGGCATGATTATACGATATGCATCACATAATTTCAGATTCATCATGTTCAATCCAACACAAAGAACTTCAAAGAGTGCCCCAAAGTTTCCACCGGAGAGTCAAGACGAAAACGTGTGCCAACCCCTATGCATAGATTCCCAAGGTCACAGAACCCGCAAGTTGATCACCAAAACATACATCAAGTGGATCAATAGAACATCCCATTGTCATCACGGATATCCCATCGCAAGACATACATCAAGTGTTCTCAAATCCTTTAAAGGCTCAATCCGATAAGAAAACTTCAAAGGGAAAACTCAATTCATCACAAGAAGATAGAGAGGGGAAAACTCCATATGATTCATCTATATTAAAAAAGCTCGCGGTACATCAAGATCGGGCCATCTCAAGAACATGAGAGAGAGAGAGAGAGAGAGAGAGATCAAACACATAGCTACTGGTACATACCCTCAGCCCCGAGGGTGAACTACTCCCTCCTCGTCATGGAGACTGCCGGGATGATGAAGATGGCCTCCGGTGATGGTTTCCCCCTCCGACAGGGTGCCGGAACGGGCTCCCGATTGGTTTTTGTGGCTCTGGAGGCTTGCGGTGGCGGAACTCCCGATCTAGGTTTATTTCTGGAGGTTTCTTGATTTATAGGAGGACTTGGCATTGGAATCACGTCAGGGGAGTGCTCGAGGGGCCCACAAGCCAGGGGGCGCGCCCTAGGGGGGGGGCGCCCCCCAGGCTTGTGGCCTCCTTGGTCACTTCCTGGCCCAGCTTTTTGCTCCAGTATTTTTTATATTTTCCAAAAATATTCTCCGTAAATTTTCAGCCCATTCCGAGAACTTTTATTTCTGCACAAAAACAACACCACGGTAGCTCTGCTGAAAACAGCGTCAGTCCGGGTTAGTTCTAATAAAATCATACCAAAATCATATAGAATTATTGTAAACATGGCATGAATACTTCATAAATTATAGATACATTGGAGACGTATCAGCATCCCCAAGCTTAATTCCTGCTTGTCCTCGAGTAGGTAAATGATAAAAGAAATAATTTATGAGGTGTGAATGCTAGCAAACATTTTCATCATATTCTATTCTTCTTTGTATAGCAAGGACATTTGGACTTGTAAATGATTCAAATCAATAGTCTAGTTTTAACATAATGACTTCAATACTCAAGCATGTTGTCCGTGTCGAAACGGGCGAATGTCGGGTAGGGGGTCCCGAACTATGATGCTTGGATCGATGGTAACAGGAGACGAAGGGGACAAGGTTTTACCCAGGTTCGGGCCCTCCTATGGAGGTAATACCCTACGTCCTGCTTGATTATATTGATGGTATAGAGATTACAGAGTGATCTACCACGAGATCGTATGACTAAACCGTAGATGAGTCCTCCCCTAATGATCTAAAACCCTCCGGCTTATATAGACGCCGGGGGTGCCTAGGGTTTACACATGGTCGGTTACATGTCGAGGGGATTAACATACCTATTATACTTTAAACGTGGAGCACACGCCTTGTTTCTAGAAACTTCCCTTCTGGAATCCGGTCCTTCGAGTGATCCATCGTCCGGCGAACAGCCCATATAGTCCGGCCCATATTAGATAGGCCGGCCTCCCGAGGACCCCCTAGTCCAGGACTCCCTCAGTAGCCCCCGGACTAGCCTCCAACGCCGATGTGTATCCGGAGAATCTTGAACAGAGAAGTCTTCGGCTTGCGAGGCGAGTCCCTCTTCCCCTGATTGTTCGGCATCCGACCTGCGATCGGCGAAATCCCAAACGTTGCGGGATTGCCGAGTCCATTGCAACAATGCTTCTCGAACCTCGCGCATTGCGAGGAGATGAATGGTTTAGCAGTTCTTTTACAGAGCTGCCCCCCTCTGAAAAGGGGTACCATCTATTTAAATAAACTGGATCGCGATCACATCTTCACCTTCCCCCTTTAGACGAAACCTCCAGCAAAAAGACCTCTACCAAAAGAAAATGGCGAGCGCCCCTGGTTCTTCTTCGGATCCTTATGGATCTCGCCCAGGGGATTGGGGAAGCTGTTCCGTGTCAACTCTTCGTCTTCGCCAACTAGAGACCCAAGGGTATCTCCCTTCCTCAGATCTGACGACCGTCCGTGCCGGCTTGAATTCATTCAACGGCGTGGTCCTTGCGGAGAACTTCCCCCATCCACAAAAGGGAGAACACGTGTGCTTCGTCCCGTTCCTCCTGCGAGGGCTCGGATTTCCCATCCACCCATTCTTGAGAGGGTTATTGGCATTCTATGGGATCCAGCTCCATCACCTTACCCCAGGATCTATCCTTCACATCTCAGGCTTCGTGGCCCTCTGCGAGATGTTCCTGGGGTGCGAGGCACATTTCGAATTGTGGAGGAAGTATTTTTGCCTTGTCCCACGTACAAGGGATGGGACAATTTTCGAAGTTGGCGGAGCCGAAGTATGCCGCATAGCGGGGACGGGTTACCCCGTAGGAACCCCGAAGGAATTTGAAATGTGGACCTCGGAGTGGTTTTACATTGAAGACGTTCCTTTGTTCGATCCCACTCGGCGGGGCTTGCCCGAATACTCCGATGCCTTTCCGAAGAAAAGGTACAACTGGTGTCCGAAGAGCCTGCCCCAAGAGGAAAGTGCCGAGGTGCTGCGTTTATCGACCCATGTGAGGCTATTAGCCCATCACAAGCTGACCATGATTGACGTCATGGCCGCCGTCCTCACTCGATGCGTCCAACCTCTTCAGCAGAGGGTACATCCTTTGTGGCGCTATAACGGGACAAGCGACACTACTCGCTCCCGAAGACTGGGTCCTGCCAATCAAACAACATTAGCCACCGCACTTGCCGATCTATTCAAGGGGGAGCAAGAGGACTTTGTTCAGCGGTCATCAAAGGACGGATATTCTTGCCACAATCCCATCGAATGGGTGAGCCTTTACACCTACTGTAATTATAGTTCGGTTTTTCCATCATGTCTCTTTCCGACCGAAGCCGTCAAACTTTATGCAAACAGGAATGGAGGAGCTTCATCGAGACAGTCAACTGTCCGGCTCCTCACCCCGAAGACTATGCCTGTGAGGACGATCCGGGCTATCACGAAGACCCGGACCTATCAATCGAATTCGAAGGCGGGGTTTTCTACCAGGAGGGCCTTGATTACGCCAAAGTGGCCATCGTTGCCGACTACCCTGGATCTTTTCCTTCCCCCGCCGTAAACAAGAAGAAAAAGAAGAAGACGTCCCACAAGAGACAAATGTCCACCAGTGACCCTGACATACCGGTTCCTATCGTCAAACGCCGTAGATCTGCGCGACTTACACCGGCCGCAGCGACAGTGGCTGAATCGGGAAGTAACAAGGATCCGGCAGATAGGCCGGTCACAGGGGCAAGCGCACCAGCGAGCTCTCCCCAAAGGTATTTCGCTTGATCACACGATTTAACACCATGATTTGATAGAGCTCGTCGAAAGATAATTCCGCCGAAATATTCAGGCAAGAGGTTCGGCCGTCTCCTGCCAAGGACACCGTAAAGACATCCATCGGTGCCCAAGGTTCAGGGCCTTACGCCCATGTGATCCTGTTGCCGGAGCTTCCACCACCAATCCCGCCCCAGCCGATTCGGGCGATGCCATATCGGTCACCAAATTAGAGGTTGGGAGCGCTATGCGTCATCGGCAGCGACGTAAAGTCCTGCAACATCCAGCCTTTTCCGAACAAGAATTCGGCGCTCTACGCACGGCGGATGCATACCTTGGGTCCGCCCGAACTGGGTTCGGTGAAGCTATAAAGTTGATATCGTCCAGCTTGCAGGTGAGTTGTTGGTTTTTTTTAAATCCGAACACACATGTAAACCCAGTAGCCCCCGAGCCTTAACTTGGTCGGCACGACCGAATTAAGGATCCCTTTCTGCAAATGCAGGCCTCTAAGCAACAGTGCGAGCAACTGGCCAAGGAACTTAAGGACAACCAAACACAGGTCGAATCTGTGAAGGCTGAGCTAGAGAAAGTGAAGAGCTTTACTCGGGAGGCACACGGTGAGTGCATATAATAGCCGAATATATAACATGTTCCCATGCTTACGCGAGGGTACTATGTAGCAGCTGAATCAATAGGGCAATTACAAAAAGATTTGGATGTAGCCCGAGAATCTCAGCGGTACGCCGAGTCCCAGCACGAAGCTGGAGGTCGCGTTATGACGCGACACATTGAAAAGAAGAACCGCTTCAAGGAGGAGAACCAGAAGCAAGCCGAGGAAATTGAAAGCTTGAAGGCTAAATTGGCCCAGGTCCAGGGAGAGAACCAAATCTTACAGAGGGGCATGTATGGTGAGCGTGATTCTAACATCAGAAGGTAATTTTTCCTTTATGGATGTAATATAACCTGTATGCCATAACTCATGTGTAGGTCTCCTGACCGGGCAGTCCGAAGAAGAGATCGGATCTTACCAGGGAAACTTGCTAAAGGATCTAACCGCCTTGCAGGAGCGGGCTCGGAAGGTCATAAAGGGCATGGTAAAAGCACTGTGGCCCGCTGAGCAGCCTTCCGAGGCGATGACCGAGCTAATCGATCGTTTCAAGGGAGCTCGAGCTAGGTTCGAGCTGTGGAAGACATCGGCATGCCGGGAGGGAGCGAGGGAGGCGTGGGCAATGATCAAGACCCGCTATACCGGACTTGATCCCGAGCATATGGCTCAGGTTGGGCCAGTAGGGGTAGATGGACAGGAAATTCCGCTCCACCTGGTTTATGACCAGGTGATGCCTGCCGCCCGATTGTCACAATAGGACTGCTCCCTGGACACTATAATCGATAATCTCGATCAGTAGCCGGGTATATGATTGTATGTAGCTGTGTACTATCAATCAAAGATTTGCTCCGCTGTGTTGTAAACTTTGTCTTAACCGGCCATCGGCTTTAGCCTCCCGTGCTAGTAGCTTGGGAGTGTTCCGCTGAAAGTATCACCCTAGGGTGGACGAACTATATTCGGGGAACCAGGCAATCCGGCCATGTGGTGCGAACAGACAGAAAGAACGCAGGGAGATATGTTATATTACTATTTAGCGTAAGAAACATCTTCTGAAGAAAATAGTACCTCTACCGATACCTTTCGTCAGGTTGCTACGTAATGCGTAGGCTGTAGCCTGTATACTGATAGTATATGGCTAAGGGTGATTGTAAGAAGACAAGACCTAGTAATGGTCATGACGACCATAGTGTTACAAATTATTTCCGTCGGGGCCGATCAATTGTCTACGCAAGATAGCTAGCTTTTGGCTTCACCCGTCTGAGGCACGTGTCCGGATGACCCGGTCGTGACAATCGCAGAGGTGCTCCCTTTACCCTCTAGCCGAACAATCGGGAACGTAGAGGGTAACCACAGGAGCGAGGCAACCCAGCTTGGCGAATCTTAGTTCGAATTGATGCATACGATGGCTTGAAAACGACAAGGAAAGCGGGCACCCACAGTGAGTGTGAACAAGTGCGGAGAATATAAAATCATTGGCTTCGGAAAGGAAGCCCCCAGGTGCTGTGTTCGGATTTAACACTTGAAGGTGTAAAACGAAAAGTCTTATAACGAGATTGAATGAGCCGAACACAGAGTTGGGATAGAAAGGGTGCAAACCTGCCAAACATTAGTGCGAAAGGAGAATTGGAAAATAAAAAGTAAAGCACGAAGGAAGAAACATAAAGTAAGGAGTGCAACGACACCGGTTTATCCGTAGAAGCGCCGAAGACGAGCTGCGTTCCATGGGTTTGGTTCGAGGCGGTGATCCGACGGGTTCCGAAGACGATAAGCCCCTCCCGTGAGTACTTCGTCGATTATGAAGGGGCCTTCCCATTTGGGCTTGAGTTTATGCTTCTGCTTCTCCGGGAGTCGTAGGACTAATTCGCCTACGTTGTATGCTTGCGCCCTCACCTCTCTGCTCTGGTAACGCCGGGCCTGCTGCTGATAAAAGGTGGAACGGGCCCGAGCTATGTCTCGCTCTTCCTCCAAGGCGTCCAAGTCGTCCTGCCGATCTAGCTCGGCCTCTCTTTCCTCGTACATGCGTACTCTTGGCACATCGTGAATGATATCACAAGGAAGGACCGCTTCGGCCCCGTAGACCATAAAGAACGGGGTGTAACCCGTTGATCTATTCGGGGTGGTGCGTAAGCCCCATAGTACGGAGTCCAGCTCCTCAACCTACTGACAATCGGATTCTTGTAGAGACCGGACCAAACGCGGCTTGATGCCGCTCATTATGAGGCCGTTTGCTCGTTCAGTTAGTCTACGGGTGATAAACCGAGGCGTAATCGAGCTTGATGCCCATCTTTGCACACCAGTCTTTGACTTCCTGAGCGGTGAAATTGGATCCGTTATCAGTTATTATACTGTGCGGGACACCGTAACGGTGTATCACGCCGGATATAAAGTCGATTACTGGTCCGGATTTGGCTGACTTGACTAGTTTAGCCTCGATCCATTTGGTGAACTTGTCGACCATAACCAACAAGTATTTATTTTTCTTGGTCCCCCCTTTAAGTGGTCCGACCATGTCTAGCCCCCAGACCGCAAAAGGCCAAGTGATCAGAATAGTCCGAAGAGCTGTTGGGGGCATGTGACTTTGGTTTGCGAAAAGTTGACACCCTACGCAATATTTGACAAGTGACTGGGCGTCCGCCCGAGCTGTGGGCCAAAAGAACCCCGCCCGGAAGGCCTTGCTTACTAAGGCTCTTGCTGCGGCATGATGACCGCCCATCCCTGCGTGTACTTCAGCGAGAAGCTCCCGCCCCTCTTCCTCATATATACACCGCTGTAGTACTCCAGTAGTGCTCTTTTTATATAACTCTCCTTCGTGTACCTTAAAGGCTTTGGAGCGCCGGACTATACGTCGGGCCTCCGTTTGATCACCGGGGAGTTCCTTACGAAGGAGGTAGGCGAGGAAGGGTTCGGTCCAAGGAGCGATTACTATCATGACCTCGTGGGACGAGGGTGTTTCGTTCATTACGGAGCCGCCGATAATTCTGTCGTCTGGTTCGTCAACAGGGGGAACAACCGTGTGTGCGCTTGAGAGATCGGCGCCCGCTTGATCGTCCTGCCAAACCACGGATGGCGTAAAGAGCCGTTCCAGGAAAGTGTTCGGCAGGACAGGGTCGCGTTTGGCTCCTAAACGTGCCAGTATGTCATCGGCTTGGTTGTCGTCTCGAGCGACATGGTGGAACTCCAGCCCCTCGAACCGTGCGGATATTTTGAGGACAGCGTTGCGATATGCCGCCATCTTCGGATTTTTGGCGTCGAGCTCACCGTTTACTTGAGAGATGGCCAGATTAGAATCTCCCCGTACCTCCAGCCGCTGTATGCCCATTGAGGCTGCCATCCGAAGACCGTGTAGAAGGGCTTCGTATTCGGCTGCGTTGTTGGAGTCGGCATACATGATCTGGAGCACGTATCGGACGTTGTCACCTGTGGGGGATGTGAGAACGACTCCAGCCCCCAGTCCGGCCAAGGTTTTGGATCCATCAAAGTACATCGTCCAATGTGAGTATGTACTGTATTCCCTGGGGAGTTCGGCTTCTGTCCATTCGGCAAGGAAATCCGCTAATACCGGAGGTTTAATAGCTCGGCGCGGTTTGTATGTGATCTCGAAAGGAAGGAGCTCAATCGCCCATTTGGCTATACGGCCTGTGGCGTCCCTGTTATTGATTATATCATTCAGGGGTACTTCCGATGCCACCGTGACTGAACACTCTTGGAAGTAATGTCTTAATTTACGTGATGCCATAAATACCGTATAGGCTATCTTCTGGTAGTGCGGTTATCTTGACTTGCATTGCGTTAGCACCTCTGACACATAATAGACCGGCTTCTGTACCTGGATTTTGTGCCCCTCCTCCTCTCGTTCGACGACGAGCACTGCGCTGACAACTTGGTTGGTGGCCGATATGTATAACAACATGGGCTCACCCGCGCTTGGTGCTGTGAGTATGGGGTTACTTGCCAGCAGTGTCTTGATATCTTCTAACGCAGCCTTTGCTTCGTCGGTCCATTCAAAAGTCTTGGTCCGTTTCAGCAATTTGTACAGCGGTAAAGCTTTTTCACCGAGGCGGGAGATAAAGCGGCTTAATGCCGCCACGCAACCCGCCAATCTTTGCACATGCTTTAGCTCTGTGGGGATTGCAAGTTCTGACAAGGCGCGGATCTTGGCCGGATTCACTTCTATTCCTCTATGGGAAACGATGAATCCGAGCAACTTACCAGCGGGAACTCCGAAGACACACTTCTCTGGATTGAGCCGAATATCATATTCGCGTAGGCTTGCAAAGGTTTGCCTTAGGTCGTCGATTAAATTGCTAACGTGTTTAGTTTTGATGACCACGTCGTCCACGTATGCTTCGACTGTTTTGCCGATCTGTTTCTCAAGACAGGTCTGGATCATGCGCTGGTATGTAGCCCCAGCGTTTTTTAGCCCGAAAGGCATTGTGTTAAAACAGAACGGCCCGTAGGGTGTGATGAATGCGGTTGCCGCTTGATCGGATTCCTTCATTTTAATTTGATGGTATCCGGCATAAGCGTCGAGGAAATGCAGCGAGTCGTGTCCGGCTGTGGCATCAATGATCTGGTCTATTCGTGGTAGAGGGAAAGGGTCCTTGGGGCAGGCCTTGTTGAGGTCTTTAAAGTCGACGCACAGCCGCCAGGATTTGTCTTTCTTTGCTACCATCACCAGGTTTGCCAACCATTCGGGGTGCTTAATGTCCCGAATGAATCCGTCCTCTAGCAATTTAGCTAATTCTTGACCCATAGCTTGTCGTTTGGGTTCGGAGAAACGGCGGAGAGTCTCTTTGACGGGCTTAAAACTTGCCATGATGTTCAGACTGTGTTCTGCCAATCGTCGTGGGATGCCAGGCATATCGGAAGGATGCCAGGCATATCGGAAGGATGCCAGTCGAATATATCCCAATTTTCTTGTAAGAATGCTCGCAGCGCCTCCTCCGCGGTAGGGTCGAGCTGTGCTCCGATGGACGCTGTCTTGTTAGGGTCCGTTGGGTGCACCTGAACTTTAATGATTTCTTTTGCTGGCTTGAAGGACGTGGATTTGGGCCTCTTGCTGAGGATCACGTCGTCTTTGTCTATCGTTGACCGGAGTGCGGTCAGCTCTTCTGCAGCAAAGGTCTCAGCTAGGGCCTCGAGGGCGAGTGCTGCAGTTTTGTTTTCGGCCCGTAGGGCTATATTCGGATCACCAGCTATTGTGATTACTCCGTTTGGTCCTGGCATTTTAAGTTTCATATACCCGTAATGTGGTATAGCCTGAAATTTTGTGAAGGCTTCACGTCCCAGAAGGGCGTGATAGCCACTGGGGAAGGGCACGATGTGGAAGAGGAGCTCTTCTGATCGGTAGTTGTCGGGCGTGCCGAACACTACGTCCAGGGTAATACATCCTGAGCAGCATGCCTCCTTCCCTGGGATTATTCCCCGAAAGGTTGTGTTGCTATGCTCGATCCGAGATCGGTCGAATTGCATTTTTTCTAGCATGTCTTCATAAATTAGGTTTAGACCGCTGCCGCCGTCCATTAGAACTTTGTGTAACCGGAAGCCGTCGATGACGGGGTTCAGGACTAGTGCGGCTGGTGAATGGTCGGGATGAATGGCTGGTCGATCAGCATCTCCAAAGGTGATGGGTGTATCTGCCCATACACTTGTTGCAGCCACGTGGTACACCTGTCCAATTTCTTTAAGGGCTCTCTTCCTTTTGTTCCTCGAAGGGAACGTTTCTGTAGGACCGAAAGTATGTCTAGAGGGGGGGTGATTAGACTACTTGACCAAATAAAAGTTTTGCCTATGCCAAGTTTTAGGGTTGACAGTTTTTAGCATTTCATGGCAAGTCAAGTACACCCTACACTACTAGGAAAAGGGCTGCTAGTGGCGCACCTGTTTTGGCTACTAATGGCGCACTACAGGTGCGCCACTAGCATCACGCCATTAGAATTTTTTACTAATGGCGCACCACGGGTGCGCCATTAGTATCTGGTATACTAATGGCGCACCACGCAGTGCGCCATTAGTATATCCCACGGTGCGCCATTAGTATGCCTCCCAGGGGGCCATATTTACCCATTTTTTTTATTTTTTTTGAATTTGGAAGGCGGGAAAATAGTAATGGCGCATATTCTAACCTCCACGGTGCGCCATTACTATTTTGAATTTTGAATCTGGATCTGGATCGTGATTTTTTTTTCTCGTTTTTTTGCTCTTTTTTTGCCTAGTTTTTGCTCGATATTTTTTCAAATTTCGTTCTCATTTTTGGTTCTTTTTGCCGAGCTCCACATGTGGCCGGAGAGGAGCTCGCCGGAGAGGAGCTCGCCGGAGAGGAGTTCACCGGAGAGGAGTTCGCCGGAGAGCATTTCGCCGGAGAGGAGGAAGGAGAGACCGTGTGGAGGAGAGGAGGGAGGAGGGAGGAGGAGCTCACCGGAGAGGAGGAGAAACCGTGAGGGGAGGAGAGGAGAGGAGGGAGGAGGAGAAGGTCACCGGAGAGGAGCTCACCTACATCGCCGGAGAGGAATGGTAGGTCGCCGGAGAGGAGGAGGAGGTCGCCGGAGAGGAGGAGGAGGTCGCCGGAGAGGAGTGGGAGGAGGTCACCGAAGAGGAGGAGGTCGCCGGAGAGGAGGCAGCCGGAGAGGAGGAGGGGAGTATGGTGGAGGAGATGGAGTGGGGGAGAGAAGGAGGTGGAGTGGAGAGAAAAATGAAGAAGAGAGGAGGAGAGAGGCCGGCCAGCCCTATATATACGGCATAGTAATGGCGCACCGTGGGCTGGTGCGCCATTACTAACTTTTTTTTATTTTTTTGATTTGTTTTGAATTTGGAAGGCGGGAAGATAGTAATGGCGCACCGTGGGCTGGTGCGCCATTACTAACTTTTTTTCTATTTTTTTACTTATTTTGAATTTGGAAGGCGGGAAGATAGTAATGGCGCACCTAGCAAACCGTGCGCCATTACTAAGTTTGATATTTTTTTGAATTTTTTTGCCTCCAGATCTTGAAAGCCCCGTAACTTTTTTTCTGTTAGGTTTTTGAGGATTGTAAAAATCTTCAACGGGGTTCCCATCGGAGTTCGTATGCAAAAGTTATGCCCATTTTACAAATTCTCAAGAGATTTTGCAAAAAAAGTCGAAATTCATGTTTGTAAATTTTGCGTACAACTAGACCACAAATCATATGGGAATCTTTTTTTTTTTTTATTTTTTTGACATTTCTATCATTTTCTTTTATTTTCTTAAAACTGAAAAGGCGGTCCACGGGGGGGGGGGGGGGGGTGTGCATTTGGTGAACCAGGGTTACTAATGGCGCACCACCCACAAATGCGCCATTAGTAACCCTGATTACTAATGGCGCACCAGCTTGAGGTGCGCCATTAGTAGTTTTGCAAAAAAAAATTATATATATATATATAGTATATATATAGTAATGGCGCACTGTGTTGGAGGTGCGCCATTACTAGTTAAACTAGTAATGGCGCACTCTACCATGGTGCGCCATTAGTATTTTTGGAAAACTAAAAAAATAAAAAAATTGTTACTAATGGCGCACCGTGGGTCCGGTGCGCCATTAGTGTCTACCACACTAATGGCGCACCAACTCATGGTGCGCCATTACTATATAGTAGTGGCGCACCAAGTGTCTGGTGCGCCATTAGTGGCCATATCATCTATAGCCCTTTTCCTAGTAGTGCTACACATGCAAGTCTAAGAGTATATAGGAGCGGAAAATAACAACAAGCATGTATAGAAGGGATAGGGTAGGAGAATCAAACGCAGTTGTAGACACGATGATTTTTCCCGTGGTTCCGATAGGTGGCGCTATCGTACATCCACGTTTATGGAGTCTTCAACCCACGGAGGGTAACAGTCGCGAGAGTCCACGGAGGGCTCCACCCATAAGGGTCCACGAAGTAGCAACCTTGACTATTCCATAACGGCTTCCGTCCACGAAGGACTAGCCTCACTATGGGTAGATCTTCACGAAGTAGGCGATCTCCTTGCCCGTACAAACTTCTTGGTTCACTCCACAACACGAAGTAGGAGGCTCCCAAGCGACACCTAACCAATCTAGGAGGCACCACCCTCCAAAAGGTAATAGGCTCGGAAATGACGATGAACTCCTTGCTCTTGTGCTTCAAGATGATAGACTCCTCAACACACAATCACTCTCTCACAGATATATAGCTTGGTAGAAGAGATGAGATTGGTGGAAAGCAAATTGGGGAGGCTAGAAATCAAGATCCATATGGTAGGAGTGGAAGATCTTGACCTCAACACAAGACTAGGTGGTTCTCTCCCAGAAAACTGGATGGGCATGTATGGAATAGTTCTGAGTGCTTCTCTTTCGAGTAGGTGGTGGTGGAGGGGTATATATAGGCATCCCCAAAAATCCAACCATTACACACAAAATGACCAACTCAGTGACACCAATGTGTGAATCTCGGTGGTACCGAAGTGACCAAAAGGTGGCAACTTTTGAATCTCGGTGAGACCGATATAGGAGACTGGGTTGCACCGATAAGGTGACCAACGGTCAGATTTCCAATCTCGGTGACGCCGATCCAACATTCTCGGTGGGACCAAAAATGTGAATTTGCGTAACAGAAAGTTGGCAACCCAAACTCGGTGGCACTGGTATGGAATCGGTTGCACCGAAGTGGCTAGGGTTTGGCTGAGTCTGTCTAGGGTTTGGAATCGGTGGCACCGGGATAGGAAAGTTGGTTGCACCGATTTTGAATGTTTGGCTTAGGACAGACTTTGGTGGGAGAGCTTGTGGATGTTTTTGGCGACTATCTCTTGTGCACGTATGAGCATATTGTTCACCAACAAAACCTTACCCCCTTTTAATAGTATTGGCTTTCCTATGGACTCAAAGTGATTTCTCACAAATATAAAATGTAGAGTCCTCTTGCTTGAAGCTTGGCCAACCTATTTCCTTGCATCTTGGGGTATCTCCACAATCTCCTTTTGCCAATCCTATCATTGAACATTTCCTGAAATATACTTGGTAGAAACATTAGTTCAATGACTTATATGTTGTTATTAATTACCAAAACCACCAAGGGAGCAAATGTGCTTTCAGTTTTGTAGATCGTCAGGACTTCGGTGTGATGTTCCGATGAGTCTGCGGGGCGCCCTCTGGGCGGTGACGCCTTGAGGATGGCCTCGCCGCTTTTTGCGATCTGTCTGACGACCCAGCAAGTTCTAAAACTGTGGGTTGGAGCTGTGTTTAGCAATACGGAGTGTATAGGGCAAGGTTTGTCCAATAGTCCATCCAGGACAGTACTGACCCCAGGAAGGGATCTGTTTCTCTTTTTGTTGGGCTGTTCGGTTCGGGGGTATCCTCTTTTGCCTCTGCTTGCCAAGCACTTTCCATGGCACAATACTTCTGTACCAAGATGGATAGGTCGGAAAGGTCAGTTATGTGCCGCCGTGCCAGGGCATTGAGGATTCCCTCGTTGTGGCAATTACGTTTGAAGGTTGCCATTATATCTGTGTCGCTGAGGCCGCGCACGTTGTGTCGTGCGAGGAGTAGTCTGGCCCAGTAATGATGGACCGACTCCCCTGGCAAATGCGCAATGTCCGGTGGATTCGAACGATTGGGCTCTGATGCGATGATCGGGTCATCGGCTTGGGAGGTGGGTGGGAGAAAAGGTAGTCCCTCACCAAGTTGGGAGTCCGGAACTATAAGTTCCGAACTACGGGATAGGTCGGGGGCCGACATCGGACTATTGCTGGAGCCGGTGACTGGGTCACGGGCAAGATCTCGGTGGTCGGAAATTGAGGTGTAGACCGTTTTTAGTTCCGGTAGCTGGGAGGTCGAACCCTCCGCCGGACACTCGACGGTGGCGACGAGGTGGGTGACCGTGGGGACGTAAATTTCCCTGTCATCGGGTTTGAGCCCGAGCCGGTCATAGACCGGGATCTGGTCATCGGCCATTCGCATAGTCTCCATCCGATCGAAGAACTCGTTGAGAAACGAGGCGATGGTGGGATGCGTGTCACCAAAGCGAGTGGGGTCGGTACGCGGCGTCGCTGTTCCAGAGTCGCGCGAGGGCGTTCTTGGATCCTGCTCAGATCCATCCCGACCCGTACGAAGACCGATCTGAGAGCAGACCGGGGCTGGGTCGTCGTTGATTTTTATCGACGAGATCCGATCTAAGGCTTTGTCGAGAATCGAGAGCTCGACCGGACCGATCTACCCGGAGCTTCCGGAGTTAACCTCCGATGCATCCGTGCAGTGAGTGTGTTCGGCAAGAACGGGTGTTCGGCTGTCGGGCGCTATGACCTGATCCAAACTTAAGATTGGGCCTCCACCAGGGCAGATCCCATCGGCGTAGCCGGAAGATGGATCCGAGGTTAAAGCCTCAGGGTCATCGGGCATGGTAGGCGAGACTGCAAGCCCGGTTAGTGATAGATCGCCGTGGGAGTCTACGGAGAACTCTAAGTTCCCGAATCTGACCTCCTGATCAGGGGCGAAACTTTCGACGCGGCCAATGCGGCTGGTCGGGTCGGCGTGCAGCACTATGCTGCTGAAGGTGAAGATCTGTCCAGGGGCAAAAGTCCCTGTGTTGCGGACCTCTTTGTTAACGACTAGGCGAACCATCGATTCCTTCTGGTGATCACAGTGGAACTCTCAATGAAAGCACCAATGTCGGTGTCGAAACCGGCGGATCTCGGGTAGGGGGTCCCGAACTATGATGCTTGGATCGATGGTAACAGGAGACGAAGGGGGCAAGGTTTTACCCAGGTTCGGGCCCTCCTATGGAGGTAATACCCTACGTCCTGCTTGATTATATTGATGGTATAGAGATTACAGAGTGATCTACCACGAGATCGTATGACTAAACCCTAGATGAGTCCTCCCCTAATGATCTAAAACCCTCCGGCTTATATAGACGCCGGGGGTGCCTAGGGTTTACACATGGTCGGTTACACGTCGAGGGGATAAACATGCCTATTCTACTTTAAACGTGGAGCACACGCCTTGCTTCTAGAAACTTCCTTTCTGGAATCCGGTCCTTCGAGTGATCCAGCGTCCGGCGAACGGCCCATATAGTCCGGCCCATATTAGATAGGCCGGCCTCCCGAGGACCCCCTAGTCCAGGACTCCCTCACATGTCAACAAGCAACCATGTCTTTCAAAATATCAACACTAAAGAAAGTTATCCCTAGCCCATCATGCTCAATCATTGATCCATTCATCAAACACACTCAAATATTAGCTATGCCCAATGCTCAAGTACGATCATAGTGCCCCCTAGTTGGTGCTTATAAGAGAAGATGGAGACTCAAAGAAAAAATAAAAATTGCATAAAGTAAATAGATAGGCCCTTCGCAGAGGGAAGTAGGGATTTGTAGAGGTGCCAGAGCTCAAGGTTTAAATTGAGAGAGAAAAATATTTTGAGTGGCATGCTTTTCCTGTCAATGAAAACGACAAAGTAGCTCACAATACTTTCCATGCTAGATACATTATAGGCGGTTCCCAAACAGAATAGTAAAGTTTTTACTCTCCCTCCAACAATCAATCACACTCCACGGCGAGCCGAATCCACGGGTACCGTCCATACAAACAACAATCCTGGGGGAGTTTTGTTTCATTATATTTTGATTTGAATTTTGAGCATGGAACTGGGCATCACGAATACTAGCCACTTTCTCGTGAATGATAGTGAATCAACACATATCATGAGAATAACACACCTAGCATGGAAAAATATTGCATACTCCCCACCGTTTCATGAGCGGTACAGGCACACAAAAGAGAAAATTTATTTTGAAAATTTAGAGATGTCACATACAAATTTGCTTGGAACGGCATGGAAATACCGCATATAGGTAGGTATGGTGGACTCATAAGGCAAAACTTGGTTTAAGGATTTTGGATGCACAAGTAGTATTTCTACTTAGTACAAATGAAGGCTAGCAAATAGATTGGGAAGCAACCAAACCAAGAAAAGAAAATTCACATAAGTGAGCATTGAGTCATAACTAACACCGAATAATGCACCACAAGTAGGATGTAACTTCATTGCATAACTATTGACTTTCGTGCATGCATAGGGAATCACAAACCTTAACACCAATATTCCTACTAAGCATAATTACTCACTAACATGACTCACATATTACTATCATCATGTTTCAAAACTATTACAAAGAATCAAGTTTAATTTGTCCAATGATCTTCATGAAAGTTTTTGTTATATCCTGGCAAACTCAAACAAATTTAAGTGAAGCACATGAGCATAAAGATTTTATTCCTCAAAAAGGTATAAGTGAAGCATGAGAGGAAATGACAAGCTACTCTCAAAAGATATAAGTGAAGATCAATGAGTAGTCAAACAATTAAGTAGATATGTGAGGACTCTCTCTCACTCTCTCGGTAAATATTTTCAGATCTGAGTATTTTATTCAAACAGCAAACTAAACAAAAATAGAACTCCAAGAATAGCACGCATAATGTGAACGAATAAAAATTTAGGCTCAACATAGGCTAACCGATAATTGTTGATGAAGACGGGTGGGATGCGTAGCATCCCCAAGCTTAGATGCTTGAGACTTCTTGAAATATTTACTTGGGGTGCCTTGGGCATCCCCAAGCTTGAGCTTTTGTATCTCGTTCAATCCTCTCATATCATGGTTTCACCTATTCTCAAAAACATCATCCACACAAAACTTAAAAAGAACTCGTGAGATAGGTTAGTACACATAATAATAAATCAACTCTTTATGTACTGCCAAGAAAAGTTGCATAATAATTTTCAAACATCATCTACTGTTTACTATCATTTCCACAATTTATATCTACCAATATAGGCTATGGAAACTAGAGGATATGTAGATAACAAAACTATAACAGCAATCTGTCCAAACAGAACAGTCTGTAGCAATTTATGAAAACAGTGTACTTATGTAACTCAAAAAATTATGAAAATTTATGACATGCTAAATAATTTTTATGACAATAATTTTTATGACAATACTGTGTAGAAATTTCAGAAACGTTCCACATTCCAGTAAAATATGAAAATTCAAACACTACAGCCAAAGTTTCTGTTTTTACACAGCAGTCATCAAAACATGCAATGCAAGCATCCTAAGGCAATTCTTGGAACTTTTTATTGAAAAACAAGATTATAAATAACACCTAACAGAGAACAAAAAAATAAAATGATGCTCCAAGCAAAACTCATATTATGTGACGAATAAACATATAGCTCCAAGATATACCGATAGTGTTGAAGACGAAAGAGGGGATGTCTTCCGGGGCATCCCCAAGCTTAGGCGCTTGAGTCTTCCTTGGATATTACCTTGGGGGTAAATTTGGGATCCCCAAGCTTAGGTTCTTGTCACTCCTTATTCTCCTCATATCGGTGTCTCACCCAAAACTTGAAAACTTCAATCACACAAAACTTAACGGGACTTCGTGAGAAGGGTTAGTGTAGTAAAGATAAATCATTCACTTCGGTACTGTCAAGACAAGATTCATAATTGTTCCCACATCATACCTACTGTGTTATATCATTCCTATAATTTATATCACTCAATATAAGCTATAGAAACACTAAAACAAGTAAACTATGCATGCAAAACAGAATCTATCAAAAACAGAACAGTCTGTGAAGATCTGTAGTATAACCATACTTACCTGTAACTAAAAATTCTGAAAAATTAGGACAATCTAGGACATTTGTATATGAATCAGGTGTAAAAAAATTCGAATCAGAAGCACGTTCCAGTGAATTTACAAAATTCATGGACTGAGAGCAAAAGTTTCTGTTTTTGCACAGAATCAAGTCAACTATAATCCACACTATCCCAAAGGCTTTACTTGGCACCTTATTGAAACAAAAGGTATAAAACATGATTATATAGTAGCTTAATCATGTTAACACACACAAACATAAAGGAGAAGTGTTGGGTTGTCTCCCAACAAGCGCTTTTCTTTAAAGCCTTTTAGCTAGGCATGATGATTTCAATGATGCTCACATAGGAATATTATTTGATACATGTAAGAGAGCATCTGAAGCATATGACTAGCACCTTTAAGTCTAATCCACTTCCTATTCATAGTGATTTTGTGAGCAAACAATTTATGGGAGCAAGAATCAACTAGCATAGGAAGGCAAAACAAGCAAAACTTCAAAACTTTCAACACATATAGAGGAAACTTGATATTATTGCAATATGTAGAAGCATAAGATCCTCTCTCATAATAATTTTCAGTAGCATCATGAAGTAATTTCACAATATAACCAGCACATAAAGCATTCTTTTCATGATCTACAAGCATAGAAATTTTACTACTCTCCACACAAGAAAATTTCTTCTCATGACTAATAGTGGGAGTATCATAAAAGAATTGAATACTACAAATTGATTCCACATTAAAAGAATAATATTCAGTAAAAGGATATTCAAAATTATGACAATAATTATCACTACTTTTTATAACATAAGTATCATCACAATAATCATCATAAGTAGCAACTTTGTTCTCATCATAGTCAATTGAAACCTCTTCCGAAATAGCGGAATCATTAATAAGTAAAGTCGTGACCTCTCCAAATCCACTTTTATCATTATAATAAGATTCAACACCCTCCAAGATAGTGGGATAATTATTATCTAAAGTTGACACTCTTCCAAACCCACTTTCATAAATATTGCAATCATCATAAATAGGGGTATGCTATCATCATAATAAATTTGCACATCAAAACTTGGGGGACTAAAAATATCATCTTCATCAAACATAGCATCCCCAAGCTTGTGGGTTTGCATATCGTTAGCATCATGAATATTCAGAGAATTCATACTAACAATATTTCTATCATGCTCATCATTCAAAGATTTAGTGCCAAACATTTTAATAACTTCTTCTTCTAACACTTGAGCACAATTTTCCTTTCCATCATTTTCACGAAAGACGTTAAAAAGATGAAGCATATGAGGCAACCTCAATTCCATTTTTTGTAGTTTTCTTTTATAAAACCAAACTAGTGATAAAACAAGAAACTAAAAGATTTTATTGCAAGATCTAAAGATATACCTTCAAGCACTCACCTCCCCGGCAATGGCGCCAGAAAAGAGCTTGATGTCTACTACGCAACCTTCTTCTTGTAGACTCGTGTTGGGCCTCCAAGCGCAGAGTTTTGTAGGACAATAGCTAATTTCCCTCAAGTGGATGACCTAAGGTTTATCAATCCGTGGGAGGCGTAGGATGAAGATGGTCTCTCTCAAACAACCCTACAACCAAATAACAAAGAGTCTCTTGTGTCCCCAACACACCCAATACAATGGTAAATTGTATAGGTGCACTAGTTCGGCGAAGAGATGGTGATACAAGTGCAATATGGATGGTAGATATAGGTTTTTTCAATCTGAAAATATAAAAACAGCAAGGTAGCAAGTAACAAAAGTGAGCAAAAACGGTATTGCAATGCTTGAAAACAAGGCCTAGGGTCCATACTTTCAATAGTGCAAGTTCTCTCAACAATACTAACATAGTTGAATCATATATAAATCCCTCACGTGTGACAAAGAGTTCACTCCAAAGTCACAAATAGCGGAGAACAAACGAAGAAATTATTGTAGGGTACGAAACCACCTCAAAGTTATCTTTTCTGATCAATCTTATGAGCTATCCCTATAAGTGTCACGAACAGCCCTAGAGTTCGTACTAAAATAACACCTTAAAATACACATCAACCAAAACCCTAATGTCACCTAGATACTCCAATGTCACCACAAGTACCCATGGGCATGATTATACGATATGCATCACATAATTTCAGATTCATCATGTTCAATCTAACACAAAGAACTTCAAAGAGTGCCCCAAAGTTTCTACCGGAGAGTCAAGACGAAAACGTGTGCCAACCTCTATGCATAGATTCCCAAGGTCACGGAACCCGCAAGTTGATCACCAAAACATACATCAAGTGGATCAATAGAACATCCCATTATCACCACGGATATCCCATCGCAAGACATACATCAAGTGTTCTCAAATCCTTTAAAGACTCAATCCGATAAGAAAACTTCAAAGGGAAAACTCAATTCATCACAAGAAGATAGAGAGGGGAAAACTCCATATGATTCATCTATATTAATAAAGCTCGCGATACATCAAGATCGTGCCATCTCAAGAACACGAGAGAGAGAGATCAAACACATAGCTACTGGTACATACCCTCAGCTCCGAGGGTGAACTACTCCCTCCTCGTCATGGAGACCACCGGGATGATGAAGATGGCCTCCGGTGATAGTTTCCCCCTTCGACAGGGTGCCGGAACGGGCTCCCGATTGGTTTTTCGTGGCTCTGGAGGCTTGCGGCGGCTTTCTGGAGGTTTCTCGATTTATAGGAGGACTTGGCGTTGGAATCACGTCAGGGGAGTGCTCGAGGGGCCCACAAGCCAGGGGGTCGCACCCTAGGGGGGAGCCCCCCAGGCTTGTGGCCTCCTCGGTCACTTCCTGGCCCAGCTTTTTGCTCCAGTATTTTTTATATTTCCAAAAATATTCTCCGTAAATTTTCAACCCATTCCGAGAACTTTTATTTCTGCACAAAAACAACACCACGGTAGGTCTGCTGAAAACAGTGTCAGACCGAGTTAGTTCTAATAAAATCATACCAAAATCATATAGAATTATTGTAAACATGGCATGAATACTTCATAAATTATAGATACATTGGAGACGTATGAGCTAGCGATTTGGATCGCAAAGACGTTCAACTACATCAACCGCGTTTCTTAACGCTTCCCGCTTAGCGATCTACAAGGGTATGTAGATCCACTCTCCCTCTCGTAGATGCTCATCACCATGGATAGATCTTGCGTGTGTGTGTAGGAAATTTTTTGTTTCCCATGCAACGTTTCCCAAAACGTCTAGCATGGCCACGTGGCGCAGTTGTTCACCGTGTGGGTCATAAAAGCCGAGCACTTTTCCATAGATATGCTGAGGGCATCATGTAAGCCGAGTGTACTTCGGCGCCTATAAGCGTACGCCACCGCAAGCCAAGCCACACTCACTTACATTGATATAAGTCGAGTGGCCGATAAATTGCACTCGTCTCACAAAAAACATAAGGCAACATGTTTTTCCTATAGTGTATTTTACCATATGAATGGAGTTTGAAACAAATGACTTAATATTGTTACTTACTTAGGGTGTCTTCCTACAAGATTTTTATGCAATTCTAGTTAGTAAAAATAGGATTTCAGAAAAAAAAGATATACTAATTCTAATTTAGATGAGAAATAAAAAGATAACAGGATTTGCTAATTCTTCTCATCTATAGATGAGAAATAGCAAAGTCTATACTAACTCATAACAATTTGATTATTCAAACAAAATAAAGGAAAAAATCCACACAAATCTTCATGTAAACTCAAATTGTATAGAAGTTAGATGTCACTTCGTTAATTCTCATCTAGATGAAATCACTTCGAAAAGTAATTCTAATTAGTGGCTTGTGACATCGGCGGCCGGTTAGTGCTCAGGCGAGGGCCCGTCCGGCGGTGGGCTGGGTCAAGGTGGAGCTCCCGTCCATGGTGGTGGCTTGCCTCGATCTGGTTCTTGTGGATCTTGGCCCTAACACTCTTCCTCCGCCGAGTCATCTTTCTGCCGGATGTTAATCTCTTGGATCTGGCCGCTGACAAGTTCCGGTCATCCCTTTCGAAGATATATATGGATTGGCGTATGTCGCCCTGGTAATCTAGACCGGAGAGGCTCCGGTCGCGTGCTCATATTATCAGCCAAAGCATGACCTTAGGAGGGAGCGGCACGAAGCTTCGCTTTCCTATCGGTGTCATGGGACATGTCTAAGTCAAGATTCCCAAGGCATTGATAGAGGTGGGTAAAGTCATGGCATCTGCGATTGGAGGTTTTCAAGCTTTGGTGGAAGGGTGTATTGAATGCGATGAAGATTGTGTGTCATGTGTATGGTGACTTGTAACGGCGGCCTCGGCAAGTGGGGGCGGCAACACTGGAGAACTGCATTTTTGGTGGTGCTCCTCGAATACCGAGTCTTGATCCCCAGGGTGAAAACCCAAGGTCTGACCTTTATTGGTTGTACCTGGTAATAGCTTTGTTGAAGGCATTGTTTTGGGCGAACTCAGACTTTCTCCGGGATGAAAACCCACGATCCCGATCGGGCAACGACAACACTTGTGCATTGTTTCCTTCATGAAGACGTTGCTTTTGAAGAACCTTTCTTTTATTTCGGGTGTTGTCTTTGGTGGTGGTTAGAGTGTTGTTGTTGCTAGTGATTGTTTATCGTGGCAGGGTATTTTTTTTCTTTTTTCTGTTCTTCTTATTTTCTTTTTTGCCTACGTATATTCTTGATGTTTTTGGACATCTTGTTGATACAGAGGTCTGATGTAATTGGTGTCTTCGCGATATTAGAAAGAGGATGATGGAGTTCCCCGCAAAAAAGAAAAAGAAAAAAAAGAGGATGATGGAGTTCTAAGGGTAAATAAGCAACGAACTCAAGTTGATATGTTGATGGACTTCCAATAGATGGTCCAAATGAAAAAATACCTAACTTTCGGACCGTCTGGGGCAAAAAACGCTGCTCCAACAGACAGTCCATATGTAAAAAAAATTGGACCGTGGCCTCCCGGTGATGTAAAAATGAAAACTTCGTGATGCAAATTTACATCACGAGATGCAAGTGATGTAAAAACCGCGGCCGCGCGCCAACGCCCAACCGCCAGTTCATTCGCCTTCCGCCTCGCGACCGCCCGCCCGCGACCCGCTCGTCCGCCGGCCCCCCTCCCGCCTTCCGCTGCCGCCATTGCCGAAGCCGATGACCCCGCCGCCTTCTCCACCGCCGCCGCAGCAGGTGGGCTGACCCACGTCGCCGCCGCCGTTGCCGCCGCAGCGGACTCGCCCTCCGCCGCTGCGTCCATGCCACCGCCCCCCGCCCGCCGCCCGGGCCGGTCGCCCCTGCGCCGGCGGTTCCTGCGAAGGCGTCGAAGGTACGAAAACGGCCGGCTAATCACGGCCGGAACCCGGCCAAAACTACGGCGCGGCCGGCCAAAAACTCGAAGGCAGCCGCGGCGGCTCGGGCCGACGACTCGCAGCTAGGGCCGGCCACGTCCTCCAGCAGCCAAGGAGCCTTTCCTCCACCTCCGTCGCCGCCACCGCCGGCCGTGGAGGAAGATTTGGCCACGCCGACGGCCACCGCCTCCAACATGTTCGATAAAATGCCGCAAAGGTAAAAAAATTTATTTTGTGCTCTCGTTTGTTGTTTCAAATTGAAGTGGTGTTGAATGTTTGTATGGTCAATTGTAGTCTTGATGACGAAGCTTTTTTGCACGCGACAAATGTGGCAAATGATGATTTTGTGTCGCACGAGTATGTGTCACAAGAATATGAAACCCAATATGGTGATGACAATCTTGACATGGACGATGAGGGCTTTGTTGCGAAGGGAAGAAGTGGAAATTATACCAATGCGGAGGATGTGTTGATATGCACCGCATGGAAGAAAGTCTCTCAAGATGCATCCGTTGGAAGCGACCAAACGGTTAACACCTATTGGCAACGCATCAAGGATTACTTCGATGAGCGCAACACAAGTGGTCACTTCCGTTCGAGCGACTCTATTCGCCAATGTTGGTCCACCATCAACGCCGAATGCCAAAAGTGGGCCGGTTGCTTGTCAAATGTTGCTCGCATGAACCCAAGTGGTTGCGGTGATAGTGATTTGGTAAATATTTCCTCTTCGTGCGTGTTTTTCCAAATATTAGATTGTTCCACATTTTGATGATGACGTGTTGGTTGTTTTATTGTAGAAAATGATTGCCCAAGGATTGTTTCGAGAGCGGAACATGAAAGGCGAGAAGAAGAAAAGGAAAGGAAAAGCTTTCACTTTTCATCATTGCTTCAGAGAGCTCAAGGATGAGGAGAAGTGGAAAACTAGAGAAACTTTTGATGCTTCGAAGAAGAAGAGTGTGGTGATTGAAAACTGGAGGCCGGTTTTGCATCTTCGATTTGGACCATCTGTTGGATATGCTCCTTTTTTTACATCTCCGTTTTGGACCATCTGTTGGAGTTGAGCCTTTTTGCACTTTTTGGTGCTCCAAATTTGAACCATCACCGGTTTGGACCGCCAAAATTTGGACCATCTATTGGAGATGCTCTTATATCGTCAAGCTGTAAGGCGTTTCCTGTTCGGCACTTCAGGCGCCGGTTACAGTGCAAACTGTAAATCAGCACACACCCCCTCCTCCACCTGTACTCGGTCCATTATATATATATTTCCTTCTTTTAACATACATCATGAGCGAACGTCTTGTGTGACGATGTTTCTTTTTTTTTTTTGCGAATGACCCAACAGATTCGATGAAGCTTCTATAAGCTTTCACCTGATTTTTGGAAGCTTCTCACCGGTATTTTTTCTATTTCCAAGGTTTTCTAAATGGGTTTTATTTGGTTTTTCCTTCCTCTTTTTTCTTTTTTTTCTTTTATCCTTCTTTACAAATTCATGATTTTTTTTCAAATTTGAAGAACTTTTTGTTTCAAAATTGATGAACTTTCTCCAAAATGGATGAACTCTTTTTCAAAATATATGAATTTTCTTTCAAATCGATAAAATTTTCAAATTCGAAAACTTTTATTTCTAAAATCCATAAACTTTTTTCGAAATTCTTTAACATTTCTTAAAATTCATGAACTTTTTTGAAAATCAATGAAAATTTTAAATTTGTGAACTTTTCCTTAAAAAATAAACAATCAATAACCTGTCTATGTTTGTGGTCAAAGGTCAACCAGCATCTTTTTTTTAGACAAGTCAACCAGTGTTCATCGATGGAGCGATGAGCAACCTGCGATCGAGTGAGCGCTCTTGTAAAAATGGGCCGGCCAACTTCCATTCGCATGAGCGCCGGCTGGCTTACTGGCACAGAAGGCGTGGAATAGGAGGTCCCAAGCTATAAATAGTGTGTATGCACAATTAACCATTGGTGGGTTGAGAGCGCGCCAAGTGTCGCGTGCTGGACGCTTTCATGGAAGAATCTTTTCTGTACACGTTTTGGGATTTTAGATGGGGTTTTCCCGGTTTTGATCAGTTTTCCCTTGGTTTTTGACAACAATAAAAATAAAAACAATTCGCGAAGCATGTTTTTTTGCTTTTGCGAGATGCACACATTTCTTTTCGTGGAGTTTGGCACAACTGTATCTCTCGGAAAGAAAAAAAAACACGTTACTTTTTTGCTTCCGCGAGAGGCACATGTTTACTTCTTATAAAGGCATACATTTGACCAGTAGCGGAGCCAAGGGGAGACGAGCAGGGCCAGCCTAAGCATAGATTAACGCAAATCAACGTGTTCAGGAGTAGTTGGCCCCCTCCAACGATTCGCTCAAGGCTTGCAAGGCCACAAGCTCATCAGAATATACACAACCCATTACTTATTCGCACAAAAAAATACAGCCCATTACTTAATATTGGGATTAACACGGCCAGTTTAGTGGGAAGCTGACTAGCTAATCGTCTTTTCTGTTTCACCGGCGACGCACGACTCGGTGCGTGCGTGCGTCTAGGGTAGTTGGGCGAAACACGGCGGCGGCACTGCATAACCAACCCAGATCAGCGGCGAAGGCCGAAGCAGTCATGTTGCGCCCGGCGACCACGACGACATGACGCGCAAGAAAATCCTACGGTTAGTCTCTCCGTTGCTTTGTATCATGTTACCGATCCAAAAATCCTAATTAGGCCTCACCATTTTCTTCATTTAGATAGAATTAGATAGGCCAGTTATTTCTTGTTTTATCGTCACAAATTGGTACTGCAAATCAGGCATGATGCATTGGTTATATCATTTAGATTTAATTTTTTGTCAATCGTGTTGTATTTGTTTGGTCATGAAGAGGAAAATTATATATTTGTTTGAAAGAATTATATGCACATTTGCTCTTCTTGGCAGTCAACATGCCAAATTTATAAAAAAGTACAAACGCAAAAAAAATTGCCACACTATTTATCAAAGACATTCAATATATTTGTCATGTTATTTTATTTTTTGTCGCCACAAGCCCCCCCCCCCCCCCCCCCCCCCCCCGCGCCGGGAAAATATCCTATGATACGGGAGCTTAGGTGCTCCAAGGCAACCTGAGCCGTACATCCGAGATCCAATGGTCAACATTGTGAGGATGTGGACCAAAGCATCATTTCGAAGATGTTCAGGGAGCTTCCAGCAAAACTCGCATTGACCAAATGTTATCCGTTTGATTGGAGATCCAACGGCCACCGTCACATTGGAGCATGGGAGCAGGAGCATCCGCTGGAGCACCTGATATGCCCCCCCCCCCCCCCCCCCAACACACACTATGTTCAAATCCTGGCTCTGCCCCTGGGTTTGGCTTCCGCGTGCCCCTCGAAAAGGGGAAGACACCTTTTTGCTGGTTTTCAGGAGAGACACATATTTGCTTCTAGTGGAGGTACAGATTTGATTCCGCGAGAGGCATCTTTCGAAAAGGAAAAAAATACGTTTTTTTTTTGCATCCACGGGAGACATAAATTCGCTTCTCATGAAGGCATAGGTTTGCTTCGGCAAGAAGCACAACTCTCAGAGAAAATAGATGTTTATTCCAAAGTGTTGTTTATTCAAAGTGTTGTTTATTCCACTTTGAATTTTCTCAGCACACTTTCATTCATGGTCTTGCTCTATTCATCTAAGTTTCACTTAAACATTTCGATTTCTCAATTGTGACATTCCTCGATTTGTACCACCCTGAAACCAAAGTCAAGAATACTTAATATTTACTGGAAAGGAGCAGCAATGATAGTAGTACTCTGGAGGAGTCATGATCGGTCGTTTCCTCTTCCTATTAGGATCCAAAAGACTTTGTAAAATTCGGAAGAGTGAATACATATTAAAAAAAAAAACAGCCGAGTTTGGTAATGGGTCGATTGCTATCAATAGTGCTAATTTAAGACTTCAACTCACTAATAGTGATAGAGAAAGCTACTATGGATTAATTACTTGAATAACTTTCGCACAAATATTAGTACTTGAACAATACATATCTGGCGGCGTGAAATTCAGTGGCATATAACTCGTTCCACAGGAGCACACGCTGGGACTCGCGTACGTGAAGCTGGCCGCTTTTTATGCAACCGATCGATGCGTCTCTCTCTGCAACAAATGGAAGAATCGATTGATGGATTTGGTGTTGCTCCAACGCCGCAGCATTTTGTGGCGACTTTTCATTGCATTATATAACTTGCTTATAAACCGACTCAATGTTAAATTTGTTGAAGAATTCCAAGGCACATCCAGACTCCATCAGGTGCACTAACCCAGTTTATACACAAACCAAAAGCAAAGTGAAACTTGCTAAGTATACAACTGGGATAAATACGACAACTACAAGAATACATGATACACATCCCAGTATCTTGTTTTCAATCCAAGAATAACCATACATGACATGCTGTGTAAAGCGGCAAACTCCTTTTTTTAGTTGGTAGCATACTACTGCATTATGCCAGTAGCTTCATCAACCGACAAAAGCATTTGCACAAGATTTTCCATGGTGGGCCTTTTTCTACTATCTTCTTCCAGGCATGAGACAGCCAACTTGACCATCGTTCTTGCTTGCAGTTCATCGAACTGTCCGCTCAACCTCAAGTCAATGAAGTCAGCAAGCCATAAGTGTTGGCTGCCCTCCATCATCAGATTTTCAGTAAGCATCCGAACAACCCTTCCAAGGACCATTTCCACTCCCTCGCCGGCATTCGACGCCCAATCTGAAACACGAGCCCCCATGAGTAGTTCTAGGAGAACGACTCCGAAGCTATAGACATCAACCTTTGATGTTATTGGCTGGCTAGAAACCCACTCAGGAGCAATATAGCCTCTAGTTCCATGAATCCTCGATACATTTTTATTGTATCCACTTCTGTTCACAAGTTTTGCAAGGCCAAAGTCGCTGATCTTTGGCCCCAAGTTATCATCCAACAATATATTCGCAGGCTTGATGTCACAGTGGATAACCCACTCCGAGCACTCGTGATGAAGATAGGCCAATCCTCTTGCCACCCCTAAAGCAATCTTAAACCTTTCACTCCACCCAAGTAACCTTTCACTACTAAACAAGGTTTTATCCAAAGAACCATTCTCAACATACTCTAAAACCAATATTCTGTGTGGACCATCAGAACAAAATCCCCAAACCCTCACCAGATTCATATGGTAAATCCTTCCGATCACACTCAATTCATGTTGGAATTCTTCTTCCCCTTGGTTTATGTCTGCCAACCTTTTCACTGCTATAGCCCTCTTATCTTTTAAGACCCCCTTGTATACAAGACCAGATGCTCCACATCCAATCCGATCCTTGAAGTTTTGAGTTGCTGTCCGCAACTCCTTGTAAGTGTATCTGCGGAAATGGTTGGTTACCATTTCATAGCCAACCTCAGCTGGCCATACTCCTATTAACCTTTTGCCCTCCCTTACGAACAAAAACCAGCATCCTAGTGCCACAAATAGTACCTCCACACAAAGTATCGCTAACAAAAACCCATATGACAAGTACAAGTATTGTGAGTGTGATCCACTTTTACTGCTTTTAGGTTGATCCGGAGAATATGGATTGAAATATTTGCTCTTTGCGTTGCAATTAGGAACATATCTAGGACCAAAAGGTTCTGAGCGAGGAATTGAGGACCTTGGGACCTGTAGTGTCTTAGGAATCTTGAGATGGATAGAACCACCAATAATAGCCGGCCCGGTTACACCCCCAACAAGGGCCCACTTTGGATAGCAAAGTCCGGTTCCTTGCCAGTATGCAAAACCTTTGCAATTGCAGTCCTTCAAGCATATCTTCTTGCATTCATCAAATGAAACTTTGGTATTCAATCTAAGATCATTACCATGAAAGTCGGTGGCTGGTAGCTTCACAAACTTCTCCTGTCCATCACAACTGAGATTGAATTTTGGTCTGCAACCTTGGCTCCGGTCACTTGGGTCGATGATCTCATGTCCAGGTGCACACGCACAAGCAGGCTTGGGTGTGTATACACATATTCCATTAATGCCACACAGACCATGAACCGAGCAGGTCTGTGGGTATGCCATCCATGTGACCGACCACCTTCCATCTACCTTATTTAGACTGTATAATCTGAGGTTGCCATCATAATCCAATGTTAATCTCCTCTTAACCCTGTAACCCCAATCAGTGGCCTTAAAAGATAAGTTATCACTACCAAGAAAATACCCTGAGCTATCAAGGACCCCAATTGCGGTGGTACTAAACGCATTTCTCTTCTTAGTCCATATATCATTACTAGGATTTGGCCAATATTTAAGAGAGATATCCTTCTCATCATGAAACAGTGTGAGTATATGTTCATCATCAAAACGGAAGCTGTAGCGCCCAGGGACAGGTAGCCAACTAGAGGATACCAACTTTGTAGCACTAGTAATGTTCTGATAGGGAAGCAATGTGTCGGTAGGAGAATCGAAGCTCTGCCACAAAATCACATCACCTTGGCCCTTGACGACGAGGTTCCCAGTGTCCAGCAGCTGAGCTTGCTTGGCACTTGAAGTAGACGACACATTGTTCTCCCAGACGGACTGGCCATCATAGTCTTTTACAACCATTCTGCCATCTGCATCTAGGGTGACTCGGGATCCCCTGAGGTACACGGGGTGGAGATTATTTGCACTCCATACGACCGTCTTTTCGGCTGTGTTGGAGTACCAGATGGCGAAGATGGAGGCCATTTCGGAAATTTTGTGGAAGCCGCAGGTGAAAGCACCATCCGGCGAGTGGAGCACGTCGGAGCTATCCTCTACGGAGAGAGAGGAGCCCGGCGAGAGGAATTCGCGAGCTGAGATGTGCAGAAACAGATGCAGCAAATTTAGTAGGAGGAGAGGGGTAGAGCGTCTATCCATGTGTTGGTGAGGCACTGGAGTTGATCTCTCATCTCTAGAATGATCACAAACGGAGGCTATTATAGGAGTGTTGCCTTTGCATCTGTGCTGTGCCAGCTGCTTCTGTCTTTGCGAGCATGCTTGACTGCACATGGACCACGACCGGAATGCTACTGTGTATCATGATTCATGAGACGAATTACTAGATTGGCGTGTGGACGAACGCGTCCATTCCAGTCTGAATAGGGAGACTTGCCGTCCCTTGTCTTGGTAGTCCGGTAGTCCCAAGGCAAAATTCCCCGTGCTCATGCGTCATGGCAGCAGCCAAATGTGAACCTAGTGTTTGGACATGGCTGTCAGGAGAGCACGCGGTCTTGATTGTGTCGGTGAGGGCGGGCATAGTCGCATAGATGCGTCCTGTTGCACCACTCTCCGCCTATTTTCGTCTTCATTTCATGGCTTTGGATACTGTTGAAATATAGGGTGGGACTTAGAGCAACTCCAACGCAGCGACCCAAATCGTCCGTCTGCATCCTATGGCTCGGGCGGACAAAAGTAGAGGCCCAACGTGCCGACCCAAACCCAAAACGCGTCCGCGCGGACCCATTCCCGGCCCAAGAATGCGCCTGAAATGCGTCCTCGCGAACACGAACCAGACGCGCCCCGCGTCCTCACCGCGTCCGCCTCGGGTCCACATGTCGACCGCACAACTACCACCCGCGGTCGTATTAAACGCGATCACCAACCTCGGGCCCACCTGGCAGCGGCAGGAAGCTGCCGGTCGTCGTCCTTTTTAATCCAAATGTGCGGCGGGGCCGGCCTCATCCACTTCCCCTTCCCGTCCACATCGATCTGGCCACTTTTGCTTCCCCGGCGGCTACCAGAAAACCCTAGCCAGCCAACACCACCGTCCGCCATGGGCTTCTTCAGCAAGGGCAAGGTCAAGGGCAA
Organism: Elymus sibiricus; assembly: GCA_039707655.1. NCBI lineage: Eukaryota > Viridiplantae > Streptophyta > Magnoliopsida > Poales > Poaceae > Elymus > Elymus sibiricus. Next base: position 477,609,370 of record CM077667.1, read on the forward strand.
ACTCACCCCGGGCGCAAGCTCGTCCCGGACGCCGGCGCCACCTCGCCGCGTTGCGCCACCGCGGGAGCGCCTGTACATCCCAGTCCACTAAGCTCGGTGGCACTGGTAGTACAGGCAAACTCTGCCCTACCCAGATGTCAACCTCCCCCATGGTTGGCATCTGGACCCCGACCGAATCCCCGTCCCTGCAGTGCCGCGGTCTGCGCGCGCGCACGCGGAGAAGGTCCGCCGGCGGCGCGAGCTCCTCACTCCCGAGCAGCGGCGTGATCCGGCGTACGCGGCCAACACCCCTAACTGGGAGGCTTGGTTCACCCTGGAGCACGAGTAGGAGCGCCTCCACGGCGTCCAGTTGGATGCGGCCGTCCCACCGCTGCCCCCTGAGGTGAAGCCAGAGGAGGAGGAGGAGGAGGCTGCCTACCAGGCCGCCCTCGAGGAGGCAGTGGCCCACGCCATCGAGCAGAGCAGGCGCGACGAGGACACGCACATGGAGGGCCTCGATGAAGCCCTCGTGTTGTCCGTGGCGGGCGACTGCGTCCTGCCTCCTCCTCCAGCTCCATCGGTGCTTCACGAGTCCAAGGTCGAGGCAAAGGAGCGCCAGCTGGAGCGCTACAAGTGGACCGGCCTACTCCGGGAGTGGGTGTCCGCGCTTCCCATCTGGCTTCAGGACACGCCTGAGCAGGAGACGGCGTATCTCTTGCACTGGAAGTCGCGCGCGCTGGCGGTGGAGCGCGCCGAGGGCAAGGCGCAGATGAAGTTGGGGCGCCGGGTGGTGCAGGAGGAGGAGGAGGAGCGTCAGGAGCGGGAGCTGGAGGAGCGAGCCCGTTAGCCTGCGCCCCAGACACCGGCGCTGCCGGCGCAAGATGCTTCTCAGGGAGCCCGTTAGGTGTGGGAAGCGGTGTTCCCCTGAGCTAGGCCGGCGCCGGAGCTCATCGACCTCACAGCCCCGACAACGATGAGGACAACGACGCATAGGGCAGGTCGAGCGGCCGAAACCTTTTCTTTTTGTTATGTTTAATTAAGTTTTATGTGGACTTGGGCCGGCTTTGACCGGTATTTTAATGTATAATTATGTTTTAACATCGTTGTTTGGGCATTTTTTTAAATGCGCGTTTGAAATTTGGGTCGACGCATGTGTTGGATGGACTTGCCGACCCATTTGCAAAAGCGGACACCATCGTCCGCTCGGCGGACTCAAACGTACAAAAGGCGGACAAACCGCGCGTCCGTTTGGGTCGGTGAGTTGGAGTTGCTCTTATGCCCATCTAACAATTTCAGAAAATCTGTAAGGGCTCATGTATATGTCATGACAAAAGGGTGGTGGAAAGTTTAGTCCCATCACACTAATGGAGAGGGAGTTGGACCTTTTTAGAAGGGATTCTCTTCCACATACTATTGGAGCTTAAGAAGAGAAGTGCGGCATGCTCCTCCTCCGCCGCCTGCCGCGCCGCGGGTTGCGGAAATGAGCCGAGACGAGCTCATACCTATGCGTTTATTTTTGCCGGTCAGGAAAGGAGGGTCCGTAACAGACGCTACCGACTTGTACGTGGGTCAATCCCATGTCCTCCTACCCTACCGTGCCTATATAGTGGGGGTGTCGGCAACCCTAGCCGTCACTAGAAGAACATATAACATCTGCTCTGCCTCCATGCGCGCGCCGCCCCTTGTCGTTCCTTTTGCTGCAGCTGCAGCCGCAGGTGATCCCATCCCGTCCACGCGTACACGGTTGACGGGAGAGCAGGCCTCCAAAACCCTGCCTCTCTAGATCTTGTACGGGAGAGGGGCAATTAGGTTTTTGGGAAGCATCCCCCACACGACTGCTCGCCGCTGTTCGTCCACGGCCACTGCATCGTCACCATATCCATCGGCGCCGACCGTGCCGTCGCCGAGAAGTTTGAAGCCAAGAAGAAGGCCGCCGAGGACGCCGCCGCTGCCGCCGCCGCGGCCTTAGCTTGGCCATTCGGAGGGTATAACTTGCTTATCCCGTTCCTGTTCATGACTGTTTTAGCCGTACTAGTGATTTGCAGAGATGCTTTTACTATCTGTCTCGTACGCGATAATATGAGAAAATATCAGCATGTGCTTAGTACTGTTTACGTCATGCTCATTATTTATTCTTGAATGAAATTAATCGAAAAATTGCATATTTACTCAGCAGATACTAAAGGTCCTTGCCTCCTTGGCACTGTTCAAAGATGCACCTTGCTTGGTGTCGTACTAGAACTAGAGCACTACCTTGACCGTGCTTCGCTATGGTAGTATGCCAGGTGTCACGTGAATCGACCAGGGTGCCATCCTGTCGGTGAGTGAGTCACCCGCACGAAAAGCCAACGGTTCTTAGACGTAGCGGCTGGATGCTGACTGAAATCATTGGCCCGTTGATAGCGCGAGCCGTGTGGCGCTGGGCCACGAAGGCCGAAGAATCCCTGGCACCGGTCACGCAAAGCCGAGCCCTCTTGGCATGCTTCAAACCACTAGAGACAAGACATCCCCGGCACTGTTCAAAGATCTTTTTTGAAATAGGCTTTCACCCCGTTTTATAGATAAAACAACATCACGGAATACACAGTCCAACGATACAATATGGTAGGGAGGTCCTCTTACAAAGCAGACCGATAAATACAACAATAAGCGTAAAACTAGCCTAACACTACACCGAGGCCCGACCGAAGATGCCTAAGCTCCACGACAACGCCTTCAGGAAGGTGACGGCGTGAAGCGTCGCCGTTGCCGAGTCCGAAACAGACCAGGGTTTTCACTCGAAGCCCTGCTACAGGGACAAAGTCCACAATGACGTCTCCAAGAAGAAAGCGGCACCCACGTGCGTCGTCGTCATCGGCGCCAAAGCGCGAAGCTTTCGCTTGAAAACTTGCCTGCACCACCAGGAGGCATCCCGACCATCACCACGGCGAATGTCAGCCCAATCAGACAGACACTGGCACACCTAAAGGAGGCGGGCATGCCAAAACCTCCCGCCACTACACCCCTTGCCGCCCACACAGCCAAGGGGTGACATCACCACCGCCACCACGGAGTCTGCCGGAAAACCAACCGTGTAGCCCACCCTCCCGGGCCACCACCCCGGCATCCATGTCCCGAGCCACCACCAACCAGCCTCTTAACAATGCACCACCCACGGTAGGAGGAGTGGAAGCTACCACTCCTAGCCCGGCATCAGCCCCTGGGTCTGGGTAGACACCTACATCGTAGGAGGCATCCACAACTGTGTCCCAAACCGATCTCGGTGGATCAGGGGACACACCCTAGAGGCTGTCGACGGCCACCGTGAAGCAAGTCTCAACCCGAGTCCATTGACCTACGCCAAGTCGAGCTCACACACCGCCACACCCGCAGCCATCAGCACTGATCCGAACAATGGTATAGTAGCAACCGGGAAGCAACTCGGACTGACGCCACAACGGAGCAGCGGGGAAGAAGGGCACTAATGCAAAAGCTTGCACCAGTGCGGACTAGGTCGGCCCCTTGCACATACGCGACGCCGAACGACATCCACCACCGCAAGACCGGATCCGTACGTCCCGGCCAGCAGGTGAGACCACGATGGGTGAACGCCATGAGCTGGATCCACGAACCACCACTGCAACGGGGTAGTGGGCCGCCCCGTAGCTGCCCGGAGGACCCCGAGCAGCACCACCTCGCCGAGCCCGCGCCCCCAGCCAGACCCGCGTCGGATCCACACCACCAGCGCAAGACAGTCACCCACCTTGCAGCCAGACCGAAGACTGAGCCGTGACCCTGCTGCAGCGACCCGCGACGGGCCACCACCACCTCCCCGCGTCGCCCGCAGATCCCAACCCGCCAGATCGGGAAAGTCACCACCACGCCAGATCTGCAGGGCACGCCGCCGCCACGCCCCCAGGTTGCCACGCAGCCTCCACCACCGCGTCACTCAACGTGCGCTTCGCTGCACCGTTGTTTGTTCGGCTGCTGTTCAAAGATGCACCTGTTCTAAATAAAAACCACTAGAGACAAACCCGCGCTTCGCTGCACCGTTTTTCACTTGCGGGAATAATTTATATTTAGAATTTTATTATCTGTTATTCATTATGGTTTTATCTACGTTGACTTGAGTCTTAATCATGTTCTAGCGGTGTTTTTTCATGCAAGTTCGACTTTCAGTAATGGAATGCGAGCTTTTTTTAGTTGCTCAATGGTATATCAGGTTCGGCTGCTATTGAAAACGGTGTTTGTTCTGAGAGAAGTGTGGAGTTGTCTGGTGCGTGGTTGTGGTGTTCGAATATGTTTCGGCGTCAGTTACAGTCGGTCTTGGTTGTGTGAGCCCTTGGAAGCTCCTATTCCATGTTGAAATGATAAATTTGTTACTATATGTCAGTCCCATCAAGCCCTCGCTCGCTCAGCTCGGCTCCCTGCTTGCTTATTTTCTGCCGCTCATTCTAGAGCTAACTTAGCAAAAACCATTTATTTATTCGAAAAAGTTTGTGAAAGGAAGAGATGTTCACAGTTTTTAATTTGTTTTCTGCAATCTAACAAAACCACAATTATTGAAAAATATTTGTGAATTTCAAAAACATGAGTGGATCTCACACACTGTTTGTGAATTTGAAAATGTTTTACAAATTAGAAAATTTAATAGACTTTAAAAATTCTTCATAAACTTTAAATATACACTTAAATTTAAATAATATTCATTAATAAAAAAAAATCATGTTTTTCTTAAATGTTCATGAATGAAAATTTTAATAAATAAAATAAATAAATAAAACACAAACAATTGCTATATTCACCGAGCGAGGAGAGAGCTCCACGCAGCCTAGTAAAGAAGAGCGCTCCATTTTGAGCGGCCATGAGCAGTTTTGCAGTGGCTGCCATATGGGCCTCCCACATGTGGGACACATCGTTGTGGGCGTTTGTTTGATTAGAATATTAACTAGCTGCGGATATACGCAAAAAAAAAAAAGTAGCTGCGGAGACTGCGTAGTTGCGTAAAGATCACGGCAACCCGAAAAAAGGGGCCTCCATGGAGCCCGGAATTTTGAGGATGTACTGCACGACCATTGTGCGCTCGTGAGGAGAACGGACGTTTGGAGGCCGGGCTCCATGGAGCCCGGAATTTTTTTAAAAAATCAATATTCAAACTTCCTGATTTCAAAAAAAATCTGAAATAAATATGCAAGTGTGTAACGATGAAATGTATATGTGTAAAAATTCTAGATGAAATATACTGAAATGCGATCTGTTAAAAAAAGACAAATTCATGACATGGGAGGATGAATAGTATCATGTGTTAAAACGCCTCAGATTTGTCTTTTTTGCACAACACTCGTTGTAACGTATTTCGTTATAAAAATTTACACATATATGCATTATGCCTCCATGTGTGTTTGTGTTTTTTTTTTCAGAATTTTTTGAAACGTTGAAAATATGAAATTTGACGAATTTTGAATTTTTCAAAACTGAGCTCCATGGAGCTCGGCCTCCAAAGGCAATATTCGGCTCGTGAGCCCTTTTTTTCTTTCTTTTTATTTCACTTCAACTTTTGAATAAATGTTAAGGTATTTAAAAAAAGTGTTACTACTCTACATTTATTAAAAGTGTTAGCGCGTTTTTTTAAGAAATGACCACATATCTTGAAAATGTTTATGAACTAATGTACTTTGAAAAGGTGTTCAGGTGTTTTAGAAATGCACATATAATGTTTTTAAGAAAATTTCCATCTAATTTTACAAAACATCATGCGTTTTTATGTAATTTCTTTAAAATTAAACTATTTTTAAAAAGTATTTATTCATTTTTAAATTTCCACAAACTTCTTAAAAACGTTCACGCATTTTTTAGTAATTGCTTCATGCATTTGAGAAAAAGTTTACTCATTTTTAAATAATGTTCACATTTTCTGAAAATGCATTTCAAAAACGGTTCATGTATTTCTAGAAGGTGTTGACATGTTTTAGAAAATGCTTATGCAATTTTAAAAATTGGTCGACACTCTTAGAAAATGTTCAAGTATTTTTTCAATGTCATGTAATTACTAAAGGGGGGAAAGGGAAAAACAAATAAGTAGATGAATGAAAAGGAAACAAAAAGAAAAAAATAGAAACCTGCAAAAACACGCAAAGACATTGCTACCCGCGCTACCCCATGAAAAACCATACCTATCCATGGAAAAACATGCCTATCCATGAAAATCATGCAGAACCGCATGCATCATCAGCACATGGACCACGATCCAAGCCCCGCGTGGTATCGACCGATGTAAACAACAAATATCATGTGTTTCCATACTTTTTTTTGAAAAACATCCCCATATATTAATCAGCTTAAAACATGCTTACAATCGTTCATTACAGAAAACGCCACACAGGGCGGAACACTTTAGTAAAGAAGACCATCCGACCTATTGTCAGAACTAAACTTGGCCAGCTCATGAGCCGCCATGTTTGCCTGGCGATTGACCTTGACGATCTTGAAATTATTTGTAAGCTTCATTATGCTTCTTGCTTCCCTCTTAAGATCAACAAAAGGGGACATGTCAAGAAAATCATTTGCAAGAAAGGAGACCACAAAAGAACTATCAGATTCTACAATAATGGGTTTATTGAGACTTACCGACATAGAGCCCGGCAAGGCACGCCCGAATCTCCGCTTCATCAACACACGTGCATGACCCAATAAAATCCCAAGATGAAAGGACGACTTTGCCCATATGATCCCTGGCAATAACCCCCACGCTGGTGGCGTTCATGCTCTCCACAAAGCTGGCGTCAACGTTAATCTTGATGACCTCGGATGAAGGAGGCTGCCAAGTCCCTTGATTCCTTGCTAAAATATCGACGACCTCTTGTACATCCACTACCCTCTTACCTTTCTTGCTCAAATCCGACTGCTTGTTGGGATGACAGGAAGTATAAGATGCCCAATAGCTTTCCAGAAACAAAGCATCGGAAGAGACCGATTCCCTCCCTTTTTGAAAAATGAGATCATTCCTTAAGTGCCAAGCTCTCCAGAAAATGTATAAAACTTGCTCACGGACATGAGAATTCAGCTGATCCAGAAGAATAAGGATCCAGCCTGGACCTAAGAAATTAAAGATCTTTTCTTTCGAAATATTCCACGCATCCCTTATAGCAAAACGAAGAGCACGAGCCTTTGGGCACACCACAAGTGCATGATAAATATTTTTGTCCTCAACGCCACAAATAGAGCAGATAGCATAGTCAGTTTGGTGATGAGAAACTTTGTTTACCTGAACCACCAAGCTATTTGAGGCCGCTTGCCAGGCAAAAATCTTGATCTTTTGTGGGACATTCACCTTCCAAATAATATCCCATACTGGATCACTACTACAAACCAATACGCGCCTCATGTTCACCACCCAAAAGGAAAAAAGAGAAAGTAAAAAAAGGAAAAAAAAGAGAAAGTAGGGCACAAAGATAAGTGAATTGGAAAAAATCACCACATTTGAAGTTCTCATCCGGGATTGCCCTTTGACCAGCTTCGAAAGGGGGTAGAACATGTGTGTATTCTCTTTGTTTTTGTTAGACTAGGTCAGAGCAACATGAAAACCCAAAATTATATCCCAAGTTTTCAAAAGATTGCGTCCGTTTCCTCTAAGTAGGGTTTCACACTATATGTCCACAAACTTCGTGCCGGACAATCCTGTTTGTGAAGGAAGTGCCACATCAAAGCTGTGTATTAGATATTTCCATCATACACCACCCTTATATACATATAGTAGGGCCACATGCAAGTGGGGGAGGTTTTCCGACCCTCCGTCACGCGGTTTAAGACGTAACCTAATGTGTGGGTCCCGCGGCATCTAGCTCTTTGACCTGCTTCGAAAGGGCGTAGACCATGTGGATTTTCTATTTTTTGTGTTAGGGTAGGTTGTAGAAACATAGAAAACCAAAATTGAGCCCAAGTTTTCACAAGATTCCCTCCCCCCCCCCCCCCCCGAAGTGGGGGTTTCGCAATATAATTCCAGAACCTTTGAGCGGGATAGTCTTGTCTTAGCAGGAAGTGCCACATCAAAGTTGTGTATTGACTCTTTCCACATTACACAACCCTTATATACATATATTCAGGCCAAATGTAAGTAGGGGAGGGTTTTCGTCCTTCCCTCATTCGATTTCGAAAATAACCCTAATGTCCGCCACCCGACAGGGTACAAACAGGTACCCGCGTGTAAAAATACCCACATTTGCAAATTATCAATTTGAGCATATATAGTCATAAAAACAGCATATACTCATAATTCGTAAAAACACATCATAACATGACTACATACTTATAAGGGATTTCTATTTTCATGCCCCTCATTCCTTAGTTGTACTCAGTTTTGCCCAACAGTCTTAGTTTTCATCACTTTTCCCCTTCTCCCTCTACCTGAACCACACAGATGCCGAAATGGAGCATTTTCGTTGTGTCAATCCCATTGAATATTACATGGATGAGTTCATGATGAGTGGGACCATTAAAAATGTTGATATGTGGGGCCACTTAAAATGTTGACATGTCAGCGGGCATTGCTAAGAAACAAACCCACCACCTCTCTATCAGCGGGTCAGAATCCTAATTGGGCCGATAACCTTATAGACTGCCATGTCAAATCCACGTTGGCTCCTATGTCAGATGATGATGTGGCATGCACGTTAATGCCGTTAGAAGTATGCCATATGTGATGGTGCATGACCATCATGGATGGGGACTACATCCATGACAGTTTTGGAAATCTGTCATGGAGTGCACTGTGGTGAAATTATGACGCGATAAGCATGACGTTCATCCTTGACAGTTTTGCGCCCACCGAAGATGATTCCTGTATGTCATGGATTAATAGATTTCTTGTAGTTAAACCCCGACTGAAGGAGATGGCGGGCGAAGAGGAGGACGAGACGACAATGGCGATGAACCCCGGTGCTCGTGGCAATGCGGGAGGTCGAGGAAGAGGGCGGCCTCGTCCATGGCCCTGCCGCGCAGCCCGTAGAAAACACACGAATGGGGGTAACCCCCTGTCGGTGTCAAAACCGGCGGATCTCGGGTAGGGGTCCCGAGCTATGGATCTAGAATCGATGGGTAACAGGGGACGAAGGAGACGATGTTTACCCAGGTTCAGGCCCTCCTATGGAGGTAAAACCCTACGTCCTGCTTGGTTGTATTGATGTGTATGAAGATTACAGAGTCGATCTACCTCGAGATTGATACGTCTCCGTCGTATCTATAATTTTTGATTGTTTCATGCCAATATTCTACAACTTTCATATACTTTTGGGAACTTTTTATATTATTTTTGGGAATAACATATTGATCCAGTGCCCAGTGTCAGTTCCTGTTTATTGCATATTTTTTGTTTCGCAGAATATCCATACCAAACAAAGTCCAAATGGGATAAAAACTTAAGGAGATTTTTTTTGGAATATATGTGAATTTTGGGAAGTGGAATCAACAGAAGGCGGTGTCCGAGGGGCCCACAAGCCGCAAGGGCGCGTCCTGGGGGTAGGGCGCGCCCTGGGGGCTTGTGGCCACCCCATAAGGCGGTTGGTGCCCTTCTTTCGCCGCAAGAAATCTAATATCCGGATAAAAATCGTGTTAAAATTTCAGCCCAATCGGAGTTAAGGATCTCCGGGAATATCAGAAACGGTGAAAGGCCAGAATCTGAGAAGGCAGAAACAGAAGGAAACAGAGAGAGAGATCCAATCTCGGAGGGGCTCTCGCCCCTCCGCCGCCATGGAAGCCAAGGACCAGAGGTGAAACCCTCCTCCCATCTAGGGGGGAGGTCAAGGAAGAAGAAGAAGGAGGGGGGCTCTCTCCCCCTCTCTCCCGGTGGCACCGGAATGCCGCCAGGGCCATCATCGTGACGGCGATCTACACCAACAACTTCGCCGCCGTCATCACCAAATCTCTCCCCCTCTATGCAGCGGTGTAACACCGCTTCTCCCCACTGTAATCTCTACTTAAACATGGTGCTCAACGTTATATATTATTTCTCAATGATGTATGGCTATCCTATGATGTTTGAGTAGATCCGTTTTGTCCTATGGGTTGATTGATGATCATGATTGGTTTGAGTTGCATGTTTTATTATTGGTGCTGTCCTATGGTGCTCTCCATGTCGCGCAAGCGTGAGGGATCCTCGCTGTAGGGTGTTGCAATGTGTTCATGATTTTCCTATGGTGGGTTGCTTGAGTGACAGAAGCATAAACCCGAGTAGGTGGGTTGTTGCATATGGGAGTAAAGATGACTTGATACCTTATAATGCTATGGTTGGGTTTTACCTTAATGATCTTTAGTAGTTGCAGATGCTTGCTAGAGTTCCAATCATAAATGCATACGATCCAAGTAGAGAAAGTCTGTTAGCTTATGCCTCTCCCTCATATAAAATTGCAATAATGATTACCGGTCTAGTTATCGATTGCCTAGGGACAAATAACTTTCTTGTGACAAAAAGCTCTCTACTAAGACTAACTTAGTTGTTTCTTCATCTAAACAGCCCCTAGATTTTATTTACGTGTTCTTTATTATCTTGCAAACCTATCCTATCACACCTACAAAGTACTTCTAGTTTCATACTTGTTCTAGGTAAAGCGAACGTTAAGCGTGCGTAGAGTTGTATCGGTGGTCGATAGAACTTGAGGGAATATTTATTCTACGTTTAGCTCTTCGTTGGGTTCGACACTCTTACTTATCGAAAGAGGCTACAACTGATCCCCTATACTTGTGGGTTATCAAAGATCAAGTAGCTAAACCCTAGATGAGTTCACCTACCTCTACGAACTAAACCCTCTGGCTTATATAGACACCAGGGGCCCCTAGGGTTACACATAGTCGGTTGCCTATCGAAGGAATAAACATGCCTATTCTATCATCTTAAGCTTGAAGGGCATGCCACGGCTCCTGAGATCTCCCCCTGGTTACGGGGTATTCGGTCAGTCCGATCCTCCAACGAGTGGCCCATGAGTCCGGCCCATAAAGAATAGGCCGGGAGTCCGAGGACCCCTTAATCATGAACTCCCTCAGTAGCCCCCGAACTAGCCTCCAATGCCGAGGTATGTAGTCCGGACGGTCCTGCGCTCTCAAAGTCTTCGGCTTGCGAGGCGAGTTCTCCTCCTCCTCTGTGTTCGGTAAACAATAATCCGGTCATTAGTGAGCTCTCAGTCATCGAGACATCGCGGGGCCCACAGCATTAACTTCGCCGTCCAGAATTAACGACGCCCCTCGATCCCTGTGCGCCAATGGGAGATGGGCGGCCCAACAGCCTTTTACAGGACGGCCCTTCCTGCAAGCGAAGGGGAGGAACCGCCCATTTAAGCAGGCTGAATCGTGTCTTAGGCAATCCCTTCCTCTTCCTCACCATCGAAAAGTCCCAAGCGAGAGAACTTGAGAATATGGCGAGCATCCCTGGCTCCTCCTCGCGTCCTCACGGCCCCCTTCCCGGAGATTGGGCAAGTTGTTCAGTATCTCTCCTCCGGCTGCGCAACTCTGAGACCCAGGGTTATCTCCCCGCCTTGGATTTGGCGTTTACCCGCGCCGGATTGGCATCTTCGAACGGCGAGGCCTTCGCAGAGAATTTCCCTATTCCGCGCAAGGGAGAGCGGGTATGTTTCGTCTCCTTCCTCTTACAGGGCCTAGGATTCCCCATTCATCTCTTCTTGAGGGGACTATTGGAATTTTACGGGATCCAACTCCATCATCTCACCCCTGGATCCATCCTGCACATTTCGGGCTTTGTTGCCATTTGCGAGATGTTCTTGGGCTGCGAGGCTCATTTTGGTTTATGGAGGAAGTACTTCTGCCTTGTCCCCCGTACTCGGGGTGGGACAATTCGGGAAGTGGGCGCAGCCGAAGTATGGCGTATAGCCGGGACGGGGTATCCCATGGGGACTCCGAAGAAAGAGTCTGAAGAATGGACCTCAGAATGGTTCTATATTGAGGACGTTCCCCTGTTCGACCCAGCTCGGAGGGCTCTACCCGAATACTGTAGGACCGAAAGTATGTCTAGAGGGGGGGGGGGTGTGATTAGACTACTTGACCAAATAAAAATTCTACCTTTTCCCAATTTTAAGTGTTGGCAGATTTTAGCACTGATAGCAAGTCAAGTACACCCTACACATGCATGTCTAAGAGTATAGCATCGGAAAGTAACAACAAGCATGTATAGTAGAGGGTAGGAAGGAAGATCAAATGCAATTTGTAGACACGAAGATTTTTCCCGTGGTTCCGATAGGTGGTGCTATCGTACGTCCACGTTTATGGAGTCTTCAACCCACGGAGGGTAACAGTCACGAGAGTCCACGGAGGGCTCCACCCATAAGGGTCCACGAAGTAGCAACCTTGACTATTCCATAACGGCTTCCGTCCACGAAGGACTAGCCTCACTATGGGTAGATCTTCACGAAGTAGGCGATCTCCTTACCCGTACAAACTTCTTGGTTCAACTCCACAACAGGAAGTAGGAGGCTCCCAAGCGCCACCTAACCAATCTAGGAGGCACCACCCTCCAAAAGGTAATAGGCTCGGCAATGTCAATGAACTCCTTGCTCTCGTGCTTCAAGATGATAGACTCCTCAACACACAATCACTCTCTCACAGATTTGGCTATGGTGGAAGAGATTGATTTGGTGGAAAGCAACTTGGGGAGGCTAGAGATCAAGATTCATATGGATGGAGTGGAATAGCTTGATCTCAACACAAGGGTAGGTGGCTCTCTCTCAGAAAATATGATGGGGCAAGTATGGAATAGTTCTGAGTGCTTCTCTTTTGAGTGGGTGGTGGTGAAGGGATATATATAGGCATCCCCAAAAATCCAACCATTACACCTAAAGTGACCAAATCGGTGACACCGATGAGTGAATCTCGGTGGTGCCGAAGTGATCAAAAGGTGACAACTTTTGAATCTCGGTGAGACCGATATATAAATCTCAGCGGTACCGATAAGGTGACCAACGGTCAGATTGCGCAACTTGGTGACGCCGATCCAACAAACTCGGTGGTACCGATTTTGTGAATCGAGGTAACAGAAAGTTGGCAACCCAAACTCGGTGGCACGGAAGTGGAATCGGTTGCACCGATGTGCTAGGGTTTGGCATGAGTCTGTCTGAGTTTGGGAATTGGTGGCACCAAGTGGAAATTGTTGGTTGCACCGATTTTGGATATTTGACTTTGGACAGACTTTTGTGGAAGAGCTTGTGGGTATTTTTGGTGACTATCACTTGTGCATGTATGAGCATTTTATTCACCAACAGTACCTTACCCCCTTTTAATAGTATTGGCTTTCCTATGGACTCAAAGTGATTTCTCACAAAGAAAAATGTAGAGTCCTCTTGCTTGGATCTTTGCCAATCTATTTCCTTGCATCTTGGGGTTATCCACAATCCTTTTGCCATCCCTATCATTGAACTTTTCCTGAAATATGCTTAGTGGAAACATTAGTTCAATGACATATATGTTGTTATTAATTACCAAAACCACCAAGGGAGCAAATGTGCTTTCAATCTCCCCTTTTTGGTAATTGATGACAACATATAGATCAAAGCTTCCACATATGATATAATCAATGAATATAATCGTCGCTTTGAGAAGTATGTGATAAGCAAGAGCTCGCCCAAAATTAGTGCATTATTTTAAATTTGCGTTCGAATGCAAATGCACAATCGATTAGGTACATAGGGCACTCTTTCATGTCACATACAACTTGGTGGTGTGCGAGAATAATTAGAATGAACATCATAGCACAACACAATCAAGCAAAGGTGAAAGATCATCTCATAAGCATCATAATGATAGGAAATAGTAGCAACACACATTAAGCGTATGATCAAACACCACATAGTTCAACACATCCAAAGCAAAAGATCAATGTTTGTGAAAAAACGATAAGAACCAACACTCTCTCACTCGAAGCCTAAAGATCTATATACACTTCTCCCCCTTTGGCAACAAGTTACCAAAAAGTTCAAAGGTATATATCTAATCGTTCTTGGGCTGATCTCCTCCGGTAGTCGATGTAGGAGTCGAGAGAACTGCTTCGGCGAAGACCTCTGCTGATGTCATGGATGGAGTTGGATTGGCAACTAGAGGTACTGGAGCTGATGGAGCTGAGGAGGCTGTAGCAGGTGCTGATGAAGAAGGCCTCAACTCTGGAACTGGCACTGTGGCTGATCTGGCCTGGGTAGTGAAGTGAGTGCCTGGCCTGAGAGGAGAGTCATCCTCATCATCTGAAGTGTCGGGACTGGGCACGCTATCAACTTCCTTCTTCAGCTCGTTCACTGTCTTTGTCAGCCCATCCACTTTGTCATTGAGGGTCTTGATCCTATTCTCAAAGATCCTCACAAGACTGTTTTGATTCCCCAGTATGTCCTTGATGTCCTTCTGCATGCCCTGAACGGCAGTGATCAAGAGATCCATTTGCTCGTTCCTGGATCTAGGGACTTGAGCACTAGTGGCTCTAGCTGCCTCTGCCTCTGCCGGAGATGCAACTGATGTGGGATGATCTGGGCCCATTACCACAATGTTGTCCTCGAGATCTAGCTATAGGGGCAAGTGGGGCCTTTCAAGAGCAAAAATGTGCTTCTCCAGCTTGGAGTTGATGAGCATCTAAATGTAGGGTGCATAGCAGCATGAGCGCTTCTGATCAGCAGCAACCCTCTTCACAGTTTCTACTATCAAGTCCATCACTCGTATCCTGGTGTGTCTATCAAGATGGATCAGCATGTTGATGGAATAGCCTCGAATCATCTTCTCATCTCCAGACTTAGGCATCAATGTGTGCCTCAAGATAGTGGTCATGGTACAGAGGCCCGCTTGGAGGAAGTAAATGGATCCTAACTTGTGAGATTTCAAGTTGGCAGCAGGGATAGCATTGTACATGTCCTTCATGGAATCATGGCTCTCCTTGGATTCAGAATAGACATCCAAGTCACCATCTTGCGCCTCTGGGACTACTAAGATGGCAGCCCATTCATCAACAGTAGACTCATATCTTGCTCCTTCAGTCATCCACACAATTCTACCATCTCCATAGAAGTGAGAAGTGGAGTAGAATTGCATGATCATCTCGTCGTTCCATGCAGTGAATTCTTTGCCAACAAACTCATCTAGGCCAATGCAATGAAAATTGTCTTGAAGATTTGGAAAGTAATCTTCATTCGCCTTGATGTACTTCCAGTCAACATATCTCATATCACTGACAGCAGGGCTCTTATCAAGCAAGATTGTCTCATAGAAATCTTGTTGCTCCTTGGTGTAGAACCTGTAATCCACAGCTGTCTCTCTCCTCTGAGCATATGGATCAATTGCTCTCCATGCCCTCAAACCATAATCCTTCCTCTTCTTCATATCTTCAGCAATCAGGTGGCTGGCATTGTGCTCTGGAAGGTGTGGTCTGAGCTTCATCAAAGCAGAAAAGTCATCATCATCCTCAGCTTCCCTGAAAGTGGAGGTCTTATTCTTGCTAGAAGCTGGTATATCTTTAGAAAACCTCTTAGGCTTATCAGCAGCAGCAGCATTCTTGGGAGCAGACTTGGTGCTCTTGGAAGTGGTAGCCTTAGGCATAGCATCTGCCATAAGCTTCTTCTTCTTCTTGGGAGGAGCCTTTGCAGCTGGCTCTTCCTCCTCTTCTTCAGCAGCTGCCTCTGCTGGATCCTCATACATAGAGGTAGGCCTGCCAACAACATGGATAATCCTCTTCCTGGATTTCTTCTTCTCCCCTGCCTTCTTAGGCATAGATTTCTTGAAAGGCACAACTATCATGGTTGCTCTGGAGCTCTCTGGTGCTCTCTCTGTCTCAGAGCTAGCATACTCCTTTCTGATAGCTTTCTTCTTCTTGGAAGAAGTGGTAGCAACATCTTTCTTAGGCAGCTCCTCAGGGATGAAGTCCTCATCCTCCTCATCAAAATTGAGCTTCCTCCTAGTCCTTGTAGCAGCCTTGGGCAGATCTGGAGAACTAGGCACATCATCAAAACTCTCCTCGGGACTAGTGCCTGAACTCATGACAATATTCTCGTCTCTGAAATTGTTCTCACTGTCATCTGAAGCAGACATCTCTGACCCTGTGAAAAGAATATAGAGGTGCAGAGGGGTTGAGCAACACAAAACACAGAGATTTTCAAAAATTTGAACAAGGAAGACATTAGTTTTAGCTTTCTGCAGAAGGTATTTCGGTGTCACCGAGTGGTATTTTTTGGAGTCACCGAGACTGACCATATGCATCAATAGAGACTTGGCAGCCTTTTCGATGGAACCGAAAAGTTTGCTTCGGTCTCACCGATATGGTTCTCAGTAACCCTAAAACACAATCGGTGGAAACGATTTTTTCAACTCAGTGGTACCGAGATGCAATCTACAGATAGCTAACCCTAAAATCTTCATTGTTCGCTAATCTACGAGAACTCTGGTGGATAGGGAGGATTGCACACAGTGGCTTATAGATAAGAACTTCTCAATGTGCAAAAATTAGACGATGGAGCGGAAGAGAGGATCAGATCCGTACCCTAGCTTGGTGACGGTCCGCTACGGCGAAGATGGCGGTGAAGATGCCCGTCGACTGCAAGGATCCCAGCGGCGGAGGAGCACGGGGAGGCAAGGGCGACGACCGGGGGGGTCCTTTTGGCAGCTTAGGGTTTTGGATCGCGACGGTTTGAGGAATGAATTTCAAAGCGTCGGGTCCACAACATATATACCCCTTGCTGTTGGTGACACCGGTTCAAAATTTTCGGTGTCACCGAGTTTCTCAACTGTCAGCTGACAGGGAAACTCGGTGTAACCGAGAATAAGGAATTGGTGTTACCGAGATTGGAAAACCAGATCAACCCTACGCATTCGGTGAGACCGAGAATTTTGGTTGGTCCCACCGAAATGCACTTGGGAGGTTTTTGGAGTGCAGCCCTTTTCGACACGGAACTCCGAGTGCATCTCACACAGAGGGATCGATAAGTGCTTGTTCAAGTTTTGTGATGCAGCAAGAAAGGAATATGAGGTGAGAAAGCATAGATAGCTAGAGAGTGGTCCTAGGCATTCTTGTCCATCCAATTGGCAAAAGAGAAAACAAAAACCAAATAGCAACAATTGGATGTCCTCGAATGGATAAACAAATGCAGACCAACATCCTCACACAATAAGATGTCAAATGAAATCATCGCAAACATGCACATACACACTAGCATCAATCAAGCACTTTGGCGATGACGGAGTCATCTATATATGAGTATATTGACTTAGGAGCCAAGTAAGAATACTTGATCATTGGTCATACTCATCGTTTAAGTACAAGTGGGGTTACTGTTGTGGGAACGATCCCGACAATAGAGAGGGGTAGGATAATGGAGCATGATCTATCAAGATGCAAATGGGTGACACGAGTGTTTTAGCAAGTTCGGGCCTCCCGCAGTGGAGATAACAGCCCTACGTCTCGTGCTCCGAAGAGGCTTCTGTCGTGTGGAATGTATGAGTTATAGGGAGTGTGACCCTTTGTGCCAGAGGGGAGGGGTGGCTTATATAGAGTGCGCTGCCCCTCATGAATACCCGGCAACCAAGGGTTCGATCATGATAATATAGGTGAACGTTACTGATAACGTATGTAATAAATGCTATTTATGGCGACCAGTCGAATGCCTGCCCGTTGGCCTCCCTGGAGTGGCTTCTGGTCTTCTGCGGTCGACTGACTTGCGGTTCTTCCGAGTGAAAGGCGGCTGTCGAATGGAGGGAGAAACCTCCGAGTGGATTTTCTGTCGAGTGACTCATGCGTCATGGTGATTTCAGTCGGAGTCTTCCTTGTAATCTTGTAATCTTTAAGTTCTCCAATGTGGTGTCCTTAGGTAGGATATGTAGGTCAGGCTTAAGACCCTACCCTAGGTACATATCCCCATCATTAGCCCCCGAATGGATCGGGGTTCGAGTGAAAAAGGGATCGATGCAGGTTCTGATAAGACACAAAAATTCCGAATGCATTTTAGGGCTTCACAGAAGTCTGCGTCGATTGGAATCTTTGTCATTCACGTTGATCGATTCTGTCTTGATATGCGTTTTCTTTTGGTGCATACTTGCTTGTTTTCCCCTCGAGTAGAGAAGGTCTTAGTCGAGTGGTTTCTGGTCCAGTGGGGGCACGCTAAGTGCACCCACTGGGTGTAGTCCCCGAGACCGCTGTCGAATGGCGGTGACATTGGCAGGGGTCTTAGATTTGTTTTGAAATTCGCTTGTCACTCGACAGGCCGGACATGGTCGAGTGATAGTAGGTCCAGTGGGGGCACGCTGAGTGCACCCACTGGGTGTAGTCCTCGAGACCGCCGTCGGGTGCTTGCATCGGCGGGGGTCTGATAGAGACAATGTTTGCATGCTTGCTTTCCAATCCTTTGCTTGGCTAAGTTTGTTTGGTTTCTGAGTGAGATGGATGCTCATTACTCGGATGTTCATTACTCGGAAGAATTTTGAACTTAGGTGAAAACTGGTTCGCAACTAAGTTTCCGAGTGAAAGTGTTGCTTGTCACTCGGAACAGCCTTTAACTTAAGCGAGGTCTGACTCGCGGCTATGTCCCCGAGTGAGAGGAGTGCTGGTCACTTGGGAGAGTTTTTAACTTAGACGAAGACTGTTTCGCAGCTAAGTTTCCGAGTGAATGGGATGCTATTCACTCGGCAGGGTTTCTAACTTAGGCGAAAACTTGTTCGCGGCTAAGCCCCCGAGTGAGAGAAGCGCTCGTCACTCGGAAGAGTTTTCAACTTAGGCGATACGGAATCGCAGCTAAGCCCCCGAGTGTGGATGATGTCCTCACTCGGAGTGGTTTTTAACTTAGGCGATACGGAATCGCAGCTAAGCCCCCGAGTGTGGATGATGTCCTCACTCAGAGTGGTTTTTTACTTAGGCGATACGGAATCGCAGCTAAGCCCTCGAGTGTGGATGATGTCCTCACTCGGAGTGGTTTTTAACTTAGGCGATACGGAATCGCAGCTAAGCCCCCGAGTGTGGATGATGTCCTCACTCGGAGTGGTTTTTTACTTAGGCGATACGGAATCGCAGCTAAGCCCCCGAGTGTGGATGATGTCCTCACTCGGAGTGGTTTTTTTAACTTAGTCGAAGTCAGGTTCGTAGCTAAGCCCCCGAGTGTGGAGGATGTCCGCACTCGGAGTAGTTTTTGACTTAGGCGATACGGAGTCGCAGCTAAGCTGAGCGATGGCGCGCGGGGCGGCTGAGTGATGAAGACGTGCCACACGGAGTGGCGATGTGCGGGGCATCCGAGTGAGGTAGACGAGTCCGACTGAGTGGCGATGCGCGGGGCGGCCAAGTCATGTATGTCGAGGAGGCGTCCGACCCAGTGACGGCACGCGGGGCGGCCATGTCCAGTACGTCATCGAGGGGGCGTCCGAACACGTGACGACACGCGGGGCGACCGAGTCGAGCATGTCATCGCGGAGGCATCCGAACAAGTGGAAACACACGAATGATCGTTGTGGCGACCGAGCCTGAGTAGCGACGAAGATGGCGCACAGATGCGTCGAGTGATCGCGAAACCTATGTATGAAAAATAGCACAAGCCAACATAAAAAATTATCAAAGTAATTTGATCTTTGCTGAAATAATTTGTGTAAATAACACCCATAGACACCCGCTGGGTGTGCCAGGTGCTTGTTGGTTCGGAACCAGCAAGGGTCTAAAAGAGTGAAGGATCCGACTGTACTTGTGCAAGTGAAGGATCCGACTGAACTCGCTTGAGTACTGGACCCAAAAGAAGCGGAAGTGAAGTGTTCCGACATAAAAATAAACAATCGAGCGCCGAGGTACACTCGGTGGCATGGCCTCCGAGTGAACGTCATGTGCGACTTCCTCGACACTCGGTAATGCGGAAATAACTATTTAATTGAATGCAGCGTATGAAGAATGACTTAGCTGTCTGACGGCGCAGGAGCGGCGAGTGACGAAGGAGCGTCCAGCTGAGTAACGGTGCGCGGAGCGACCGAGTGACGAAGGAGTGTCCAGCTGAGGGACGGCGCGCGCGGGGCGACCAAGTGACGAAGGAGCGTCCAACGGAGTAACGGTGCGCGGAGCGGCCGAGTGACGAAGGAGCGTCCAGCTGAGTGATGGCGTGCAGAGCGGCTGAGTGTCGAAGGAGCGTCCAGCTGAGTGACGGCACACGGAGAGACCGAGTGTCAAAGGAGCGTCCAACTGAGTGACGGCGCGCGGAGCGACCGAGTGACGAAGGAGCGTCCAGTTGAGTGACGACGCGCGGAGCGGCCAAGTGTCGAAGGAGCGTCCAGCTGAGTGACGGCGCCCGGAGCGACCGAGTGATGAAGGAGCGTCCAGTTGAGTGATGGCGTGCGGAGCGGCCGGGTGATGCTGACGTGCCGCACGGAGTGGCGATGCGCGGGGCATCCGAGTGAAGTAGATGTCTCTGGTTGAATGGCGACGGGGCGGTCAAGTAACGGCGCGCGGGGCAGACGAGTCGAGAATGTTGTCGCGGAGGCGTCCGACCAGGTGACGGCGCACGGGGCGGCCGAGTCCAGCATGTCGTCGAGGAGGCGTCCGAACAAGTGACGGCGCGCGGGGCGACCGAGTCAAGCATGTCGTCGAGAATGGCACACAGAGGCGTCCAGGTAACCTGTGTATGAAAAATAACACAAGCTAATTAACATAAAAAATTCTCGAAGTAATTTGATGTTTGTTGAAATGATTCATGTAAATTACACCCATAGACACCCATTGGGTGTGCCAGGTGCTTGCTGGTCCGGAACCAGCAAGAGTCTAAAGAGTGAAGGATCCGACTGAACTTGTGAAAGTGAAGGATCTGACATCAAGATAAAGAACCCAGCGCTGAAGGTACACTCGGTGGCTTGGCCTCCGAGTGAACATCATGTGCGACTTACTTGACACTCGGTAATGCATAAATAATTATTTAATTGAATGCAAAATGTGAAGAATGACTTGGCTGTCTGACGACGCATGAGCGGCCGAGTGATGAAGACGTGCCACACGGAGTGGCGACGCGCGGGGCGGCCGGGTGACGAAGACGTGTCCCACCGAGTGGCGACGCGCAGAGTGACCGAGTGATGAAGATGTGTCTCCCCGAGTGGCGACTTGCGCTGGGCGGCCGGATGATGAAGGTGTGTCTCACCGAGTGGCGACGCGTGGGCCGGCCGGGAGACGAAGAGGTGTCCCACCGAGTGGCGACGCGCAGAGCGGCCGAGTGATGAACATATGTCTCCCCGAGTGGCGAGGCGCGCGGGGCGGCCAAATGCTATAGACGCATCTGGCGGAGTGGCGATGCGCGGAGCGGCCAAGTCAGTGACAGTGCACGAAGGTGCGGTCGGCTGCGTCACGGACAAGGTAGGAGACGACGATGAGGTGGACAGTGCCGGTTGCCGCCCGCAAAGGTGGAGTCGGCTACATCACGGACGAGGTCAGAGATGACGACGGACAGTCGGTGCCAATGTCCATGCATGGAGTTACAGTTGGCTGTGTCGCGGACGATGTCGATTGTCGTGCTCGAAGGTGTAGTCGACTGCGTCGCGGACGAGGACGGTCGCCGTGCTTGAAGGTGCAGTCGACTGCGTCGCGGACGAGGTCGGAGACGACGACGGGCGGACGGTGCCGGTTGCCGTGCTCGAAGGTGCAGTCGTCTGCGTCGCGGACGAGGTCGGAGACGACGACGGGTGGACGGTGCCGGTTGTCGTGCTCGAAGGTGCAGTCGGCTGCGTCGCGGACGAGGTCGGAGACGACGACGGCACGGACGATGCCCGTGGCTGCATGGTGCAGCCAATCATCGGAGTAACTGCGGTGTTAATCCTCTTGAAAGTGAGGTAGACGTGTTCAATTGATGGCAATGTGCAGGGTGGCAGACTGATGTAGATGCATCCGAGTGACGGCACACGAGGCGGCCAAGTGCCTGCACATTAGTCATCTCGATGGAAATGCCATTGCAATAAACCTGGATGTTTTAGTTGTCCGAGTGATGGGCCGTCAGCTGTCAGAACAGCTAACTGAGTGACCATACAAGTTAGCATGTATAGCCACCATTGTTTGTGCTGAACAAGAAATGCCCCTGCATTGATGCTAATTGGCTGGATTAAGGGCTGGGTGGTTATACATGCATGCATGCACAAGTTAATTGGCGTGGAACGGTGGAAACCGAAAAGGTAAGCAATTAACTTGTGCAAGGAAAGGAAGTAATTACTCCACGCATTTGTCCTTACCATGACAAGCGTTGGAGATTCCTCACCAATTAGATGATTAATTAGGCGGCCGATCAACTCTTCCCAGAGTTATGAGGCCCACACCCTTTCATTACTTTTCCTGCATGCAATGAATCAAGGAGGAGGCGGATGAGATCAAACCGGTCAGCGCCCGAGGCGCACGGGTGCGTTGTGCTCGTGTGCGCTCAACGCACAGGACGAGCGGCTGGCGAGGCCGTTTCCCCCGACGCCAAACAGCAGCGGGATTTGGGGACGACGCTGGAAGAGGTGCCCTGTGAGGGAGTTGCGGGCCGGCGCAGCCAAAGGCGAGGCCACCGCGAGCTCTCAAGGTCGCATTTCTGTTCGGGGAGCCGGAGCTGTGCGCCGGTGGGAGTCGTGCTTCGACGCCCGCGGAGCTGCGCCGAGGAACCAGGTCGGGCGTTTGCGGCTGCGTGTGTGTGGGCGCTCGGCGACGGTGGCGTAGATGAGGCCGGAGATGACGACGGGCGCGCGGCGGCGCTTCTTCATCCGCGAGCCGAGCTGCCAACTTATTTTGTCCTCTCGTAGATGGTATGATGGACTCCAATTAGTCCAATATTTGCTGATGATTGTTTGATCTTCAGGAGATCATCCCAAAAGAGACTGGGTAGGTGAAGATTGAAGAAAATACCATTTGCATCATGGCTCGATAAACGACATTCCCCACGGTGGGCGCCAACTGTCGTGGGAACGATCCCGACAATAGAGAGGGGCATGATAACGGAGCATGATCTATCAAGATGCAAATGGGTGACACTAGTGTTTTAGCGAGTTCGGGCCTCCCGCAGTGGAGATAACAGCCCTACGTCTCGTGCTCCGGAGAGGCTTCTGTTGTGTGGAATGTATGAGTTACAGGGAGTGTGACCCTATGTGCTAGAGGGGAGGGGTGGCTTATATAGAGTGCGCTGCCCCTCATGAATACCTGGCAACCAAGGGTTCGGTCATGATAATACAGGTGAACGTTACTGATAACGTATGTAATAAATGCTACTTATGGCGACCAGTCGAATGCCTGCCCGTTGGCCTCCCTGGAGTGGCTCCTGGTCTTCTGCGGTCGACTGACTTCTGGTTCTTCCGAGTGAAAGGCGGCTATCGAATGGAGGGAGAAACCTCCGAGTGGATTTTCTGTCGAGTGACTCATGCGTCATGATGATTTCAGTCGGAGTCTTCCTTGTAATCTTGTAATCTTTAAGTTCTCCAATGTGGTGTCCTTAGGTAGGGTATGTAGGTCAGGCTTAAGACCCTACCCTAGGTACATATCCCCATCAGTTACCACTTTTACATAAAGCATTAAATGTTGTCACATACTATGAGATGCTTTAACTCAAGTCTTAGAGTAAAGCTCCCCCTTGATGTGACATCCCCCCATAGGAGGGATAAACTAACCTTGGGTTTTGTCGTAGAAGACTTCATGTTGGTGAGGTAGTGGTGGATGCTCAAGGTTGGTGAAGATCACCATGAGTTGGGAGCATCCTTGTTGTTTCCTTACTCTTCTCACCTACATGGGTTAGTCAAATACAAGGATATCTATGAACATGGAGTGCAAAGCATGTGTGATGATGTCCATGGATTTGTTGATTACCTTATCCCTTGCTTATCTTTCAGGGAATGTGTGACTCCTTGAACTATTGCATAGAGTTGATGTTGATTGCAACTAGTTCTTGCCAATAATGAATGTAAGTGAATTTCATTGGCGGAGTCACCCCTCAAGAACTCTCTAGTTTTTCTTCTTGAGGACCCACATCAACTTGATGGGGATCCTTGGTGTTGAAGTAGCCCTTGTAGAAGTTGAGCTTGAAGTAGCCTTGGGAACCCACTCCACCAAAGCTTGGGATTCATCTTCATACGAGTCAATGTCCTCTTGAAGCTTGTTTTTGCCCTTGAGCTTGTGGTCTTGTGGTGGAAGGTCATCTTGAGTATTTGTTCCCTTGGGAGGAGTATTTTCATACTTCTCCTTTTGAGGAACGAACTTGGGCTTGGGGTAATGACCTTCTTCCCATTCAACTCCATTGGCGTTGAAGTAGCCAATGCCATGGTTCTTCCGGTATCCTCCGTGCTTGCGTACAATTTCCTCAAATTGCTTACACCCGGCAAGACTCTTGTAGATACCTTTCTCTATAATTCCTTTCAATAAAGCATTTTCTTGCTCAAGTGTAACTTGGCTAAGAGAATCATCATTAGTGGAATCAATAGAACTACTAGAAGCAACATCATTAGGTTTAGAACTTTTATTGTTGCTACTAGATGAAGAAACTTTCTTGCCTTTGTTACTAGTTTGTCTAGGTTTAACTTGTGGCATAAATGTAGACAAGAGTAATCGTTTGGCTAGATAAGATGAAGTCTTCTTTCGGAGATCGTTATTGATAGCTTTAAGAAACTCATGCTCTTGCTCCAAGGTGAGCTTCTCGAAGCGTAGCTTCTCATGAGTCCTTACAAGCTCTCTATGATCTTCGAGAGTAGATTCATGGGCTAACTTAAGAGTGTTTAGCTCTTTAGTTAGTTGTTCTATTTTCATCTTATCATCATCAAATGACTTATCTTGACTAGCATGAGAATTATCAAGTTCATTTTGACTAACATCACTAGTTTCATCAAAGTGCAAGTCATCATCACAAAGTAAATCATCTTCATCACTATTGAAATCAAGATACTCGGGGTGTGATACCTTGGGGCCTTTAGCCATGAAGCAACTTCCACTCTCTTCATTTGGTTAATCAAATAGATCATAGGAGTTGGTAGTCACTAGTGAAAGTCCGGCAACACCTTCATCTTGACTATAGTCGGAGTTGGAGTGATAGCTTCTCTCGGAGTTGTTGTCGGAGTCGGAGCCGGAAACCCATTCACCAACATGAGCTTGATGTCTTCTTCTTGTCTAGCCCTTGGTGTACTTGTCCTTCTTCTCCGAATCCCTACTTCTCCTTGAGGGTTTTCATTCATAACGATCATCTCTACTCCTTCTCTCTCTTTGAGGTGATTCATTCCTTGAGCTTCGTCTTCTAGGTGACTCTTCTCTTCGTTTGAAGGGAGCCGTGCACTCATTGGAGTAGTGTCTGGGCTTCCCACAATTGTAGCAATTGCGGTCAAGACTTGACGAACGCTTCTCTTCATATCTTGAGTTGGAGCTTCGTTCTTTGCCTCTATTCTTGTAGAACTTGTTGAATTTCTTGACCATGAGGCTTATCTCTTCATTGGTGACAAGGTTGTCGCTTGAAGTTGCGGGAGCATCACTTGTGGCTTTGTAAGCACCGCTAGACTTGTTGTGAAGCTCTTCTTTGTCTTTGAGTGTCATCTCATGAGCAACAATCCTTCCAATGACTTCCGTAGGCTTGAGATCTTTGTAGTTGGGCATCATTTGGATCAATGTGCACACGGTGTCGTATCTCTCATCCAAAGCTCTAAGTATCTTCTTGATGATGAATTTGTCGGTCATTTCTTCGCTTCCTAAGCCGGCAATCTCATTGGTGATGAGAGCTAGCCTAGAGTACATCTCCGTAACTCCTTCACCATCCTTCATCTTGAACTTGTCAAGCTGACTTTGAAGAACATCCAACTTGGATTCTCTCACGGACTCGGTTCCTTCGTGCATATCAACCAAAGTATCCCAAATCTCTTTTGCATTCTCAAGATGGCTGATTTTGTTGAATTCTTCGGGGCATAGGCAATTGAAGAGAATGTCGCATGCTAAGCGTTGTATTGCAACATCTTCAATTCTTCTGCGGTCGCTTCACGATCCGGTTCCTTTCCATCACCAAAGAATTCACCTTGCAAGCCAACACGAACAACAGCCCATACGGCGGGGTTATGACCAAGAATATGCATTTTTATTTTGTGCTTCCAACTAGCAAAATTAGTGCCATCAAAGTATGGACCCTAACGGTGATAATTTCCGATCACTAGACGCCATACTCTCCTAGGTTGTGAGACCAATGCAATGGAGACCAGAGCTCTGATACCACTTGTAGGACCGAAAGTATGTCTAGAGGGGGGGGTGATTAGACTACTTGACCAAATAAAAATTCTACCTTTTCCCAATTTTAAGTGTTGGCAAATTTTAGCAATGATAGCAAGTCAAGTACACCCTACACATGCATGTCTAAGAGTATAGCAACGGAAAGTAACAACAAGCATGTATAATAGAGGGTAGGAAGGAAGATCAAACACAATTTGTAGACACGAAGATTTTTCCTGTGGTTCTGATAGGTGGTGCTATCGTACGTCCACGTTTATGGAGTCTTCAACCCATGGAGGGTAACGGTCACGAGAGTCCACGGAGGGCTCCACCCATAAGGGTCCACGATGTAGCAACCTTGACTATTCCATAACGGCTTCCGTCCACGAAGGACTAGCCTCACTATGGGAATATCTTCACGAAGTAGGCGATCTCCTTGCCCGTACAAACTTCTTGGTTCAACTCCACAACACGAAGTAGGAGGCTCCCAAGCGACACCTAACCAATCTAGGAGGCACCACCCTCCAAAAGGTAATAGGCTCGGCAATGTCGATGAACTCCTTGCTCTTGTGCTTCAAGATGATAGACTCCTCAACACACAATCACTCTCTCACAGATTTGGCTATGGTGGAAGAGATTAATTTGGTGGAAAGCAACTTCGGGAGGCTAGAGATCAAGATTCATATCGATGGAGTGGAATAGCTTGATATCAACCCAAGGGTAGGTGGCTCTCTCTCAGAAAATATGATGGGCAAGTATGGAATAGTTCTGAGTGCTTCTCTTTCGAGTGGGTGGTGGTGAAGGGGTATATATAGGCATCCCCAAAAATCCAACCGTTACACCTAAAGTGACCAACTCGGTGACACCGATGAGTGAATCTCGGTGGTACCGAAGTGATCAAAAGGTGACAACTTTTGAATCTCGGTGAGACCGATATATAAATCTCAGCGGTACCGATAAGGTGACCAACGGACAGATTGCGCAACTTGGTGATGCCGATCCAACAAATTCGGTGGTACCGATTTTGTGAATCGAGGTAACAGAAAGTTGGCAACCCAAACTCGGTGGCACGGAAGTGTAATCGGTTGCACCGATGTGCTAGGGTTTGGCATGGGTCTGTCTGAGTTTGGGAATCAGTGGCACCGAGTGGAAATTGTTTGTTGCACCGATTTTGGATATTTGACTTTGGACAGACTTTTGTGGAAGAGCTTGTGGGTGTTTTTGGTGACTATCACTTGTGCACGTATGAGCATTTTGTTCACCAACAGTACCTTACCCCCTTTTAATAGTATTGGCTTTCCTATGGACTCAAAGTGATTTCTCAAAAAGCAAAATGTAGAGTCCTCTTGCTTGAAACTTTGCCAATCTATTTCCTTGCATCTTGGGGTTATCCACAATCCTTTTGCCATCCCTATCATTGAACTTTTCCTGAAATATGCTTAGTGGAAACATTAGTTCAATGACATATATGTTGTTATTAATTACCAAAACCACCAAGGGAGCAAATGTGCTTTCAAATACTCCGACGCTCCTTTGAAGAAAAGGTTCAACTAGCGACCAAAGAGTCCATCCCAAGAGGAAAGTGCCGAAGTAAAACGCCTAGCCGCCCAAGTGAGGCTACTAGCTCACAGTAAGTTAACCATCATCGACGTGATGGCAACCGTCATTGCTCGATGCGTTCATCCCCTTCAGCAAAGGATACACCCCCTTTGCGTTACAACAGAACAAGTGACACCACCCATTCGCAACGGCAGGATCCTGCCAATCAGACGGCTATGGCGGTCATACTGGCCGATCTTTTCAAAGGAGAAAAGGAAGATTTTGCTCGACTGTCAGCCAAGGACGGCTATTCGAGTCATAACCCCATCGAATGGGTAAGCCCTTGGCTTTGTGTTCTGAGTTTGGATAGTTATGTATAATCCTGCTGATCGAAACTTTCAATCTATCCGAACAGAGTTGGAGGTGCTGGGTCGAGACAGTCAGTTGTCCGGCGCCTCAACCAAAGAGTTATTCTCACGACGACGATCCCGGATTCCATGACGATCCGGAGCTATCAATTGAATATGGGGACGGGGTCTTTTACCAGGAGAGCCTTGACGGCTCCAAGGTGGATCTTCTAGCCGATCACCCCGGACTACTTCCTTCTTCCATGACTGGTAAAAAGAAGGTCTCTTCCCGTAAAGGGCGAGCGACCCCTGCCAACCCAAGTGTGCCGATCTCTACTCCCAAGGGTCGTCGATCCATGCGTCGAACGTCGTCTACGGCAACAGGGGCCGTACCGAGCAACAACAGGAATCCTCATCGTGAGCCAATCGCGGGGACCACCTCGACCGTGCACTCAACCAAGAGGTACTTTATTTAACCGTTTAGTTCGGCTATTGTCATGATTGCAACAAGTACTCACAAAATCTCGTGTCGAAATATTCAGGAGACGAGTACAGCCACCTTCTTCCGGGAATGTCGCCGAAGCGCCAAGCAACCATCATGAATCAAGGTGTTTTGCTCAGGCTGAACTTAACGCGGAGGCCCCTGTGACGGATCAGCTCCCTGAAGATTCCGAGGACGTCTCGGTCACTAACTCCGAGGTAGAGAGTGCGATGAATCACCGGCGGCGAAAGGAAGCCCTGCGACACCAAGCATTTTCCGATCAAGAGTTTAATGCCCTAAGTTCGATGGACGCATACATCGGAGCTGCCCGAACTGCGCTTGAGGGAGCCGCCAAACTGATAACGTCCAGCCTAGAGGTGAGTAATCGGTTTTGACAACCGAACACAAATATTAATCCAGTAGCCCCCGAGCCTTGATTTGGTCGGAACGGCCGAGTTAAGGATCTGAATATTGTTTTATTTATAATGTAGGTTTCAAGGTAGCAAAATGAGAAGCTGGCCAAGGAACTCGAGGATAGCCGAACATAGGTACAAGCCGTGAAGGCCGAGCTTGAGCAAGTGAAGAATTTCACCCGAGAGGCGCACGGTGAGTATGTCAATTTGCCGAATTATTCGACATTCCCATACTGATGAGAGAGTACTTTATAGCAGCTGAGTCCATAGGGCAGTTGCAGAAACATTTGGATACAGCCCGAGAATCTCAGAGGTATGCTGAATCTCAGCATGAGGCTGGCCGCCGTGTGTTGACCCGAAGTCTTGAGGAAAAGAACCAGCTTAAGGCGGAAAACCAGTGGCAAGCCGAAGAACTTGAGAGTTTGAAATCTCAATTGGCTCAAGCCCAAGAAGAGAACCAGAGATTACAGAGGGGCATGTTATGTAAGTGCACTTATATCTTCGTAATTCCGAAAAGTACCTTTACTATATCAAGTATAAGGGACATGCTTCGTCTCGTGTCTAGGTATCCTGAGCGGGCGGCTCGAGGAAGAAATTGGATCATTCCAAGGGATCCTACTGAAGGAACTGTCCGTCATACATGAGCGGGCTCGAAGAGCCATGAGGAGCATGACCAAAGCGCTTTGGCCTGCCGAGACGCCTCCGGAAGGGATGTCCGAACTGGCTGATTGGTTTCAAAGAGCCCGACGTCATTTTGAGTTATGGAAGACATCGGCTTCTCGAGAGTTAGCGCGGGAGGCGTGGGCAATGGTCAAGACCCGCTTTACCAAACTGAACCCAGAGCATATGGCTCGGGTTGGGCCGGTAGGGCCGGATGGGCAAGAAGTGCCACTTCATTTGGTTTACGACCAAGTGATGCCCGCCGCTCGTATTTTGCAAGAAGATTGCACCCTGGATACCTTAATAGATAATCTTGACCAGTAGCCAGGTGTTTGATTCTATGTAACTATGTACTTTAAATCAAAAACTGCTCCGTCTATGCTGTAAACATTGTCTTAACCGGCCATCGGCTTCGACCTCCCTCCCTAAGAGATTGGGAGTGTTCCGTATTGAATGTCCTTTGATAAAAGGAACTTATTTCGGGGAACCAGACAATCCGGCCATTCGGTGTGAACAGACAGAACGTGCATAGGGAGATATGGTTATATTACTGCTTAACGTAAGAAACATCTTCCGAAGAAAATAGTCCCTCTACCGGTACCTTCCTTCAGCTTGCTACGTAGATCGTAGATATCGTGGCCGTATACTACTAGTATGCGGATAATGGCTTCTTTGGGAAAATAATCCCCGGTAATGGTGATAAGCACCACAAGTTTTTTACTTCCGTTGTAGCCGACCAATTTTCTTCTTAAGATAGCTAGCTTTCGGCTTCACCCGTCTGAGGTACGTACCCGGATGATCCAGTCGTAACAATCATAGAGGTGCTCCCTTTACCCTCTAGCCGAACAATCGAGAATGTAGATGGTAAGCACAGGAACGAGGCAACCCAGCTTGGCCAAAATCTTAGGTCCAATTGATGCGTATAATGGCTTAAAAACGATAAGGGAAGTGTGCTTGCACCATACATGTGAATCAGTGCGCGGAATATATAATAATTGGCTTCAAGAAGAAGCCCCCAGGTGTTTTTTCGGATAGGACATTTGAAGATGTATGCCGAAAAACTTAACGCAAGCTCGGTTTAGCCGAACATATGTTGGGAAATGATATCTAATCCTGTAAAGCTAAAAGGAAAGGGAAGGAATACAAAAGAGAAAAAGGAAAAAGAAAACGAAAGGTAATAAATATGACGACACCGGTCTAACCATAAAAGCGCCAAAGACGAACTGCGTTCCATGGGTTTGGTTCGAGGCGATTGTCCGGCGGGTTGCGGAGGCGATAAGCCCCTCCTGTAAGTACTTCGTCAATTATGAAAGGGCCCTCCCACTTGGGATTGAGTTTATGCTTCTCCTTCTCTGGGAGTCGTAAGACGAGTTCGCCCACATTATATGCCTTCGCTCTAACCTCCCTGATTTGGTAGCGCCGAGCCTGCTGTTGATAGAAAGTAGAGCAGGCCCGAGCTATATCGCGCTCCCCTTCCAAAGCGTCTAAGTCGTCCTGCCGATCTAACTCGGCCTCCTTTTATTCGTACATGCGCACCCTAGGTGCGTCGTGAATGATATCGCAGGGAGACTGCTTCTGCCCCGTAGACCATGAAAAACGGTGTGTATCCCGTTGATCGATTCTGGGTGGTACGCAGACCCCACAGAACGGAGTCAAGCTCCTCTTCCCAATTGCAGTCAGATTCATGAAGTGATCGGACCAGACGTGGTTTGATGCCACTCATGAATAGGCCGTTGGCCCGTTCGACTTGTCCATTGGTCTGCGGGTGATACACCGAGGCGTAATCGAGCTTGATGCCCATGTTTGCGCACTGGTCCTTCACCTCCTGGGCGGTGAAATTGGATCCATTGTCCGTTATTATGTTGTGCGGGACACCATAACGGTGTACCAGAACGGATATAAAGTCGACTACCGGTCCGGACTTAGCTGATTTTACTGGTTTTGCTTCGATCCATTTGGTGAACTTGTCGACCATGACCAGTCGATATTTATTTTTCGTGGTCCCCCCTTTAAGTGGTCCGACCATATCTAGCCCCCAAACCGCGAAAGGCCAGGTGATCGGAATAGTCCGAAGAGCTATCGGGGGGCATGTGGCTTTGATTTGCGAATAGTTGACATCCAACAAAATGTTGGACGAGTGCTTGGGCGTCCGCTCGAGCGGTGGGCCAAAAGAATCCGGCTCGAAAGGCCTTGCTTACTAAGGCCTGTGCGGCGTGGTGGCCGCCCATGCCTGCATGGACTTCGGCCAAAAGCAGCCTTCCTTCTTCCTCAGATATGCACCGTTGGAGTATCCCGGTAGTGCTTTTCTTATATAACTCACCCTCGTGGACCTTATAGGCCTTGGATCGCCGAATTATGTGTCTTGCCTCCGTCTGGGTTGCTTCTAGTCCAAGAAAATCTTTCCGGAGATTTTATTCCGTTTGGACTCCGTTTAATATTCCTTATCTGCAATACTCAAAAAC
Source organism: Elymus sibiricus (assembly GCA_039707655.1). Classification (NCBI taxonomy): domain Eukaryota; kingdom Viridiplantae; phylum Streptophyta; class Magnoliopsida; order Poales; family Poaceae; genus Elymus; species Elymus sibiricus. The sequence goes on from CM077667.1 coordinate 477,641,388, forward strand.
ATGAAAAAAAACAAAAACTGGCACTAGGCGCTAGATTAATAGGTTAGTCCCAAAAAAATATAAAATAGCATATTAATCCATATAAAACATCCAAAACAGATAATATAATAGCATGGAACAGTCGAAAATTATAGATACGTTGGAGACGTATCAGTGGGACCTGCTGCCTCTGCGTTAAGGCGTCGGGGCCTGCGGGCTCTTCCATGAGAGCTGAGAGCTTCGTTAAAACGAGATCTCCCCGGGAGTCGGCGACGAACTCAAGGTTCCCGAATCTGACTTCCTGATCGGGGATGAAACTTCCGACCTGGCCAAGATGGCCGGCCGGATCGGCATGCGATACAATGCTGCCGAACGCGAAAATCTAACCAGGAACGAAAACGTCCTTGCTGCGGACATCATCGCTGATGATAAGGCGAGCCATCGATTCCTCTAGCGATCGTGCAGCGGAACTCTCAATGAAAGCACCAATGTCGGTGTCAAAACCGTCGGATCTCGGGTAGGGGGTCCCGAGCCGTGGATCTAGAATCGATGGGTAATAGGGGACGAAGGAAACGATGTTTACCCAGGTTCAAGCCCTCCTATGGAGGTAAAAACCTACGTCCTCCTTGGTTGTATTGATGTGTATGAAGATTAGAGAGTCGATCTACCTCGAGATCAAGTAGCTAAACCCTAGATGAGTTCACCTACCTCTACGAACTAAACCCTTTGGCTTATATAGACACCAGGGGCCCCTAGGGTTACACATAGTCGGTTGCCTATCGAAGGAATAAACATGCCTATTCTATCATCTTAAGCTTGAAGGGCACGCCACGGCTCCTGAGATTTCCCCCTGGTTACGGGGTATTCGGTCAGTCCGATCTTCCAATGAGTGGCCCATGAGTCCGGCCCATAAAGAATAGGACGGGAGTCTGAGGACCCCTTAATCACGAACTCCCTCACCCCACCCCCCCGCCCATAGGGGTTCCGAACAGTGGCGTGGTGGACGCCCTCTCCGTCCGCACCAACGAACCCAGGATCACGAGTTTCGGATACGGCTGCGGAGCCGGAGCGGCCGGCATCACTTAGTGCAGAACAGGGAGGGCGCGCGAAGGGCCGCTATCAGGTGGACCCCCGAGTTCATGAGCCGGCAACCCCCGCTCTTGGATGCAGTTGCCGCCGGCGTTGATGTGGGTGAGGGGATGACACGGCGGCGGGTGAGCCATCGGAGGAGAGCAAGGGGTGGTAAGGAGAGTAAGGAAGATTGGTGCGAATGTAGCGTGGGCTGTGACACGCGAGAGAGCAAGAGAGAGAGAGGGATGGGAGTTATGAGATGTCCTGTCCGTCTCCCGTGCTCTCCGAGGCATGCAGCCAAGAGCCACGTGTGGCTGTGTTGAGCCTGGTTGCAAAGAAACTATAAATTCGGCCGTCGCGTGCGGACCTGGCCGAAGATTGCTTTAAGTCCCGTACGGCCCGAGAAGTAGATGCAGCCCAGGAAACTGAACAAATGTTTTCCTTCTCGTGCGGGCCTGGTTGGGGCTAATGTCAGGCAACCAAACACGCCCTTGGGTTCTTTGTATATGACATAGGGTTCTTCACCTGAGCAGGGACGGCGGGAGTTGTAAGCGTATGTACTAATACGACCAAGATTTTGTGAGTGCAAAATCAAATGCATGAGCGTGAACCTTGGTATGTCTCTCATCTATGTTCTATGAATTAATTCATATACAATTTGTACACGCGCCCTTGTGTTTTTTCTCTTCAGCATAATTGTTTTTCACATTTAGATAACATGAATCTTAACAAATTATCAACCATATTTCTGTCAATGCTTGAAATGTTATATATGGATCTTCACAAATTACATGCCATATTTTTTATATGTATCTTCACAACTATCATCCATGTTTTGCTGGAAAAGATGTATATGTTTATTTTCCATGTTTATCTTGTGTTCTCTTCTTTAAGTGATTGAATCGTATTAGAGATAAGGAGTGTGTTGGAAGGGGGAGCAAGATTACCCAAGGGGACTGCATCTAAAGGGCAAGTAAGTTCAGTTCTTTGCTGATTTCTACGTGCTACATATATCTATAATAAGATCCTATATTCCAATGTTTTTTTATTGTTAATATTCATTGAATTAGCTCTTAACAGAGAGAAACTAATCTTTGAAAGTTGTAGTGAATGCTGTAAGATGAAAAAATGAGGCTCAGATCTTTTTTCCGAAACAGAGGCAATAGCTTTACCTCGTCTCATTAAATAAGAAGGAGAAGAATGAGTTTTTTGGAGTTCTTCTTCTTCTTCTTCTTCATGGATCTAGGATGGGTTTCAGGCGGCAGCCTGGGATAGGAAGGATGGATGTCATTTTATCATTTGTTTTTGTCCGTAGTCGGACCCTGCTCTTCTGTATGATGTTTGAATATGTTGTTGTATTGATGTGATATTGATGTAGCTTGTGGCGAGTGTAAGCCAATTCCATATACTCATCTCTTCTTTACATGTACTTGTAATGATATCCAATCTTGCGAAACGACGAGATGCGCTTCTATCCCTGTCGAGGCCCTCGTGCCAAAATAAGGATAGGGTCGCATCTTGGGCGTGACAAGTTTGCAAAACAGCGAGCTTAGGTATTTTAAACATGGATGAAAACGTCATATTATTAAACTACACATTTTTCTGAGCATTTTCAAACCATGGCAAAACCTGTAATAATGCAATGGCATGATTAATTGATAAATTCGCCGAAGGAAAAAAATAAACGCATGGGCTAAATCTGAATCTGGGCGCCGGTTAGCTAACATGCACACAGGTGGGGGATGGCTCACCAGCGTGGCCTTGGGCCGTGGTGCTGTGGCTCGGCTGGGCCTTGGCCGGCTCGGGTCAGGCACAGAGCTGGGCCATACGGGGCGGCTGGGCCCTGGGGAGGCGCAGCCCACGCAGGCGACAGGGGGGCGACGCGGTCCAAGCTCGAGGCTCGGTCAACGGGCGAGCGGATCGAGCCGTGCGCGTTCGTCGTCCTCCTCCCTGAATGAACGCGGGAGACGGGGACAACGGTCGGCGATGTGGCTCCTCCGGCGATGGCATCGAGCGCGGAGGCCAGGAACGGACGCGGGGAGGCACCAGGGTCTAGATCCGGCGAAGGCAATGCTGCGGCGGCTTGGGCGCACGACGGCGCGGCGGGAGACGACCTGGAGGTCACCGGTGGCGCCTTGGCGGCTGCTGGCATGAGGAGGCTGGGCGACGGGGCTCTGGTGGCTGGCAGGGGCGGCGCGAGGTGCGGCTCTGTGGGAGCTGGCGGCGACGCGTGCGCGGTGAGCTCGTCCGGGCCTAGATGGGCTCGGCGGGCTGGCCCCGGGCCCGGGCGGGCTGCGGCTGGAGGTAGGAGGAGCATCGCCAAGTGGCAGCGTGGCTATGGACGGGCACGGAAATCGATGCAAACGGCTAGGGTTTCCTGATCTGGAGGGCTTGCCCTTCCTTTTATAGGCAGGGACTGATTTGGGGGGCTAGGGTTAGCTACTTTAGGCGTTTTTGGAGCCGTTCGATCCGATCGTACGGCTCCGGTCGGGATGGGTGGAGTAGGTGGGCTAGGTGGCTGTGAAGATGGGCTTGGCTGAGATGAGAGAGAGAGAAAGTGGCCCGGCACCGAGTTTTTTTTTAATAAACCGAAAATGTCCGATAAAATACCGATGACGGTACCGCTACGGTCAACCGTTCGGGTATCAAACGAACCCCGATTGCGACGAAAATTGGCAGGCGGTCTACCTACAATATAAAAAGACCGCACGCCAAGTTTTGACCCAATCCGAGAATATTTAAAACGCACTTTTGAAAACAAGAACTTCTGATGCCGCGGGCGCGTGCGTGTGTGGTTGGGCTCGAAACGGACAACGACACGAACGGAGAGAACCGGCAGCTACGAACGGATGCACGTTTTTGAAAAATGATGACAATGCTATGCAGATGATGCGAATGATGCGATGTTGAATGCGACAATGAAACGAATCACAAGATAACAGCGGCATAAAGGGGAATCTTCTGGAGCGTCGGTCTCGGGCTGTCACAACTCTCCTCCACGTACAAGAGATCTCGCCCCGAGATCTTAGAATGAGAAGGGGAAGAGGAAGACGAACGGAAGAGGTAAAGCTTAGTTGCTTCTTTGACCACCGAGTGAAACCATAAAAACATGAAGGTTGGAAGAGTTGAAGAATGATATGAGTAACAAGCAAGAATTCAAAAGAAATTTCGGCAGCACTTCGGTAGGATAGAGAGGCAAAATTGATAATATGGAAGGAACTTGAAAAGATGACACAACCTCCGGTTAAATGGATAAGCAAGAGAGCACATGATCTTGATAAAACAAGATAATGGATGAAAGAGAGCAACATCACAAAGCCTCTGGAACAAAAGAATAGAAACTAGAGCATTGGAAAGAAAAGAACGGAGAAGAATGACAACTCCTACCTCAACTGAATTAGGAAAGCACTCTTACACTGAAGGATTGAATGGAGTTGTTGAAAATTCAACAACGAAATGAATAAGCTTGTTGTGGGCTTATGGAAAAAATACCAACCTAATGAGGTGACAACCGGCCATAAACGGAAACAATTTATTGGTTGGAAGCAACAAGAGATGAAAGCTTCTTTCAACAAGAGGATACATTGAGAACTTGGATCATTCATAAACACCATGATAGCAACGATCTTTAGGAAGTGCTTTAGGTGAAATCCAATCCAAGATAACTCTAAGAAAGGAATGATGGATTTAATTATCTCACTCTAGATAATTCTCTTCGAGACTCCTCATGAATCCAGAATGCTATAATACCATCTCAAAAGATAAGGCAGACAGAATTGCACTTTGAAATGCAAGATAAGAATACTTGAGAAACTACCACAAGAATCTTGAAGAACACCTTGACAAGGAATTACATCCTTAACAAACCACCATGAAGAACCTCCGTATACGAAAGAATGAACAACACAAAAGAAGGTTGAAAAGGATAGACTATGACGTTGCAAGATTTAGATGAAGCTTCGCGATGAGATACTTGAGAACAACTTGGACTCCGGAAAAGAGAAGACGAAACACTTAGAACCATGAATTGATATCATGAACAACTCTGGAAGAAGGATTGACATGATTGATCAAACAAGAATAAGACTTATGTTATGCCTATCCTTCATCAAGTTAAATTAATGACAAACAACGGATTAACATACCACTTATTCTTCTTGAAAGGATTAGGGAGAGATAAGAGCACAAACTTGAAGAAGTCTTCAACAAAACACCGGAATAATTGGGAGACGACGAAGAGACAACAATTGAGAAGAATTTGAGGATGAAAGCTGAAAGCTGAGAATGAAGAAATCTTCTAAAATGATGGCCTTCGGAGGATCGAGAAATGAAAACAACTCTGAAATGCTCCGGATAGATATGGAAAGAATTAAACATGATCTAAAACAATTGAAAGGATAGCACCAAGCTTAAACCATGAATCTCCGAGAATGGAACAAGATTTAAGAGAAACTCTCCTTCGGTCTTTAAAGCTGAGAATGATGACGAGAAACACCACCAAGAATTACCGAGACACTCCGAAATAGTGGATAAGGAAGGTTGAGCCAACGAAGAATTTTGTTTTTTGGAGCGATCTTGCAGAAGGAATATGACTGATGGAATACATTCTTACGTCATATTGAAAGAGCTTGAGATCTCCGGGAAAGATTAGAAGAGTCGGGTAAGATCCTGGGAAAAAATCTGTGGGTTATGAGCCCACTCAAAGAGAACACCGTTGAAGCGGTTGATTAGAAAGAGAGATTGCACCGGTACAATTGAAAACTTGATGAGGTGAGAACCTCGAAATATTTAAAGGATTGAATGAAAAGACGAGCTTCTAAGATATCTTCAACACTCCGGATAGAATAGAGAGATGAATAAGCAGGAGAGGCTTGGATAAGAATTCCAACATGGGAAGCCTTGGACAATGATATGAAGAACACCGAGAGCTGAATTGAATCCACTGGAGAAGAAAAAAACAAGAACAAGAATGATGACATTGAAACTCCTGAGCATCATCACAAAGAATCACCGGATACATCACGGAAGAGAAGATAGCGGAAGCAACACATGAATAGAAAGGCACTTGAATGAGAATTTAATTATAGACGAAAATGGGCGTGAGGGTGGGGAAACAAAGACAACTTGGAACGAATGAAACGAACTCCAGAAGAATAAGAGGATAGATCTTGCAAAAGTTGGAAGGGATTGAATCATCTTGAAGAGAAGCACACCGGTTGGAAAGAAATTGACATGACAACTTTGGTTGAACAAAGGATTAGCATTCCCATAAAAATATTAGAATACCATTTAGAAAAGATATGAATTCACAACTTGACATCGAAGCAACTTGAATTACCATACTCCAACAAAACAAAGGATGAGGCTCCTGAAACAAGCCGGAAACAAATTCATGAAAGAGATGCCGTCCGATATTTTCGTGGTAAGGCTCGCACGGGCTCGATCGTACATTGGATTGTCATATTGAAATGACGCTCGAATATGCTCCCTAGGCGTACCGAACTACAAGGCTTGACGAAGCATATCTGATGACATATATCGAGACTGTCCTCTGTAAGAAAGACCGTGAACAAATGAATCCATTAGATGTCGAACCCCAACCTCACATCATGCATTTGTTGGAATATACGCCTAGGTAACTACTTGAATTCCCACCTAAGAACTCCCGAAATCTTCTGGTTATGCAATCGGGTACACGGATACACGGAGTTTTACATGATCACTCAACTCCTAACAGTAATACTACTCTCCAGTGTATCACATCCCTCAACACACAACCAAAGGTCTCGGAAACTAATCTACCTCAGACACTCGTAATCACAACGATACTAAGTATGGCAGTACATCCGAACTCTCTCTCCACCAGTACTGGGGATGCCGGACTCCTCTCGCCACTACCTGTATTGAAGCAATTTCGAATATCCTCCGTCCTGAGATACTAAGGAAACTGAATGATAAAGATGTGCACAAGAATCCCCTGGAGCTCAACTCCCCGAAAGAAATCAAGTCAAACAGGAGGCACCAAGACAAAACTCCGTCACATCGGCATCATATAGTTTCCAAAATACCCGCGTGATCCTAAAAAAATTTTGAGCGAGAAGAGGAGTAGAATGAAAATTCCTAAGTCGAATACCTCACCAGAGTATAGAAGAGGAGTAAAAGAATCCTACCCTCCGATATAACTAGACTCAAAATAGTTTTTTTTACTAGACTCGACTCGGCCAAGTTCGATCAATCAAGGAGGCTCCTAGGTCGGTACAGGCTCTGATACCAACTTGTCACGCCCAAGATGCGACCCTATCCTTATTTTGGCACGAGGGCCTCGACAGGGATAGAAGCGCATCTCGTCGTTTCGCAAGAATGGATATCATTAGAAATACATGTAAAGAAGAGATGAGTATATGGAATTGGCTTACACTCGCCACAAGCTACATCAATATCACATCAATACAACAACATATTCAAACATCATACAGAAGAGCAGGGTCCGAGTACGGACGAAAACAAACGATAAAATGACATCCATCCTTGCTATCCCAGGCTGCCGCCTGAAACCCATCCTAGATCGATGAAGAAGAAGAAGAAGAACTCCAAATCAAAAACAAGCATCGCGCTCACGTCAAACCATCGCATTACCTGTACCTGCAACTGTTGTTGTAGTAATCTGTGAGCCACAGGGACTCAGCAATCTCATTTCCAAGGGTATCAAGACTATTAAAGCTTAATGGGTGAGGTATGGTTAAGTGGTGAGGCTGCAGCAAGCACTAAGCATTTATTTAAGTGGCTAACTTACGAGTACAAGAATAAAGGGGGATGATTGTCGAGTAAACGGACGTGATCTAGTAATGATCTCTAAGAGATCCTTAACACCTACTTACGTCAAACATAACCCCACCGTGCTCTCTCTCGGATAAGGACTCACGAGAAGAGACAGTCACGGTTACGCACACGGTTGGTGTATTTTATTTGAGTTTACTTCAAGTTTGCTATGACCGGGTGTTAAACAAAGTTTCCAAGTTTCCACGTAACCGCGGGCATGGCTTTCCGAAAGATTTAACCCTGCAGGGGTGCTCCAACTCATCCATCACAAACTAACCACACGCAGCGGGAATAACCTCGACCACGAATCTCATGATCTTCCTAGGCAATTCCAATGGAAAACCGCAACCTCAAGATAGCCCGAAGTATTATCGGAATTCCTCGCACTAGACGTTCGAGAAAGGTAAAACAAATCCAGCAAGGCCGCCCGACATGCCGACAATCCCGATAGGAGCCGCGTATCTCGTTCTCAGGGCAAATCGGATGAGCGATGGTTACCACGCCAATCACCGAGTTGTCCCGGGTAGCGTTAATAAGCTGCTCTGGGTTGGACCAACACTCATGAGGTGCACTGGCCCTGGTTGTTGTTTAAAGATCCTCGGGTTAATTACTCCGTATGCAGGTTTATTAGTTATTAGGCAAATGTAGTACCAATGTTGGGCCTTGCCAGACAAGTTTTATCCTAAAACGAAAATCAAGGGGGTCCCCATAACAACCCCGAGCATGTTAGGAGCGCTCAATTATGGAACATAACACCGGTACACAAGTAACTAGGGGCGGCAAGAGTGGAACAAAACACCGAGCAATAGGCCAAGCCTTCCACCCTTTACCAAGTATATATGTGCATTAAATTAAATAGCAATAATATTGTGATATATCAAAATTATCCATGTTGGCACATGGAACAATTGCACCTGCAACTAGCAACGCTATAAGAAGGCTGAGCAAGCGATAACATAGCCAAACAATATTTTGCTGGGATGTGGAGAGGTTAGAGGCTTTTCATGGCAATTTGGGAGGCTTGACATACAAGTGGTAGGTATCGAGACAAGCGATAGAAACGAGACATCTAGCATGGCAATGATAGTAATGGTATCCAGGGAAATGATCATCTTGCCTGAGATCCCGCTTGGAAGAAGAACGAATCCATGAAGAAGACGAGCCAACGTAGTCGAACGAGTCCTCACACTCCGAACGCTTGCGGAACTCTATCGAGAAGAAGCAATCCGAAAACAACAATCAACACACGAGAACACCACAACAAATGCATGACATGATGCGCAAACAAATATGATGCATGTCCGGTTTAAAAATGCAAGGCATGGCAATCACAACAATCAAATACTACACATTAAGTGAAGCTCTATATGCAATGAGTTGCATATTGACAAAACTCCACATTTGAATATTTAATTCACTCTCGTTTAGGTACACGACGATATTAAATGTTGTTAAACATGGCAAGAGGTGAAGCATAAGTAAACTACACATCTAGGCAAGTTTAAATGAGGCCGGAAACAACATATAGCATTTCTGAAACGACCCCATATGTTAAATTTCGAAATTGGTCCAGATCTGAACTAATCATATTTAATATTTATTATACAGGGAAATAAAGTATACCATGCAATTCTACATGTCATTCTAGTCGATTTACATATATAGAATGTATGAAACGGAGCTACGGTCTAAAAGATATGACATTCGCAAGATGCATATGACATGAATGCAAAATGCATGCAAACCCCCACCACAAACATGTTAAATCATAGATGCAGCAAGATATTATGAAACTACATGATATTCTAGTCAAGATTTATATGCAACAAGTCCAAAACGGAGCTACGGTTCAACCACAACAACCAACACAAGTTTTAGTCGAAATCTGCCCAAAACAGCAAGATAGCATATTGCACGCATGAAAACAACAAGTTACAATATTCTAAAATGCTCAAACTAAGCATGGGGCAGTATCCTATAACACACACATCATTTCATCTTCACATATCATACTCAAAAGAGGCATGGATCACATGGTAGGAAGCTCACAAGATGACAACACAATATTGGCAGCAGTAAAACTATATGCTACAGGGCATATTATGACATGAAAATCTACAGCACGGTAGAGGACATGATGCATTACAAATCATTACTTTATGGCAACATCAAATTATGCTCAGATTCATGGCAACCATCAACTCAACATGGCATCTTGAAGAAAACAGATTCTCAGACTTAGAAATATTTTGGACCCTCAAAACATCAGATTTTTGTAGCATGTTGGCAACAAGAAAATAACACCTAAACATGGATTTCTATAGCAACCAAAAATACCAGGGCCTAGCACACATGTCTAAGGTCATATCTCATGTTCAAAACTATTTCATATGATGCACGAATTAAATCCCACAAAATAGACAAACGGGCATCATGGCAAAAATGACATGCACTCAAACTTGCTCTAATGGCAAAACTAAATGCACAGTTAAATTCTATGGAATTTTCTACCCCGAAAACACATATAATATGCATAGGTTCATGTAGGGAAATATGTCACAATTTATGCAAGTTTATGGCCTAATCCCCTTTTAGCAATTATAAATGCAAGTTAAATGCAATTATTCCAATGAACAAGTTTGTCATGCATGAAAATGCGATGCCGATAATATGAACATTTTTAATATATTGTTTGATTAATTCCAATGCACGTTAATTAAATATGACAATGCAAAATGATGGCAATTATGCAAAAATGATGCAAAACAGCGAGCTTAGGTATTTTAAACATGGATGAAAACGTCATATTATTAAACTACACATTTTTCTGAGCATTTTAAAACCATGGCAAAACCTGTAATTATGCAATGGCATGATTAATTGATAAATTCGCCGAAGGAAAAAAATAAACGCATGTGCTAAATCTGAATCTGGGCGCCGGTTAGCTAACATGCACACAGGCGGGTGATGGCTCACCCGCGTGGCCTTGGGCCAGGGTGCTGTGACTCGGCTGGGCCTTGGCCGGCTCGGGTCAGGCACAGAGCTGGGCCATACGGGGCGGCTGGGACCTGGGGAGGCGCAGCCCACGCAGGCGACAGGGGGGCGACGCGGTCGAAGCTCGAGGCTCGGTCAATGGGCGAGTGGATCGAGCCGTGCGCGTTCGTCGTCCTCCTCCCTGAACGAACGCGGGAGACGGGGACAACGGTCAGCGATGTGGCTCCTCCGGCGGCGGCATCGAGCGCGGAGGCCGGGAACGGACGCGGGGAGGCACCAGGGTATAGATCCGGCGAAGGCAATGCTGCGGCGGCTTGGGCGCGCGACGGCGCGGCGGGAGACGACCTGCAGGTCACCGGCGGCGCCTTGGCGGCTGCTGGCATGAGGAGGCGCTGGTTGGGGCAGATCCGGCGAGGCGCGGCAGCGGAGGCTGGGCGACGGGGCTCCGGTGGCCGGCAAGGGCGGCGCGAGGTGCGGCTCTGTGGGAGCTGGCGGCGACGCGTGTGCGGTGAGCTTGTCCGGGCCTAGATGACCTCGGCGGGCTGGCCCCGGGCCCGGGCGGGCTGCGGCTGGAGGTAGGAGGAGCATCGCCAAGTGGCAGCGTGGCTGTGGACGGGCACGGAAATCGATGCAAACGGCTAGGGTTTCCCGATCTGGAGGGCTTGCCCTTCCTTTTATAGGCAGGGACTGATTTGGGGGGCTAGGGTTAGCTACTTTAGGCGTTTTTGGAGCCGTTCGATCCGATCGGACGGCTCCGGTCGGGATGGGTGGAGTAGGTGGGCTAGGTGGCTGTGAAGATGGGCTTGGCTGAGATGAGAGAGAGAGAAAGTGGCCCGGCACCGAGTTTTTTTTAATAAACCGAAAACGTCCGATAAAATACAGATGACGGTACCGCTACGGTCAACCGTTCGGGTATCAAACGAACCCCGATTGCGACGAAAATTGGCAGGCGGTCTACCTACAATATAAAAAGACCGCACGCCAAGTTTCGACCCAATCCGAGAATATTTAAAACGCACTTTTGAAAACAAGAACTTCCGATGCCGCGGGCGCGTGCGTGTGTGGTTGGCTCGAAACGGACAACGACACGAACGGAGAGAACCAACAGCTAAGAACGGATGCACGTTTTTGAAAAATGATGACAATGCTATGCAGATGATGCGAATGATGCGATGTTGAATGCGACAATGAAACAAATCACACGATAACAGCGGCATAAAGGGGAATCTTCTGGAGCGTCGGTCTCGAGCTGTCACACACGGCGAGTGCCAGAAATTCGCTGTCAACCCGTCGCCAATGGTGATAGTTGTTTGCCGCATAGAAAAGTTCCTTGTCCAGGAGGAGGCTCAGATTTGCCTCTTCGGTATGTACATACAAACTTCAATAGTTCAGTGATGACTGATGAGCTTACTTTGAATGATGTTGTACTATTTCAGATACAGTTGTTGGGATCATATTGTTGTTTACCTCCTGAGTGCTTGGGTTAAGATGATGAAAAATGCTTTTTTCATGTGTTATCTGTGTCTGCCTTTTTGGCTGTGCACAATAATGGAGTTCAGAGAAGGGTGGCTACATGTGCGCTTTATCAAGCTCGTAGAGCTCCCCTAAGAGTCAAACTATTTCAATGAAAGAGCAAGGAGCTTTGTTATGATATGAATTTCTCATACTCTCACCTTTTCGCCTTGGCTATATACTCCCTCCATTTCTAAATATAAGTGTTTTTAATGATTCCACTAGAAACTACATATTGATGTATATAGACATATTTTAGAGTGTAGATTCACTCATTATGCTCCGTATGTACTCCGTAGTGGAATAGCTAAAAAGACTTATATTTAGGAGTGTAGGCTTGTGGCTGCCTCGGGACTCCTCTCCGGTATCATTTTGCTCTAGTATTTTTTATATTTTCCAAAAATATTCTCCGTAAATTTTCAGCCCATTCCGAGAACTTTTATTTCTGCACAAAAAACGACACCATGGTAGTTCTGCTGAAAACAGCGTCAGTCCGTGTTAGTTCTAATAAAATCATACCAAAATCATATAAAATTATTGTAAACATGGCATGAATACTTCATAAATTATAGATACGTTGGAGACGTATCAGATCCCACAAAAGGTTGTGTTGCTATGTTCGATGCGGGATTGGTCGAACTGCATTTGCCCATTCCGTCCATTAGCACCTTTTGTAACCTGAAACCATCCATGATGGGGTTGAGGACCAGTGGGGCAGGTGTTCGGCCGGGGCGGGTGATTGGTTGATCAGCTTCTCCGAAGGTGATCGGTGTGTCTGTCCATGAATTCGTTGCTGCCACCTGATAGATTTGTTCGAGTTCTCAAAGAGCTCTCTTCCTCTTATTCCTGGAGGAAAACGTTTCGTTGATTGTCAGGATCTCGGCGTTGCCTTCTAGTGGTGCTGTTGAACGTCTGAATGGGGGTAGGGCCTCGAGGATGGCCTCTCCGCTTTTGGCGACCTGCCTGATGACCCAGCAAGCTCTAAGGTTGTGAGTCTGGCTTGTGTTCAGTAATACAAAGTGTATAGGGCATGGCTTGTCTAATAGTCCATCAAGGACAGTTCTGGCTCCCATAGGGGGTCTATTCTTATTCTTGGCGGGTTGGTGTTTGGCCGGCCGTTTCGGAGGTATTCGCTTTTTCCGAGCTCCTCTAGGGTGTTCGGCAAGGACCGGCTCCGAAAACAAACGTTTGGCTTGCCAGGTGCTTTCCATGGCACAATATTTTTGTACCAGGTCCGATAGCTCGCTGAAGTCATGAATGTGACGACGGGCTAGGGCGTTGAGGATTCCTTAATCGTGGCAACTGTGCCTGAAGTTTGCTATTGTCTCCTGGCCACTAGAGTCTGGTATTCTGTCTTTAATAAGGAGGAGTCTAGCCCAAAAATGATGGACTGATTCCCCTGGCTGTTGTTTAACTTCCCATAAGCCCGATAACTTGGGCTCTCCTGCGATGCTTGAGGAGTGCTCGACTTGGGTGGTGGGCGGGGAAAATTTTAGTTTCCTACCAGGATGTGAGTCCGGGATCACGGCGTGTGCCCCCCGTGTCATCGCGGGATCTGGCGTGCCGGGTTCGGAGTCCATATTATCAACGGTATCCCTCTGCGCGGGTTCTAGGTCGCGCGCTAGATCGGCGGCCGTCCCGAACTATTTCCGGTGTGGGTTCCGGATTCCGAATTGTAGGAGAGATCCTTACGGTTGGAAACCGGGATGTAAACTGTTTTTAATTCCGGTGGTTGAGAGGACGAGCCTCCGGCCGGACACTCGACGGTGGAGACTAAGTGATTGATCAGTGGGATATGAATCTCCCTATCATCGGGTTTAAACCCGATCCGGTCGTAGACTGAGGTTTGACCGTTGGTCACGCCCATGGTTTGAATCCGACCAAGTAACTTGTTTAATGACGAGATGTTGACGGGGTCCATGTCGTTGGAGCGCATGGGGTCGATCCTCAACGCCGTTGTCCCAGGGTCGCTCGACGATGTACCCGGGTTGTATTCGCCCGCGGCAGACCCGGGATGTCAGCTGGGTTGGGCGTTATGGTCGACCCAGGTGTAGAGGCCACCTCAGCGGTGGGTGCTACTTCTCGAGCATGCGTTGGTTTTGCCTTGAAGAGGAAAGGGTGATGCAGCTAAGTAGATAAGTATTTCCCTCAGTTGTTGAGAACCAAGGTATCAATCCAGTAGGAGATACAAGCAAGTCCCCAATAGATGTACCTACACAAATAATCAAACACTTGCACCCAACGCTATAAAGGGGTTGTCAATCCCTTCACGGTTACTTGCAAGGATGAGATCTGATAGAGATAGATAGATAGGATTGCTAAAACGAAAAGTAAAAAGATGGCAGTAAGATATTTTTGGTATTTTTGGTTTATAGATCTGAAAATATAATGTGGAAAATAGACTTGGGGCCTTATGTTTCACTAGAGGCTTCTCTCATGAAGGAAAATAATACGGTGGGTGAACAAATTACAATCAAGCAATTGATAGAAAAGGGAATAATTATGTAGATATCCAAGTCAATGATTATGCATATAGGCATCACGTCCGTGTCAAGTAGACCGAAACGATTCTGCATCTACTACTATTACTCCACACATCGACCGACTCCTGCCTGCATCTAGAGTATTAAGTTCATGAAGAATAGAGTAACGCATTAAGTAAGATGCCATGATGTAGAGGGATAAACTCAAGCAATTTGATGAAAACCCCATCTTTTTATCCTCGATGGCAACAATACAATACGTGCCTCGCTACCCCTACTTTGTCACTGGGTGAGGACACCACAAGATTGAACCCAAAACTAAGCACTTCTCCCATTGCAAGAATTACCAATCTAGTTGGCCAAACCAAACCAATAACTCGAAGAGACTTGCAAAGATATGAAATCGTGCATATAAGAATTCAGAGAAGATTCAAATAATATTCATAGATAATCTGAACATAAACCCACAATTCATCGGATCTCGACAAACACACCGCAAAAGAGTATTACATCGGATAGATCTCCATGAAGATCATGAAGAACATGCTATTGAAGAACAAAGAGAGAGAAGAAGCCATCTAGCTACTAGCTATGGACCCGAAGGTCTGGGGCAATGGAGTTGATGTAGATGCCCTTCGTGATCGATTCCCCCTCCGGTAGATTACCGGAAAAGGCTCCAAGATTGGTTCTCACGGGAACAGAGGCTTCCGGCGGCGGAAAAGTATTTTCGTGGCTCTTTTTGGTATCCAGGGAATATTTGGGAATTTATAGGCCGAAGAGAAGGGTTAGGAGGGCTGCCGTGGGGCCACAAGCCAGGGGGCGCCCCCCCTAGGGCGGGCCCCTATGGCTTGTTGCCACACGGCGGCTCCCCTGCCTTCATCTCCAAGTTTGCTGGGTTGCTTCTGGTCCAAGAAAAATCTTTCCGGATATTTTATTCCGTTTGGACTCCGTTTAATATTCCTTATCTGCAATACTCAAAAACATGGAAAAAACAAAAACTTGCACTAGGCTCTAGATTAATAGGTTAGTCGCAAAAATAATATAAAATGGCATATTAATGCATATAAAACATCCAAAACAGATAATATAATAGCATGGAACAATCAAAAATAATAGATACGTTGGAGACGTATCAAGCATCCCCAAGCTTAATTCCTGCTCGTCCTCGAGTAGGTAAATGATAAAAACAGAATTTTTTTATGTGGAATGCTACCTAACATATTTATCCATGTAATATTCTTTATTGTGGCATGAATATTCAGATCCATAAGATTAAAAACAAAAGTCTAATATTGACATAAAAACAGTAATACTTCAAGCATACCAACAAGGCAATTGTGTCCTTTCGAAATAACATGGCCTTAGAAAGTTATCCCTACAAAATCATATGGTCTGGCTATGCTCCATCTTCCCCACACAAAGTATCTAAATAATGCACAACCCCGTTGACAAGTCAAACAATTGTTTCACACCTTTTATGTTCTCAAATCTTTTCAACTCTCATGCAATACATGAACGTGAGCCATGGATATAGCACTATAGGTGGAATAGAATATGGTGGAGGTTGTGAGGAAAAAGGAGAAGATAGTCTCACATCAACTAGGCGTATCAACGGGCTATGGAGATGCCCATCAATAGATATCAATGTGAGTGAGTAGGGATTGCCATGCAACAAATGCACTAGAGCTATAAGTGTATGAAAGCTCAAAAAGAAAACTAAGTGGTTGTGCATATGATGAAAAATTCCACTAGCTATATGAAAGTGACAAAATAGGAGACTCTCTATCATGAAGATCATGGTGCTACTTTGAAGCACAAGTGTGGAAAAAGATAGTAGCATTGTCCCTTCTCTCTTTCTCTCATTTTTTTCTTTTCTTTTTTTTTCTTTTTTTGGTGGGCATCTTTGGCCTCTTTTATTTTTTTGTTTGGGCTTCGCTGGCCTCTTTTATTTTTGTAAAGTCCGGAGACTCATCCCAACTTGTGAGGGATTCATAGCTTCCATCATCCTTTTCTCACATGGGACAAATGCTCTAATAATGGAAATCATCACAATTTTATATACTTACAACTCAATACCTAGAACAAAATATGACTCTATATGCAATATGAAAGTGATGATGCATGTCATGAAAAACGGAACGGTGGAAGTTGCATGGCAATATATGTCGGAATGGCTATGGAAATGCCATAATAGGTAGGTATGGTGGCAGTTTTGAGGAAAGTATATGGTGGCTGTTTTGGGGAAGGTGGGTTTTATGCACCGGCGAAAGTTGCGCGGTACTAGAGAGGCTAGCAAAGGTGGAAGGGTGAGAGTGCGTATAATCCATGGACTCAACATTAGTCATAAAGAACTCACATACTTATTGCAAAAGTCTATTAGTTATCGAAGCAAAGTATTAGACGCAAGCTCCTAGGGGAGAGGTTGGTAGGAGTTAACCATCGCGCGCTCCCGACCCTCACACAAAGGTTGACAATCATTAAACAAATCATGCTCCGACTTCGTTACATAACGGTTCACCATACGTGCATGCTATGGGAATCACAAACTTCAACACAAGTATTTCATCCAATTCACAACTACTCACTAGCATGACTCTCATATTACCATCTTCATATCTCAAAACTATATGCAAAGAATCAAACTTCTCATAGTATCCAATGCACTTTATATGAAAGTTTTTATTATATCCCTCTTGGATGCCCATTATATTAGGACTAAATTCATAACCTAAACCAATTACCATGCTGTTTTAAAGACTCTCAAAATAATATAAGTGAGGTACGAGAGTTCAATAATTTCTATAAAATATAAAACCACCGTGCTCTAAAAAGATATAAGTGAAGCACTAGAGCAACATTGCCTAGCTCAAAAGATATAAGTGAAGCACATAGAGTATTCTAATAAATTCATGATTCAGCGTGTCTCTCTCAAAAAATGTGTGCATCAAGGATGATTGTGGCAAACTAAAAAGCAAAGACTCATATAATACAAGACGCTCCAAGCAAAACACATATCATGTGGTGAATAAAAATATATCCTCAAGTAAATTTACCGATGGATTGAAGACGAAAGAGGGGATGCCTTCCGGGGCATCCACAAGCTTAGGCTTTTTGGTATCCTTGAATATGGCTTGGGGTGCCTTGGGCATCCCCAAGCTTAGGCTCTTGCCACTCCTTATTCCATAGTCCATCAAATCTTTACCCAAAACTTGAAAACTTCAGAACACAAAACTTAACAGAAAACTCATGAGATCCGTTAGTATAAGAAAAATAAATCACCACTTTAGGTACTGTTGTGAACTCATTCTTTATTTATTTTGGTGTAATATCTACTGTATTCTAACTTCTCCATGGTTCATACCCCCCGATACAACCCATAGATACATCAAAATAAGCAAACAAGACAAAGAAAACAGAATCTGTCTAAAACAGAACAGTCTGTAGCAATCTATAGACGTCGAATATTTCTGTAACTCCAAAAATTCTAAACAATTAGGAAAATCAGGTAAATTTGTATATCAACCTTTTGTAAAAATTTCAGATCAAAATCACGCTCCAGTGAATTTAAAAAATTCCTGGACTGAGAGCAAAAGTTTCTGTTTTTCAGCAAAATCAAATCACAAACACCGTAGACCATCCCAAAGGTCTTACTTGGCTCAAACACTAATTTAAACAAGAAAACACAATTATTACAGAGGTAATAATGTCCCAAACACTCAAAAACAGAAGCAAAAACAAAAGCATAAAAATAAAATTGGGTTGCCTCCCAACAAGCGCTATTGTTTAACGCCCCTAGCTAGGCATAACGCAATAGATCTAGGTATTGTCATCTTTGGTATGCAATCCATAAGTAGCTCTCATAATAGATTAATAAGGTAATTTTATTTTCTTTATAGGAAAGTGCTCCATGCCTTTCCTTAATGGAAATTGGAATCTAATATTTCCTTCCTTCATATCAATAATTGCACCAATCGTTCTAAGGAAAGGTCTACCAAGAATAATAGGACATGTAGGATTGCAATCTATATCAAGAACAGTGAAATCTACGGGCAAATAATTCCTATTTGCAACAATAAGTGTTGGAAATATGCCCTAGAGGCAATAATAAAAGTAGTTATTATTATATTTCCTTGTTCATGATAACCGTTTATTATCCATGCTATAATTGTATTGATTGGAAACTAAAATACATGTGTGGGTACATAAACAACACTGTGTCCTTAGTAAGCCTCTAGTTAACTAACTCGTTGATCAAAGGATGGTAAAGGTTTCCTGACCATGGACATAAGATGTCATTTGATAACGGGATCACATCATTAGGAGAATGATGTGATGGACAAGACCCAAACTATAAACGTAGCATATGATCGTGTCAGTTTATTGCTATTGTTTTCTGCATGTCAAGTATCTGTTCCTATGACCATGAGATCATGCAACTCACTAACACCGGAGGAATACCTTGTGTGTATCAAACGTCGCAACGTAACTGGGTGACTATTAAGATGCTCTACAGGTATCTCCAAAGGTGTCCGTTGAGTTGGCATGGATCAAGACTGGGATTTGTTACTCCGTGTGACGGAGAGGTATCTCAGGGCCCACTCGGTAATACAACATCACTATAAGCCTTGCAAGCAATGTGACTAAGGTGTTAGCCACGGGATCTTGTATTACGGAACGAGTAAAGAGACTTGCCGGTAACGAGATTGAACTAGGTATAGAGATACCGACGATCGAATCTCGGGCAAGTAACATACCGAAGAACAAAGAGTACAGCATACGGGATTAATTGAATCCTTGACATAGAGGTTCGACCGATATAGATCTTCGTAGAATATGTAGGAACCAATATGGGCATCCAGGTCCCGCTATTGGTTATTGACCGTAGAGGTGTCTCGGTCATGTCTACATAGTTCTCGAACCCGCAGGGTCTACACACTTAACATTTGGTGACGATTAGTATAGTTGAGTTATTTTTGGTGACCGAAGGTTGTTCGGAGTCTCGGATAAGATCCCGGACATGACGAGGATCTCCGGAAGAGTCCGGAGGTAAAGATTGATATATGTGATAATAGTGTTTTGATCTCCGGAAGGGTTCCGGAATTCACCGGAAGGGGTTCCGGATGTTTACCGAAGTGTTCGGGTGCAGCAACACTTTATATGAGCCAAAGGGATAAAACCCACGAGGTATTGGAAAGTGCAAAAGGGAGTTTTGCTGCTGCCTTAAGCAGTAAGGCAGTACTGCCGCTTAAGCGGTACTAGCGCTTGTGTAAAGCGGTACTACCGCTCAAGCGGTACTACCGCTTGGTTGAAGCGGTACTACCGCTCCCGAGCGGTACTACCGCTTGTGCGCGGTGCTGCAGGGATCCGAGTTGGACTCTTTCCTTGCGGGCCAAACCGACCTTGTGCGGGCAAAACCGAGCTGGTGGAGGCTTTTTGTCCAAGTTTAGACCCCAGGGCTCAACATATAAATAGAGGGACAGGGCTAGCACACGGGATAGATCAGGATTTCCCAAGCCGTGTGCCGGCAACCCTAGCCCTCTAGTTCCTCCGTCATAATCTCCGTAGTGCTTGGCGAAGCCCTGCTGGGATTGCTACTCACCATCATCACCACGCCGTCGTGCTGCTGGAACTCATCTACTACTTCATCATCGCTCGCTGGATCGAGGAGGTGAAGGCGTCATCAAGCCGCACGTGTGTTGAACGCGGAGGTGCCGTCCGTTCGGCACTAGATCAGAAGGATCGTGATTGGATCGCGGGACGCTCGGCGATTTGGATCGCGAAGACATTCGACTACATCAACCGCGTTTATTAACGCTTCCTCTTAGCGATCTACAAGGGTATGTAGATACAATCTCCCTCTCGTAGATGCTCATCACCATGGATAGGTCTTGCGTGTGCGTAGGAAAATTTTTGTTTCCCATGCAACGTTCCCCAACAGTGGCATCTGAGCTAGGTCTATGCGTAGATGAGATCTCGAGTAGAACACAAAGGAGTTGTGGGCGTGGGTGTATACATATTGCTTGCCGTTACTAGTTGATACTTGATTCGGCGGTATTGTGAGATGAAGCGGCCTGGACCGACATTACGCGTACGCTTACGCGAGACTGGTTTTACCGCTGCGTGCACTTGTTGCATAAAGGTGACTGGCGGGTGTCTGTCCCTCTCACTTTAGTTGAATCGGTTCAATAAAGAGGGTTCTTTTAGAAGATTAAAAATCAATCACTACACCACGTTGTGGTTTTGCGTAGGTAAGAATCGTTCTTGCTAGATACCCGTAGCAGCCACGTAAAACTTGCAACAACAATTAGAGGACGTCTAACTTGTTTTTGCAGGGTATGTTGTGATGTGATATGGCCAATTACATGATGAGATATATGTGATGTATGAGATGATCATGTGTTGTATAGAATATCACGACTTGCATGTCGATGAGTACGGCAACTGGCAGGAGCCATAGAGTTGTCTTTAATTTTTTTCGCCGTTTTTGCTTTACTTTATCGCTATGAGTTAGCAATAGTCGTGGAAGCAACAGTCGGCGCAACAACTTCATGGCGACACGTTGATGGAGATCAAGATGATGGAGATCATGGTGTCATGCCGGTGACGATGGAGATCATGCCGGTGCTTTGGAGATGGAGATCAAAAGCACAAGTTCATGGCCATATCATGTCACTTATGATTTGCATGTGATGTTAATCCTTTTTATGCATCTTATTTTGCTTAGGACGACGGTAGCATTATAAGGTGATCCCTCACTTAAATTTCAAGATAAAATTGTGTTCTCCCCGAGTGTGCACCGTTGCGAAAGTTCGTCGTTTCGAGACACCACGTGATGATCGGGTGTGATAGACTCTACGTTCGCATACAACGGGTGCAAGCCAGTGTTGCACGTGCAGAACACTCGGGTTAAACTTGACGAGCCTAGCATGTACAGACATGGCCTCGGAACACAAGAGATCGAAAGGTCGAACATGAGTCATATAGTAGATATGATCAACATGGAGATGTTCACCATTGAAACCACCTCAACTCACGTGATGATCGGACTTGAGTTGGTTGATTTGGATCATGTGACACTCGAATGACCGGAGGGATGTCAATTTGAGTGGGAGTTTTTAAGTAATATGATTAACTAAACTCATTATCTTGAACAATAGTCTAAGTTGTCTTTGCACTATTTATGTTGTAGATCATGGCTCGCGCAGTAGTACCCCTGAATTTTAATGCGTTCCTAGAGAAAGCTAAGTTGAAAGATGATGGAAGTAACTTTGTGGACTGGGCCCGTAATCTAAGGATTATCCTTACGGCTTCCCAGAAGGCTTATGTCCTTGATGCACCGCTTGGTGATCCACCCGCTCCAGTTGAGTCTCCAGACGTTGTGAACGCCTGGTAGGCTCGTTCTGATGATTACTCAATAGTTCAATGTGCAATGTTGTATGGCTTAGAACCGGGACTTCAAAGACGTTTTGAACGTCATGGAGCATATGATATGTTTCAGGAGTTGAAGTTTATCTTTCAGAAGAATGCCCGGATC
Source organism: Elymus sibiricus (assembly GCA_039707655.1). Lineage (NCBI taxonomy): Eukaryota > Viridiplantae > Streptophyta > Magnoliopsida > Poales > Poaceae > Elymus > Elymus sibiricus. Next base: position 477,663,780 of record CM077667.1, read on the forward strand.
GAGAGGTATGAGACCTCCGATAAGTTCTATGCTTGCAAGATGGAGGAGAACGGGTCTATCAGTGATCACATACTCAGAATGTCTGGGTACTCCACCCATCTGGCTGAATTGGGGATGCCCCTTCCACCAGAGCTATCACTGACAGAGTTCTTCAATCATTGCCGCCTAGCTACAAGAGCTTCGTGTTGAACTATAACATGCACGGGATGAACAAGTCAGTCGCCGAGCTGTTTGCGATGTTGAAAGTCGCTAAGTCTGAGATTCAGAAGGAGCATCAAGTGTTGATGGTCAATAAAACCACTAGTTTCAAGAAGAATGGCAAGGGTAAGAAGGGTAACTCCAAGAAGAGTGGCAAAGCAGTTTCCCCTCCCGTGAAGAAACCCAAGGCTGGACCCAAGCCAGAAACTGAGTGCTTTCATTGCAAGGGAACTGGTCACTGGAAGCGGAACTGCCCCAAGTATTTGGCTGACAAGAAGGCGGCCAACAACAAACAAGGTATATATGATATACATGTTATTGATGTGTACCTTACCAACTCTCGTTGTAGTGCCTGGGTATTTGATACCGGTGCGGTTGCTCACATTTGCAACTCAAAACAGGAACTGCGGAATAGACGGAGGCTGGCAAAGGACGAAGTGACGATGCGCGTGGGAAATGGTTCCAAGGTTGATGTGATCGCCGTCGGCACGCTTGCTCTTCGATTACCATCGGGATTAGTGATGAACCTGAATAATTGTTATTTAGTGCCTGCGTTAAGCATGAACATTATATCTGGATCTTGTTTATTGCGAGACGGTTACTCATTTAAATCTGAGAATAATGGTTGTTCTATTTATATGAGTAATATCTTTTATGGTCATGCACCCAATGTGAGGGGTTTATTCTTATTGATTCTCGATAGTGATGATACACATGTTCATAACATTGATGCCAAAAGATGTAGGATTGATAATGATAATACCACTTTCTTGTGGCACTGCCGTTTAGGTCATATTGGCGTAAAACGCATGAAGAAGCTCCATGCTGATGGACTTTTGGAGTCACTTGATTTTGAATCACTTGACACATGTGAGCCATGCCTCATGGGCAAGATGACTAAAACACCGTTCTCTGGAACAATGGAACGGGCAAGTGACTTGTTGGAAATCATACATACTGATGTGTGCGGTCCGATGAGCATTGAGGCGCGCGGTGGTTATCGTTACTTTCTCACCTTCACTGATGACTTAAGTAGATATGGGTATATTTACTTAATGAAACACAAGTCTGAAACGTTTGAAAAGTTCAAGCAATTTCAGAGTGAAGTTGAGAATCATCGTAACAAGAAGATTAAATTCCTACGATCTGATCGAGGAGGAGAATATCTGAGTTATGAGTTTGGCAGTCACTTAAGACAGTGTGGAATTGTTTCACAATTGACACCGCCTGGAACACCACAGCGTAATGGTGTGTCCGAACGTCGTAATCGAACCTTATTGGATATGGTGCGATCTATGATGTCTCTTGCCGATTTGCCACTATCGTTTTGGGGTTATGCATTAGAGACAGCTGCATTCACTTTAAATAGGGCACCATCGAAATCCGTTGAGACGACGCCATATGAACTATGATTTGGCAAGAAGCCAAAGATGTCATTTCTTAAAGTTTGGGGATGTGATGCTTATGTCAAAAAGCTTCAGCCTGAAAAGCTGGAACCCAAAGCGGAGAAATGCGTCTTCATAGGATATCCAAAAGAGACAGTTGGGTATACCTTCTATCTCAGATCCGAAGGCAAAGTGTTTGTCGCTAAAAACGGAACATTTCTTGAGAAAGAGTTTCTCTCGAAAGAATTGAATGGGAGGAAGATAGAACTTGATGAGGTTACTAAACCTTTACTTCAACCAGAGAGTAGCGCAGCGCAGAAAGATGTTTCTGTAGAGCCTACATCAGTTGAAGAGGAAGTTCATGATGAAGATCATGAAGCTTCGGATCAAGTTGCTATCGAACCTCGTAGGTCGACAAGAACGCGTACTGCTCCTGAGTGGTACGGCAACCCTGTCTTAGAGGTCATGTTGTTGGACAACGATGAACCTACGAGCTATGGAGAAGCGATGGTGGGCCCGGATTCTGAGAAATGGTTAGAGGCCATGAAATCCGAGATGGGATCCATGTATGAAAACAAAGTGTGGACTTTGGAAGTATTACCTGAAGGGCGTAAGGCCATTCAGAACAAATGGATCTTTAAGAGGAAGACAGACGCGGAGGGTAATGTCACCGTCTATAAAGCTCGACTTGTGGCAAAGGGTTTTTCACAAGTTCAAGGAGTTGACTACGATGAGACCTTCTCACCCGTAGCGATGCTTAAGTCTGTCAGAATCATGTTAGCAATAGCTGCCTTTTTCGATTATGAAATTTGGCAGATGGATGTCAAAACAGCGTTCCTTAACGGTTTCCTTAAGGAAGAGTTGTATATGATGCAACCAGAAGGTTTTGTCGATCCAGAGAATGCTGACAAAGTTTGCAAACTCCAGCGATCCATTTATGGACTGGTGCAAGCATCTCGGAGTTGGAATCTTCGCTTTGATGAGGTGATCAAGGCGTTCGGGTTTATACAAGTTTACGGAGAAGCTTGTATTTACAAGAAAATGAGTGGGAGCTCTATAGCGTTTCTAATATTATATGTGGTTGACATATTGCTGATTGGAAACAATATAGAAATGTTGGAAAGCGTGAAGGAATATTTGAACAAGAGTTTTTCAATGAAGGACCTAGGAGAAGCTGCTTTCATATTAGGCATCAAGATCTATAGAGATAGATCAAGACGTTTAATAGGACTTTCACAAAGCACATACCTTGATAAGATTTTGAAGAAGTTCAAAATGGATCAGTCCAAGAAGGGGTTCTTGCCTGTTTTGCAAGGTATGAAGTTGAGTAAGACTCAATGCCCAGTGACTGCAGAAGATAGAGAAAAGATGAGTGTCGTCCCCTATGCTTCAGCCATAGGTTCTATCATGTATGCAATGCTGTGCACAAGACCCGATGTCAGCCTTGTCATAAGTATGGCCGGAAGGTTTCAAAGTGCTCCAGGAGTGGAACACTGGACGGCGGTCAAGAATATCCTGAAGTACCTGAAAAGGACTAAGGACATGTTTCTCGTTTATGGAGGTGATCAAGAGCTCGTCGTAAAGGGTTACGTCGATGCAAGCTTTGACACTGATCCGGATGACTCTAAGTCGCAAACCGGATACGTATTTATTCTTAATGGGGGTGCGGTTAGCTGGTGCAGTTCCAAGCAAAGCGTGGTAGCTGATTCTACATGCGAAGCGGAGTACATCGCTGCCTCGGAGGCGGCGAAGGAAGGTGTCTGGATGAAGGAGTTCATGACAGATCTTGGAATAGTGCCTAGTGCACTTAACCCAATGACTCTGTTCTGTGATAATACTGGTGCCATTGCTCTAGCCAAGGAACCAAGATTTCACAAGAGGACCAGACACATAAAGCGACGTTTCAATTCCATCCGCGATTACATCAAGGAGGACGACATAAATATTTGCAAAGTACATACGGATCTGAATGTTGCAGATCCAATGACTAAACCTCTTCCAAGGGCTAAACATGAACAACACCAAAACTGCATGGGTGTTCGATTCATTACAATGTAAATCACATAGTTATGTGAACTAGATTATTGACTCTAGTGCAAGTGGGAGACTGTTGGAAATATGCCCTAGAGGCAATAATAAAAGTAGTTATTATTATATTTCCTTGTTCATGATAACCGTTTATTATCCATGCTATAATTGTATTGATTGGAAACTCAAATACATGTGTGGGTACATAAACAACACTGTATCCTTAGTAAGCCTCTAGTTAACTAACTCGTTGATCAAAGGATGGTAAAGGTTTCCTGACCATGGACATAAGATGTCATTTGATAACGGGATCACATCATTAGGAGAATGATGTGATGGACAAGACCCAAACTATAAACGTAGCATATGATCGTGTCAGTTTATTGCTATTGTTTTCTGCATGTCAAGTATCTGTTCCTATGACCATGAGATCATGCAACTCACTAACACCGGAGGAATACCTTGTGTGTATCAAACGTCGCAACGTAACTGGGTGACTATTAAGATGCTCTACAGGTATCTCCAAAGGTGTCCGTTGAGTTGGCATGGATCAAGACTGGGATTTGTTACTCCGTGTGACGGAGAGGTATCTCAGGGCCCACTCGGTAATACAACATCACTATAAGCCTTGCAAGCAATGTGACTAAGGTGTTAGCCACGGGATCTTGTATTACGGAACGAGTAAAGAGACTTGCCGGTAACGAGATGGAACTAGGTATAGAGATAGCGACGATCGAATCTCGGGCAAGTAACATACCGAAGAACAAAGAGAACAGCATACGGGATTAATTGAATCCTTGACATAGAGGTTCGACCGATATAGATCTTCGTAGAATATGTAGGAACCAATATGGGCATCCAGGTCCCGCTATTGGTTATTGACCGTAGAGGTGTCTCGGTCATGTCTACATAGTTCTCGAACCCGCAGGGTCTACACACTTAACATTTGGTGACCATTAGTATAGTTGAGTTATTTTTGGTGACCGAAGGTTGTTCGGAGTCTCGGATAAGATCCCGGACATGACGAGGATCTCCGGAAGAGTCCGGAGGTAAAGATTGATATATGTGATAATAGTGTTTTGATCTCCGGAAGGGGTTCCGGATGTTTACCGAAGTGTTCGGGTGCAGCAACACTTTATATGAGCCAAAGGGATAAAACCCACGAGGTATTGGAAAGTGCAAAAGGGAGTTTTTCTGTTGCCTTAAGCAGTAAGGCAATACTGCCGCTTAAGCGGTACTACCGCTTGTGTAAAGCGGTACTACCGCTCAAGCGGTACTACCGCTTGGTTGAAGCGGTACTACCACCCAAGCGGTACTACCGCTTGTGCGCGGTGCTGCAGGGATCCGAGTTGGACTCTTTCCTTGCAGGCCAAACCGACCTTGTGCGGGCAAAACCGAGCTGGTGGAGGCTTTTTGTCCAAGTTTAGACCCCAGGGCTCAACATATAAATAGAGGGACAGGGCTAGCACACGGGATAGACCAGGATTTCCGAAGCCGTGTGCCGGCAACCCTAGCCCTCTAGTTCCTCCGTCATAATCTCCGTAGTGCTTGGCGACGCCCTGCTGGGATTGCTACTCACCATCATCACCACGCCGTCGTGCTGCTAGAACTCATCTACTACTTCATCATCGCTCGCTGGATCGAGGAGGTGAAGGCGTCATCAAGCCGCACGTGTGTTGAACGCGGAGGTGCCGTCCGTTCGGCACTAGATCAGAAGGATCGTGATTGGATCGCGGGACGCTCGGCGATTTGGATCGCAAAGACGTTCGACTACATCAACCGCGTTTATTAACGCTTCCGCTTAGCGATCTACAAGGGTATGTAGATACAATCTCCCTCTCGTAGATGCTCATCACCATGGATAGGTCTTGCGTGTGCGTAGGAAATTTTTTGTTTCCCATGCAACGTTCCCCAATAATAAGAACATCATTAATCCTTCCCATAGGTTTCTTTATAGTGGAATCCGCAAAATGCAAATTTAAAGAGCAATCATCAAATTCTCGGAAACCTAGCACATCACATAAAGTTTTTGTAATCGTGGAAACGCTAGCACCCAAATCACACAAAGCATGGCACTCATAATCTTTAATCTTAATCTTAATAGTAGGTTCCCACTCATCATAAAGCTTTCTAGGTATAGAAACTTCCAACTCAAGTTTTTCTTCAAAAGATTTCATCATAGCATCAACGATATGTTTAGTAAAAGCTTTATTTTGATTATAAGCATGCAGAGAATTCAACATGGATTGCAACAAGGAAACACAATCAATCAATGAACAACTATCATAATTAAAGTCCTTGAAATCCAAAAGAGTGGGTTCATTGCTATTTAAAGTTTTGACCCCTTCAATCCCACTTTTATCAATCTTAGCATTAAGATCTATAAACTCCAAATCATTGGGACGCCTTTTAACTAAAGTTGACTCATCTCCAGTCCCATCTTTATCAAGATTTACATTAGAAAACAAAGATTCAATAGGAGTCACATCAATCACTTTAAGATCTTCATATTTATTTAAAGATTCTGGCTTCGCGTCCATTTTGTTGACTAAGGTGGCTTGTTTATCAGAAATTTGGCCTACTAAGTTTTCAAGTTGAGCAAACTGAGATTTCAAACCATAAAACTCCTTAGACATATCATCAAGTTCCTTATTCATGTATTCCCACATAGTCTTTTGTCCTTTAAGCTCGTTCCTAAAGAAACTATTGTGGTCAAATTGGAGAGACATGAAACTTTTAACATTATCCTCAATATCTTCCAACTTCCTAAGATAAGGATCAAAGCTTTTGGGTTGAGCCATAAAGACGAGCAACCGTTTTAACACACAAGCAAGCAAGAAGCAAACGAAAAGACGGACGAAAGAAGGGCGAATAAAAAGGCAAATCTTTTTGGTATTTTCTGAAAATCGTTTTAGAAGTAGGGGAGAGGAAAACGAGAGGCAAATGGCAACTAAAGTAAATGCAAGAGATGAGTTTGTGATGGGTACTTGGTAGGCTTGATGTAGATGTCCCCGGCAATGGCGCCAGAAATCCTTCTTGCTACTTCTCGAGCATGCGTTGGTTTTCCCTTGAAGAGGAAAGGGTGATGCAGCAAAGTAGATAAGTATTTCCCTCATTTGTTGAGAACCAAGGTATCAATCCAGTAGGAGATACAAGCAAGTCCCCAATAGATGTACCTACACAAATAATCAAACACTTGCACCCAACGCTATAAAGGGGTTGTCAATCCCTTCATGGTTACTTGCAATGATGAGATTTGATAGAGATAGATAGATAGGATTGCTAAAACGAAAAGTAAAACAAAAGTAAAAAGATTGCAACAAGATATTTTTGGTATTTTTGGTTTATAGATCTGAAAATATAAGGTGGAAAATAGACTCGGGGGCCATAGGTTTCACTAGAGGCTTCTCTCATGAAGGAAAATAATACGGTGGGTGAACAAATTACTGTCAAGCAATTGATAGAAAAGCGAATAATTATATAGATATCCAAGGCAATGATTATGCATATAGGCATCACGTCCGTGTCAAGTAGACCGAAACGATTCTGCATCTACTACTATTACTCCACACATCGACCGACTCCTGCCTGCATCTAGAGTATTAAGTTCATGAAGAACAGAGTAACGCATTAAGTAAGATGACATGATGTAGAGGGATAAACTCAAGCAATATGATGAAAACCCCATCTTTTTATCCTCGATGGCAACAATACAATACGTGCCTCGCTACCCCTACTTTGTCACTGGGTGAGGACACCGCAAGATTGAACCCAAAACTAAGCACTTCTCCCATTGCAAGAATTACCAATCTAGTTGGCCAAACCAAACCAATAACTTGAAGAGACTTGCAAAGATATGAAATCATGCATATAAGAATTCAGAGAAGATTCAAATAATATTCATAGATAATCTGAACATAAACCCACAATTCATCGGATCTCGACAAACACACCGCAAAAGAGTATTACATTAAATAGATCTCCATGAAGATCATGAAGAACATGGTATTGAAGAACAAAGAGAGAGAAGAAGCCATCTAGGTACTAGCTATGGACCCGAATGTCTGTGGTAAACTACTCACGCATCATCGGAGGGGCAATGGAGTTGATGTAGATGCCCTCCGTGATCGATTCGCCCTCCGGCAGATTACCGGAAAAGGCTTCAAGATTGGATCTCACGGGAACAGAGGCTTTCGGCGGCGGAAAAGTATTTTCGTGACTCTTTTTAGTATCCAGGGAATATTTGGGAATTTATAGGCCTTAGAATAGGGTTAGGAGGGCTGCCGTGGGGCCATAAACATGCCCCCCCCTAGGGCGCGCCCCTGTGGCTTGTCGCCACACGGCGGCTCCCCTGCCTTCATCTCCAAGTTTGCTGGGTTGCTTCTGGTCCAAGAAAAATCTTTCCGGAGATTTTATTCCGTTTGGACTCCGTTTAATATTCCTTATCTGCAATACTCAAAGACAAGGAAAAAATAGAAACTGGCACTAGGCGCTAGATTAATAGGTTAGTCCCAAAAAAATATAAAATAGCATATTAATGCATATAAAACATCCAAAACAGATAATATAATAGCAGGGAACAGTCAAAAATTACAGATACGTTGGAGACGTATCAGTGGGACATGCTGCCTCTGCGTTAAGGCGTCGGGGCCTGCGGGCTCTTCCATGATAGCTGAGAGCTTCGTTAAAACGAGATCTCCCCGGGAGTCGGCGACGAACTCAAGGTTCCCGAATCTGACTTCCTGATCGGGGATGAAACTTCCGACCTGGCCAAGATGGCCGGCCGGATCGGCATGCGATACAATGCTGCCGAACGCGAAAATCTGACCAGGAACGGAAACGTCCATGCTGCAGACTTCATCGCTGATGATAAGGCGAGCCATCGATTCCTCTAGCGATCGTGCAGCGGAACTCTCAATGAAAGCACCAATGTCTGTATCAAAACCGTCGGATCTCGGGTAGGGGGTCCCGAGCCGTGGATCTAGAATCGATGGGTAACAGGGGACGAAGGAAACGATGTTTACCCAGGTTCAGGCCCTCCTATGGAGGTAAAAACCTACGTCCTCCTTGGTTGTATTGATGTGTATGAAGATTAGAGAGTCGATCTACCTCGAGATCAAGTAGCTAAACCCTAGATGAGTTCACCTACCTCTACGAACTAAACCCTTTGGCTTATATAGACACCAGGGGCCCCTAGGGTTTCACATAGTCGGTTGCCTATCGAAGGAATAAACATGCCTATTCTATCATCTTAAGCTTGAAGGGCATGCCACGGCTCCTGAGATTTCCCCCTGGTTACGGGGTATTCGGTCCGTCCGATCCTCCAACGAGTGGCCCATGAGTCCGGCCCATAAAGAATAGGCCGGGAGTCCGAGGACCCCTTAATCATGAACTCCCTCACCCCCCCCCCCTCGCCCATAGGGGTTCCGAACAGTGGCGTGGTGGACGCCCTCTCCGTCCGCACCAACGAACCCAGGATCATGAGTTTCGGATACGGCGGCGGAGCCGGAGCGGCCAGCATCGCTTAGTGCAGAACAGGGAGGGCGCGCGAAGGGCCGCTATCAGGTGGACCCCCGAGTTCGTGAGCCGGCAACCCCCGTTCTTGGATGCAGTTGCCGCCGGCGTTGATGTGGGTGAGGGGATGACACGGCGGCGGGTGAGCCATCGGAGGAGAGCAAGGGGTGGTAAGGAGAGTGAGGGAGATTGGTGCGAATGTAGCGTGGGCTGTGACACGCGAGAGAGCAAGAGAGAGAGGGATGGGAGTTATGAGATGTCCTGTCCGTCTCCGGCGCTCTCCGAGTCATGCAGCCAAGAGCCACGTGTGGCTGTGTTGAGCCTGGTTGCAAAGAAACTATAAATTCGGCCATCGCGTGCGGACCTGGCCCAAGATTGCTTTAAGTTCCGTACGGCCCGAGAAGTAGATGCAGCCCAGGAAACCGAACAAATGTTTTCCTTCTCGTGCGGGCCTGGTTGGGGCTAATGTCAGGCAACCAAACACGCCCTTGGGTTCTTTGTATATGACATAGGGTTCTTCACCTGAGCAGGGACGGCGGGAGTTGTAAGCGTATGTACTAATACGACCAAGATTTTGTGAGTGCAAAATCAAATGCATGAGCGTGAACCTTGGTACGTCTCTCATCTATGTTCTATGAATTAATTCATATACAATTTGTACACGCGCCCTTGTGTTTTTTCTCTTCAGAATAATTGTTTTTCACATTTAGATAACATGAATCTTAACAAATTATCGACCATATTTCTGTCAATGCTTGAAATGTTATATATGGATCTACACAAATTACAGGCCATATTTTTTATATGTATCTTCACAACTATCATCCATGTTTTGCTGGAAAAGATGTATATGTTTATTTTCCATGTTTATCTTGTGTTCCGTTCTTTAAGTGATTGAATCGTATTAGAGATAAGGAGTGTGTTGGAACGGGGAGCAAGATTACCCAAGGGGACTGCATCTAAAGGGCAAGTAAGTTCAGTTTTTTGCTGATTTCTACGTGCTACATATATCTATAATAAGATCCTATATTCCAATGTTTTTTTATTGTTAATATTCATTGAATTAGCTCTTAACAGAGAGAAACTAATCTCTGAAAGTTGTAGTGAATGCTGTAAGATGAAAAAAGGAGGCTCAGATTTTTTTCCGAAACAGAGGCAATAGCTTTACCTCGTCTCATTAAATAAGAAGGAGAAGAACGAGTTTTTTTTAAGCCGGTTACAGGACCACACAGGTCTAAAGCAAGGGATCACTCTCCCGGTAAAATGGTGCCCAAAAATCTAGCTCCTGCCAGTACCCAAGTTTTTGCTTCTTCTCTAATCTTCGTCACTATGCGAGTGGGCAGAGAAGATTTGCCGTGGAAGACACTAGCATTTCTTTCATTCCAGATCTCCCAGCAAACCAGCATTTGCAATGAGTGCACCGCCTTCCTTGAGTATCCTGGTTGTCCCTGGCCCACATTCCTCCATTGCTTGACTGTGTGAATGTTTCTCCATGTAGGTGTCGCCGACTGCCAGCCAAGCCAAGTGTAGATTGAATTCCACACTCCAATTGTGAATCGACATTTAAACATCAGGTGGGCCATGGTTTCAGGTCTCCTCTTGCATAGCTGATAGAGGCCACAATTTGGCCACCCCCTACCGAGTAGCCTATCAGAAGTCCAGATTCTATCTTGCAGAATCAGTCATGAGAAGAATTTAATCTTTGGAGGGGCCCAGATTTTTCAAACCATCGTAGGCATTGCCGACTTGTTCAATTCGGCAAACTGCATTCTGTAGGCGGTGGCTGCGGTGTAGCAGGCGTCCTCTGTGAATTTCCAACGAATCCTATCTCGTTTGCCTGGTACTAACTGAACCTTCTGGGTCTTGCACCATAGAGAATAGAATTGCTGGATGAGGGAAACCGAAAGACCGCCCTGCATGTTGATATGTCGGACCCATTCATTGTTATTTAAAGCCTTGGCCGTGCAATAAGTAGTGCGCTTGGAGAGGGCAAAAATGCCCGGCGCAATGTCCTTAGGCTTTTGACCATTTAGCCACGGCGAGTGCCAGAAATTCGCTGTCAACCCGTCGCCAATGGTGATAGTTGTTGGCCGCATAGAAAAGCTCCTTGTCCAGGAGGAGGCTCAGATTTGCCTCTTCGGTATGTACATACAAACTTCAGTAGTTCAGTGATGACTGATGAGCTTACTTTGAATGATGCTGTACTATTTCAGATACAGTTGTTGGGATCATATTGTTGTTTACCTCCCGAGTGCTTGGGTTAAGATGATGAAAAATGCTTTTTTCACGTGTTATCTGTGTCTGCCTTTTTGGCTGTGCACAATAATGGAGTTCAGAGAAGGGTGGCTACATGTGCGCTTTATCAGGCTTGTAGAGCTCCCCTAAGAGTCAAACTATTTCAATGAAAGAGCAACGAGCTTTGTTATGATATGAATTTCTCATACTCTCACCTTTTCGCCTTGGCTATATACTCCCTCCGTTTCTAAATATAAGTGTTTTTAATGATTCCACTAGAAACTACATATTGATGTATATAGACATATTTTAGAGTGTGGATTCACTCATTATGCTCCGTATGTAGTCCGTAGTGGAATAGCTAAAAAGACTTATATTTAGGAACGAGGAAGTAGATATGAACTCATATGGTCTGTACGCTGTAGCTCATATTATCTCGGTACTGAATACATGTGCGTAGTTAGTAAAGTACCTTCCATGGACACTGCAATTTGCTTCTGTTGGGGTTGAACCCTAGCTCTCTCTCTCAGCCCTCTCGCTTGAACGACAGAAGGAGGAAGAGTAGCAGGAGAAATTGGACACAGTGGTTTTTTGGGCGACTAACGCCCGCCGCAGGAACGGCAATTTTTCTTGAGCACTAACTCCAGTCACACTACTACAACCGATGGACACGGGAGAGCTCTTATACCCAGAGCCATGCCAGCGCACGCACCCCACGTGTCAACCCACTTGCGCGTTCGATCCGGCCCGCTCTGGCCACGCCCATGACGCGCGCACACGCGCCTGGGTCACGGCGAGCCCGCAACAGATTGACGCGATCAGCCCTCCATGTTCGTCAACAGCCTAGCCCTAGTCCGGCGCAACGAGTGCATGCACACACACCCCCTCGCGCCATACAGTCACACGCACGCGCACACCTGGACGGTCCGAGCGCGGCCACGGACCGGTGCCCGACACGATCACCGCACACACACATGCACCGATCACGCACATCGTGGCTTATTTCCTAACAATCACCCCCAAAGCCACGACTACAAGAGGGAAGGCCCGACGTGGTCAACGTCGGCGAGGAGCGTCTCCTTCTCCTCTGCTTTCTTCGGCTTCCGGCAGTCTCTTCGAAAGTGGCCTCACACGTCACAGTTGTAGCAGCGGCCACGCCACTTTCCTCCGCCCGACGTCGTGATGTTGCCGTCGTCGTTGACGCCACCGCGCTGTCACACCCGCGCTTTCCACTGAGCCGCCGTGAGCATCAGCTGCTCATCCGCTCGCTCGCCGTCGGCCTGCGCGCGGCGGCGCGACGTCTCGTCGATGGCCTTCAGCCGGCTCAGCGCCTCCTTGAACGAAATCTTGTCGTCGCAAAATTGCTTGATTTTGGCGACGGCAGAGTACGGACGGTCGGGGACGATGTCCAGGAGCTTGTTCACCATGGCCGCATCGTCTAGCGTCGACCCGAAGCTCGTGTACCTTGCCGCCATGCCGCTGATCCTCCCGGCGTATGCGTCCAGCCCCACGCTGTCGTCCATGCCCAGCCGATCGAAATCGCCGCGGAGAGTGGAGATCCGCGCCGCCCTGACACGATAAGCTTCGACGAATCACATCTTGAGGCTCGCCCACACCTCCACCTCCGTCTTCTTCGTCGATACCTGCATCAACAAGTGTTCATAGCAGTGGCGGAGCCAGAACTTTTGTAAAGCCTGGGCAAACTTGAGCCTAACTGTCTAACCTAGAAATCAAATCGGATGTTCCGATACACAACATATATAATAGCCCCAACTTTTTAAACCACAAAATCACATTAATAATAATGTGAAATATAAATATATTAAGCATACGAATGAAATGTAAGTTTAAGGTGAACTACAATATTGAGTTTCACAGACCAATATAAAGTTGAGACTTGACTATAGAAGTCGTGGAACCAGCCATGCATAGAACCAATAGAGTCGTGGTTGCGATGCTATTTTCTCAAGGAGGCTGCTGTGCTAGGCGTTGCTGTTGAAAGCTGGTTCGTGAGATTTATTGAAGAAGAAAAAGAAGCTACGTAGTAACAGGCTAAAGCTAGTCATTGGGAGGATATAGGAAGCCTAATGGACCTACAGCCTACAGGAGCACATGGTGGAGTTGGAGATTTTGGATCTTTTGATCTTTACGGTTAAATGCACACGGGAAGGCTTATGTGGTGGATTTGGGCTTTATTTCTTCGTACATATGTTGTGTATAGGGATGATAGCGTAAGGGTTTGTGGTGTGCGTAGCGAGGATAGCGGCGTGCTTATAAGGCTTGAAGGAGTCTCGAGCACGTCGTGACGGGATTATGCAAACACAGGGTGTCAAGCAATGCTTGGAGATGTGCGCGCGGAAACGACGCAAGGTGGAGCATAGTTGCAGTCGAATAATTTTGGCTGGGTCGGACTGGACAGTTTGATGGATCGACATGGATGTTGGTCAAAGCATAAGACGGCAGTGATTTCAGCGACGACGACATAGGAGCATGATGCTGATGGTGGTCGGCTTCTGGGGCGTGGAAACGCGTGGTGCGGGTTTGAGGGCTTGCGCGGCTTCGACAAGACTATGGCATAGGGTTGATTCAAGGCAGTGTACACATGAGAGCTTGAAATCGACAGGGCGCGGGGTAGCACGGCCAGCTACATGGAGTCATGTTGGAGGTGGGGCTGGAGTCTAATAGATGACTTCACTCTGTGTCGATGGAGGGCCTACGACGTAAGAATTCGGAGAATAGAAGCCTATTTCAGGGGATAGCGCGGGACACGTGGATCGGACTGGGCCCAGTGGTTTGATGGAGACGTCAGACGCGACATTGGTCGGTGATGATCGGTGGTTCTCTGCGGTGGGGGTTGAGGCAATGTGGGCGAGCTACCCGGGAGACTCGACCAGGACAGCAGAGGCTTGACGCGGTGATAGCAACGAGGCGTGCGGTAAGCACGGAACACAGCGACAGACCAAGGCACTAATGGTAAGACATGTGGTCAGACAAAAGTGTGCAGGGGTGCTGAAGCAGGGTTGACAAGTATCAGATTCAAGTTCGTGACTGGGTCTATCGGTGTCGGTTGACGGACGGGATTTGAGAAAGTGACGTAAAGTTTGAAATTGTCAAAAGCAGAGAGAGTACATGGCCGTATATTCTGTGGTGTTCAGTGCACAAGGCAAAGTGTGGATGACAAGTATAGAATGAGGCGTAGTGCTATAGTTGTGGGACATGTCAAAGACTATCCGGGAAAAAGGATGAGACAGCTACGAATTTGACTCATGGTGACACAAGACGATGGTGGAATTCCTTCAAGTTTCAGAGAGACAGTCAAGAAAGAATCGAGGACGTTGAGTTCAGGTAACTCTTATATGTGGCATCCAATATGTGAGTTGTTCACTTTCATGCAGATCAGTGATCAGTGTGTGATGGCGTTGAACGGATACTCTATAAGTTGGGAGCACAAAGTAGAGTAACGAGGAACTTAATTTCGATCGAGTGTTGATTGTGAAGAAGACGAGAAGGGATTACAGTTGCAGGTGGAGTCACGTGGAGTCTGGGAGAAGCAGCGGTGCTCATGGTATAATCTCAAGTCCAATGTACATGGAGGTTCGACGCATGGATGAATCCAAGGTGGTGGAAAATATTCGCCATGGTGGACTTTGTTAGAGTTGTGTCGAATATTAGTGTACAAGGTAGGTTACAGTTGGACTTGGTTTTGGACAGTGTGTTGACAGGGTAGGAATCGTGTCCTTTTAGGACACCTGTACCTCTAGGCCTCTTATATATTGAGAGGGTAGACACACGATGTAACATAATAGCACATGCACACAGGAGGAGCCGGCGACGTGTGCCGGCTCCCGCGCGGCCGGGGTGCGGTATTGTGCTGGTGTCACGGGGAGGAACGCCCGTAGTCAGGCCCCGGGGATATAGCCATATTGGCGAACCTCGTTAACAAATCTCGGTGTCATGCCTCATGTGATTGCTTGATCTTCGGTAGATCAACAACGCGTCTCGGATTTATTCTAGCACGCAAGAAACAGAACTCTCAGAAAAACATTTTTTGTTTTGTTTTTGCGAGAGGCGCAGGTTTACTTCTCGTGGAGGCACAAAATTTCTTCCACAAAAGGCACAATTCTGGATTTTTTTGGGCTTTTTTTCTATGAAGAAAGTTTGTCGACATCTATTAATATGGGATCTACTTTCAAAATCCTAACGCAAAAACCCAACGGTGAACATCGTTTGGGATTTAGACCACGGTTTAAGATGTAAACTATTTGAAATAAAAAAATATACAAAAAAGAAAAAAAAACTCTCATGTTGTTGCAAGTGACTAAATCTGAGAACGGGTTGATAACTAAACCATACCCGTACACGTATGTCTCTAAACTAAACCTAAACCATAACCAATTAATACCATTTTTAGCCACACATGCATGATGCATTTGCTTTTTCGTAGTCCCGGTCATTTTTACTCCACATATTAGATTTGTGTCAAGTCAAACTTTACAAAGTTTGACCAAATATATATTGAAAAATATTAACATCTACAATACGAGTGCGGCGTTTCGGCTCTCGGGTGCATCTGCACCCGTGCCGACGAAAAAAATCGAAACAAATACTAAAAAAATCAAACAATTCCAATTTTTTGTCTGGTAGGTAATTTGATGCGTGAGGAGCGCTCGAAAATTCAACTTATTTGGAGATCTGAGCAGCTCTCGGCAAAAAAGACAAATCGGGGTATGTAAAAAAGGTTTACTGTTCCTGAACTTTTCTGACTCGATTTGTTTTTTTTGCCGAGAGCTGCTTAGATGTCCAAATAACTTGAAATTTGGAGAGAACGTCACGCATCAAAATATCTACCACACAAAAAAATTGAATTTTTTTGAATTTTTCTTGTATTTTTTTGATTTTTTTTCGTCAGCGGGAGCAGCTGAGCCCGAGCTCAGAGTTGGATTTTCGCTACAATACCAAATATACATTGCATGAAAGTACATTTTGTAATGAATCTAACAACATTGATTTGGCATTGTCAATGTTGATACATTTTCCAATAAATTTGGTCAAAGTAAAGATACTTTGACTTTGAACAAAGCTAATATGCAGACTAAAAAGGACCGGAGGGAGTATGTGCACACACTCTTTTTTTCTGCAAATTGCAGATTCAGCTATAAGGTTTGGCGCCGGCTATCTATTCAACTAGATGATACCCCGCGCGCTGCTGCGGGAATTCAAGCCAAAATAATCATTAGAAAAATAATAGAAAAGTATATATAATCATGATTGCTTGTTACATGAGAAACACACACAATGCATCTCGCCAACTGATTACTTGAACAATGTGTTAGTTTGCTCCTTTGATGTTGCCTACACTGGCTTTGCTTTTCTTGTTTCGTAGTACAATCTTAAGTTACATTTTGTCATCTTAACTATGACACAAATATATGTATCTTCTATTTGACCTCACCTCTCAATGTTGTATGACCAATCAAAAATAGGGAGGCAAAAATCATAAAGTACTATGATAATTAGTTAAGGATTGAACATTCCATTCAGTAAGAATGACAACACATGAAATGAGTAAGATGGCATTTATGATGCAATGGGCGTAAAATGTAAGTATAATCAAGAACATAGCACATCACCTTCACGAAACCTTTTCCAACTTCCTCCTTGTAAGTATAGTTCAGAAACTACTCCTACTCCAACTTCTTGTAATTGTAATGCCCTGCCGAGGGCTGAATGACCCCAACATCACCTTCTGATCTTCCACTACAAAAGGTAAGAGTGATATTTACAGACAAATTGGTACCTAGCTTGCGGCAGAAGGAAAGATAGGGAGTTGGAGTAGGTACCATGACCTTTTTCTTGGCAACGGCGAGATATTTTCGCCTGTGCCGTGTTCCGGCCGGATGACGATCACGAATAGCATGGTGCCGGGTGTTCTTTCCCTGGGTGGCTCAGGTGGAACAACTCAACATAGTCGTCGTGGAGGGGCGCCTCCTCATACACCTCCATGGCCAGCGCTTCACTTGCTGAGGTGATGTTAGACGTTGGGATGGTGGGCACTAGTAGAAAATAGGCCATTAGTCCCGGTTGGGAAGGGCATTAGTCCCGGTTCCCCAACCGGAAGTAATTTATATGGACTAAAGGGTCCAAGCCTTTAGTAAACCCCTGCCACGTGGTCGGCAGCGGGCGCCAGGGGATGGGGACCTTTAGTCCTGGTTGGTAACACCAACCGGTACTAAAGATTTAGGGGCTTTGGGGTTTATGGGTTTAGGTTTTATTGTTTATTTTTCCTTTTCATTTTGTGTATTCGATTTAATTTTTTTTCATTTCAAACATATTTTACGCTGCTACATACTATACACGTTATCCATATATAATAGAATATCTCGTAGAACCAATCATATACATAGAACTTTTCGTACGACCATGCATACACATATGTACAATTTGGTATATACAATTTCTCCTACAATTTTCAAATTATTACATGCAGGTATTAGGTGTAATGGTATTCTCCGTCGGGAGATATGACCTGCTCAAGCAAAAAACCCGCAATTTCCTCTTGAATTGCTCGTATGTGGTCCTTTGGTAGGAGATTATCCCGCATCTCGTGCATCTTTAAAGAAGGAGATCAATATGAACATGTTAGTTGTCTGTATATATATTACATCATGATAAAAAATGTGAATGGTGTTTACGTACCCAAAGATCTCTTGTAGTTTTGATCTTTTCGGTCATAATGCGAATGTTCTCGCAAACGTAATATGCACATAAATTAGTCCCTCGTTCCTGCCTCATGCACTTTACGAGAATATAATTCAATCAGATAATAATCAAGCATGATAATGGCATTGAAACTATACTTAAAGAGATGCGCGGACGTAGCTAGTACTACTTAAATACCTTGGACTTTCGGCTAATTTTTTTTAAATAATACATTTTTTTAATAAATTTGAAAAATAATACGCAGTTTGAAAAATTTGCAAAAATAATACACCGTCGGCCTACTAGAGGCCGACTGGCACTAATCGTCTTACTATAGACCGATTAGTATCCAGTCGGCTTATAATAAGACGATTGGTGCCAGTCGGCCTATAGTAAGACGATTGGGACTAATCGGCTTGCTCTAGGCCGATTGGGACTAATCGGCTTACTCTAGGCTGACTGGTGCATGGCCCATGCATGCACGTGCAAATGCATGATAAAACTACCTACGTGCGTACTAGCACAGTATCATGACTTGATACAGCCAGTGCGTACTCGCGTATGCATATGCATACGCGAGTACCCTAATACCCTAATACCCGTATGCCTGGATGGGGTGCTGCGTGTGATGGATGGATGGCTGCGCGGGTTCGCCTCCCTCCTTCCCTGCGATCTGCTTACGCGAGTACCCGAATACCCGTACTCGAATATGTGTACATCAGCCGGCCGCATATGCATACGCGAGTACCCTAATACCCGTATGCCTGGCTAACCCATGGACTCAGATTCACACGTTTGGAGAGGAACAGGCCTACCAGCAGCCACGTGAATTAGGTGCGTATCAGGTAATTGTTTGTTTTTTGTGTGCAGCCGTTCGCGGGTGGCCCAACCACTAATCTGAGTCCATGGGTTAGCCAGGCATACGGGTATTTGGGTACTCGCGTATGCATATGCGGCCGGCCGATGTACACTTATTCGATGTATTGTATATACACCGGGTTCTGGGACCACGCAGCAACCCGGCCAGGTCATGCGCGTACGCACTGGCTGTACCAAGTCATGATCCTGTGCTAGTACGCAGGTAGGTAGTTTTATCATGCATTTGCACGTGCATGCATGGGCCATGCACCAGTCGGCCTAGAGTAAGCCGATTAGTCCCAATCGGCCTAGAGTAAGCCGATTAGTCCCAATCGTCTTACTATAGGCCGACTGGCACCAATCGTCTTACTATAAGCCGACTGGATACTAATTGGTCTATAGTAAGACGATTAGTGCCAGTCGGCCTCTAGTAGGCCGACGGTGTATTATTTTTGCAAATTTTTCAAACTGCGTATTATTTTTCAAATTTATTAAAAAAATGTATTATTTAAAAAAAATTAGCGGACTTTCGCCATTTCAGCTCCTCTTTCCATTCACCTCTAACATCTTTGGTGAACTTTTTCCAAACCCTGCCCGGCAAAGGAAATGAATAAAGGAGCTACTAATTACTTGATATCAGGAAACGAAGTAAAGAGGCCGACATAGTGTGTAAATGATTGAAATTACCTGTCGAGCATCGAATGCAGGCTTCTGTATTCTTCAGGGTCTTTACTTAGTGAGTCCAGTACTTCAACAATTCCACCGTCAATTCTAATGATTAGCAGGATCCAGCGGAAGCTGTGGACACGATTTGTATAAGCGGGCATGCATAACTCATCAACTACACTTAACATCGACTATATATATAAGGTAACAGTAAGGTAAAAGTAACACTCACTTGAAGTTGTAAGGTAAAAGTATTTCTGGTTTGGTATTTAGGGCCTTCAAAAACCTTACTAACATTTTTTCCGTGTCTTTAGAGTAAGTAGTTAACACCTTTTCATTAACGGTATTTGGGTCAATGAACACAATGCCATAGACTCCATCTCTTTCCAATTCAAAAATCTTCATTCTGCACAATACCACACAATAGAATATAGTGAGGATAATTACAGGCAATGAACGAGCTGAGCTAGAGACTTAATTAAATTACAGAAAGAAATCACTTACAGACAGTAGCAACTGACGATAGATTTGTCGAGTGCTTGTTGATTGAATAACTGAAAGAATTCTTCATTTTCAATTCACAAATCATTTTCATGGATGTAATGCTATCGCTTGACTTTCACCCTGAGGCTCTGTCTCCCGCTCTTTACTTCTCTCATGTACCAGTCATGCAAGTTGTGCATTTGCGTTGATAGAAGCTTCTCATCTTCAGGACTCACGAGAGGGTTCCCGGGGACATATGCCCATGCTAGTTCCTTTGGATCCTCCGGTGGGAATTCCTCGATCTCGAGGAGTTGTTCAACAGTGATACCGATCTCTCTAGCCCTCTCTCTATCAGCGTTGGTTACTACCACCTTATCGGTACTCACCTTGAGCGGGATGATCGATTGCACTACCTGTTCTCCGAGCTGGGGAACAATTTTCCCGCATTTACTACTGCCGCTTGACTTCTGTTTTTTTTTGTTTATGATAGGACTTGCTAATAGAGTGTTCATAGTCTAATAGCGGCCTTTTCTCCGCCAGTTTAGCTGCATTCAAAAAGTGTTGTAGGACTTCCTTAGGTATTTTCTCCTTTTGCGGCGGGGGCTGTTTCGGTCCAAAATGGGCCTGCAATTCCTTAGCCACTTGTTCATCTATTTCCTCGTCAGTCTTCTCGTAAGGTAACTTCTCGTAAGCTAACTTCTTTTTGACAGGAGGCTCGGGTTTCTTCTTTTGTGCTCTCTTCCGCTTTGGAGACGGCGGAGATCGATATCGCGGACTCGCGCTAGGCTCCGTCTCGGATGACTTACGCTGACGCGGCGGAGATCGATATGGCGGACTAGCCCTGCGCTCCGTCTCGAGGTGGGTTGGAGTCTGCCGACGCGGCGGACTTGGAGGAGGAGTCGGTGGCCTTGGCGCCGAGTTTGGAAACATGATGCATTCCTTTTTCCATAAAATGAGACAACGAATGGCTTCTCCCAGTGTCTGCTCCCCTTCACCTCCAAGGTAGTCAAGATCTACTGATTCATATGCCGTCACAACTTCATCCACCCCGACACGAGCATAGCCAGGTGGAATCGGATTGCTGTGTAAGGTTGCTTCAGGTCCACTCGGTAAAGCAAAGCCGTATGCCACCTTCATGGATATGTTCTTCAGTTTCACGTGTAGCTCACAAACTGTCGACTCTAGGACATCATCCATGGGGAAGCGAGCCAGCAGTGCATCATCGGCCGAGACCCCCGTGGAACGCACGCTACTTTTCGGCATAGATGATGGAATGGTACCATCCAATGCTGCATCTGGATCCT
This sequence comes from Elymus sibiricus, assembly GCA_039707655.1. Classification (NCBI taxonomy): domain Eukaryota; kingdom Viridiplantae; phylum Streptophyta; class Magnoliopsida; order Poales; family Poaceae; genus Elymus; species Elymus sibiricus. The sequence continues at coordinate 477,685,150 of CM077667.1, forward strand.
CCTGCTGCTGAGACGCGCCTTGCTGGCTAAGTTTGTTGATTTGCTCCTGCTGCAACATGTATTTGCATTCCAAGTCCGCGTTCTTTGCTTCTACCATTTGAATCTGATCTACTTCATGCTTCTTCTTTCTCTCATGGCTTCTGTAATTGTCGTTCCAATCCGCAAACCCCAGAAGCCACGGAACAAGGCCTTTGCCTCTTGTTCGTCCCGGGTGTTCAGGATTCTTGAGGGTGCGTGTAAGCTCGTCGTTCTCTCTCTCGGGCTGGTATAGACCCATTCGAGCTTCTTCTATTGCTTTAAGTAACTCGTCTGTGGCTTCTTTAAGACTTGCCTATTCAAGAACCTTCCCTGTCTTTGGGTCCAACTTTCCCCCATGTGCATAAAACCAAGCCCTGCACCTGTCGGGCCAATTCTCTGTTTCTGGAGTGACCCCTGCAACCTTCATGTTTCTCTCGGATTCTTCCTACTTAGGCAACCCATACTTGTAGCCACCTGGCCCCAGATGATGGTGCCACGTTTTTTTCTCCGCATTTATCTTGTTTACTCTCGACCGTTCCTTAGCTGCTTCTGATTCCTTGAACTGCACAAATTTGTCCCAGTCATCTTTTAACTTCGTATATTCTCCTTTGAATTCTGAAGTCTTCTTTCCTCCTTTCAAGTAATTGGTGCATAATCTTTTCTTCCAAGTCTGGAATTGTGTGGCCATCTTCTTAAGAGCACACTTCTTGACTTTCTGCCGTTGGAGATCTGTGAGACCCTCTGGTAGGGTGAAATGTTTCATGAGTGCCTCCCAAAGCAGATCTTTTGCTCTTTGGCTGACAAAAGGAACTCCACGATCTTTTGGCTGATTCCATTCTTGAGCGGTGATCGGGATTTGGTCCCTAACGATAACTCCGCATTGACGTATAAATTTGTCTGCATTAATTTTAGGAGCAATTGGTTCGCCATCTGCTCTGATTTGATCGATGTTGTACTTTATGCCTTCTTTCAACTTTTTTGTCGGGCCACGTTTAACCCCTGTAGAAGATTTGCTCGATCCGGAGGGCTAAAAGAAGAAAGATTCATTAATATATACAAATCAATCAATACTTCTGATGATCACCAGAGGGCAAATTAATACCTCGCCGGACTTCTGATGATGGAGAAAAATTTCTTCGCCATCATTGTCAGTTGGTTCCCCTTCGTCTCTTGGTTGTTCTTCCTCAATTCCCTCATCGGATGGGTTAAGGTATTGTGAGCCATCATCTACTTCTTCATTCTCTTCGTTTCCGGAGCGTATCATGTCATACATGACATTCTCTTGATCACGGTCTCTGTCTCTACCGTCCATAGCTTAACTAATCCAGAACAAATATAATACAATTAGAATGCATTCAATAAGCAAAACCGGAGATATGCAAATCAATACAAGGCAATGCAACAATATGATCATATAATATCACTAATACATCATCGAATAGTATCACTCATACATCTCGAATATTATTATATAATATCACTAATACAGATCCAGTTGACATCTCGCGGCGCAGGTGGTGGACACCCAAAGCGAAGGAACCATGACAGGATCATAGCTCGGGTGAGATCCCTGAAGAACCTGCTAGGTATTGGAGAACCTCGCGTCCAACGCAGCCATGTAGCGTCGGACGTGCTCGTCCTCCGCCCTGACATGACGACGTACCACCTCCGCGGGGGCCGGCTCCCTCTGCACCGACAGTGGTCCACGGGACCGCCACCAAAGAACATCCAGGTCGACGACGGGACCCTTAATTTTTGAGCTAAATGACCCTGAAATTAAAACTGGATGCACTTCGTGTACAAACTGGACCATCTCCTTCGAAGTATGAGAGTTTCGGACGAAAACTCATTTGTTACAAAGGCATTTCATTTTTTTAACTTATTTCAACACCAGACTTTTTGTGCATTCAATATGCACCATTCTAAGCCTCATCTTCAAATTTCAACCCTTTCGAACTTCATTTGCTATTTTTCATGCATTTACTGATTTTTTTGAGCTAAACGACCCTGAAATTAAAAAACACTACAAATGAACTCTGGAAAGGTTGAAACTTGGCATGGTATCATCATTTCACCCACATAGCATGTGTTAAAAAGTTGAGAGGGATACAACAAAAACTGGATACACTTCGTGTACAAACTGGACCATCTCGGCTACTCACTAGAGAAGAAAAGTGATGACGGTGAAGCCAATCACATCCCAGAGTGGGATCTTGGGGTATAAAACTTTTTCTTCTCGTGTGTCCCTTGCTTATTGCGCCATAACCATGGACAATCTTCATCAATTAACAGGATGCTTGGGTCAGTCTTCACTGTGAAGGGAGGAATTTCATCAAACTTTTCATAATTTGTTGACATGTCTGTCTTGTCCTCCACTCCCACTCCCTGAAAGAACTATGTGACGCTTTGGCTCATCGTATGATGTATCCGCTTTCTTATCTTTTCTTTTTCTTGGTTTGGTAGACATGTCCTTCACATAGAAAACATGCGCCACATCATTGGCTAAGACGAATGGTTCCTCTGTGTACCCAAGATTGTTGAGATCCACTGTTGTCATTCCGTACTGCTGGTCTACCATTACCCCACCTCCAGTCAGATTGACACATTTGCACTGGAACAAAGGGACATTCAAATCACTTCCATAGTCAAGTTCCCATATCTCCTCTATGTAACCATAATATGTGTCCTTTTCCCTATTGGTGTTTGCTGCATCGTCAAAGTGGACACCACTGTTTTTGTTGGTGCTCTTTTTATCTTGGGCGATCGTGTAAAATGTATTCCCTTTTATCTCGTATCCTTGGAAAGTCAATATAGTCGAAGATGGTCTCTTGGCCAACAAGTACAGATCATCTTCAACAATGTCGTCATTCATGAGATGTGTTTGCAACCAACCGCTAAAGCCTCAATGTGTGTCCGTTTAATCCAGGGGTCAGACTGCTCCGGGTTCTTGGAGGGTATAATATGCATGTGTTTCTTGATATACAGGGTCACCAAGGTAGAATTTTGTAGAACTGCGTAGTGTGCTTGCGCCCAAGAATGCCCGTCCCGACATATTATTGATTTTGGTCCAAGCGTGCCTTTTCCACGCAGTCTCCCCTCATGCCGTTATCGAGGAACACCAATCGACTTAAGGTCGGGAATAAAGTCAACACAAAACTCAATAACCTCCTCTGTTTCATGGCCCTTGGAGATGCTTCCTTCTGGCCTAGCACAGTTACGAACATATTTCTTTAAGACTCCCATGAACCTCTCAAAGGGGAACATATTGTGTAGAAATACATGACCCACAATGGCAATCTCTTCGACTAGGTGAACTAGGACGTGCATCATAATATTGAAGAAGGATGGTGAAAACACCAACTCGAAACTGACAAGACATTGGACCAAATCATTCTGTAAGCTTGGTAGGATTTCTGGATCGATTACCTTCTGAGAAATTGCATTGAGGAATGAACATAGCTTCACAATGGCTAATCGAACATTTTCAGGTAGAAGCCCCCTCAACGCAACCGGAAGCAATTGCGTCATGATCACATGGTAGTCATGAGACTTTAGGTTTTGGAATTTTTTCTCTGCCATATTTATTATTCCTTTTATATTCGACGAGAAGCCAGACGGGACCTTCATACTAAGCAGGCATTCAAAAAAATTTCCTTCTCTGCTTTGGTAAGAGCGTAGCTGGCAGGACCTTCATACTGCTTTGGATGCATGCCTTCTTTTGCGTTCATGCGTTGCTGGTCCTGTCGTGCCTCCGGTGTATATTTTGTCTTCCCATACACTCCCAGGAAGCCTAGCAGGTTCACGCAAAGATTCTTCGTGACATGCATCACGTCGATTGCAGAGCGGACCTCTAGGACTTTTCAATATTCTAGCTCCCAAAATATAGATTTCTTCTTCCACATGGGGGCGTGTCCGTCAGCGTTAATCGGAACAGATTGTCTGCCAAGACCCTTTCCAAAGATTACTTGTATATACTTGACCATATCAAGTATATCATCACCAGTATGGAGGACGGGCTTCTTTCGGTGATCTGCCTCACCTTTGAAATGCTTGCCTTTCTTTCTTAAGGCATGCTTGGTCGGAAGAAATCGACGATGTCCCAGGTACATATTCTTCTTGCATTTGTCCAAATATATACTTTGAGTCTCATCTAAACAGTGCATGCATGCATGGTATCCCTTGTTGGTCTGTCCTGAAAGGTTACTAAGAGCAGGCCAATCATTGATGGTTAGAAACAACAACGCTCGTATTTCAAATTCCTGCTGTTTGTGCTCATCCCACACACGTACGCCTTCTTTATTCCACTGTCGTTGCCGGGTTGCTTAGGGCCTTGGATGAGCACTGTCATCATAATGAACTTCCACTTCATGAACAACCAAGGAGGAAGGTTATAGATACATAGAATCACAGGCCATGTGCTATGCTTGCTGCTCTGCTCCCCAAAATGATTAATACCATCTGCACTTAAACCAAACCATACTTTCCTTGGGTCATCTGCAAAGTCCGGCCACTTTCTCTCGATTTTTCTCCACTGCGACCCATCAGCGGGTACTCTCAACTTCCTGTCTTTCTTACGGTCTTCTTTGTGCCATCGCAACGACTTGGCATGCTCTTTGTTTTGGAACAAACATTTCAACCGTGGTATTATAGGAGCATACCACATCACCTTGGCAGGAATCCTCTTCCTCGGGCGCTCGCCCTCAACATCATCACCAGGGTCATCGCGACTGATCTTATATCGAAATGCACCGCATACCGGGCATGCATTCAAATTCTCGTAATCCTCACCGCGGTAGAGGATGCAGTCATTAGGGCATGCATGTATCTTCTGCACCTCTAATCCGAGAGGGTAGACAACCTTCTTTGCTTCGTATGTACTGTCGGGCAATTCGTTGTCCTTTCGAAGCTTCTTCTTCATTATTTTCAGCCACTTTTCAAATCCCTTGTCAGATAGACCATTCTCCGCCTTCCATTGCAGCAATTCCAGTGTGGTACCGAGCTTTGTGTTGTCATCTTCGTAATTTTGGTACAACCCTTTTTTGTGATCCTCTAACATGCGCTGCAACTTCAACTTCTCCTTGTCACTTTCGCAGTTTCTCTTTGCATCAGCAATGGCCCGGCCAAGATCATCAGTGGGCTCATCTGATGCCTCAGCTTCTTCTTCTTCATTCTCTTCCCCCGTTGTAGTACCATCATATTCAGGAAACCCAGGATAGTTGTCATCATCCTCTTCTTCATTCTCTTCCATTAGAACCCCTCTTTTTCCGTGCTTGGTCCAACAATTATAGCCAGACATGAAACCGGACGTAAAAAGGTGGACGTGAATTTGTTTTGCGCTAGAGTAAGTCTTATCATTCTTACACACACCACATGGACAACACATAAAACCATCCCGCTTGTTTGCCTCAGCCGCACGCAGAAAACTATGCATGCCATTAATGAATTGGGAGAGCGTCGGTCATCGTACATCCATTGTCGTTTCATCTTGATTACACAACACCGAAAAGACCAAATTAATACAAGTTCATACACACTTATTCTCATAAAACAACATACAACTATCTAGCTAAAACATTTAAATGCAACAACAAATGCGATCAAAATCGCAACTAAGGTAACAATTGATCCAACAACATAATGATACCAAGCCTCTTTATTAATGGCATATTTTCTAATCTTTCTAATCTTCAAGCGCATTGCATCCATCTTGATCTTGTGATCATCGACGACATCGGCAACGTACAACTCCAATTTCATCTTCTCTTCTTCAATTCTTTTCAATTTTCCTTTCAAATCCTAGTTTTCTTTTTCAACTAAATTTAACTTCTCGACAATAGGGTCGGTTGGAATTACCGGTTCAACTACCTCCTAGATAAAAATATATATGTCAACTTGATGGGCATAATTGTCATTAACACGAAATGCAACAAATAGTTATAAAAGAGAATATACCATATCTCAATCGTAAACCGGACGAGGGCCGACAGGCACGGACATCATAACCATGGCACTATATATAACAACAATCATACAAGTAAGAAAATTATGCAAATAACTATCTAAATAATACAAATACGATTTTTATTATAAAAAGGTTAAGAACACAAGAAGAGGCTCACCAAGGTGGTGCCGGCGACGGGACGGTGCGGGCGATCGACGGTGGTTAGTACAGGGACTGAAAGGCACACTAAGTAAACCACACCTACACATATGCAAACTAAGAGGTTAATTTGAGCTCAAATTGCATATAAATAAAAAAACTACCACATAATTACACCCAAACTAAAACCCACAAATCACTATACTTATAAAGCATTGCACGAGCTGATCTAGCAATAAGAGATGAAAGGACAAAGTTTCTAACCTTTGTGGACACTTGGATGGATTGGGGTGCCTCAAATCTTGACAAATCTTGGCAAAAATGGAGGGATGAGCTCGAGCTAGGGAAGAACAGAGAGGAGAATGGAGAAAACAGAGAAATGGGCTCGGGCTGGACGAAGCGTTTATATAGGGAAAGCTTTAGTCCCGGTTGGTTATACAAACTGGGACTAAAGGTTTACATATAGTCCCGGTTTGTGAGACAAACCGGGACTAAAAGTGCTCGTGGGGGCCCCAGTCTGCCACCACCCATTTAGTCCTGGTTGGTATCACAAACCGGAACTATAGATCCCAAATGAACCGGCACTAATGGTGCCCGTGCCCCCCGACCGCTCCTAGCCGTTGGAACCGGTCCCGGGGCAAAATCAAACCGGGACTAAAGGGACAAACGTAAGACATGTTTTCTACTAGTGGGGGTAGAAGAAAAGAAGAAGCAGTCGCAGCGGTAGAGTGGAGCAGAAGCAGAGCTCGTTCCGGCAGGCGCACACATGGAGCTCCATGTCGCGGTGGGATTGCCGCACAGCCGTACTCACGCCATAGGCTTAATCAATCAACCTCGCAGATATGAGAGGGATGAAGGTCGTCGTCAGTGTTAAAGAGGCCGTCTAATGGTGTGCACAGAGATGAAACGTTCAGAGGCGAATTGTGGGGAGAGAGATAGAGCGACAAATTAACGGAAGCTCATAAATTACAGGGTAGTGGAGGGTGAGATGATGAGGGGACGAATTCTGCGATTTGATGTTCTTTTCTGGCTGCATTCACGAATGGAAGAGCTTCCGTCGTGGAGGTCGAAGAGACAGTGGCGGAGATGAGAGACTCGCAAAGGAGAAAATGACGGTGAGCGACCTAGTGTGATTGCTGTGATTTTTTTTAGATCGGTAGTGCACATCATGGGCTACAGCCTACGTAAAAAATATTGGACCAGACAGACCAGATGCACGATCACCTTTTTACAAAAGAACGGCATACACCATAGGTTAGGCAATAATTAACAGTCCCTTCAAATATTCTACTAATGGATATGTATTACTGCCTGGTCACGTTGCATGGTACAACCTACGTAAGGAAGCGGGTGGAATGGAAATTAAATCACGAGAATAAGAAAGGGATTTGAAATTGATGATGTGGCTAGACTGTTGAGGTGGAGTGAGGTGAATGGTTGCATATTGGTTGGTGATGTGGATAGGCTGCATGTCAAGAGAAATAGGATAGTGGGGATAAACTATTTCGGTATTATAGATTATAGATTCCAGTGCTATGTCTCCTTTATTTATTTTTATGCACTGGCTTTCCTTTAATACAACATTTCATATTTCTAGAAGCTGCCACTATTTTAATTAAACTATTTTCTTTAGGATTTCAAAACCATAAAAGGGTAGTACAATACTGCAAGTCAAATCATTCTACTGATAGTTTCACGAGAATGTTTTATGTTGGTCCACGTGCTAGATGCTTCTTGGATGAGGGAAATAGGTAACCAATAATTCAATGGTGGAACCTGAAAGTTACTGGTGGTACCTCCTCAATCAGCATAAAAGAGCTCGTAAGTAAATCGAATTATTCAGGTAAAAGTTTCGACTAATAATTCGACTTACAATATTGTAAGCCACTATCTATGTTGGCCCACTTGCTACATGCCCCTTGAATGTGGGAAATAGAAAACCAATTATTCAATGTCTTCTTTATATGATTATTAACAGAGGATTAATGTAGTAGCATAGAGATAAGTTCATATGCACAATTCTCTAACTGAAAAAACATAGTAACCAACCTTAAGCAGTTATCTACTGCCTCCATCCCAAATTATTTGTTACACAAATGGATGGCTATAGACGTTTTTTAGTTCTAAATACACCCATTTCTATCTATTTCCATGACAAGTAATTCGGGACGAAGAGAGTATTTATTTATCTATGCCAATATTTTGAGGAGAATGACCTATTCAAATAGCTTATTTGCACCTTGCTACTTGGTAAACTCCAGGATTAAGTAAGAAAAGATAAATCTATTCTATAACATCGTGCAACATGCTGTTTGAAAGTTCAACCCAGTTTTCTAGGCCGTTAACGTCTGACCTTTTCCTAAGATCACCGAGAAAGGGTTTCCTCCCGCTTTGTATTACAAAGCAACTAACCGATACAACCAACGATAGGAGCTGGGGCAGAAGCAACACAGTCATGCCCAAAAGAAAGGAAAAAGAAAAACAAAAGAAACAAATGCTGACGACGGCGGATCGACAAAAACGAAGAAGCTTCGCGACCACTGCGCCCACCGGAGGATTCCCACCAAGCTCCAAGACTCCGAAGCGCCGATACCAATCAACACCTTCAAGAAGGCATGCGACGATGACGACGCTGTTGCCAAGAGTTTCCCCTGGTACGCGGCTAGGAAAAAGTAAGGGTAGCCCCCGACGCCCTCCAGGAAGGTCAGGCGGCACCCTCAGGCACCACCGTGAAGGTGTAGGCCATGCCGGCAGGGATTTCTCCTGATCCCACACTTTACCCCGGGCGCTCCGAAGTTCGCCACCAAACCGACCACCACCTTGCGCAAATGTCTTGAAGCTTCCACCGCTGTCTCACCACGGCACCGTGCAATAGGACCTACACAACAAAGCAGCGAAGCCGGGACACGGAGCAGCAACACCGTCAGCACGCGGGAGGGCCCAACCTCCCCCGTCACCGACAGGATCCGACCAGACGCGACAGCAGGAGCATACCAGGCCCGTGGGCCCACAGGCCCGGCCAGGCCCTAAAACGCCCGTGAAGCTCCTGCCATCGCGCTGCCGAGTGCATACCGTCAATGTCGCTGCTCCCCGTCCGAGCCGCTCCACCACTTCGCCGCACCGGAGGCAGTGAGGCCACGCCTACGCCGGCCCGCTAAAACCTAGATGGGGCCCTCAGGGTCCAGATCTGGGTCGGGGACGCGCCGCCGGCCACCCAACGCCACCAGACCGCCCATCCGCCAAGGGCAGCATCACCACCGTGCCTGCCGCCGGCCCCTGCCGCCTGCCGAACAGATCCCGTCGCCGAACCCGCGGCCCGCGCCGCCCACCATGCCAGATCCGGCCATCACCGCATCCAGCCCCGAGAACGCCCCACCAGCGCGCAGCCACCGCACCGCTAGCTCGCGCCCATGACACCACCGCCGCATGCCTACGGGAGCACGCCCCCGCTGCAGACGCCAGCCGCCGCACCGCCGGCCCCATGCGAGCACGGCGCCTCCACGCAGCAGGCTGTCCCGCGCCAGCCCCAGATCCAAGCGAAGGGGAGAGGATTCCCGCCACCGCCGGCGCCACCAGGGCTTCGCCCGGCGGCACGTGCCGGCGGCGGCGGGGAGGGGGGACTGGAGGAAGGGGAGGGGAGGCCGGCGGCTAGGGTTTGCCCTCTCGGTCGCCCGCGGGGGCGACACGAGAGGGGGCGGGGGGGGGGAGCTGACCACCTTGTCCTAAGATGAACTCCATCGGGTGCACAATTATTGGTTACAGCGAACCTGTGGCTTCTCAGCCCATATAATCACAATCGAGCACATTTTAGTTTGTTCTTTGAACTTATAGCCAATCAATTTTTGATATTTGTAGCTACCATTCAAAATTTCTTTTAGTGCAAAATTTGGAGCATAATAATTTGTACCAATAATTTTGATCAAACGTTTCACCGGAGCAAGCATACACTAGTAGAAAACAGGGCTTTGGTCCAGGACTGAAATCCCATTAATCCCGGTTCACTCACGAACCGGGACCCATAGGGGCATCGGTCCCGGTTCGTGAGGCCAGGGCGCCGGCCGGGCCTCGTGGGCCATTGGTCCCGGTTCGTCTGACCCATTTGTTCCCGGTTCCAGACACGAATCGGGACCAATGGGCCTCGCTCCTGGCTCACAACCATTGGTCCCGGTTTGTGGCTGGAACCGGGACCAAATGGTGTCCTTTAGTCCCGGTTCCAGCCACAAACCGGGACCAATGGTTGGCCTATATATACCCCCTGCCCGCGAGCAGAGCAGTGCACTACTCTGTTTTTTGGTCGGCCGTGGAAGAGCTTTGTGGTGCTCTAGCTCACCTCCTATGCACATGAGGTGTTCTATGAAATGCCCGAACCACACTTAAGCTTTCTCCTCTCGAAGGTCCTTGTCCAAGCTCCATTTTCCTCAAGATTTGTCTAGGTTTGGCGGTCCGTCCTGTCCCGTCCCCGTCCTCACCGCCGTCGATCGCCCGCGCCCATCTCGACGCCGGCACCACCGTGGTTAGCCTCTTCTTCCTATCTTCTTTCTAAAAGAAAAAAAGTTCTTACTTGTATGATTTAGATACATACTTGTGTAATTTTCTTACTTTTATTATTGTTTGTTATTATATAGTGCGATGGTTTTGGTATCCGCCTCTGTCGACCCTCGTCCTGTCTATGATTCGGATGTGGTATATATTATCTTTTATAACTATTTATTTTATTTAGTGTTTATGACAATTATGCCAACCTACGTGACATAGATTTTTTAATCTAGGAGGTATGTGAACCGGAAATTCCAACCGACATAGAAATTCTTGTCGAGAAGTTAAATTTGGTTGAAAAAGAAAACAATTACTTGAAAGAAAAATTACAAAGAGTTGAAGAGGAGAAGAAGAAGTTGGAGTTGCATGTTGCCGATGTCGTCGATGATCACAAGATCAAGATGGATGCAATGTGCTTGAAGATTAGAAAGATTAGAAAATATGCCATTCATACTGAGGCTTGGTATCATTATGCCGTTGGATCAATTGGTACCTTAGTTGCGGTTATGATCGTATTTGTTGTTGCATTTAATTTTTTTACATAGTTTCAATGTATGTTTTAATTAGATGCTCTAGAGAGATATATGTTGTTCAATAATGAGAACTATATAACGCACGCAGATGAACCGGCAATGGATGTAGGGTGACCGAGGCAGCTCCAAGTATATTAAGGGCCTGCATAATTTTCTCGAAGCGGCCGAGGCAAACAAGCAGAATGGTTTTATGCATTGTCCATGTACTGTCTGTGAGAATACGAAGGCTTTCTCCAACTCTAAAACCCTTCACTTCCACCTGCTTGAGAAGGGTTTTATGCCACACTATAATGTTTGGACCAAGCATGGAGAAAGAGGGGTGATGATGGAAGACAACGAAGAAGAAGAGGATGATGACAACTACCCGCCCCCTGAATACGGTGATGCTGCAATGGGGGAAGCTGAAGATCAAGAGGAACCAGACGATGTGCCCGATGTTGATCTTCGCCGGGTCATTGTTGATGCACAGAGAGAATGCGAAAGTGAAAGGGAGAAGTTCAAGTTCGATCGCATGTTAGAGGATCACAAAAAAGGGTTGTACCCAAATTGCGAAGATGACAACAGAAAGCTCGGTACCACACTGGAATTGCTGCAATGGAAGGCAGACAATGGTGTATCTGACAAGGGATTTAGTTCGCTACTGAAAATAGTGAAGAAGAAGCTTCCAAAGGATAACGAATTGCCCGGCAGTACGTACGAAGCAAAGAAGGTTATATGCCCTCTAGGATTGGAGGTGCAGAAGATACATGCATGCCCTAATGACTGCATCCTCTACCGCGGTGCGTACGAGGATTTGAACGCATGCCCGGTATGCGGTGCATTGCGGTATAAGATCAGAAGAGATGACCCTGGTGATGTTGAGGGCCAGCGCACCGGGAAGAGGGTTCCTGCCAAGGTGATGTGGTATGCTCCTATAATACCACGGTTGAAACGTCTGTTCAGAAACAAAAAGCATGCCAAGTTGATGCAATGGCACATAAAAGACCGTAAGAAAGACGGGAAGTTGAGAGCACCCACTGACAGGTCGCAGTGGAGAAAGATCGAGAAAAAGTGGAGCGACTTTACAGATGACCCAAGGAACGTATGGTTTGGTTTAAGTGTAGATGGCGTTAATCCTTTTGGGGATCAGAGCAGCAAGCATAGCACATGGCCTGTGACTCTATGTATGTATAACCTTCCTCCTTGGTTGTGCATGAAGCGGAAGTTAATTATGATGCCAGTGCTCATCCAAGGCCCTAAGCAACCCGGCAATGACATTGATGTGTACCTAAGGCCATTAGTTGATGTACTTTTATAGCTATGGAATGGAAGAGGTGTACGTGTGTGGGATGAGAACGAACAGGAGGAATTTGACCTACATGCGTTGCTGTTTGTAACCATCAACGATCGGCCTGCTCTCAGTAACCTTTCAGGACAGACAAACAAGGGATACCACGCATGCACACACTGTTTAGATGACACCGACAACATATATTTGGACAAATGCAGGAAGAATGTGTACCTGGGGCATCGTCGATTTCTTCCGACCAACCATCAATGTCGAAAGAATGGAAAGCATTTCAAAGGTGAGGCAGATCACCGGAAGAAGCCCGCCCTCCGTACTCATGATCACATACTTGATATGGTCAATGATTTACAAGTAATCTTTGGAAAGGGTCTTGGCGGACTATCTGTTCCGACTGACGATGCGAGACGCGCACCCATGTGGAAGAAGAAATCTATATTTTGGGACTTACCCTATTGGAAAGACCTAGAGGTCCGCTCTGCAATTGATGTGATGCACGTGACGAAGAATCTTTGCGTGAACCTGCTAGGCTTCTTGGGAGTGTATGGGAAGACAAAAGATACACCGAAGGCACGGGAGGAACAGCAACGTGTGCATGAAAAAGACGGCATGCGTCCAAAGCAGTATGAAGGTCCTGCCAGCTACGCTCTTACCAAAGAAGAGAAGGAAATCTTCTTTGAAGGCCTGCTCAGTATGAACGTCCCGTCTGGCTTCTCGTCGAATATAAAGGGAATAATAAATATGGCAGAGAAAAAGTTCCAGAACCTCAAGTCTCATGACTGCCACGTGATTATGACGCAACTGCTTCCGGTTGCATTGAGGGGGCTTCTACCGGAAAACGTTCGATTAGCCATTGTGAAGCTATGTGCATTCCTCAATGCAATCTCTCAGAAGGTGATCGATCCAGAAATCCTGCCAAGGTTAAGGAGTGATTTGGTGCAATGTCTTGTTAGTTTCGAGCTGGTGTTCCCACCATCCTGCTTCAATATCATGACACACATCCTAGTTCATCTTGTCGACGAGATTGTCGTTCTGGGCCCTGTATTTTTACACAATATGTTCCCCTTTGAGAGGTTCATGGGAGTCTTAAGGAAATATGTTCGTAACCGCGGTAGGCCAAAAGGAAGCATCTCCATGGGCCATCAAACAGATGATGTCATTGGGTTTTGTGTTGACTTCATTCCTGACCTTAAGAAGATTGGTCTCCCTCAATCGCGGTATGAGGGGAGACTAACTGGAAAAGGCATGCTAGGAGCGGACTCAATAATATGTAGGGACGGGCATTCTTGGTCTCAAGCACACTACACAGTTCTACAGAATTCTACCTTGGTGACCCCGTATGTCGATGAACACAAGAATATTCTGCGCTCCAAACACCCGGAGCAGTGTGATGACTGGATTACATATGAACACATCAGGACTTTCGGTAGTTGGTTGCAAACACGTCTCATGGGTGACAACACTGTTTCTAATGAGCTGTACTCGTTGGCCAGGGGACCATCTTCGACTGTATTGACTTACAAAGGGTACGAGATAAATGGGAATACATTTTACACGATCGCTCAAGATCAAAAGAGCACCAACCGAAACAGAGGTGTCCGCTTTGATACAGCAACCAAGAGGGGAAAGGACACATATTATGGTTACATAGTGGACATATGGGAACTTGACTATGGACATGATTTCAAGGTCCCTTTGTTTCAGTGCCAATGGGTCAATCTGTCAGGAGGCGGGTTACAGGTAGACCCACAGTACGGAATGACAAGAGTGGATCTGAACAATCTTGGGTACACAGACGAACCATTCGTCCTAGACAATGAAGTGGCATAGGTTTGCTATGTGAAGGACATGTCTGCCAAACCGAGAAAAAGAAAAGATAAGGAAGTGAATACATCATACGATGAGCCAAAGCGCCACATAGTTCTTTCAGGAAAAAGAGACATCGTGGGATTGGAGGGCAAGACAGACATGTCTGAAGATTATGAAAAGTTTCATGAAATTGCTCCCTTCAAAGTCAAGGCTGACCCAAGCACCCTGTTAAACGATGAAGATTTTCCATTGTTACGGCGCAATAAGCAAAGGACACAAGCGAAGAAAAAGTGAAGACTTTCTCTCCACAACTAGTATGATGATGCCTTTGATCTAGAATATCACTGCAGTTACATGTGAAGAAATGAAATGCCTTTTGTAACAGATGAGTTTTCGTATGAAACCCTGATACTTCGAAAGAGATTGTCCGTTTTGTACACGAAGTGCATCCAGTTTTTGCCGTAACCCTCTCAACTTTTTATAACATGCTATGTGGGTGAAATGATGATACCATGCCAACTTTCAACCTTTGCAAAGTTCATTTGTAGTGCTTTTCAATTTCAGGGTCATTTAGCTTAAAAAAATCAGTAAATGCATGAAAAATACCAGATGAAGTTAGAAAGGGTTGAAAATTGATGATGTGGCTTTGAATGGTTCATTTTGAACACACAAAAAGTCTGGAGTTCAAATAAGTTCGAAAAAATGAAATACCTTTGTAACAGATGAGTTTTCGTCCGAAACCCTCATACTTCGAAAGAGATTGTCCGTTTTGTACACGAAGTGCATCCAGTTTTTGCCGTAACCCTCTCAACTTTTTAGCACATGCTATGTGGGTAAAATGATGATATCATGCCAACTTTCAACCTTTTCATAGTTCATTTGTAGTGCTTTTCAATTTCATGGTCATTCAGCTCAAAAAAATCAGTAAATGCATGAAAAATACTAGATGAAGTCAGAAAGGGTTGAAAATTGATGATGTGGCTTTGAATGGTTCATTTTGAACACACAAAAAGTCTGGATTTCAAATAAGTTCAAAAAATGAAATACCTTTGTAACAGATGAGTTTTCGTCCGAAACTCTGATACTTCGAAAGAGATTGTCCGTTTTGTACACGAAGTGCATCCAGTTTTTGCCGTAACCCTCTCAACTTTTTAGCACATGCTATGTGGGTGAAATGATGATACCATGCCAACTTTCAACCTTTTCAGAGTTCATTTGTAGTGCTTTTCAATTTCAGGGTCATTTAGCTCAAAGAATGAACTAATAGCAAAAAGAATGAACTAGAAAACTTTTATGAAACTCTAATAGCAAAAAAGAATGAACTAAAAATAATCAATTAAAATATTCTGTTATGATCAACTAAAACAAAACTATAATATTCTTCAATAGCAAAAAGAATCAACTAAAAAGCTTTTATAAAACTCTAATAGCAAAAGGAATGAACTAAAAAGCTTTTATAAACCTCTAATATTTTTGAAACTAAAATTATATAAAATTTATGCAACTAAAATGATCAAAGTATTTTTTGTTCAAATCATTAATAGAAAAAAGAATTTTCATAAAGAAATTTTTTGTTAGAAACTTTAATAGCAAACTAAAATAACAAAATCTGTTTTTGATTAAAACAGACATTTAAAATAACCTAAAACTTACCAAATTGAATATAATGATAAAACACATTAATATTAAATAGCAGGAAAAAGAATCACTCAAAAATCTATTTTTTAGTAAAGTTATTCACAAACTATGATCCACACAAATTTCAAAAAATTCAAATTTAAACTATTCAAATTTGAAAACTAATGGCACTAACAGAAAGTTTATAATTTTTGTGACCTAACAGCAAAAAGAATCACTAAAAAACAGTAAGTATTTAGCTGTAAGTAGGAACAAAATAAAATAAATAAAGCAAAAAAAAATGGACCCCGTTAGTCCCGGTTGGTGCCACCAACCGGGAACAAAGGTCCCTGTTTCTGGGCTGCTGAAAACTGACCTTTAATCCCGGTTGGTGGCACCAACCGGGACCAATGCACCCCTTTAGTCCCGGTTGGTGCCACCAACCGGGACCAAAGGTCCCTGTTTCCCGCCCTTTGGGCTGCTGAAAACTAACCTTTGGTCCCGGTTGGTGGTACCAACCGGGACTACAGGGGTTCATTAGTCCCGGTTGGTGGCACCAACCGGGACTACAGGGGTGCATTAGTCCCGGTTGATGCCACCAACCGGGACCAACACTAGTAGAAAACAGACCTTTCATCCAATGCATTAGTCCCGGTCTGGTTACAAGCCGATACTGAAGAAGCTATTAGTCCCGGTTCGTGCCGGGGACGTTTAGTACCGGCTCGTAAGGAACCTTTAGTACCGGTTGGAGTCACGAACCGGTACTAAAGGGGGCGTGCCAGGCTTTTGGTCAGACCGGGCCCCACGTGCCTCTTTAGTACCGGTTCGTGGCACGAACCGGTACTAAAGGCCCTCTAGAACTCGTCTGAAATTTGTCTCTACCCCCCCCCGGTGTATCGCCATTTCAGTTTTGAAAAAAACAAAAGAAAATGATAAAAACTTCAAAAAATAAAATCCTTCGAGATGTAGTTATGTTAATACATCTATTAGTTAGGAAAATAAAAAAACATAAATTTCAACATGTTTTGCAAAAAAATGTTATGAAAACGTAAAACGGCTGTAACTTTTGCATACGATGTCGGAAAAAGCGTATAATATATCAAAAATGTTCAGAACGAAAATCCGCATCCGAATTTGACGGCCTACGGCCGTTTTGCAATTTTTAGAATCCTAAAATTCTAAAAGGAAAAAAGGTTATGCTCAAACTTCAGTTTTTTTGAATTTTGGTTAAATCTGGTCAAACTACTTATTCAAGAATATTAGTGTTACTAAATAATTATTCAAGAATATTAGTGCTGCTAAATAATTATTTCGGTTTTTTGAATTTTGGTCAAATCTGGTCAAACTGCGGTCAAACTATGGTCAAACTATGGTCAAACTACTTATTCAAGTAATATTAGTGTGTTACTTAATAATTATTGGTTTTAAGAATAATAGTTTCAAACTCAAACGGTGTAACGTGTGACTTCATGCTCAAGTTCAACTCCTAAGGGTTAATAGGATTGACAGCTTACTATTGTCAGGAAAACAACAAGTACAGACTTGGATACAAGGGGGAATAGTACTCGAAAGTTAAGCGTGCTCAGGCTGGAGTAGTGAGAGGATGGGTGACTGGTCGGGAAGTTAGACGATTTGGAATGATGAGGGGTGATTAGAGATTAGAAATCAAATTGTGCAGTGATGAGGGGTAGTTAAAGATTAAATTCAAATAATTCAGAAATTTGAAAATCGAACAAAATTGTTTTTCCAAAAAAATTCAAAAAAAAGAAATTTTTTCTTTAGTACCGCTTGGTATCAACAACCGGTACTAAAGGTCCTCCACCACCAGCCCACGCAGGCAGCCACGTGAAGGGCCTTTAGTACCGGTCCGTGGGCCAACCGGTACTAAAGCTCTGGACCTTTAGTCCTGACCCTTTAGTACCGGCTGGGGAACCGGTACTAAAGGCCCTTCCCGACCGGGACTACTGATCGACATTCTACTAGTGCAATTCTCTCGGTATATAAGTAGCACTTAGAAATTTTCATTTATCATCTCGCCCCCGCCCCCGCCCCCGACGACGCCAGGCTACCCAGACGCCGCCCGCCGCCCCCACCGTCGCCGACGCCGTCGCCCCAGCCGTCGCCGCCGCCCGCCGCCCACGTCATCGCCCGCCACCCCCGTCGTCCGCTCGCCGCCCCCGTCGTCGGCCACCGCCCCCGTCGTCGCCGCCGCCCGCCGCCCCAGCCGTCGCCGTCACCGCCGCCCCCGTCGTCACCCGCCGCCCCCGCCGTCGCCGTCACCGTCGCCCCCGTCGTCGCCCGCCGCCCGCCGCCCTCGTCGTCGCCGCCGCCCCCACCGTCGCCGTCACCATCGCCCCCGCCCGTCGCCCCCGCCGTCGCCGTCGCCCCCGTCGTCGCCCTCGCGTCAATATTTGGTCGATATTTTTTTGTTCATATTTTTTTTGTTCATGTCAACTTGGTCAATATTTTTTTTGTTCATACAATATTTTTTTGTTCATAGAAATTAGATAAAATGAGGGGGGACGTCGGACATGACATGAGGGGGGATGTCGGACGTCGGACATGAGGGGTGAGCGTCGTTGTCGTCTACCCCCTCCCCGATAACTTCGACATGAGGGGGGACGTCGGACATGACATGAGGAGGGACGTCGGACGTCGGACATGAGGGGTGAGCGTCGCTGTCATCTACCCCCTCCCCGATAACTTCAACATGAGGGGGGACGTCGGACATGACATGAGGGGGGACGTCGGACGTCGGATATGTGGGGTGAGCGTCGTTGTCATCTACCCCCTCCCCGATAACTTCGACATGAGGGGGGACGTCGGACATGACATGAGGGGGGACGTCGGACGTCGGATATGTGGGGTGAGCGTCGTTGTCGTCTACCCCCTCCCCGATAACTTCAACATGAGGGGGGACGTCGGACATGACATGAGGGGTGAGCGTCGTTATCGTCTACCCCCTCCCCGTTAACTTCGACATGAGGGGGGACGTCGGACAAGACATGAGGGGGGACGTCGGACGTCGGACATGAGGGGTGAGCGTCGTTGTCGTCTACCCCCTCCCCGATAACTTCGACATGAGGGGGATGTCGGACATGACATGAGGGGGGACGTCGGACGTCGGACATGATGGGTGAGCGTCGTTGTCGTCTACCCCCTCCCCGATAACTTCGACATGAGGGGGATGTCGGACATGACATGAGGGGGGACGTCGGACGTCGGACATGATGGGTGAGCGTCGTTGTCGTCTACCCCCTCCCCGATAACTTCGACATGAGGGGGGACGTCGGACATGACATGAGGGGTGAGCGTCGTTGTCGTCTACCCCCTCCCCGATAACTTCGACATGAGGGGGGACGTCGAACATAAGATGAGGGGGGACGTCGGACGTCGGACATGAGGGGTGAGCGTCGTTGTCGTGTACCCCCTCCCCGATAACTTCGACATGAGGGGGGACGTCGGACATGACATGAGGGGGGACGTCGGACGTCAGACATGATGGGTAAGCATCGTTGTCGTCTGCCCCCTCCCCGATAACTTCGACATGAGGGGGGACGTCGGAAATGACATGAGGGGTGAGCGTCGTTGTCGTCTACCCCCTCCCAGATAACTTCGACATGAGGGGGGACGTCGGACGTCGGGCATGAGGGGTGAACGTCGTTGTCGTCTACCCCCTCCCCGATAACTAGGACATGAGGGGGGACGTCGGACATGACATGAGGGGGGACGTCGGACGTCGGACATGTGGGGTGAGCGTCGTTGTCGTCTACCCCCTCCCCGATAACTTCGACATGAGGGGGGAAGTCGGACATGACATGAGGGGTGAGCATCGTTGTCGTCTACCCCCTCCCCTATAACTTCGACATGAGGGGGGATGTCGGACATGACATGAGGGGGGACGTCGGATGTCGGACATGAGGGGTGAGCGTCGTTGTCGTCTACCCCCTCCCCGATAACTTCGACATGAGGGGGGACGTCGGACATGACAGGAGCGGTGAGCGTCGTTGTCGTCTACCCCCTCCCCGATAACTTCGACATGAGGGGGGACGTCGGACATGACATGAGGGGGGACGTCGGACGTCGGACATGAGGGGTGAGCGTCGTTGTCGTCTACCCCCTCCCCGATAACTTCGACATGAGGGGGGACGTCGGACATGACATGAGGGGGGACGTCGGACGTCGGACATGAGGGGTGAGCGTCGTTGTCGTCTACCTCCTCCCCGATAACTTCGACATGAGGCGGGACGTCGGACATGACATGCGGCGTGAGCGTCGTTGTTGTCTACCCCCTCCCCGATAACTTCGACATGAGGGGGGACGTCGGACATGACATGAGGGGGGACGTCGGACGTCGGACATGAGGGGTGAGCGTCGTTGTCGTCTACCCCCTCCCCGATAACTTCGACATGAGGGGGGACGTCAGACATGTCATGTGGAATTTTTTGTTGTTCATATAGAAAACTCCGGTAACATAGATTTATCAAGAATGCCTCCATTATGGATGTGCACAAGTTGATCCAATTTTTTTCTGATCTCATCTATATATATATTCTTCTATATGTCACGTTGTCTGTCAAAGTATCAAAGAAATCCATGGCTTCATCATTAGCTGGAAGTAACAGGCGTATGATGCTACGAAGCTCTTCAAAGTTGTTTTGGAACGGAGTTCCGGATAGAATAATTCGCTTTTTGGTACAAAATTCAACAAAGGCCTTCCAAATAGCGATATTCGGAAGGCTCTTGCTGAACTTCGTACCAAAAAGCTAATTAATTATCCTATCCAGGACTCCGTTCCAAAACAATTTTGGAGAGCTTCGTACCATTATGCACCTGTTACTTCCGGCTAATGATGAAGCCTTGGTTTTCTTGAATCCTTTGACACTAGACAACGTGACATATACAAGGGTAGATGAGATCAGGAAAAATATGGACCATTTTCTGCACATCCAGAATGGCGCCATTTTGTTAAATCCCTTAAAGGTTAAGAGAATCCCTAGTTTGACATTCATGAGAGAGGCGGTCCGTACGTCGGACATTCAGTTTGTATATTAATTGCCATGTTGTAATATTTGCAGAAACTATGGATCAAAGAGACTTGGAACAAGAACAGTTGTTGGGGGAGATAATCCTCGCCGGACGTGATGTCTTGTCGTTTCTCAACGACACCGATGGTCTGGAAGGAGAGGATGATGGCTCCGGTGATCAAACAATGGAGGAGGAAGGACATGATCATGATGGCTCCGGTGACCAAATGCCGGAGGAAGAAGGAGACCATGATGACGGCTCCGGTGACCGAACGGAGGAGGGAGCTGTTGCAAAGTCCGGCGTGGTATATATATTAATTAAGCCTGTGCTAACTAGCTAATTGATGCATTAATTGTTTTGGTATGTACATATATTAACTCTTCTTTCTTCTTTTATAGCGCTCAGAGAAGCCCGAAGAGGCCCGAAGACGAGGCCCGAAGAGAAGGTTGCGCAAGGATGAAAGGTTCACGATCACAGCACTCGCGGACGATGGCCTACCGATTGAACCCAAGCGGACCAAGGACGCATTTTCTGCTCAGTGTGGAGCTACTGTTAGGGACAACATCCCGATCAGCATCAAGCAATGGAATAAGCCTAAGGACGGCGACCCAGCTGAAGTTTCTTATGTCACCGATAGACAGAAAGATGATCTTTGGACCTGGCTGAAGGCAAATTTCACCCTACCGCCAGAGGAGGATCCGAATAAGCCAGTTATAGAGCCACTGGTCAAGGCGTGTGCTCTTTAAAAGATGGCAGATCTATTCAGGAGGTGGAAGACTGAGTTGAAATCAAAGTTTGTCGACAAAGGGAAGACTCCAGAATTCATCAGCCGATTTGAGAAGATAAGAGATCACTGGCCCGCATTTGTGGCCTACAAGACATCGGACAAGTGTAAGAAAATGTCAGAGATAAACAAGAACAATGCTGCAAACAAGCAGTATCACCATCACACGGGGTCGGGTGGCTATCTCAAAGCCCGGCCGTTGTGGGGCAAAGCTGAGAATGACCTGATTGCTAAAGGGGTCGAACCAGAGACATTGAACTGGCCAGACCGTTCAAGGACTTGGTTCTTCGGGGTTGCGGGACCTTTAGACCCTGAAAGAGGGAAGTGCCGTTGGACGGACGAGCAACTTGCAATACCCGTCAAGAAGCTTCAGAAGTATATCAACGCAGCGCAGGAAGGGACGTTCATTCCCGACAGAGAGAAGGACGAGCTGACTGAGGCCCTCGGGAATGCTGAGCACCCTGGACGAACACGAGGCACATCAGACTCCGTTCCGTGGAAGGTTGGGTTTCCCGACGCAGGCGGTTACAGAAGCCGGGAGATAAAGTGGGAAGCGGAGCTGAGCGACAAGCAGAAGCTCAATGCAAGACTAGAAAAGCTAGAGGAACTTGAGAGCCAGCGAGCTGCCGACCAACCATCTCAGCGGCACGAAGCTACCCCAGAAGCTACCCCGCCATCTCAGCGGAGAAGTAGCGTGGCTTCCACGGAGCTCGTTCAGCCTGACTTCACGGCTCCTAGCTACCCCGTGGATACTATCACGGAGGCTCAACATTGCGAGCTTATGACGAAATTCCGGAACCTCACTTTCAAGGCGGCTGTCGGCTCTGTTGCACCTCCTCAACCCAACGGAACTTTTCACTGCCTTCCGATTCCACATGGCTATGCTGTTGTGACGGAGGATGAAGTAATGGAGGGATTTGAGGAGCTCGAGGTTGACCACCCTACAGGTGAAGGGGAGAATCAGCTGGTTCACGCTCTGAGGAGTACATGTCTATGGCGGAAGGAGTACATCAAGCTTCCAAACTGGACGCCTCCGCCTCCTCCTCCTCCTCCGGCGAGTCAACACACTCCGCCTCCTCCTCCTCCTCCTCCGGCGAGTGATCAGGGCACTCCGCCTCCTTCTACGGCTCCTCCGGCGCGTGAGGGCACTCCGCCTCCTCCTTCGCCTACTAAGGCGCGTGAGGGCACTCCGCCTCCTCCGGCGCGTCAGGCCACTCAGCCTCCTCCTCCTCCTCCTCCTCCTCCTCCGGCGCGTCAGGCCACTCCGCCTCCTCCGACGCATCATCCACGAGGGAAGAGGGACGCCGCCTCCGCTCCGGCGGCTAGCAGTACAATAGGCGGGAAGAAATTCAAATTTGGTCCAAGCCTCAAGCCTCTTCCAAAGTTACCATACGAGAGGACTGACGAAGAAAATGATGACATCAGTAAAGCCGAAGTGAAGGCCCATTTTGCACGGAAACATCCACCTCCGAAGGAAACGGTAGATCCGGTGAAAGCGAAGCGCACTCTGGATGCCCTGAAGCGACCATCACCGCCTCCGCTGCCATCCAACTATGACCGCTGTATTATAAAGACATATAATGAAGCGCAGCGGTCGGGAAGTACTTCTAGTGCTGCAAGAGTCAAAGAACGAAGAAGTGGGAAAACAATTCCCCAGCTCGGCGAACAGGAGAAGCAATCGTGCCCCCCGCTCAAGGTGTCTAGCGATATTGCTAATCATCCGGTGCTACTGCCTGGTACCAAACTTGGTGATTACTTGGGGGATGATGTAATTTTTGAAACGGCTGAGGTAATAGAAGAAGAATATACATGCGTGCACGGGAAGCCTCTCGTCAAACCTGATCATCCTCCTCTAACAACGATGATGTACAAATTGCATGAGTGGTACATGAAAACCTGCAGGGAGTCTAGGAAAGACACTATGTATGTGGCAGTGAAACCAGAGCACGAATTCATTGGACTCAGCGTGATGCATATGGAATTTGTGGAGTTATTTCAGTTATACAATCAACTGGCCCTCGACAAACAACTCATGACTTCCTACTGTCGGTAAGTATTACTTCTATAGTTAAGTCTCTAGCTCAGCTCGTTCATTGCATGAATATATAATTATCCTCACTATATTATGCAGATTGAAGATCGTCGAATGCAAAAAAGCAGGAATCTTTGACGTTGTGTTCATTAGCCCAGATGCCGTAAATGAATGGACGGTACAAAATGAAATCAAAGAGACCGAGGAAAACTTGCTAAAGTCGTTCCTTATACATCAAAACAAAAGGGAAATACTCTTTCCTTACAACTTCAAGTGAGTGTTGCTGTCTTCTCTGTATACTCGGTTTCGCTTACTCGAGGTTAAGTAATGTAATTGATGAGTTATATATGCCTGCGCAGTTACCACTTTATTCTGCTATCCATTAACCTTGACGGGGCATTAGTAACTACCTTAGACTCGGGACGTAAAGATCCCGAGAATTATGCGGACATGACTGCAATGCTCAAGAAGTAAGTTCAGTCAATACCGGGACCATATCGGCATGCAACTTTCGTTAATTTCCTGATATCAAGTAATCATTTTCTTTGCCTGGCAGGGTTTGGAAGAAGTTCACCCGAAAGGTTCCCGGTCTAAACAAAGAGTTGTGATTTACGCACTCCAAAGTAAGTAGTACTAGCTAGTTCCGCGCATCTCTAATTGATTCAAATTTTCATCAATATATCATTACCATGCTTGCTTATCAATTTGATTGAACTCTATTCTCGTAAAGTGCTTGTACCAGAAAGAAGGGACTGTTTTATGTGCATACTACGTATGCGAGTTCATTCACCACTCGACCTCTGAGCGGGGCTTCTCTGACAAACTATTTGAAGTACGTAAATAATATTCACAATTTTATTTTATATATTACCATCAATTGTGTTGAGTTTTATTCATATATATGCATGTATTGACCCCCTTCTTTAAATTAGATCTGGCAGATGCGGGATGAACTCCTACCACATGATTGCATACGAGCAATTCAAGAGGAATTGGCGGGATTCTTTCTTAACCACGTCATACCTAAAGACAGAGAATACCATGTGGATTTGTGATTGAATCTTAGGTACATGATGTTAGGAATTGTAACAGATGTTATATTGTATATATGTAGTAGCGTCGGATAGATATACGAAAACTTTTTGTTCGACCAAGCACGGAGAAAGAGATGTCACTTCTCTCTATATATGTTCCGCATGACGATCTTGTGTAATTAATGGTTTTCTTCATTTTCTTATTAGCTAGCGTCGAGTTCTCTCTATATGTATAGTAGCTAGCGTCGACCAAGCACGGAAAAAGACAGGACACTTCTCTCTATTAGCTAGCTAACACAATATGAAACCCCTAAATTAACCCTCCAAAACCCCCCCACCCCCCGTTCAAAAAAAAAAAAAACCCAGCTCCTGCCAGATGCTGACGCGTGGATGCCCTTTGGTCCCGGTTGGTGTGACCAACCGGAACTAAAGGTCCTCCTGCCTGAGCTCCCCGCAGCGGCCACAGGGAGCCCCTTCTGTCCCGGTTCGTAAGCGAACCGGGACTAAAGGTTTTGGGCTTTAGTCCCGACCCTTTAGTCCCGGTTCCAGAAACATTTGCCAAATAAAATCAATATAACATTTCAGTGATCGAGTTGCTATCAAGTAGTAGCACATATACGTCGGAACACACCAGTGAATTGAAACATATCACGCGCGTGGCAGATTTGCTTCGTGCCACATATGCTTCCCATGGTGACATACATGCACGATAACCAGAACTGTTACATCATTACTACGACTTAGTGGATCTTGTTTGTCCTTCACCTTAGACCCTAGTGAATGCTTCCTGGTGGAGATTTCAGCAGGTTTTCGCGTGACGGCGGGAGGCGGGGCGGAAGGGTGAAGCCTCGCACCGGGAACAGGGCCTTCTCTACTGCGGCAGCTGGAGCGCTGCCGCCGCGGCAAGGGTCACGTACGAACTCAATCGTGCACAACAAGGAAACTAAGTGGCAATGATATTCTCACCTTTTCCTGCAGATACCATGCTAGATTCGCCAATGGATGCACAACGAACCGGCACCGGAGCGACCGATGGCAGACGCCCTGCCAAGGCGCGAGGGCAGGTGAAGCCGACGACTCCAAGTACTATGATCATGGCGCAGATGACAGCTTTGGGAGCAGCCATTGTTCCTTCCTTGTTTCGTGGCTGGCATCTCAGCTAGCTGCTTGACGAACACATTTATACAGCCATGACGGATCGATCGGGGATGGCAGCACCTCAACGTGGGTGTCCACATCCGTAGATTAATTCCCGGCCGACTGCTAAATGATTCAGCGTTCGTGTCTGCCTTATACCGTGCAAGAGAACTAGCCGTCGCTTTAAAATCTTGAGATATATGGCTAAGCGTAGAAACAGATCGAGTAAATATCCTTTAAAACCTCTAGTACTCCTAGTAGTAGTGTTAGTTAAAGGTCACTTATTGCCATCACTAATAGTGTTAATTAAAGGTCACATGACGGTGAATGAGGATCTGGTGGTCCAGTCGGTGATGGGTTCCAGTTTGCCAGCTAAAACTTAGTTTGGCCTCGGCCGAAACCATCGACGGCAATGCCTGCGAGCGTCGTTTCCACGTTGGAGGTGTTGTGGGGCGATTCACGTTTCCTGTGTGCTTCGGGGGGAACACCAAATTCGAGTTTTTCAGATTAGATGATGGCAAGGATCCTGCGTTTTCCCCTATGGGGCCATCATCTTCGGGGCTACATGGGCTGGAGGGATAACTGTTTGGCTTCGGTGGCTAGGTGCAGGTTCCGCATGCTTCTCATGCGGTGACCAAGGTGGAGCGGTGTGGCATCTACAGTATCGACGATGAGTCTTGATGGCAAGGTGTAGCAGCGTTTCGGCGCTGGCTACTGTTTGATGGGTGCACATAGTAGGGTGACGCTATCTGACGTCGTCTTGGCGTCGACTGCAGAATGGGTCTAGCAAGATAAATGCATTGAGTACTCCTAAAGATGGCAAGGACGGATTCAACAGTGTGCGCATGCGATGCACACTAAGGGTCTGCTAGACCGGTTGGTGCTCCCAGCTAGCCGGCGGGCGGCTTGATGAGGCCACCGAATTTTATGGTGTACATTGACGCCAGGTCAGAACTACACATTATAAACCTTATAGGTAGGGTGGCAGTTCTCACCAAAAAGGTGGATTTGGGTTGATTCATGAATTCATTTTGTAAAGCATTATTGAATAACATAATAAAAATGGTTGTGTGCATCGATGAATGCAGAGGCCAGGGGTTATCCACCTTTTCGAAAACCAAATAAGACGGGTATGTGTGCCATGGAGTTCGCAGCCGTGAGCGAACACATGGCACAATGCAGCTCGATGCATCTTGTCACTGCTGCTGTCAACGATGGGTCCACCCAGCCGCCAGTGACAAGGTCTTCCGCGACATTCATCCACGAGCAGCACGAGGGTGTTAGAGCATCTACAACCGGGCACCTCAAACTGTCCCCAGATGCCTGGACGGAAAGACCGGTCATTGACCGCTAAAAAATTACCTAGATGTCCGTCTCAAACCAGCCTGAAACGTCTGGGCTATCCGACGCCCCTCATACCCAGCCCAAATTCAGGGCGGATATATATGGGGCGGCTCGGACGCGTCTGCCATGTCGGTCAAGCCCATCTTGGCTTGCCCTGCCCCTCCCTTGCCCCACATATATCCCCATACAGAGAACTATAGACCGAATTCAATCCATTAGTCCACTCAACTCCCTGCTCCATCCACTCTACTTCCAATCCCCCCTGATCTGAATCGATGACCAGTGACGACAATAATGCCGTCACAAGTGACGAATCCGGTGACTTCGACGACTGGTCGAGCCTAGTGCTCAACGCGCACGCCGACAATGTGGTGGAGATCGCTCTTCGCATCACATTGAGGCGGTCGTGGCTTGATCAAGGTGGCATCGACAACTCCTATTCGGTAGCGCCAGTCGCCCGTCAAAGCAACGCCACCGCCGCCGACGGCCCGTCCCTCCCATCGCGCAGCTCCGACTGCTTCGCGCCCACGCCCGTGCAGGTATGCCGCCCACCTCCACCTATGTGGGCTGAATCTCGTCCATAAGTGGTAAATAGGCTCCGTTGAGTCGTCGTGCCCCTGCCGGCGATGTCGCGCACAAAGATGCCCAAATAAGAGGCACTGACCGCACTCCTCGTGTCAGTCCTTCGCCGCTCTCTCACGATGGCACGGAAGGATGTGTGGCGCCTCCGCCTGAAGAATGCCAAGGAGCTCTGGATCGCCATCGAGTTGTCGGAGTGTGAGGCAAACAAAGAGGCGGCAACCAAGGCGAAGGCGGCCCGCCATGCGAAGGAGCAGGACCGCCTGCTCCGTAGGCTGACGGGCGAAACATGCTCCAACGACTCCGACCTGACGGGCGACTTCACCTCCTGCTCCGATGACGACGCACCGCCGCAAGGGGAAGGGGCGGTGAGAAAATGGTGATTTTGTCTTCCCTTCCCCATTTTATTTATGTTTTTAGTACTGTAGTTTGTAGTATGAATATGCACCGCCCGCCGATGAACTATGATCATTTTGTCTGGCGACGAGCTATGATCCGGTTTACTTTACGTACTGTTGCGGTTTTGGAGTTCTGGATATGTGGACCTCTGCGGTGGGAGGGAAAATACGAGACGTGTACGGTAAATGCCTGCGGACACACCAAGATGCGTCCACGGGCGTTTGAGGGGTCAGATTTGCTGACCATGATTGTAGATGCTCTTGTCATCCACGCGGAATCAGGTAAACTGTTTTTTTATGACTGCTTGTAATTAACGAAAACCTGGGTGTCCGAGGGAGCATTTGATATGTGGTATTAGTTTGCCTTTAGATAAAAAAACCAAATGTAATGCAGGATAATCGAAAGAACATGACGCTGGTGATCCTATATTTATGGCAATCCGTGTGAACGAGTCTAGAACCACTGCATGTGGCTATTAATCGCCGTTTATTGGGCATCGCTAGTGGTAGGCATGCATCGGTGAGAAGAGCTGACGGATGCATGCAGGTTGGCTGGTTCCATGGAAGAAAATTTCGCTCACGATAATTTAGACGCGCCTTGGTCGGGCTGCCTTAGATTCCCATCCGGAGGGATTAGATTTCCGTCCGGAGGGAGTAGGGTTTCATTGCTTGTGCCTTCCTCGTCCCCTCCCGTTCTTTTCTCCTGTTCAATCAATATTACAACGAAGCCGAGTTGTGATGGAAACAGGCTTGAATACCGCGGGAGAAAGTAGGCCAACTTCAATCTCAAATGTTGCTCTGGAGATAATTCAGACGCCACGATACGGTAATGAAATTTCTCCGTATGTGTTGCTCGCCTAGTTTCATATAGGTGGTTTTCATTTCTGATAAATTAGGTCTTCCCAATAGCCTCAAGTCGAATTCAAGTGAGTGAGAAAAATATCAGTCTGGTGAATCATACGATATTTTCATTTTTTACTTGCAGATTATGGCATTGTATGTTTTTGGACAATGAGTGGAATTGATATGCCATTAACGTAGCACATTGGACGATTAAAAGTATAATAATACCAAGTACTTCGTAGGGCTTTCATTGTTGCGGGAAATGGATTTCGTAGAAAAAAGGCTCTGTTACATTCAGACGTTCAATTCAAGTAATAGGAACAATACAAATTTCTTATAGATATGTCCATGAATTGAAGTAAATTGCGAGGTGGACATGCAGGTGCTATATATTGGGGTGTGTTCAGTGCGACAGGAAATAGGATCAGTGACGATTGAAATAGGTCACTACTATTTGGGTTTATAATTGAAACTATGTTCTACGAAATAGTTTCGATTCTTCAGCTGGTTTTCTAGTATGCTTACCACGGTCATTTGGTTCCAGATGCATATTTTATATGATTCGGCTGTATTGTTTGGCCAGGATTGTATATTAGAAATGTAAGTCCTAGCCATTGGACTATAGATATCATCAAATCTTCAGTATGTTTCTTCTTTAATAGGCTTATGAAATATAGAAGGTGAAGTACTTCTCACTTGTGCCCAGAAGTACTGAGTTCGACGCGGCCTCTCCGCATTGCACTGTGTAGGGCTAAAGCTTGCCTCGCATAGTCCTTCCCCAGAACCCACCTAATTTGGGAGCTTCCAACATTGGGTATGTCTAGGCTCATGAAATATGTTTCCAACAATTACCTTAGATAAGTTAATATTTGTATATATCAGACTGTTATTCTTACCACTTGTTTTTAGTAATATTGATCTAACTATGTTTCTTTACCTCTCTCCGCTTCCTGCTAGCGATCGTCAATTAATTTGACGTTCTTGGGTAACTAAAATGACGGATCAAGGTGAGATGAGTAGAGCAGAAACTCTGAACATCGATGAATTGGAGAATTTGATGGCAAGGAAACTAACTTACTATAGATCAATTTACAAAGATCATGACCAGCGAAGAAAATTGTGCATAGTTTTCCGAGTTCCGAAACATATTAAGCAAGTTATCCTACGAACCAAAAGTTATGTCCATAGGTCCTTATTACCATGGAAATTCTTCCCTGCAGTTTATGGAGAAAGTAAAATGGAACTGCTTAGATTATGTTCTTAAACTGAACCGTGGAAATACGTTAGAGGTCTATCTAACGGTGATGGAAAGTTTGGAGAAGCAGGCAAGGAGTTGCTATTCTGATGAAGTTTCTCTGGAAAGTGACATGTTCCTGAGAATGCTCCTGTTAGATGGATGCTTTGTACTTGTTTATCTTGGTGGAACGAATGACTTAGATTGGCGCGTTAATGAACAGAATGCAAGTGGTAGTAATTATCTGGGGGGAGAACCACTTCAATACACAATAGCACAACCTGAGGAGATTTCAGAGCATGCATCGAATAAGGGAACAAGTACTGAAAGTATGAGGTTGATTGCTGGGACATCATCTGATTTATGTTCAACAGAAGATGTGGAACTTGAGCATATTAGTCCAGGTGAACAAAAGATGGATCCTGACCAACCGAAATGTGACCCAATTTCTGAATGGCATCACGCCCATGTATTTCGCGACGTACTTCTTCTTGAGAACCAATTACCATTTTCCATTGTGAAGGGAATATATGGGTTACTTGTGGGAGAGGATGCTCTAGATCTACTTACTGAAAAGGCCCGTAAATATTTAGAACTCAATATTCAGAAGTACACAACAGTTGCTCGTAAATTTGATGGGCAAACAGACTTCCACCACTTGCTCCATTTGTGTCATATGTACTTCCGACCTCAACAAAGGATTC
This sequence comes from Elymus sibiricus, assembly GCA_039707655.1. Lineage (NCBI taxonomy): Eukaryota > Viridiplantae > Streptophyta > Magnoliopsida > Poales > Poaceae > Elymus > Elymus sibiricus. The sequence continues at coordinate 477,716,165 of CM077667.1, forward strand.
AACATGAGCAGCATTGTCAAATTAGAAACAGATGGCTGCGTCCTCTCACAACGTTGTGGCACACATATTACAAAAGAAGTTATTTTCAAGAATTGTTTATCAATCAGCAGGCAACATCTCATATAAGTTCTTGTCAGACACTGAATCGATGGCGACGAGCGGAACAGTATCATGAAGCTGGAATTGAGTTTAAGAGCAAAGAGCACAACAAACATAACCCCCCTTCTCTTCTAGACATAACTTTTGACAAGGGTGAGGTGGAAATTCCATGCTTGCTTATTGATGAAAATACGATTTGCCTCTTCAGGAACTTGGTCGCATTTGAGCAAACATGCTCGCAGTTCGGAAATGATGTCACTGCCTATATTGATTTTATGTCCCAGCTTGTTAGTACACCTTGTGATGTTGCACTGCTTGCTCGTAAAGGAATAATCCTGCATCACATGCGTACCGATGAAGAAGTGTCAACTCTTTTTAGTAAGCTGGGTAAGAATGTGGACTTTGATCAGAATGGTGCGCACTATCTTAAATTGGTTTGCCATATGATGGAAGAGTATTATCAGAATCGCGTAAACAGATGGATGGCCTGGTTGTGGCATAACCATCTCAAGAATCCATGGTTGGTTTTAGCGGTATTAGCAGCAGCTATTGTTCTTCTCTGCACCATTATCCAATCATTGTTATCATTGCTTGCGTATTTGGATGAGACAACGGGTACTAATTAGGCACCTACCTAGGTGAGCACTGTTTTCCCAACTCGTCAGAAGAAAATCTACTTCTAGTTACCTTAATAGAGGATTAATTGCTTCTATGTTTTCCGTCGGCAGGTTCCACACATTTTGTGAACATTGAGTTGGACACCCATGTACTCCTCTAGGCATAAAATCAAATGGCGTACGTCCCGCCATTGGAGCCATTTGTGTTTGTTTGAGCCGTATTGAGTTGGTTCTGCCATATAGTAACAGTGGTTTTTGCATATCATACGTATGTAGAGCTACATGTATATTCATCAGGATAGAAAGAGTTCTACAACCAAATAATTAAGGCATAGCCAAAAAAAAAAGCACAATGAACTAAACAATATGAAACTTCACGCAGGTGGCCAACCATGACCCAAGGAACGCCCTTCTCGCTGGGCAACGACGAAGGAACCCTACCTAACCTACACGGACTGCGAAGTGATAGCTACAACTTATAAGGCATGAGAGGCAGCCATCCACCATGGGAGCTTGTAGCAGTAGCCAACACACCACACACCTGAGAAGTGACAACTACCACGACAACGACTATTGCACAAGCACCACAGAGACGGCATCGGTCAGCACCATGGTTTTGGGTAACGTTCCACTGAGATACTATCACTTTTGTGCTCGATAACAGTTCAAGTTGTATCTATATCTAGTTTTAAAGGATTTGAATTCAAATTTTAATTATAAATTTCGTCCGGAATATGCTCGGTATTTCTCGGTAACCGTGGTAACTGAGAATCTCAGCCCCCCACGAGAAAATTCATCCATTTGGAATCCAAAACCTTGGTCAGCACGATGAGCCCTCCATTTGCAAGAGCAGCAGGTCTGCCATGGGGAAAGAACCTGACGAGGAAGACAACCTTCACAGCCACTTCGACCACTATACATCTACCCTTACCGTGACAGAGCATACAAGACACCTATCATGACTCTGAACGTGAAGAATAGTCTGATTGGTATTCAAGTTACCTGTTCACCATCAGGCATCAAGGACAAAGTAGCCTGATCGTCCATGGCGACCTTATTGGTGAAGTTATTCAATATATTCACTAGTAGAAAACAGACCTATAGTGCCGGTTCGTAAGGGCCTTTAGTGCCGGTTCTCCAACCGGCACTAAAGGGTGGGGACTAAATCCCCCCCCCCCCCCCCTTAGTGCCGGTTCAACACGGCCCGGCACTAAAGGCCCACCACGTGGCACCTGCCGGCGCCGTGGGCTGGGGGACCTTTAGTCCCGGTTGGTAATACCAACCGGGACTAAAGGTATTTAATTCTTTTAATTTTGATTTATTTTTCCTTTTAATTCTTCAGGGGTTTATGAATTAATTATGGTTTATTTTTCCTTTTAATTTTGTGTTTTCCATTTAATTATTTTTCATTTCAAACATATATTACACTACTACATACTGTACACGTTGTGCATATATATATAAATAGAATTTCTCGTAGAACCGATCATATATATATATATATATATTATCGAATTTCTCGTACGACGACCATTCACATACATATATATATATATACAATTTGGTACATACAATTTCTCCTACAATTTGCGGATCTTGTAATGGTCTATGACTTCTTCTTGATCTTGTAATGGTATTCTCCTTTGGGATCTATGACCTGGTCGACCAGAAATCCAGCTATTTCCTCTTGAATTGCTCGTACGCGAGCCGTTGGTAGGAGCTGGCCCCGCATCTCGTTCAGCTATAATCAGGAGATCAAGATGAATATATTAGTTGTGTGTATATATATTAGCTAGATCATGATAAAAAAATTATGGATAGTGTTCTGGCAAACGTCGTACCCAAAGATTTCTTTCGTTTCTGCTCCTTTCAGACGTGATCATGCGAATGTTCTCGCAAACGTAGTATGCGCATAAAGCATTCCCCTGCTCCTGCTTCATGCACTTTACGAGAATAAAATTCAATCAGGTAATAATTAATCAAGCATGATAATGGTATTGAAACTAGAATTAAAGAGATGCACGGACGTAGCTAGCTAGTACTACTTAATTACCTTGGGTCGTGCCCATGTGCTTTTGTTCCCAGTCGCCTGGAACCTGGTTGACGAACTTAGCCCAAGCCTTGCCCGCCGGCAAAGAAAATGAATAAAGGAGTTATTAACTAGTTGATATCTGGAAATGAAGTAAAGAGGCCGACATAGTGCGATAATGATTGAAATTACCTATCGACCATCCCCCTCACGGTTGCGTATTCGGATGGATTCTTATATAGTGAGTCCAGTACTTCAACTTTTGCCTTGTCAACTTCAATGATTAACAAGATCCAGTGGTAACTGCATGCGCACACGTTTTGTATAAATAAGCGGGCACGTGCATAACTCATCAACTACACTTATTAACATCTAGTAATTAAGCAAAAAACAGAATTTGCAGTACAAGATATAACAACACTCACCCAAAGTTGTAAGGAAGTAGTATTTCTGGTTGGGTGTTTAGTTCTTTCAAAAACTCTAGCAGGGATTTCTCTGTGTCTTTTCTCGAATATTTATCTTCCCATATCGCCTGATTAACCGTATTTGGGTCAATGAACCCAATGCCATAGTGTCCAGCTATTTTCATTTCATACATCTTCATTCTGCATAATACCACAGAAAAGAATATAGTGAGGATAATTACAAGTAATGAACGAGAGCACAGCTAGCTAGCTAGAGACTTAAATTACAGAAAGAAATCACTTACACACAATAGCAACTGACGATAGATTTGGCGAGTGCGTCTTGATTGAATAACTGTAACAACTCTGAATAATGAATCCACACATCTTTTTTATAGAAGTAATGACTTTTCTTGACTTTTACCATGAGGGACTCTTTATTGGTATTTGATGTTTGTTGCATGTACCACGTATGCAAATCGTACATTCTCGTTGGTAGAAGCTTGACTTCGTCAGGCTTGACCAGAGGTTTGCCGCGGACATATTGCCACTTTACTTCCTCCTCTGTAATCCCGGGGATTTTCTCAAGGCCTAGGAGTTGTTCAACAGTGACACCGGCCTCTTTAGCCTGCCTTCTAAGATCGTCGGTTATTACCGGCCGATCGGCGGTACTCACAGTTGTTTGTACAATGAGCGGGGGGATCGATTGCACTGCCTGTTCTCCCAGCCGGGGAACAGTTTTCCCGCTTTTTTTTCCAACTGCTTGGCTCGAGCTCGAGCTCGACTCCTTTTGCCCTGCCAAATATGACTTCTTGATAGACCGCACATAGTCGGAGTCCTTCTGATTGTCAGCCGGTGCAGCTTTCTCCTTTGGCGGCACGGGCGGTTTCGGTGCAAAATGGGCCTTCAATTGGGCATCACATGCGGCGTCGAGTTCCTCTTGAGTCAGGTGGTAAGACAACTTCGGAAGAGGCTTGAGATCTGGACCATATTTGAATTTCTTGCCTGTTGTACCGCTAGCCGTCGTAGCTGCGGCCTCTCTCTTCCGATGTTGCTTAGGCTGACGCCGTGCCGGACTTGGAGGAGGAGTCGGCTGATGCGGTGCTAGCGGACTTGGAGGAGGAGGAGTTGGCTGACGTCGTGCCGGACTTGGAGGAGGAATCGGCTGACGCGGTGCCGGACATGGAGGAGGAGGAGTCGAGTGACACGGCGGCGGACTTGGAGGAGGAGGAGTCGGTGGCCTTGGGAAGACGATGCAATCCTTTTTCCATAGAATGATACGATGTATGGCCTCTCCCAGTGTTCTCTCCTCGTCACCTCCAAGAATGTCAAGTTGTAGCTCGTTATATCCTGACATCACTTCATCAACCCCGACACGAGCATAGCCTACTGGAATGGGATTGCAATGGAAGGTTGCTTCAGGGGGGTTTGCTAAAGCATAGCCGTCCGCCACCTTCATGAATATGTTCTTCACTTTCATGTGTAGCTCACAGTTAGTCCTGTCTTTGATATCATCCACAGGGTAGCTAGCTAACAGTGCATTATCGATATCGGCCGGGGCGGAACCCACGCTGCTTCTCGGCATAGATGGGATGGTGCTATCCAATGCTGGATCGATCTGCTCATGTTGCCGCTGAGACGCCCTTTCCTGGCTGAGTGAGTCGATCTGCTCTTGCTGCCGCCTGACAAATCATTCCAACTCCAGGTGCTTTGATTCTAGGCCTTCAAGGCGGAGTGCTTCCTCCTTCTTCTTCTTCTCCTCCTGCATCTTCTTTCTCGCACGGCTTCTATAGTCGTCGTTCCAATCCGCAAACCCCTCAAACCACGGAACAACGCCTTTGCCTCGTGTTCGTCACGGGTGTTCACGATTCTTCAGGGCGCGCGTAAGCTCGTCGTTCTCTCTATTGGGCGTGAACACCCCGTTCGAGCTTCTTCTATTGCAATAAGTATTTCGTCTGTCGCTTCTTTAAGACTTGCTTTCACCATAACCAACCCTGTCTTTGGGTCCAACTTCCCCCCCCCCCCCATGCGGATAAAACCATGTCCTGCACCTGGAGGGCCATGTCAATGTAACTGGACTGACCCCTGCACTAATCATCTCTTGCTCAGATTTATCCCACTTAGGCAAGGCCACCTGGTAGCCACCTGGCCCCATATGATGGTGCCACTTCTTTTTCCCAGCATTAATCTTGTTTTTTCTCGACCGTTCCTGGGCTTCTTCCGATTCCTTGAACTCCACGAAGGCGTCCCAGTGGTCTTTTGCCTTCACCAGTGCTCCCGTGAATTCTGGAGTCTTTTGTTCGAATTTGACGTACTTAGTCCATGTATTTTTCTTGAAGGTGTTGAATGCGATCGCCATCTTTTTAAGAGCATAGTTTCTGACTTTCTTCAGATCTGCATCTGTCAAAATATCTGGTAGGGTGAAATGTTCCATGAGCGTAGTCCAAAGCACATCTTTTGCTCTTTCGTCGACAAAAGTAACTCGGCCTGCTCGATCTCCCTTTGCTGGCTTTTTCCATTCTTGAACGGAGATCGGGATTTGGTCCTTGACAATAACTCTGCATTGATTCTTGAAATTGGTCGCATTTTTCCTAGGTTCAAGCGGTTCGCCAGTTGATGTTTGGATGAAATCGATGTTGAACTTTACGCCTTTATCCAACTTTTTGGCCGGGCCTCGAACTACCCTGTCGCTTGTAGACGATTTGCTCGATCCGGAGGCCTAAAAGAAGAAAGATCGATTCGTTAGTACATACAAATCAATTAAGACATGTAATGATCACCGGATGGCTTATATAATAAATATACCTCGCCGGTCTTTGTTATTTGAAGAACATTTTCTTCGTCAACATCGTTGTCGTCACCTTCATCTATTCGTTCGTCTTCATCAAATATCATGCAACCCTCACCGGAATTGTTCAGATATTGCGAGCCGTCATCATCTTCAGGTTCATGCTCTGGGCTCTTGGAGCGTATGATGTCGAACAGAGCCTCTTCTCCTTCTCTGCCGGTATTGTCCATGGCTTTTATATAACTAATCCAGAAGAAAGATAAAACAATTTAGTATTCAAATTAGAATGCATGCAATCAATAAGGAAAAACTGAATCATAGTACATAATATGCATCTCGAATAATTCATATAATATGCATCATCGAATATATTCTCGAATAAATCGTCTCGAATATTATCGAATATAATCTCGAATACATCTCGAGTATTATCACTAATACATCTCGAATATTATCATATATATAACATCACTAGCTAATACATATCGAATATTATCGAAGAATCTAGTTCACTCGGGGTTCCTGAGGCGCGGGCGGTGGACACCCAAAGAGAAGGAACCATCACAGGATCATAGCTCGGGTGAGATCCCTGAAGAACCTGCCAGGTATTGGAGAACCTGACGTCCAACGCATCCATGTAGCGACGGACGTGCTCGTCCTCCTCCCTGACACGGCGACGTACCACCTCCGGCGGGGTTGGCTGCCTCCGCACCGAAAGTGGCCCACGCGAACGCCACCAAAGAAGCTCCGGGTCGACGACGGGACCCGGGTTCCTCACCAAGCTACGCGCCCCTGAAGGTAGCCAACCCGGAGGAGCCTAGTCCCGAACGTTGCCCCTCTGAAGCAGGACGTCGTCGCGAACGAGTCGACGACGAGGATGGGGGCCAGGCATCGTTGACTCCGAGAAAAAATTCTTATGAAAAAAAATTTGAATTAACATTTCTATACATCTAATTAACATTATATACATCTAATTAACATTTATAAAAAAAATTCTATACATCTAATTAACATTTAACATTTCTATACATCTAATTAACATCTAAAAAAATTCTAATTAACATTTCTATACATCTAATTAACATTTTTAGTATAACCTAATATCTAACATTTCTATACATCTAATTAACATCTAATTAACATTATATACATCTAATTAACATTTATAAAAAAAAATCCATGGCGGCAGGGGCTCACAGTGGGGCGACGGCGACGGCGACGGCGACGGCGACTGCGACTGCGACGGCGACGGCGACGGCGACTGCGACGGCGACGGCGACAGCGACTGCGACGGCGACGGCGCGCGAGCTCGAGGAGGGGGCGGCGCGTGACGGGGGCGGCAACGGGGGGCGGCGCGTCGGGGGCGGTGACGGCGTGGGCGGCGCGTCAGGGGCGGCGACGGTGTGGGCGGCGCGTTGGGGGCGGCGACGGCGTCGGGGCAGGCGGTGCATCGGGGGCGCGTGGCGGCGATCTCCTTTGTTCAGTGGTCGAAGAGACGAAGAAGCAGAGGGAAAATGAAAAAATTTCAACTGCTGCTTATATAGGAGGACCTTTAGTCGCGGTTGGTGGCTCCAACCGCGACTAAAGACCGCCCTTTAGTCGCGGTTAGTGGCTCCAACCGCGACTAAAGACCCCCCTTTAGTCGCGGTTGGAGGCACCAACCGCGACTAAAGGTGAATTTCACCAGCCGAAGCGGCGGGAAGCGAAACCCTTTAGTCGCGGTTGGTGGTCTTTAGTCGCGGTTGGAGCCACCAACCGTGACTAAAGACCTGTTCCTGGCATGGCGCACTGCGGTGGAAGTTTAGTCCCACCTCGCTAGTCGAGGGGCGCCTCGACCAGTTTATCAGCCCCAGCGCGGGCACTGCATTGAGCTCCTCTCTAATGCAGGCCTTCTGGGCCTACCTCTGCTGTGATTCCCTGTGGGCCTACTGGGCCTTGCGGGCCTGCGTCCTGGCCCAACTACAGGTTGGGTTTCTAGTCGTATGCAGGCCGTTGTGGCCCAGTAGGCGGGATTTCTTTAATTTATTTATTTTTCATTTTTTTTCTGCTTTAATTTTTTTTATTTCTGAGTTGCTTTTTTCTTTATTTAGAGTTTCTTTGTGAATCCTTTTGCTTTAGATAAAAAAAAACTTTCTGGTAATGCCAGTAGTTTTCAAATTTGAATAGTTTAAATTTGAGTTATTTGAAATTTGTGTGAATCACTAGTTTGTGAATAACTTTACTTTAAAATAGATTTTTCAGTGATTATTTTTTCTTCTTTTTAATTTTATTGTGTTTTATCATTATATTAAATTTGGTAATACTTAGGTTATTTAAAAAAATGAAATGGCTTTGTAACAGACCAGTTTTCGTCCGAAGCCCTCATACTTCGAAAGAGATTGTCCATTTTGTACACGAAGTGCATCCAGTTTTTGCCGTAACCCTCTCAACTTTTTAGCACATGCTATGTGGGTGAAATGATGATACCAGGTCACTTTCAACCTTTTCAGAGTTCGTTTGTAGTGCTTATCAATTTCAGGGTCATTTAGCTCAAAAAAATCAGTAAATGCATGAAAAATAGCAAATGAAGTCAGAAAGGGTTGAAAATTGATGACGCGGCTTCGAATGGTGCATACTGAATGCACAAAAAGTCTGGAGTTGAAATAAGTTTAAAAAAATGAAATGCCTTTGTAACAGACGAGTTTTCGTCTGAAACCCTGCTACTTCGAAAGAGATTGTCCATTTTGTACACGAAGTGCGTCCAGTTTTTGCCGTAACCCTCTCAACTTTTTAGCACATGCTATGTGGGTGAAATGATGATACCGTGCCAACTTTCAACCTTTTCAGAGTTCATTTGTAGTGCTTATCAATTTCAGGGTCATTTCGCTCAAAAAAATCAGTAAATGCATGAAAAATAGCAAATGAAGTCAGAAAGGGTTGAAAATTGATGACGTGCCTTTGAATGGTGCATACTGAACGCACAAAAAGTCTGGAGTTGAAATAAGTCTAAAAAAATGAAATGCCTTTGTAACAGACGAGTTTTCTTCTGAAACCCTGATACTTCGAAAGAGATTGTCCATTTTGTACACGAAGTGCGTCCAGTTTTTGCCGTAACCCTCTCAACTTTTTAGCACATGCTATGTGGGTGAAATGATGATACCATGTCAACTTTCAACCTTTTCAGAGTTCATTTGTAGTGCTTATCAATTTCAGGGTCATTTAGCTCAAAAAAATCATTAAATGCATGAAAAATAGCAAATGAAGTCAGAAAGGGTTGAAAATTGATGGACTGCCTTTGAATGGTGCATACTGAACGCACAAAACACATAACTACACTACTATTACAAAGATTCCCTCCGGTTTGTCCGAAGTGGGACTTTCCACGTATATAAGTCCGGAAACTAACTAGAGAAGCCGGTCACATCCCAGAGTGGGATCTTTGGGTATAAAACTTTTTCTTCGCGTGTGTCCCTTTGCGTCGTAACCATGGACAATCTTCATCACTTAACTTGATGCTCGGGTCAACATTCACTGTGAAGGGAGCAATTTCATGAAACTTTTCATAATCTTCTGACATGTCTGTCTTGTCCTCCACTCCCACGATGTTTCTTTTCCCAGAAAGAACTATGTGGCGCTTTGGCTCATCGTATGATGTATTCGCTTCCTTATCTTTTCTTTTTCTCGTCTTGGTAGACATGTCCTTCACATAGAAAACCTGTGCCATATCATTGGCTAGGACGAATGGTTCATCTGCGTACCCAAGATTGTTGAGATCCACTATTGTCATTCCATATTGCGGGTCTTCCTTTACCCCGCCTCCTGTCAGATTGACCCATTTGCACCGAAACAAAGGGACCTTCAAACCAAGTCCATAGTCAAGTTCCCATATCTCCTCTATGTAACCATACTATGTGTCCTTTGGCCCATTGATGTTTGCTGCATCAAAGCGGACACCACTGTTTTGGTTGATGCTCTTTTTATCTTGGGCGATCGTGTAAAATGTATTCTCATTTATCTCGTACCCTTCGAAAGTCAATATAGTCGAAGATGGTAACCTGGACAGCAAGTACATGTCATCTTCAACTGTGCCGTCATGCATGAGACGTGTCTGCAACCAACTGGCGAAAGTCACCGTTTGTTCATGTGTAATCCAGTCGTCAGACTGCTCCGGGTGTTTGGAGCGTAGAATATTCTTGTGTTGCTCGATATACGGAGCCACCAAGGTGGAACTTTGTAGAACTGTGTAGTGTGCTTGCGCCAAAGAATGCCCGTCCCGGCATATTAGTGAATTCTTTCCTAGCATGCCTTTTCCACCCAGTCTGCCCTCATGCCGCGATTCAGGAACACCAATCGGCTTAATGTCAGGAATAAAGTCAACACAAAACTCAAAGACCTCCTCTGTTTCATGGCCCTTGGAGATGCTTCCTTCTGGCCTAGCACGATTATGAACATATTTCTTTAAGACTCCCATGAACCTCTCAAAGGGGAACATATTGTGTAGAAATACAGGACCCAGAATGGCAATCTCCTCGACTAGGTGAACTAGGACGTGCGTCATGATATTGAAGAAGGATGGTGGGAACACCAACTTGAAACTGACAAGACATTGCACCAAATCATTCTCTAACCTTGGTAGGATTTCTGGATCGATTACCTTCTGAGAGATTGCATTCAGGAATGCACATAGGTTCACAATGGCTAATCGAACGTTTTCCAGTAGAAGCCCCCTCAATGCAACCGGAAGCAGTTGCGTCATAATCACGTGGCAGTCATGAGACTTTAGGTTCTAGAACTTTTTTCTGCCATATTTATTACTCCCTTTATATTTGACGAGAAGCCAGACGGGACCTTCATACTGAGCAGGCATTGGAAGAATATTTCCTTCTCTCCTTTACTAAGAGCGTAGCTGGCATGACCCTGAAACTGCTTTGGATCCATGCCGTCTTCTCCGTGCATACGTTGCTGGTCCTCCCGTGCCTCCGGTGTATCTTTTGTCTTCCCATACACGCCCAAGAAGCCTAGCAGGTTCACGCAAAGATTCTTCGTCACGTGTATCACGTTGATTGCAGAACGGACCTCTAGGTCTTTCCAATAGGGTAGGTCACAAAATATAGATTTCTTCTTCCACATGGGTGCGCGTCCGTCAGCGTCATTCGGAACAGATTGTCCGCCAGGACCCTTTCCAAAGATTACTTTTAAATCCTTGACCATATCAAGTATATCATCACCAGTACGGTGGCAAGGCTTCTTCCGGTGATCTGCCTCACCTTTGAAATGCTTGCCTTTCTTTCTTACGGGATGCCTGCTCTGAAGAAATCGACGATGCCCCAGGTACACATTCTTCTTACATTTATCCAAATATATACTGTCGGTATCAGCTAAACAGTGCGTGCATGCGTGGTATCCCTTGTTTGTCTGTCCTGAAAGGTTACTGAGAGCAGGCCAATCATTGATGGTTACAAACAGCAACGCTCGCAGGTCAAATTCCTGCTGTTTTTGCTCATCCCACGCACGTACACCTTTTCCATTCCACAGCTCTAAAAGTTCTTCGACTACTGGCCTTAGTTACACATCAATGTCATTGTGGGGTTGCTTGGGGCCTTGGATAAGCACTGGCATCATAATAAACTTCCGTTTCATGCACAACCAAGGAGGAAGGTTATAGATAAATAGAGTCACAGGCCAGGTGCTATGATTGTTGCTCTGCTCCCCAAAAGGATTGATGCCATCTGCACTTAAACCAAACCATATGTTCCTTGCGTCATCTGCAAAGTCCTTCCACTTTCTCTCGATTTTTCTCCACTGTGATCCGTCAGCGGGTACTCTCAACTTTCCGTATTTCTTACGGTCATCTTTGTGCCATTGCATCAACTTGGCATGCTCTTTGTTTTGGAACAAACGTTTCAACCGTGGTATTATAGGAGCATATCACATCACCTTGACAGGAATCTTCTTCCTGGGGCGCTCGCCCGCAACATCACCAGGGTCATCGTAGCCGATCTTATAGCGCAATGCACAGCATACCGGGCATGCATTCAAATCCTCGTACTCACCGCGGTAGAGGATGCAGTCATTAGGGCATGCATGTATCTTCTGCACCTCTAATCCTAGAGGGCAGACGGCCTTCTTTGCTTCGTACGTACTGTCGGGCAATTCGTTGTCCTTTGGTAGCTTATTCTTCATTATTTTCAGCAACTTTTCAAATGCCTTGTCAGGTACACCATTCTCTGCCTTCCATTGCAGCAATTCCAGTGTGGTATCCAGCTTTTTCTTGTCATCTTCGCAATTTGGGTACAACAATTTCTTGTGATCCTCTAACATGCGCTGCAACTTCAGCTTCTCCTTTTCACTTGCGCAGTTTCTCTTTGCATCGGCAATGGCCCGACCAAGATCATCAGCGAGCTCATCTGATGCATCTTCTTCAGCTCCTTCCCTCATTGTCGGCTCAGCTTCTTCCCCCATTGTTGTACCATCGTATTCATGGAACCCATGGCCAGGATAGCTGTCGTCATCCTCTTCTTCTTCATTCTCTTCTATTGGGACCCCTCTTTCTCCGTGCTTGGTCCAACAGTTATAACCGGACATGAAACCGGACTCAAACAGGTGGACGTGAATGGTTCTTGAGTTAGAGTAATTTCGATCATTCTTACAGCCAGCACATGGACAATGCATAAAACCATCCGCCCGCTTGTTTGCCTCGGCCGCAACCAGAAAAGTATGCACTCCATTAATGAACTGGGGAGAGCATCGGTCATCGTACATCCATTGTCGGCTCATCTTCATTACACAATACCGAAAAGACCAAATTAATACAAGTTCATACATAAAGTTCATACACAGTTGTTCTCATAAAACAACATACAAACTCTCTAGCTAAAGCATTTAATTGCAACAACAAATGCGATTAAGATCACAACTAAGGTAACAATTGATCCAACAGCATAGTGATACCAAGCCTCACTATCAATGGCATATTTTTTAAAATTTTCTAATCTTCAAGCGCATTGCATCCATCTTGATCTTGTGATCATCGACGACATCGGCAACATACAACTCCAGTTTCATCTTATCTTCTTCAACTCTTTTCAATTTTTCTTTCAAATACTCGTTTTCTTTTTTAACTAAATTTAACTTATTGACAAGAATATCTATGTCGGTTGGAATTTCCGGTTCACATACCTCCTAGATAAAAATATCTATGTCAACTTGATGGGCATAATTGTCATAAACACGAAATGCAACAAACAGTTATAAAAGGGAGTATATACCACATTCGAATCATAAACCGGACGAGGGCCGATGGGGACGGATATCAAAACCATGCCACTATGTATAACAAACAACCATATAGGTAAGAAAACTATACAAGTAACTATCTAAATCTTACAAACATGGTTTTTTTTTATAAAAAGGATAAGAACAAGAGGCTCACCAAGGTGGTGCCGGCGACGGGACGGTGCGGGCGATCGACGGTGGTTAGGACGGGGACGGGAAGGCACTAAGTAAACCACACCTACACATGCAAAGTAAGAAGTTAATTTGAGCTCAAATTGCATATAAATCAAATAAACTACCACATATAAATACTCCCAAACTAAAACCCACAAATCACTATACTTATAGAGCATTGCAAGAGCTAATCTAGCAATGAGAGATGAAAGGACAAAGTTGCTAACCTTTGTGAACACTTGGATGGATGGGGTTCCTCCAAATCTTGACAAATTTTGGCAAAAATGGAGGATGAGCTCGAGGAAGAGGGGAAGAACAGAGAGGAGAGGAAAGGGGAAGAAGAGAGAGCTCGGGGTAGGGTTTATATAGGGGCATCTTTAGTCCCGGTTCGTGACACAAACCAGGACTAAAGGTTAGCCTATAGTCCCGGTTCGTGGCACGAACCGGGACTAAAGGTTATCGTGGGGCCCCAGGCTGACGCCAGCCTGCCACCACCCCTTTAGTCCCGGTTCGTGGCACGAACCGGGACTAAAGGTCCGGAACGAACCGGCACTAATGATGCCCGTCACGAACCGCGACTAATGGTCACATTAGTGCGGGTTCAAAACCAGACCGGGACTAATGATGCGGACAAAAGGTCTGTTTTCTACTAGTGATTGAGCATTCGACAACAATAATCGTCCAAGCAGAAAGCGACATTGAGGACTCTGACAACATTGTCTACCGCTGAAATAAACACAAAATTATTGGCAATTCCCCATTTCAAATTTGAACGCTGAAACAATTAAAACATATGAAAATTAGATTTCAAATTTGCATTTTTTATTTAAATACTTGAATACTCCAAAGTAGTAAGGTTGAATTTCATAGTCTGAAAACAAATTTTCATAAATTTGGAATAATGAGTTATTGATACTTCAATGCGCATTAAAATTCATAACTTCTAATTAAAATCCACCTTTCAAAACTTTGATGTGATGAATGAAAGTTTTGGTTAATTTCACTACTTTGAAAGATTAATCTTGTGTTTGCCTGCAAAATTCCTATATATGCTTAGTCGACATTATGTACAAAGAAACTCATTGACTTGACACTATGTACTCCCTCCGTTTCTAAATATAAGGCATTTTAGAGATTGCACCATGGACTAGATACAGATGTACATATATATATATATTAGAGTGTAGATTCACTCATTTTGCTCCGTATGTAGTTCATGGTGGAATCTCTAAAAGTTCTTATATTTAGGAACGGATGAAGGGAGTACAAGTTTTTATTATATACACCACGGCTAATTAATGCATCCAGCAAATACTACTGATTACCTAGGAATCCGCAATAAATTATTCTCAAGACCCTATCTCACGCATGGCTCCTCCTCTTCTCTTTGTGATCTCTTTCTCTTCTAGCGTTTTCCCATGATCCAATCATACTATGGCTGCTCCCGTTCTACTCGCGTGGTTAATTCATTTGCATTCTCCCCAAAACCGTCTGCTGACGCAATTTATTCGGTGTCTTCTTCACTCAATTTATCACATCTCTCATCTACTGCTTCTTCCAATCCACTTGTTGCTTGTCGCTGGACCTGTGACCGCAAGAGTGCTAGGTCACCAATTCATCAAGAAGATCAAGCAGACTACCAAAGCCACACACGGTGCCGCCACATGGTTTTCTTCCCAAATTAACGAAAGGCTATTTCATCCCTCTTTGTTTCTATGTTCAGTTTTTAGTGTTGCTTCTTAGTTTTATTTTCTGAAATTACCTTCAATTCTAGAATTAGGAAATTTGAGTCGGGATATAAAAACACAAGAGAAGGAAAATGATTCAAAAACTCACTCGACATAAAAAAGATGTTCCTGATATGCTTTTAGTAAAAGAATCGATTGTTTCTTCTGAAAATCACGGTTTAGATACTAGTGTTGATGAGGTTCCTAGTGATCACAGAATATATGCTAAAACATCCTTTTCCAAAAAATATGCTAAAACATAGCAGAAGGATGATATACTATATAAGAAGGCGCGTGCTACGAATCATCCGACTGATTTCCTGGGGAAATCAGTCGGGTCCTGGTCCGTCCGATCCATTGATAGTTGTTCGTTGGATTCGGTCAACACCAACAGCTGGTTCGTCCTTCTCTCATCGCAACGAAGCGCATCTCCGTGGGGAGCAGCCCTCGCCGGCCCGCAGCGATACTCCACTCTCCGGCGAAGCTTCACCACAACGCCACGCCGGTGCGGCGAGCTCCAACGCAGCACCCGGCAGCGTCCGACGGTGTTTCACTGCAGCACCACACCAACACGGCGAGCTCCATGGCCGCACCTCGACGTGCCACCGGCGGAGCTTCACTGCAGCGCCACGCCGGCACGGCGAGCTCCATGGCAACACCTCGACGTGCCAGCGGTGGAGCTTCACTGCTGCGTCACGCCGCGCACGGCGAGCTCGGCGGCGGCACCCGACGTCGCCGGTGACGCTTCACTGCAGCGGCATCGGTACTCCATCACGGCACCCGGCGGCATCCGGCGATGTTTCACTGCAGCTCCACGCCGGCGCGGCGAGCTTCATGGCAGCACCTCGACGTGCCACCGGCGGAGCTTCACTGCAGCGCCACGCCGCGCGCGGCGAGCTCCAACGCAGCACCCAACGTCGCCGGTGACGCTTCACTGCAGCGGCATCGGTACTCCATCACAACACCCGGCGGCGTCCGGCGATGTTTCACTCCAGCTCCACGCCGGCGCGGCGAGCTCCATGGCAGCACCTCGACGTGCCACCGGCGGAGCTTCACTTCAGCGCCACCAGCGCTTGTTGGTACTCCATGGCAGCTCCCAATGGCCTCCGACGAAGCTTCACCGCAGGGGCCGCCACCACGAGCGACGGTGCTCCCATCGCAGCGCGACGTCGACGGAGTTGCGGTGACGAAGCACACGGCGGCGACGGGCGGATGCTGCAACGCAGCACGCGTCGGCGATGGCGGATGCTTCGTCGTCTGCAGCACCGGCAGTCACCATTGGAGCCCCTAGTCAGAGCTTCACCATGCAGTACGCGCACGATGACGGGGATGGGCCGGCGTCGCCTCTTCCCTGCAGCGGATGAGGGGAGAGCTCGTGAAGAGGAAAAGGGAGGAAGAAGATGAGGAGGGGAGCGCATCTGAAAGGATAAGATGGGGGAGGGAAGCCGCGGGCTGAGAGGGGCACGTGTCAACGCCTCGACGAGGCTTAAGCCGCGCTGTAATCAGCCGGTTGATTTTAATACTTTTCCATATAAGAAAGCCTTTTTTGAGTGTTGAAAGTCCTGTGTTTCTATTTGCTATTTGTTATGTCGAGGACCTCAATTCTTATTTCGCACCGGGCCTCCGTTTTCTTGGATATGGTGTTGGGGTTAATCACGTCTTGTGATTCCCTAGTCGGATCGGACTAGGAGATGGTCACCGTATAGGAATTGTAGCTAATACATATACATAAACAAGAACACCGGGCACGAGACGTGCCCGTAGCAATCCAAATCGATTCTTTTGTGTGGTGCTGTGTACGTGAGCTAGCTATAGATCAAGTTCAGAGATTCCAGCTAGAAGTGCTCGTGCGTACGTAGCACCAGTACACGTTCAGGTGAAGGATCGATCATGAACTAGCTAGCAGGAGGCTAGCTTGTAGTGCGGTTTCTTCAGTGAGCTTCGTTCGTCGTCGTCGTCGTCGCATGTCACTGTCAACGGAAAGTACTCGGCGCTTGGTCTGGGCCAACAATTGGTATCTAGAGCAAGGTTGATCTTCTAGTAACGAAAGGTCATGGTGAGCAAGGAGATAGTGAAAATGTCCGACACGGCTAAAGTACTTGCCGTGCCCAGTTCGTGTAACCACGGTTTGATTGCGAGAACTTCAGGGTCTGGAAGGCACTCATGGATAGTGGACTCCGTGCCAACGAGTTGTGGGACGCAGTCGATCCAGGAAGCGATGCGTTCAAGAAGGAAGGAGCTGAGCACCGGAAGGATCGGCAGGCGGCGTCGACGATTTACTTAGTGATGCCGATGGATGTCCTCGAACACCTGATCGCCAAGGAAATGACAAAGAAGGTGTGGGATACCTTGAAGCTCATGTTCGAGGGACACATCCGCGTCAAGCAAGCCAATCTCCAAACTCTCCTAATGAACTATGGGACTTTGGTCATGGGCGATGATGAGTCCGTGGATGAGTTCATTTCATAGGTAGCTACTCTCGTCAATCAGATTCACGCACTTGGAGAAAACCTCGCGGAGGCCTCGGTTGTCCATCGGTTCTTGCCCCCAGTACATGCAAACTGTCACGACGATCCAGCAGTGTGTCAATCTCGTGACTCTCTCCATCGACGATCTAGTCGGACGGCACAAGGCTCACGATGAGCATATGCGGTATAGTGTTGGGGACGGGAGGAATGACGAGCTTGTGATGATCACAAAGGCGCAGTGGATCGCCCTAGAAAAGCAAGGCAGATCCACGAGCAGCAGCAAAAAGAATGGAAAGCAGCGCTCAGTGAGAAAGAACTTCGCCGACTCGGATGACGAGGCTGCAGAACCGAGGAGAAGGTTTGACATCAGAAAAGTGAGGTGTCAGAACTGTGGCCTCCCTGTCACTTCAAGGCTGACTGCGAGGAAGCACCGAAACAAAAGGCACTCATGGTTGAGGAAGATGATGATGGAGACAAGATGTTGATGTCTAAACCGGTGGATGAGGAGGATCCAGACTCTCTAGTGTTGACTATAGAAATTGTCGAGCTTGTGAAAGAAAAAGTTTGCCATCATGGTGCTGGTTCGGAAACCCGCGTCGATGCTATTGATGCGGAGGGTGATCCCGAAACTTACGGCAATGCTATGGACGTAAGTGCTATCTTGGCTGGTGCGGCTGCAGCGAAAATTGCGTGTGCTCGACCATGGAGAGGCAACCTTTGTGCTAGTCGACTAAAGCAGAGGCCCGTAGACGGCCGAAAAGGCGATACCAAAGTTTTGACTCCAGTCAAAAACGCGACGCCAGAAGAGGACAATGCAAGGCGGACCATTATGATCGTGCCAGAAAACCATGACACACGGTGAGCTATGCCGCTCGGACCTGATGAGCAAGACATGTACACGATGGCAAGCAGTGCCATAAAAGTCTAATTTTTTTTAAATATTTTTTTTATTAATTTCATCACATATTGCATTGCTTCCAAAATTTTCGAATATGTTATCCTATTGGCCTAGAGGAAGCCGATTGCTTCTACTCGACTTCGTCGAAGCCGATTAGAGCCCTGTCGGCTCTGGTTGGGCCGATTGGCCTCTCGGCCACCGTTTGGGGCCCAGTCGGCCTTGGGGAAGCCGATTAGGTCTAATCGGCTTAGAGGTAGCCGACTAGCACTAATTGGTGTAGGCGTGACCAATTAGTGCCAATCGGCCTTGGCAAAGCCGATTGGTGCATGCATCCATTTTCCCCTCCTCTAATGACTTTTTAGTGACCTCTTGATTCCGGGTTGACATGTTTCTTTTTCTAAATTTTCCGCTTCTATCTTCCCGCCATAGTTATTTCCCGCTTCTATCTTCCCGCCATAGTTTCCCGCTTCTTATTTCCCGTCATAGTTTCCCGCCTATAGCTTCCCGCATATAGCTTACCGCTTCTTGTTTCCCGCCTATATCTCCCGCCAAAGTTTCCCTCTTCTGGGTTCCCACCTTTTCTTCTCCCCTCAGCCTATAAAACCCCCTCCACACGAAGGTGGGAAAGCAGTCAAGTGTAGTCTTGTAGTAGCGTCAAGATGTCCGGTTATCCTTTTGATCGTAGTTTTCACCCTCAGACGTGTCGATGTCTTCTGCGTTTAGCTAGCAATTTCAAGATAGACAATAGAATAGTTCCGTGGGACGAACTCATCAGTAGTGACACTCTACTGAATGAGCTGGCTCACACATTAGCTAGGAGCGGTTGGCCTTCAAGGACCTTTGAGGAGATACGGAAAGAACTTTTCAGGTTGCATGGAAGATGGAAGAAGCAACTACATAAGAGTGAATCTTACCTGAAGATTGCAGCAGAAAATACAACTTGGTGGATAGATGACAGCGAGGATGAAGACGACATCTTCATGCCGAGCACCAAGGCCAAGACTACCGCATCATCGAAGGGGAAGAGCTCTGCATCATCGCACGGCAAGAGCTTTGCATCGACAAAGGGCAATATCTCTGCGTCGACAAAGGGAAAGAGCTCTGCATCGACGGAGGATGACGATGATGTCTTCATGTAGTTTTTAAGTTGTAGTTTCTAATTTCAGTTCTACTGTTTAATCAGATGTATTTTATATTATTTGTTTGTATTGTCTTGTTGTAGGGGTATTATGTTCTATCTAAGTATTGTCACCGGTAAACTAATCGACGGAGAATATGTTTCATACATAAGTAGATAGTCATTTGTCCCATACATAAAATAAACATATGTCTCATACATAATTAGATAGTCATGTCTCTACTGATCGATAGAAGCGTCAATGACGCCGCCTGCCCCGGCGCTCAGGCGGTGTGCCTGGCGTACTCCAGCCCCACCTGCGGGGTGGCCTAATGTTACGAAGAGGAACCTCGGACCCGTCCTGGTCATCCTGTGTATCCTGGGTGGGTCCTGGTGGAGGAGTCGAAAACATGTCCATCCACATGTATTGCTGTGATAGTGGCTCACCCTCACTCCCCCACCCAGATCCGAACGCTGACGCCTGCTGATATGGATGTGGCCGAAACATGAAACCCGATGTCGGACTCTGCTGTTGTGGCGGAGGATGAAACACAAAGCTGGACGAGGGAGCATGCTGCTCTGGGTGCTGCCACGCCGAACTACCAGCCTGGTTAGGAGGTGGTGGAGGTGGCGTCGGCTGCTGTGTTAGGCGAGGACGTGGTTGTTGTCGTTGCGTGGATTGCCGCAGCTGGTGCTGGTGCTGGGGAACACCGTCCGAAGTGCGGGTGCACGTGATATCCATGTAGACAGCTCGTAGCTTCTGCTCCAAACGCGCGAACCATGGCTTGAGGTGAGATGTAGGTACCATAAGAGGTCCAGACGACAGAGATCGTGTATAGTCCCTGGCCTCACTATGAAGATCGTATGCCAGCTCAGCCTGCAATTGTCACGGTGATTATTAATTATGGATGACAAAGTATGTAACCAGAAGAAGCATTAGATAAAGACAATAGATATTACCGCGTACTGCCTAGAGCCCGAAGTATCATAGCTCGGGTATGTATCAGGCGTAACGGGGTCTGGTATCTCCTATGGATGAGGGTGCTGCACGATGCGTAACCTTGTCCCACCCATGTACCGATGCAAATAAGCATTGAATTCATCGAGATCAAGCATGCCAACCTCTTCCCAGAGACGTGTCGTCGCAGTATCCCAGTCTATCACGTACGGCTGAAGCCTTTGGACCCACTGCTCCTGTGTCCTGCTTATCCCCTTCCTTGTGTTCCTGCAAATTGAGGTGTGTGTTTAACAATTAACTGGTGATTCACTGTGAACATACTTGAATGACAATGAAACATTGAATAAGTATACAATACCTGTGGACTACTGCTGGCAGTGGGTTCTCTATAGGGGGGGGGGATCGACCATCTGTCGAAGACCAAATTGCCTCATAACTCGCTGTTGCGCCATCTCCTCGACGAAGACATCGAACATAATCTTCGATTTCGTCATCCAGTAATCCTGATCTCTTGTGCATAGCTCAGAAATACCGCCGGGGTACCTGGCATGTATGGCTGCTTGCGTGTACGGCTGCCATATCACCCCGGTGTACGTATCGAACTGTTCATTTAATGCCGTGTAGGCTCGCCTAGTTTGCTCAGCAGCATAGCGTCTCTACACAGATTATAAGTGAGTTTTCGGCCATAGTGTGAGCAAAGAACATGCATTAAATTATAACATGAGACATACCTTGCGACGCGTCCAGCACAGACCGAAAGTAGGCATGTCGATTCCGTCAACATCGAACAGGTGGCCCACAGGATAACCCTCGTGGACATCTATGTTCGGCCGTCCTATAGAGAACCTCTCCCAGGACCACAGCTGTAAAAATAGAGGGCATCTAAGAAGGGCTGACTTGTCCGACGCAAGCTGGCAACCGTTGCACATACCTCGGTATGTAGCTGGTAAGACCGCCGAACCCCAACTCCAAGGTGTGATCTGATTCGGCATCTCAGCTCTCACGGTCTCCAGTGCAATAGGGATGTAGTGCGCACTTACAGTGGTGACATGGTTCTCTGTAAACATAACCTTCCCGAGAAGCCACGGTAGGTACATCTCCAGGCTACGAGTGATCTGTGTCGCATTCAGAGGGACATTTGGGAAATTCTTGATCTGTATTGAGCCAAGAGAAGGTATTAGTAAACAACAAATTTAATTGTAAAACCAGAAACACGACAAACGAAAGATATGTGGCTGAGGAACTAACACTGAAACGTTGCAGCCACTCATACTTAGGTCCATGAGGCTCCGACGCAAGAGCCGGAGCGCCATCAAAAACACCCTCAAAATGTTGTGCCATAGATGCCTCCCAACCAGGCAGTGCATCCATAGATCCTATGGAAGGACCCGCCAAGGGTAGGCCCAACAGCATTGAGACATCCTCTAGAGTAGGAGCCATCTCTGCCCAGCGGAAGTGGAATGTGTGGGTCTCAGGCCTCCATCGGTCCACTAAGCAGGTGAACAGAGAGGAGTCAATGCAGACGCGTCTGGAGGTTTCAGTGGCCTCTACTAGACGCGCGAAAGGTAAAAATCCAGCCCATTTCAACCTGCATATCAGAAAGCATAACAATTCATTTAGTGTGGCACATTAAATCCGGCTTGAAATAAATAAATAAAACACGTACCTGTCAACCCAATCCGGGTGTATCTTCCAGTCCACCTTAGCAGTGCGAGTGACAAGGGGGTCGAGCTTGCGCAACAGGTGGATCAAATCCTGGCAAGTCACAAAGCCCAATAGGCTCCTCCTCGACGGCAGCTGATCCTATTGCTAACTGTGCAGCTACTGCTTCATCATGTGCCCTCACAGCTGCATCTCGTGCAGCTCTCCTGTCCCTGATATGTCTCAGCGTGCAAGTATTTAGTCTGTTACGTATCAAATTGTACTTCCATTGATGGTTCTGCTTGCAGATTTTCTTGAATATATTCATGAGGTTCTTATTTCTGAATTGCGAGAAGAAATTGGCCCCAAGATGGCGCATGCACCAACGGCTCTACAAGTCCTGCCATGGAGTTTGTTCCTCAGGACCAGGGTTTGACAATGTCTTTATCGCACTGAGTATACCTGCATGTCTGTCATGAAGAATGCACACATTCGGCTTATCCTGCACAACAGTTATTTTCAATTGCGTGAAGAACCATGTCCAGCTTTCAATGTTCTCGCTTTTCACAAAAGCAAATGCCAGAGGAACAACTTGGTTTTGACCGTCTTGACCAATGGCAGTCAGGATCTGACACTTGTACTTGCCAGTGAGAAAAGTGCCATCCACACATATCACTGGTCGACAATGTCTGAAGGATTCTATGCACACACCGAAAGAGAAGAACAATCGATGCAGCACCTTTACATTTGGGAACTCTGGCATGAACAAGTCTTGGATATCGACATAGGTGCCTGGATTACGGTCCTGGAGTGTATGGAGGAGCCGGACAACAGAGTCATATGCATCAAAATACGAACCAAATCTGGTCTCAAGTGCCCTCTTCTTAGCCCTCCAAGCCTTGCCATAAGATATTTTGTACTTGAACCTGACGAAGACTTTTGTCTGAATAGCCTTCACTTCCATAGATTTGCCCTCCACTATCTCGCTATAAAGAAACCGAGCAATGAGGGTGGACGTAAGGTTTGGATGATCTTGAGGGATGCAGGGAATAACACAAGTGTGATGAACTAAGTCACTGATCACCTAGTTTGTGCCATACTTAGGGAGATAGCCATGCACCCTCACGGGACAACCCGGATTCTTGCATACCATTGTCAAGTTTTTCGGACTTGACACATCTGCTACAAAAACCCTTTGCGTGGACATTGCCCAACTAATTATTGCATCCTTGAAAGCTTGCTTGTTTGGATACATGGCACCCGTCGCAATGTTGTTCTGGTGATATTGCCACGCAGAATCATGGCCACCATTCACGGTCATTGCATTTGAGAAGTCATGATTCCATGATGCAGGATTAGGCACCTGCTGGACGTTCTCTTCTTCGTCTGACTCGTCAGAATCATCAGCAATATCACCATCTCTATCTTCATTTTCCATCTGGTTTTGCATGTGTCCATCTACCTCATCACCATCCGCCTCGCCACTGGCATAATCATCGGCATTTCCTCCTTCTACATGACCGCTCTGCCCTGATTCGTAAACATCATCTCCAGCATGGGACGCATAATTTGACATTGAATCATGCATCTCTTCAATTCTCTGGCCATAATCGTAACCATCGTCTGGTTCAGTTGCACTGATCTGCTTCACGATGGGAAGCACCAAGGCGACATGATTAACTCCCCTGCTCGAGCAAGCTTGTAACCAGCGCACCCAATGAGAGTCCCGCTCTATTTCCTTGAAATAGAAGAAAATATTCGAACTGGATCGGGGCCATAATGCATGAACACCCACGGTGTGTGTTTCAGTATTTAACCCTAAATACCCGGCAAGCCATTCTGTCAACTGACTAACAGACCATGTTTCAGGGGCAGTCGCTGGCAATTCAACGTACTGAAATTCACTCAGATCAGCTCCTATCTCAGTCATTTGGACATTACCAGGGCCGCAGTAAAGCCCTAACTTCACTAAATCAGACATATCTGTTGACCTAAAAAATCATTCAACAAGACAAATATTAAGCGAAAGGCAAACTGATAATTTTACCGAACCAACTAAAAATTACCACAACTATCTAAATATTACCCAAAGCTACCGGACCAACTAAAAATTACCACACAACTAAATATTTGACAACTACATATTCTATCGAACCCTAAACCAATTTTACCGAACCAACTAAAAATTACCATAGCTACCCAAATTTTACCGCACCAACTAAAAATTGCCATACAACTAAATATTTGACATCTACATATTGTATTGAACCAACGCTACCGGATCAACTAAAATATTCTACACACATAAATATCCACACAACTTAACACTACGGGAATGGACGTTGGATATATTACCCTTGAAGCGTGTGAAGAAACGACGAACGACGGCCTTCAAACATGCGAACGGACGACGAACACCGGAATCTCCACCTCCACTGCCTCCACCTCCACCTCCACCTCCACCACCTCCAAAATGGTCACCACCACCACTACGAGCTACCCCATTACAAGATCGAGGTTACCTTAGCATCCCCTAGCACTCTAGAAGCAATCTACGGTGAAACACTAGGAAGAAATCGGCTAAATATGTGGTAAGAAATCGGGGGGCTTCGGTTGATAGAGAGATGAGAAAGAACAGAGAAGAGAGGAAGAGAGGAGGAAGAAAGGAAGAGGGAGTCGCGGCCGAAGGTGTTTGGGTCCTATCGGCTTCGGCGTAGCTGATTGGGCCCAGTCAGCCTTGACGCAGCCGACTAGACGACATCAGGCCGAGTGACGTGCTCGGCCCAATAGTCGGCCGCCACGTGGCCGAGAGGCCACTTATCGGCTGCCCAGTGGCAGACAGGCTCCTGTCGGCTTGCCCGTGGCCGACTGGATCCAGTCGGCTTCCTCGAGGCCGACATGATGACATATTTGAAAATTTTCGGACCAACGTAATATGTGACGAAATTAATAAAAAAAGATAATAATTAAAAAAAAAATAGCCAGCATGGGCGCCGTGTCAGAGGATGGCGAAGCAAAGGAAAAAGGTCCACTCACGGCTATGGCTGTGGACATTCCAGATGTTCGTCCTCGAATTCACGGACGAGCAGCCGTCCGGTCTGCTACGGTCGCTCGGCGAGAAGACCCGAAGCTGCCTGTCCCGATCAGCAGCAAAGGAAGTGGACCAGGCTGCTGCAGCCCACTTACTGGTAGCAGTACGTTCCCAGTACAGGGCAAAGAGCATGACGTGGTGGATTTGTTTCA
Source organism: Elymus sibiricus (assembly GCA_039707655.1). Taxonomy (NCBI): domain Eukaryota; kingdom Viridiplantae; phylum Streptophyta; class Magnoliopsida; order Poales; family Poaceae; genus Elymus; species Elymus sibiricus. The sequence goes on from CM077667.1 coordinate 477,741,582, forward strand.
TCACATGAAGAAGCTCTATGAGTAGCCCATACGACTGGAGGGAGCCCATGCAACGCAGCAAGTGGTCCAAATGAAGTGTTAGGGATACTAGGAAGTCCAGTTCGGGCTGGATTTTTTGCTTTGCCGAAAGAAACACGTGCAGCAGAAATTTCTATGTCGCCTCCGACAGTAATGGAGGAAAGGACACCATCACTTATACCCATATTGTTACAGCAGGTGTTACACACATTTCCGGAGGATACTCTTCGGACGATTGATCCGGTAAAGATCAAAGGGAGTGGGCGAAGGTGTCTAGCAAGTGCCGAGGATCCGGCGGACTTTAAGAACGCGAATAAAAAAGAGTGTTGGCGTCATGCTATGGCAGAGAAGTTGGGGTCGATCAAGAAAGATGTTGAAGGGTGTGTGAAGCACAAAGCGAGGTTAGTGGCCAAAGTGTATGTGCAAGAGGAAGATGTGTATTTCGAAGAAGAGTTCATTCCCGTTGCAGAGATGGAATCAGTGAGATTACTCATCGCTCTCCCAACTCAGAAATCATGAAAGATACATTACATGGATGTAAAATCCATGTTTTTGACTGGAGAGTTACGAAGAGACGTTTTGTGAACCACACAAAGTCTTGTACGGGCTACGACAAGGCACTCGATCGTGGACATCAAACTTGATCGGACGATGTAATGTACAAGCGAGGTGAAGGAAATGATCGTCTAGTAGTTGGCATCTACATCAATGACCTATTGATAACTGGAGCAGATGAAGGGATGATTGCAAAATTTCAAGTACAAATGAAGGAGCTTTTCATGATGGATGATCTCGGTCTTTTGAGCTACTACCACGAGATAGAGGTACATCAAAAGATGAAGGGGATCACACGATGCCAGGAGGGATACACAAGGAAGGCACTTGAAAGCCGTGGCATGAAAGATTGCAATCCAATTGACGCTTCAATGGAACCTCTCGTCTTGAGCTGAGCAAGAAGGAGATGGTGAAACTACTCGGCTACAGTGGTAGTGACAAGATAGGAATTGTCGACGACCGTAAGAGCACCTCGGGAATGGCATATTTCCTCGGTGAAAGCATAGTAAGCTGGCTATCACGAAAGCAGGAAGTAATAACATCGACTTTAAGTGAGGCAAAGTGTCAAGGTGTGTGGCTAAGGAGGCTACACGGTGATCTCATGGATCGTGATCCGGAACAAGCGGTGTTCAATGTTGATGGGAAGTCTATAAGTTTTCTACGCGAGAATCCACTGCGGCATGATAGGAGGAAGCACATTGATACGATGTATCACTGCAGGAAGGACTGCATTGAAGAAGGTAAAATGAATGTCAACTACATTTACACCGCTGATTCTCTATGTACGTGCACGTGAGTTAGCTAGATCAAGTTCAGAGATTCCAGCTAGAAGTGCTCGTGCGTACGTAGCACTAGTACACGTTCAGGTGAAGGATAGATCAGAAACTAGCTAGCAGGAGGCTAGCTTGTACTGTGGTTTCTTCGGCGAGCTTCATTCGTTCTTCATCGCCGCGTATCACCGTCGTTGGAAAGTACTCGGCGTCGGGTCTGGACCAACATACAATCCTGCCGTTCGTCTCCTGTTATGGAAGTAAGTCTAACAATAGTATCAGGATACGGATGAAGGGGGACGGAGCCTAGCTACGGCACATGTGTAACACTCGGATGTACGAGTTCGGGCCCCACTCGGGAGTGGTAAAGAACCTACGTCTCGGGACCTAAGGCTCAGTGTTTGCTTATGGGGGGTGTTTGATTACAGAGATTTTGGAACCCTTGTCCAGGAGCTCGGGTGCGGCTTATATAGAGTGCGCCAGGACCCGCCGAGCATGATTATAAGGCATTAAGTGCGAATAACTACACACGTTACTGAGAATTGCCGTCTTAACTAAGGTGTTACTGGTAACGTTAGTCTTCACAGCACTTGATGCGATTTATCACATCTCTCGAACGTTACGACTCCTACGTCGGCTCCTCTCCTTCTCGTCCGAGTGTTGAATCATGGCCGAGTGACGAAGTGACGTTCGAGTGACCATCCAGATTCGAGTGGATCCTGAAGATGTATCCGAATGCATCGGTAGTCCAGGGACTTTAATGCTAATATGAGCCCCCAAGTGGGCCCTAGATGTCAGGTCTATGACCCTACCTGTGGTAGATGACCTCATTAGTAGCCCCCGAATCAGTTGAGGTTTGGGAGACGAGTGATCGATGCGCGGGAATGTCGTCGGCGCCTCGGAGGCGTCAGGAAACGACCCAGGTTGTCTCTCGCTCGGTCTATGACCGCAACGGATTCAGGTTTTGTATTTTCCTGACTGGGATAGCTTGACTATGCAAGCCACTCGGTTGGCGCCGGATCTCCTCCCGGGAGAAACGATCTGACGGCTCGAGTGCACGTCCATCGAAGTTTTCCGAATGATGATGCAAGAAAGATGATGGCCTCTGAAGTTTCCTTGCGGAATTCTAGCAGCGATTAGAAAATTTGCCCGAGTGCTCAACGCATCTGCCTCGCGCATTCGAAGTGTCAAAATGCGCCAGAACGCATCAATTGGCACATGGCCTATTCGGATCGCGCTGCGGCGAAAACTCCGTTGATTTTGAAATCGTGGAAGTTGTGCTCGCGCGCGAGGACGGTTGCACTGCGTTAGTGGGGAATTGGATGCGTTGCCTTGATAACCGTGCCGCGATTAACACCACGCGTCCCCGAAATGCTGCACCGAAGATCTCGCGGATCTCGCGCTTCCCGTGGATATCGCGCCGCCTGCGGATCAGTGGCCAAGATCGTGCCGCGTCGGAGTATAAAAATGACTGAGAGGAGGGAGAGAGAAGCAGTTCCCACGTCTCCCCTCCTCAATCTCTTCGTCGCTCCGCCGAGAGCCTTTCCCCACCGGACCACCTCCGACCCGCCCCCCAATCTGCTGGAGATGATGAAAGGGGCGACCGTGAAGGCCGAGAGGGCGAAGAAGGTGTCGCGCGGGTCTTCATCGAGCACCGGGGTGCCCGCGGGCTTCATCCAGGGCGACTGGTTGCAGTCGCGGACCACCGTCGGCCGGCTGAAGGAACTGGAGAGCCAAGGGCTCATGGGTGCGGGGAGCTGGCGAGCGCCGGAGGCGGGCGAGTTTGAGCCCGCGCCGCGAGGGGACAATCGGGTGCTCCTCACGACCCACATCGAGAGAGGTTTCTCTTTGCCCCCGCACCCATTCTTCCGTTCTTTCCTCGATTCCTACGGTGCTCAACTCCATCATCTTCCTCCCAATGTCGTTTCTTACTTGGCGGCTTTCATCTCCCTTTGCGAGAACTTCCTCGGTTGCAATCCGCACTGGGGATTGTTCAAACATCTTTTTACCTGCCGAGTGATGACTGTCAAGAAGTCTGCTCAGGCCGGGGGACAACGAATGTAGCTCGGTTGTGCGGGGGTCTAGGGATCCAACTAAGGGGGAAGGGTAGTTTCCCACAAATGAACTTTCCAGACTCGGTCTAGGGTTGGCAAGATTCTTGGTTTTACTTCCAAGACATTCCAGTCGGCGAGGGTCAGTCGGGTCTCCCGCCATATTCGCCTGAGTGCATTCGGCGGCTTCCTAAGCTGACCGTGACCAAAGAGGAGAAGACAGACATGGAAATCCTTGTGATCGTGCTGTGAGGCAAGGCATCAATGGCTTGGATCTGCTGGAGGTCTTCTTTCAAAGAAGAATTCAGCCGCTGCAGGCGAGAGCCCACTCCATGTGGCTATACTCGGGGGCGAGTGATCCCACGCGCACACACCCGGCGGAACTCAGCGCTGAAGCCGTGGAGAACAAGCTCAAAGCGATCACTCCGGCTCGCGGCAACCCTAGGGGGACGAGGCTGGTGCCTCCATTCTCTGTTGAGAATCCACCGAATGAGGTAAATTCCGTGTGTTGCTGTTGTTGTCCGAATGATTGTAATGATCGCTGACCAAAATCTTGACTGACATAATTTTCACTCGGCAGGCCTTCACGGGTATGGTGAGCCTGATACCCACCATCAACCATGCCCCTGCTGACGTGACGAGTGACATCGAGCACCAGGAGGGCTCGGGCGGAGAAAAGGAGTATGTGGAGGACAGCAGGAGCGACAGGGAGGAAGAGGACTTGGACTCAGGGGACGAGGCAGAATCTTCTACGACGGAGGAGGTCTTGCCCGAGACCCGCTCCAAGGCGCGTCAGGACCCTGGAGTTCGTGGAGGCAACACCAAGGGGCCGAGTGTCGCTAAGCCCTTTGTCCCTGCCCTTCCCACTCGGGGCTCGAAGTGCGGGCGTGGCGATCTTGCACCGTCACACGAGAAGACGGCCAAGCAACTGAAAGTTGCTGTCAACAAACCCCGGAAGGCTTTCCTGCCAAAAATTAAAATGAACGTACCGGTGGCCTCAGTGTAAGTATCTTTGCACTGATTGACATTTTAGTTATTTGACCGAGTGATGTGACATTCTGAATGGCTTCATTGCGGAGCTGACACTTCAACTGCTTCACTGGAGAAGGACAAGGCTGATGTTGACGCTGCGTCTTCAAAGGGTAACCTTTCAACTTACTCGGACATGATTTTTGAACTCCTTGTTTTTCCTTTATGCTTACCCCCGAATTATCTTCGAGTGTTTGCAGGGCCACGCGAAGTGATAGAAATTGACGGGGATGACAAGGTCGACCCACCGAACCCTTCTGCCGACGCAGACGTTTTGATGCGGGATGCTTCGCCCGCTAAAGGGGACGTGACCGCACTCGGATCTACCTTGTCAACTCCTCCCGTGGCTAACATCTTCACACTACACCACGTCCTGGAGAACCAGGTGGGGGCGAGCAAGGAGGCACTGATCCAGCTGGAGCTGATGAGCGGCAGACTGAAAGAGGCCTACGACGCCAGTGAGGCGCTGGAGAAGAACGTCCGAGTAAGTACCCTTGTAAGTACCATCTTCAGTCGGAAAGTTTGTCTGTATGCAGTTTCTTTGGGTCCCGGGTGGGTTTGCGTCGGGGGCACACCCACTGGGTGTTCTCTGGTTCCAGTGGGGGCGCGGTGAGCGCACCCACTGGGTGTAGTCCCTCATACTGCCGTCGATTGAAGCAGTCGGCGGGAGTCTTAGAGTCTGAATGATGCTTGTAGAAATAGGTGTAGAGGTACTTGTCGAAGAGGATGCAGTGATGGTCCATGGACCAAAGACTCTCGACGTTAACCATCGGGGTGTAGAAGTTACTCTCTAGTGGGGGCGTGCTGAGCGCACCCACTGGGTGTAGTCCCCAAGATTGCCGTCGACTGAAGCAGTCGGCGGGAGTCTTAGAGTTCGAATGATGCTTGTGAAAATACCTCATCCCGAGTGTAGCGATACTTGTCGAAGAGGATGCGGTGATGGTCCATGGACCAGAGCCTCTCGACTTTGACCGTTGGGGTGTAGAACCTGTTACTCAACTTGCGAAAGTACTTCATCCCGAGTGTAGCGATACTTATCAAAGAGGATGCGGTGATGGTCCATGGACCAGAGCCTCTCGACGTTGACCATCGGGGTCTAGAACCTGTTACTCAACTTGTGGAAGTACTTCATCCCGAGTGAATTTCCAGTGGGGGCGCGCTGAGCGCACCCACTGGGTGTAGTCCCCGAGACTGCCGTCAACTGAAGCAGTCGGCGGGAGTCTTGAAACACCGTTTGTGCCTACTTTTGTTACTTGCCACCTTCCTGGTTTTAATTGTTCAGACTATAAAAACCTATTTCTACCATCCAGATTGCACATCTAACATCACCTCTTCGCCGAACTAGTGAACCTATACAACTGACAATTATTAGGGTGTGTTGGGGACACAAGAGACTACTTGTATTTGGTTGCAAGATTGTTTGAGAGAGAATCATCTTCATCCTACAGCTCCCACAGATTAATAAACCTTAAGCCATCCACTTGAGAAAAAATTGATGTTTTCCTACAAAACTCTACGCTTGGAGGCCCAATAAAATCTACAATAATAAATGCATACTATGCATCACCATATGTCTCCCAATGACAGCGGCCCCGGGCGCACCACCGCGGTCCACCCATCACGGACCTCCTATCCGGGTCACCCGGACGCGTGTTGTCCGGGCAGATCGGACGACGTGGAGAACCCTTGAGAAGGCCTTGCCGCATGCCAGACGGAAACTCACAGCGCAAAGGCTCTTTCAGCTCTCGAAGCCCCCCAAAAGGCGGGTACTCTAGCATCCTTTATAGTAGTAATATGTTGTTGTTATGTAGACAGAGCATAGATAGTGTTGTGTGGACAGAACAAGTCACATTGCAAATGGTTAAACTAACGCACACATCTATGATGATGTCCACAATTGCAAGTCACGTCACAAATGATTAAACTAAGTTCATAGGCTAGCCATTTACTGAATCTTGGAATCATATAACCAGGAGAAGGACAGCCTGACACTGGTGGTTGAATGATACGGGAGGTATATCCATATATGGGGGACTACTCGTAGAGTCACACAGAGCAGAAGCAACTTACCAAGTCTGCAGAAAACGTCGATGACGGAGCACATTTCATGCTTCATCCAACGGTTACGCAGACATACAACATTTCCTAAATTCTAGGATCAACGTAATATATATTTATCTGAAAAAACAAGATAAAATCATAAAATATCGTTATGTTATCTTAAAGTGCAAGAGAATACAAGTGCAAAATGCGATAAACGCATTTAACTCTGTGGTCCGACATACTACGCCCCTTGTTCGGGTTTATAAGACCTAATATGTATTTTGATATTTACTTTGACTATAAGTAGGATCAATAATATATGAGATATATGCAATAAAAATTCTACTAATGGAAACGATTCCGGATAAAATTTTGATGGTATACTTTTTAGAAAGATGACAGAAAGACAACGAAAAGAGATATACATGTCAATATTAATTTAGGAGAGATACCAATGCATGATAAGTATCTAAGATTTGTTTGAGTATATTATATAAATGCAAAATTCAATTGATGTTTAAGGTTCCTTTTCTATGCCAGCACCAGCAACAATAAAATAATCAAACAAAGATTATAATAGAAGTAGATCTGCGGCATTTATTTGATCAAACAAAATATATACTATTTTCTATATTATCCCGACATTAATTCCATAGCCTGAGAGAAATAAACACAAGATCATTGCCTAATATTTGATTGTGATTCTATACAAAAACCTGCACTGCATGTAAATAAATACTATTTCTATAGAACCACCAATATCTGGCAACAATAATTTAGGAGAATACATGGATGCAAGATCATTACCTAAGAAAGGGCAACATTTATTTGACCAAGCATGATATATATGCTATTTTCTATAATATTATGTGATTAATACCATTGTATGAGAAATAAACGGAAGATCATTGCCTAATATTTGGCATTTATTTGAGCAAACAAGATATATGTATGCTATTTTCTATAATATTGTGATATTAATCCATTGCATGAGCAATAAATAGAAGATCATTGAATAATATTTTCCTGATATTTGGTAGAACCAGCAAGATATGTCAACAATAATTTAGGAGAAATGCTTTTTTTAGACAAATTTAGGAGAAATACTTGGATGCAAGATCATTGCATAAGATGCTATTGGGCCTCTCTAATATAAATAGCAGCCAGCGAAGGAGTTTATTGGCAGGACCAAAACACCGAAGAACATAAGAAGGAAGGAGGAATAGAATAGAAGTAATCTCTTTGTTTTCATGGCACTCGTCAAGAGCACTACAACACGACCGAAGGTCGTGTGCTCTATGTTTGTTGCTCTGGTGGTGCTTGCTACTATATGTTCTACATTGCCATCCTGCCATGCGCTCACTGGTATGTAAGACAACTCCTTATTTCGATATGCATTTTCCAAATTGTTAAACTGCTTGTTAATGCTTTGGTACAACCCTTTTGAAAAGTTTACATGGATGTTAAAATTGATTAAACAGAATATTCTCATGCATTCACGATTAACAAATTCTAACAACTATCTCACCCATGGCTCGATCAAGAGACCATAACCAACAGTGGAACCTGATCCGCGTTAAAGAAACTAAAACCAACAATAGCTAGCCGTCTCTATGGCACCTGCTGCTCCATGACCTGCCAATATTTCCCACAAGGACGTATATCAGGCCCTCGCCGATTACATGTACAAATATTGGAGTCTTGATGAGACCCGCTTCATTACACTCCCCCATTCATTAAAAGTTAAAAAGGGTAATTTTGTTATACACTCCCCCCCTTTAGCACAGAGAGCTACCTGATGTCTATTGCCGCATCAGCCTGCAGATCAAACAATGAAACGATTGATTTGGATGTAAAAGCCTATACTAACCGTTTTTATCGAAGGGTTAACTGTTAATCTCCGCCTTTGATCTTCCTTGAAATTTGCAACCTTTTCTAAGGTGGTGCACTGAAGCAAACCTCAATTAACCTATACAAAACACATATTATTTAATAAATGCGTATATGTTGTATTTTGCAGAATCTAATAAGCCAGTGCACGTGGTGTGCAAGACGCCGGATCCATGTTTCGATGACGATGGATGCAAAGCTATGTGCGAGCGTAGTGGCATGCGTTTCTACTTGAACACCTGTAGACGGGCTTCTCTTCCGGAGTGTTGCTGCTATGAAATATAAAACTTGTTGGTGGTTCTCTGCCCGAGCTACGCAAATCTCAATAATTATATGCTTGTAATGCTGCTACTTTTTTTTCTTCATATTGTCTATTGTTTGTCTTAAGCACACAAATATAATGATTATCATCTACTGCCTTTCTTTTTGTTTTTTGAGAAAGTCTATGATATGTCTTGTGCATGGAAGAGATTGTATGCCTCTATCGATGGGTGCATGTGAGTTTGTCCATGCAACATTGCAAGGTACGCCAGCCATTTAAACTAAGCAGACCATTGTTGCATGCAATGCAATAATGTACTCAGGTGTCAGGTGCTAGCTAACAGTATAGCGCACTCATGCAAAAGCAAGCCACTTAATCTAAACTAGCACAACACCTGATCTTCACTACGAAGCACACCTGGTTGCCATAAAACAGGACCCAAAATAAAAGGGGAAAATAGCTAGCTCAAGTCAATCAGCAGTACTGTGAAAAGAAAGGTGTCATTATAGATTATGCGGCTGATATCCTATGACCGTGTTTCAAACTCCATGCGTGCCAGCTGCCTCCATAGAAAGAAGCGCACTCGGTGTGTGCCTCTGTACCAAGAAGACACTTCAATCAAAATAGATCCCAGAAGAAAAAAAAAGCATGAACCTATAGCAAAAAATGTGTATCTGAAAGAACGTAACAGTATAAGCAATGTGCATCTTAGAGAACGAAACAGTATAAGCAAATATGACTCCTACGGTCCTTCCCCTCAGTTCAACTTGCGTGGACTATTACCGCAAATAACATGAAGCACCGGGGGGAAGCATGTTTTGGATGGTTGTGGTCACCGCTGTAATGAAGATGTCCGACCCCTTAGCGCCGTTCCTCTCTGCAGCGTCGATGTCCAAGGGAGCCACCATCCCTTCCAAGTTAAGAGAGCGGCGCACCGGGCCTGGCACCAACGTCGACGCTCCAAATCTCCTCCTCTTCGGATATGGCCAGGTTACCCAGCTCTGTTAGCTAGTAATCTCGTGCATAGGTGTTTCCTTAGCTATTTTTCCGTTTCTTCGGTTAGCAGTTCAGTTAGCGGACTAGTTCAGGCTTTGTTTTTATCAGTTCCATAGTTCTAGCTCGGGATGGTGTTGATGCGCGCCGCAATGCTAGGTCATGGGATGGCACGATTAGAACGGATCGCGGTGCACACAACACTCCACATCTTCCGTTTTTCTGTTGTAAGCGGAATAAAAGGAGAAAGAATAGACAGGAAAGCTGCGCAAGTTTGGCAGCACACAAAGCTCCTCTGAACTTTGTCTTCAACTTGATGAGAGTGCGCGTTGAGCGACAGGGAAAAGAGAGGATCGACAGACAATTGACATCAGAGCCATTTGCGATCTCGGCGACCATGTCTGATACCAGCGAGCATACATCGACAGAACAAGCAGTGGCGCCCCTCAACAAAATCGGGGGTGGGCCGAGCCGCTCTGCTACTCCGCCACGCTCACGACAGCCCAGCCGCCATCGGAGCCGCGTGAGGCGGGAGCGGCAGGTGGTGATTCACCAGATGGTGGCCTAGGAGAGTGCATCGGTCATGCCGGGCGCCGGCGTCTTTTTCTCCACGCTCACCACGACCAACTACATCGAGTGGGCTCTACTTATGCAAGTGCACATGGAGTCCTGGGGCTATGGTACGTGATCGAGGGCAATGTCGCGTCGGTGCACGATGACAAGGGTGCCCTTGGTGTGATCCTGCGGGCGGTGCCACAGGAGGTGCTCGTTGTCAAGAAGACAACCAAGGACGCCTGTGACACGCTGAAGGTCATGTGATAGGTCGGCCCATATGAACATCACCGAACATGTTATGGACCCAACCCACCACTAGATTCCCTCCGGCTCGACCCGACGCGCACTTTTGCCCCCCTCCAAGTGAAGGCGACAGTGTCGTTCCTGGAGGGGGACACACCCCGGAGCCCAGCGACGGGCGTCTACGCATGGCACAACACGTTCAAGAAAAATTTCGATGTATGTAGATATAAATTTTGTCTCGTTTGGCTAAGGAATGAATAATATACCAAAATGTCAAAAGAAAAGTGTGTTTTTCTGTAAATCCAAAGTAAACATGATTTTAGTTTGTTCAAATTTGAAAACATAGTATAGCAATAGAATCCTTTCATGATTCTAATAAAAAACCATTCAAAAGTTGTCCAAATCGATGGAAGTATCAATTACTTGTGATTTTACAAGGACCTACATGCAAAAGTACATTAGGTTAAATTTCTAACATACTCAAAAGCAAAAACAAACTGAATATTCATAATCTATGGAAAATTCTACCCCAAATCGATATATAATTTGTGTATGTTTCAGTTTATATAAATAAGATTTACATTAATCAGATTTTACCTAGAAAAGGAAAACAAATTAAAATTAAGGAAATAAAGCCGACGGCTTGGCCATCAGCATAGATTAGACACGTGGCAGTTTATAAATGTGTAATCTATGTCGACGGGTGTCGTCAGGGCCGTCACATAGCTCTGACGGCGTCAACCCACCATCGACCCTCTGGTCGCCACGGCCGCATCTATGACGACGGCCTCACTATGCCTATGGTTGCCGTCGGCATAGCTGGAGATAACCCGTCGGCCTTTCTATGCCTACGGTTGCCGTTGGCATACCTCCATCTATGCTGACGACTTATTTATGCCGACGGCTTTTGTTAGGCCCTCGGCGTATCTTTAGATATGCCGCCGGCCCCGACAAAAAGTCGTCGGCATAGAAACTGTCGTCGACATAGTCAGTTATTCCGGTAGTGTATGGGCATGAACCGTGTCCGCGAGGCCACCGCACAACGACTACACGCGAAATTCGAGCAGATCACCTTCCACGCACGAGACAGTGGACGCGTTTGGCATGAGGATCACGTTTGGCATATGGACCTTCAACGGACTCGTCAACCAGTTGTGCACGTTGGGGGACAACGTCGACGAGGTACTAGTGGTATAGAAGGTCCTTTGTGTTGTTTCCTCATGCTATGTGCAGATCGCCGTCGCGATCGAAACTCTACTAGACCTAAACAAGATGTCCGTGAAGGAGTTGATTGGGCGGCTAAGGACCGTCGCGGAGCGCTGCGGCAACGACACTCCGCAGCCCGGTGGCGGCCAGCTGCTCCTCACCGAGCAAAAGTGAGAGGGATGGCTACAAGAGGACGAGGAAGGACAGGGCTCGGGCACCAGCGACGGTAACAACGGTGGTGGCGAAAACCATCGACGGGGGAAGCCGCTGAACCAGCGGTGCAACAACGCGTGTTGTGGCTTGAGTAGCGGTGAAAACCACGAGGGTGCTGGCAATGGCGAGCGCGACATAAGCAAAATGAAGTGCTATAACCGCAACAACATGGGGCACTTCTCCAAGGACTACCCGGAGCCACGCCTGGAACGGAGAGGCCAGGTTCACCTGGCACAAGCTAAGGACCAGGAGGCGCTGCTCCAGGGACTACAATTTATTTTTCTCCTTTTTAGATGCATGTTTTAAAATTCATTTTTTATTATATTCATCAACTTTTCCAAATTTTAAAACATTTTCTCAGATTAATTTCTTTTTTCATATTCGTGAATATTTTTTCAAATTTCGTAATATTTTTTATTTTTACAAAGTTTTAAATTTTTGTGATTTTTTTTTTCAAATTTTTGAACTTTTTCATGTTTGCAAACTTTTTTATATATTACGTGTTTTCCCAAATCTTGAACTTTTCAAACTAGTGAAATTCTTATCTAAATTTCTTGAATTAAACTCGTAGACTTTTTAATAAACTCGTGGACTTTTCTCAAATTCATGAACTTTTTTTCTTTAAATTGATCAACATTATTTGAACCATGGACCTTTTTACAAATTCATGAACTTTTTTGAAATCTGCGAGCATTTTTTGAATACATGAACTTTTATGTTTCATCATTATTGAAACTATATGGACTTTTCAAATAAATGAAGACTTTTTTATGTAAATACTGCATATTTGATTTCATCCATAAATCAGTTTCCCTCATCCGCTTTGAGTTCCAGTTACAATAAGAATTTGAGTTCTTATTGTTTTTATGTTATGGTATGAATATACCAACACTTCATTGGGTAGCATGGCGGAACAAACAAAAAATGTTTTAATTGGTAAGTTTAAAAATTACCAAATAAGAAAGGAAAGAGTAAATATTCGCCCATAAAATTCTTATTGAATTAGAATACTTTACTGCGATTCAATAAGAGTAAAAATAAGTATAATTTTTGTAAAGAATTACATTATCTATAAGTATAGAATTTAGATAAGTATACACTTTAATTTAGCCATCTAGGGTGCAACACTCAACCGCTTCGCCTAGTAGCACAATGTTTCTATTGCTCTTCCACAACCCCATTTTCACGGTTTAAGTTGCTCCCATTTGCTCGCCGCTACTATGGGAATCACTATTTTATAGTTCATGATTTTTTTGGATTTCATGATTCTTATTCAAAATAAATTCAAATACATGCATTTCTTTTAAGAGTCAACAGTCATTATTCAGCAGACAATGGTCAATGGGTTTTCAAAAGTATTATTAGAAACCGACAAGTTTTCCAACAAAAGAAATCGAAAAGAGAAAACCAACTATTGAAGAGAGCGAGAGGGCGAAGTGAGTGGTTGAGGAAGCTGACGCATGAATGGGCCGTGACCCGTTAGCAACAGCACGGGCGCTGTTTTGGCTCCCTGTCGCTTAAGGCACTCGGGAGGAGGTCTCAATGGTCGGATACTAATGCCAATACCGTAAAATTAGAAGTAACTAGATGATGCCCCACACAGCCGCGGCAAGCTTGCTAAAAAATACGTAAATATATGCTAATAAGATAAAAACTAATGAAAAGAAAACATAAGCTTAAAATACAATAAAAATGCGATGCGTATAAAAAGTGACAATTTTTGCAGTTAAAAGAATGTCAATTCCACAAAAATTTGATTAGGGCATCTCAGGTCTTTCGCTTGTGGCTTCCTCACCCTCTCTCTTTCTTTCCTCATGTTCACTATTTTTTCCTACGAAGCTCGACCACTGACTTGAGATCAAACCTGACTTGAAGACCGCAGGAGAAAAGTAGACCAACTTGGATCTCAGCTATTACGTTGAAGAGAATTCGGAGCCACGAGAAGGTAATGACATTTCTACACCTATTTGTTCCTCGCCCGGTTTTAATGTAGGTCAATTTCATTTCAGATTAATTTGGTATTTCTGATAGCCTCAGATCGATTTCGAACGAGTGTGAGTATATGGCGCTAGGAAATGACGTGATATTTTCATATTTTACTCACGGATCAGGACAATGTGATTTTTGTTGGAAAGAAAGTGCAATTGATGGGTCATTAGCATATCACATTGGTCGATTAATAAAATTATAACAAACTTATTAGGGATTTCATTTTTACATGAAATTGACAAAACTTTTGTACATATCAACTCATGGTCTAGGAAATGACGTGATATTTTTATATTTTACTCACGGATTAGGGCATTGTGGTTTGCCGGAGAGCGGGTGCAATTGACGGGTCATTAACATAGCGCATTGGTTGATTAAAAGTATAACATAATTCTTAGGGCTTTGATTATTACATTAAATTTGATTATTACATGAAATTGACAAAACATTGGTACATGTCTAATCATGGTCTTAAAACTTTGGTAGATGTCTAGTCATAGTCTCAAAACTTTGGTAAAGTAGTAGATTGTGTTGGATGTTGCAGGATGGGAACATAACTGCAGGAGATCGGCGAACCAATGGTAAAAATTTTAAGCATGTAAGAGCATCTCCAATAGATGGTCCAAATTTTGGCGGTCCAAAACCGCCGATGTAAAATTTGGACCGCCAAAAAGTGCGTTTTGGAGCTCCAAAAAATGCTCAACTCCAACAGATGGTCCAAATTGATGGTCCAAAATAGCAACTCCAACAGATGGTCCAAATTGATGGTCCAAAAGAGCAACTCCAATAGGTGGAAGAAGATGGCTGCCGGTTGGATTGGCTGCTGCGGACGGCTGCGGTCGGCTCCGGACGGCGGCGGTGATAAGAGCTGAGCTCGGAGGCCGGCGAAGAGGAGTTCGGCGGGCGGCGAAGAAGAGTTCGGCGGCCGGGCGGCGGGCTTGGTGCGTCGGTCGTGCGGCCGGCGCAAGGACCGTGGAGAGGCCCACGGCCGACGGGGAGGAGGTCGGCGGAGGCCTACCGGGACAGCCGGACCGCTGGAGGCGCCGAATCCCCCGGCGGCTGCCTCCCAATTCGGCGGCGCCCGGGCGGCTGCGAGCCGGCTTTCAGCGAGGGAGGCGACGGGGGCGGAGGGCGGCGGCGGGGATTTGGGGCGGTGGCGGCGATGGCGGCGGGGATTTGGGCGGTCGCCGCGGCAGATTCCGGCCGGCCGGTGTTCGGGCGGGCACGAGCGGGCGGGCGGGAAAGAGAATGAAGAGCGGTTGGCGTTTCGCGGGCGGCGGCCGAATTTGGAGCAGTTGTATCTCGTGATGTAAATTTGCACCGCGAGGTGTTGAATTTTACATCACCGGGAGGCCGCGGTCCAAATTTTTTTACATATGGACCGTCTGTTGGAGCAGCGTTTTTTGCCCCAGACGGTCCAAAAGTTAGGTATTTTTACATTTGGACCGTCTATTGGAGATACTCTAAAACGTGCTGAAAATGTCAAGAGAGGTTGAAGTAGACCAAACTTAACAGGGAGTTTGTTAAGAGAGATCCGAAGGACTAGATATCATCAACGAGCTAATCATAGACATGGGTGCGTGGAAGATAGCTATCCACTGCCAGAACCATGAGTTGGTTCTGAGACCTTATGGGTTTAAGCTCTAGCGTACCCTTCACAAGATAATTCATCCCATGACTTGCCACACATGCATCCGCTTTTTCGTATATGAACACAATATTTTTTGCCAATTCCAGACCGGTATCCGTTCAATTCCATTTCTATTGTGTTATCTTTGTGTTCATTGGTAGGATGCCTTATTTATTTATTATTATAGATGTCGTTGTATTGGTGAAGAAACTGTGATCTAGGAAATTGCTTTGCAATTCTGCATTAGTTTGCCTTTAATACCACATTACATATTTCTAGAAGCTGGCACTATTTAATATAATTGTTCTCTTTAGAATTTGAAAACCATAAAAGGGTAGTACAATATTGTAAGTCAAATCATTCGGCTAATAGTTTCGAGAGAACGTTCTATGTTGGTCCACATGCTAGATGCCTCTTGGATGAGGAAAATAGGTAACCCATAATTCAGCGGTGGTACCTGAAAGTACTGGTGGTACTTCCACAGTAACCATAAAAGAGCTCGTAAGTAAGTCAAACTATTCAGGTAATAGTTTTGGCTAATAATTTGACTTCCAATATTGTAAGCCAATATTGTAACCAACCTTAAGCAGTTATCTATTTACTTATCGATGCAAATATTTTGAGGAAAATGACCTATGCAAATTGCTTATTTGCGCCTTGCAAGTTGGTACACTAGAGGATTAACTAAGAGAAGCTAAATCTATTGTATAACTTGGTGCACCATGCTGTTAGAAAGTTCCCCCCAGTTCCTTTTCCTATGATGAAATCCATTGGGTGCACAATTATTCGTTACAGCGAACCTGTGGCTTCTCAGCCCATATCATCACATTTTAGTTTGTTCTTTGAACTTATAGCCAATCATTTTTTGATATTTGCGGCTATGATTCAAAATTTCTTTTAGTGCAAAATTCGGAGCATAATAATCTGTACCAATAAATTTGATCCTACATTTCACTGGAACTAGTATAAAAACGTATGGTTGTTAATAAACTCGATCTAACATTTCAGCGATCGAGTTGCTATTAAAACATATACGTTGGAACTGGCCAGTGAATTCAAACATACGATGCTCCCCATGGTAGCATACAAGCACGATAACCAGAGCTGTTACATCATTACTACGACTTAGTGGATCTTGTCTGTCCTTCACCTTAGTGGATGCTTCCTGGTGGAGATTTCAGCAGGTTTTCGCGCGACGGCGGGAGGCGGGGCGGAAGGGTGAAGCCTCGCACCGGGAACAGGGCCTTCTCTTCTGCACCAGCTGGAGCGCTACCACCGCATCCTCCTATTTCTAGCAGATAGATATCAGGGCCGGGGCATGGGTCACGTACGAGCTCCATCGTGCACAAAAACAAAGTAGCAATAATACTCACCTGTTCCTGCAGATACTATGCTCGATTCGCCCGTGGATGCACAAGGGACCGCCGCCGGAGCGACACGCCCTGCCGAGACGCGAGGGGAGGCGAAGCCGATGACTCCCAGTAGTAACACGACGCAGATGAGAGCTTTCTGAGCAGCCATTGTTCCTTCCTTGATTCGTGGCTGGCATCTCAGCTAGCTGCTTGACGAACACATTTATACAGCCGTCCCGGGTCGATCGGGAATGGCAGCACCTCAACGTGGGTGTCCACATCCGTATATTAATTCCCGGCCGACTGCCAAATAATTCAGCGTTGTGATCTATTGAGCCGGCCAGCCGGTTTTCTCTCTACTGGCGTGCGTGTGTCTGCCTTATACCGTGCAAGAGTACTAGCCGTCGCTTTAAAAGCTTGAGATATATGGCTAAGCTTAGAAACAGATCGAGTAACCAATAACCATCCTTTAAAACATCTAGTACTCCTAGCAGTAGTGTTAGTTAAAGGTCAGTTAAGGCTATCACTAATAGTGTTAGCTAAAGGTCACATGACAGTGGATGAGGATCGGGTGATCCAGCCGGTGATGGGTGTGAGTTTATCAGCTAAAACTTTGTATGGCCTCGGCCGAAACCATCGATGGTGGCGCCCGCGGATATCGTTTCCTTGTTTGAGACGTTGTGTTACGATTCGTGTTTCCTCCGTGCCTCGGGGGAAACATTAGATTCTGGCTTTCCACATTAGATGATGGCGAGGATCCTGCGTTCTCACCCCATGAGGGCATCATCTTTGGGCTTTGGGGCAGTACATGGGCTGGAGGGATTAGTGTTTTGCTTCGGTGACTAGGTGCAGGTCTCCGCATGCTTCTGGTGCGGTGACTGAGGTCGAGCGGCGAGACATCTACAGTATCGACTATGACGAGTCTTGAAGAGAAGGTGCAGTGGGGTGTTGGCACTCGACACTGTTTGATGGGTGCGTGCAGAAGGGTGACGCTGTCTCACGCCGTGGTGGTGTCAACTTCTAAAAGGGTCTGACAAGGTCAATGCATTACGTTCGAACTTGACAAGGTCAATGCATTTATTACTCATGAAGATGAGACAACTGAAGATGGCGAGGACGAATTCTACAGCGTCCGCATGCGATGCACGTTGAGGATCTGCTAGACTGGTTGGTGCTCCAGGCTAGCCGGCGGGCGGCTTGATGAGGCCATCAGATTTCATGGTGTGCATTGACGTGATGTCACGACACATTAGAAACCTTATAGGTAGGGCAGCAGTTCTCACTAAAAATGTGGTTTTAGGTAGATTCATGTATTCATTTTAAAATAATACATTTTACAAGATATTATTGAATACTATAATAAAATGGTTATGCACATCACTGGATACAGAGGCCAGAGGATATCCTCCTTTTCAAAACATAGAGGGGTACACGTGTCCTGGAGTTTGCAGCCATGAGCGATTGCAGTAGCACAGAGCAGCTCGATGCATCTCACCGCGGCCGCTGTCGACCATGGGTCAGCTCAGCCGCCAGTGACGATGTCTTGCACAACATTCATCCATGAGCAGCACGAGGGTGTTAGAATATCTACAACCGGACATTTTAAACCTTTCTCAAACACCCGGACGGACGGATCAGTCATTGACCGTTAAAAAATTAACCTAACTATGTGCCTCAGATCGGCCTTGAATACCCGGAATGTCGGGCGCCCCTCATATCCAGCCCAAATAATGGGCAGGAATGAGGCAGCCCTCGCGCGTCTGTCATGCCGGTCAGGCCCAACCTGCCCTCCCTGGCCCACCTTTGCCCCACAAATATCCCCATCAAGAGAACCATAAATGAAGTCAATCCGTTAGTCCATGGTGCTCCCTTCTCCACCCACTCCACTCCTAATCCCCTCCGATCCAAATCAATGATTGGTGATGCCAACAACACTGGCTCTTGTCGCGAATCCAGTGACTCCGGTGACAGGCCGAGCCTGCTACGCGACGAGGATCATGACGATGTAGAGGTGGTCGCCATCCGCATTGCACTGAGGCGGTCGCGACTTGACCAACGTGGCAACGATAGCTCCTACTCCGCAGCACCCGTCGCCTGTCAACGCAGCCCCGACGATGACACCGGACCGTCCCTCCCATCGCGTAACTCCGTCCGCTCCGCGCCCATGCAGTTACGCCGCCCAACTCCACCAGTGCGGTTTGAACCTCGTCCGTAAGTGGCACCCGTGCTCTACTGGATGCTCGTGCCCGTGTTGGTGCAAACACGCACGAGGATGCCCGAATCAGAGGCACCGGCTGGCCGCCGCGAGCGGCAGTGGGTGAGGGAGAGGGTGACGACAGGGGAGATACTGACCGCCCTCCAGGAACGGGCGAGCGTGCCAATGGATCTCGATGCCACGCTCCTTACGTCGGTCCTCCGCCGCTCTCTCACGACGGCAGAGATGAGTGCTCGGCACCTCCGCTGGAAGAATGCCAAGGAGCTCCCGCTCGCCATCGAGCTATCGGATCGCAAGGCAAACAAAGAGGCTGCAAGCAAGGCGAAGGCAGTCCACCATGCGAAGGAGTAGGACCGCCTATCCGGGAGGCTGAAGGCCAAACGTAATCTAACGGCTGTAACCTGACGGACGGCTCCACCTCCAGCTCCGACAATGACGCACCGCCGCACACCGACGCATACATGGAGGAGGGGCACAACAGCGCCGGCGACTGCAAGGGGAAGTGTCCGGCGAGGAAATGGAGATTTCCTCCGCCCTTCCCCGTTTTATTTATGTTTGAAGTCGTTTGTATTATGAATTTGCACCGTCGGCCGATGAACTAAGATCATTTTGTCCGGTGATGATCTATGGTCCAATTTACTTTGCGTAGCGTTGCATGGGTTGTATGGGTTTGGTGTTTCGGATATGAGGGATGTGGTTGTCGAGCAAAAATATGAGTCGTGCCCGGTTAATGGCGGTGAGTCCGCAGGCGTTTGAGGAGTCAGATTTATTGTCCATGGGTTTACAACTATAGACCCTCTTGTCATCCACGCCAATCAAGTAAATTGTTTATTTCATGACTTGCTTGTATTTGGCGAAAACCTGGGCGTCCGAGGGAGCATTAGACATATGTGGTGCCTTTAGTTTAGACGGAAACCAAATGTAATGCTGGATAATCGAAAGAAGATGACACTGGTGATCCTATATTTATGGCGACCACTGCATGTGGCTATTAATCGCCGTTTACTGGGCATCGCTAGTGATAGACATGCATGGGTGAGAGGAGCTGACGGATGCATGCAGGTCAATGTTTTAAATAGCAGGCTATGGCAAATAGCGTCGGACCTTCAAAAAGGCTATAGCGGGCTATAGTGGGCTATAGTGGGCATTTTGTACATGAGATCATTTAGCGGCACCCTGCTGAAAAGGCTATAGCAAGGCTATAGCGGGGCTATAGCGGGCTATTTAAAACTATGATGCAGGTTGGTTAGTTCCATGGAAGAAAATTTCGCTCACGATAATTTAGACGCGACTTGGTCGGGCTGCCTTAGATTCCCATCCGGAGTGGCTTCCTCGCCGTCTCCATGGTTTTCGATGATTCACCCTCTGAGTTCTTTCGCTTGTGGCTTCCTCGCAATCTCTTGTTCTTTCCTTTTGTTCAATCAATATTTCCAACGAAGCTCGACCGCCGAGAGTTGCGATGGAAACCAGCTTATGAAATATGTTTCCAATAGTTACCTTAGATAATTTTATTAACCTTTGTATATATCAGACTGTTATTCTTACTACTAGTTTTAGTAATATTCTAACTATGTTTCTTTACCCTCTCTGCTTCCTGCTAGCTAAAAGGACGGCTCAAGGTGAGATGAGTAGAGCAGAAACTCTGAATATCGACGAATTGAAGAATTTGATGGCAAGGAAGCTAACTTACTATAGATCAATTTACAATGATCGCGACCAGCGAAGAAAATTGTGCATAGTTTTCCGAGTTCCGAAACATATTAAGCAAGTTGACAAGTTATCCTACGAACCAAAAGTTATGCCCATAGGTCCTTATTACCATGGAAATTCTTCCCTGCAGTTTATGGAGAAAGTAAAATGGAATTGCTTAGACTATGTTCTTAAACTAAACCGCGGAAAAAGTTAGAGGTCTATTTCACAATGATGGAGAGTCTGGAGAAGCAGGCAAGGAGTTGCTATTCTGAGGAAGTTTCTCTGGAAAGTGACCTGTTCCTGCTCCTGCTCCTGCTAGATGGATGCTTTGTACTTGTTTATCTTGATGGGATGAACGACTTAGATTGGTGCGTTAATGAACAGAATACAAGTGGTAGTAATTATCAGGGGGGAGAACCACTTTAATACACAATAGCACAACCGGAGGAGATTATGGAGCATGCATCATCAAACAAGGGAACAAGTACTGAAAGTATGAGATTCATTGCTGGGACATCATCCGATTTATGTTCAACAGTAGGTGTGGAACTTGAGCATATTAGTACAGGCGAACAATGCTACACTCAGAAGGATCCTGACCAACCCACATGTGACCCAATTTCTGAATGGCATCACGCCCATGTATTTCGCGATCTACTTCTTCTAGAGAACCAAATACCATTTTACATTGTGAAGCGAATATATGTGTTACTTGTGGGAGATGATGCTCTAGATCTACTTACTGAAAAGGTTCGCAAATATTTAGAACTCAATATTCAGAAGTACACAACAGTTGCTCGTAAATTTGATGGGCAAACAGACTTCCACCACTTGTTCCATTTGTGTCATATGTACTTCCGACCCCAACAAAGGATTCAATCAGAGCATCATTGTCAAATAAGAAACGGATGGTTGCGTCCTGTCACAACTTTGTGGCACACATATTACAAAAGAAGTTATTTTGAAGAGTTGTCTATCAATCAGCAGGCAGCATTTCATATAAGTTCTTCTAAGACACTGAATCGATGGCGACGAGCGGAACAGTATCATGAAGCTGGAATTGAGTTTAAGAGCAAAGAGCACAACAAACATAACCCGCCTTATCTTTTGGACATAACTTTTGACAAGGGAGAGGTGGAAATTCCATGCTTGCTTATTGATGTACCATTTGCCTCTTCAGGAACTTGGTTACATTTGAGCAAACATGCTCGCAGTTTGGAAATGATGTCACTTCCTATATCGCTTTTATGTCCCAGCTTGTTGGTACACCGTGTGATGTTGCACTGCTTGCTCGCAAAGGAATAATCCTACATCACATGCGTACTGATGAAGAAGTGTCAACTCCTTTCAGTAAGCTGGGTAAGAATGTGGACTTTGATCAGAATGGTGCACACTATCTTAAATCGGTTTGCCTTATGATGGAAGAGTATTATCAAAACCGGGTAAACAGATGGATGGCCTGGTTGTGGCATAACCATCTCAAAAATCCATGGTTGGTTTTAGCAGTAATAGCAGCAGCTATCGTTCTTCTTTGCACTATTATCCAATCATTGTTATCCTTGCTCGCGTATTTGGATCAGACAACGGGTACAATTAGGTGGGCACTTGTTTCCCAACCCATCAGAAGACAGTCTACTTCTGGTTATCTTAATAGAAGATTAATTGCGTCTATGTTTTGGGTCGGCAGGTTCCACACAATTTGCGAACAATGGGTTAGACACCCATGTACTCCTCTAGGCATAAAAACAATGGTGCACATCTCGCCATTGAGAGTCATTTGTTAGTGCCACATCGAGTTGGTTTTTGCCATATAGCAACAGAGTTTTTTGCATATCATACTTATATAGGAGAGCTACATGAATAATCATCAGGATAGAAAGGGTTCTACAACCCCATAATTAAGGCACAACCGGAAAAAAGGAAAGCAGAATGATCTAAGCAAACATGAAAAGATCCAAGGAGTGGTACCACCAAGAAACTTCACGCCGGTTGCCATGCATGAACCAAGGAACTCCCTTCTCACCGGGCCACGACCAAGGTACCCTAGCTAACCTACACGGAGTGTGAAGTCCACCACAGGAGCCTGTAGCAATAGCCAACACACCACACACCTGACAACTACAAAGATGACGACTATTGCACCAGCACCACGGACACAACATTAGTCAGCATGATGAGCCCTCCATTTGCATGAGCATCAGGTCTGCTAGGGGAAAAGAACCCGTTGAGGAAGACAACCATCACAACCACTTCGACCACTATACTTCTCCGACCTTAACAGTTTCACCAGCAGGCATTAAGGACAAAGTATCCGGATCATCCATGGTGACCTTATTGGGAAAGTTATTCAATATATTGAGCATTCGACAACAACAATTGTCCAAGGAGAAAGCTACATTAAGGTTTTCGACAACATTGTCTCTCACTATCTCACATGCCGAGATTTCAAGGAAAAAAATAAACACAAGTTTACTGACAATTCCCTAGTTCAAATTAGAACATTGAAATAATTAAAACTTATGATATGTAGTTTTTCAAATTTTGCATTTTTATTTAAATATTTATATACTACAAAGCAGTAAGGTTGGATTTCATAGTCTGAAAATAATTTTGATAAATTTGGAATATTGAGTTATTGATACTTCAATATTAAAATTCACAATTTTAAATTAAAAACACCTTACAAAACTTTGATGTGATGAATGCATGTTTTGATTAATTTCACGACTCTGAAACTTTAATCTTGTGTTTGCCTGCGAAATTCCAATAAATGCTTAGTTTGATATTATGTACAAACAAACTCATTGACTTGCAGATTCAAACTTAATATTTGCAATGCCAAATTTGATGTTTATCCGAATAGCATTTTGTCCATATAGCAATGATGGGCTAGACCACTCTGATCCCTCCGGTAGAAAATAGGCTCCCAACACTCGAACCAGCAGACCACCAAGCATAGTCTGATCCATGCAATTTTTGTGAATAAGAACTAAAAGTATTCTGTATCTATTTGGAACAACACTGCAGTTAGATATTTTTTTGAAAAATATCCTGAAGTATAGAAATTATATCTCAATGTGACATTAGGGCAATTCGAGGTGAAAGTAATTTTGATATCAAAAAAATTCAATACTAAGATAAAAGTTGAAAAATAGAGTAGGAAGTTTAGGAAAATATTGAAATCAAAATTTGAGTTGAAAACGATCGCTGCAATTGAAACTCCAATCTTTATTTGGCATGGTGCGCAATGAATTTCGAGGGACATCGACGAGATGTGTTAGCGAACAAATTAACAAAATGGAGTGTTGTAGTGAAGATCACCTACGGAAGCAGCTTTGGTTGTATGTGAGAAATTTAGCCTGCTAGATTCCTGTAACTTTTGCAATCTCTAGAGTCGGCCGTGAGTAGGACTCCTCCAATTTGGTGAAGACCTACACACAATTAAGTAAACAGAGAGGAATTAATCAAATCTGCAAGGAAGTTGCGGAAAATATTACCTTAAGAGTTCATAATTATTCGATTAGCTCCACAAAGTTGAAGAGTATTGAGTAGCCCCGTTCAATAAGAAACAGAGAATAGCAAAGAGTTGGACGAAGGTAGAAGCGAGCTGGACAGAGTCACAGACGCGCGTGGACAGGACGGGACGAGCTCAGGGCGGCGGCACCTCCACCGGATCTGTGGCGTGGCGTACTCATGCCCTCGGCGACCTAGGCGTCGAGCACCTCCTGCGCGGCGGCGGGGGTGCCAGCGAAAGTTGGAGATGGGGCGGCGCGCTCGGCGACGGAACAAAGGAGAGAGCTCGGGGTAGTCGAGGAACCTACAGACAGCAAGCGTGAGGCACTTCCCCGGTAGCCACGCAGCCAATGCGCCGACGACCGAACACGGCCAGGGTCAGCCATGCTGGCGCATATGGGGGCACGGAGGACGTTATGGCAGAGGGGAATACATGGTGTCTTTGAGGCGGACTGGCGAAGAAAGGCTGAAAGGCAGGAGCGCGGGAGAAGCCGCCAACGGAATTAACGGATGTGGTGGTGAGGTCTCCGCTACAGTGAGAGGGGGAGGGGAAAGAAGATTTCTCGAGGCGGAGCTCCAGTGAGCTCGGCTTTTGAAAATATCAGAAATCTATTGTATATGAAAATGCTACGGGCTACCTGAAAAAAGATAAATACCCTAGAAAATCATACAATAATTAGAAACATCTGCCCGTTAATCTGGTAACCGTTAAAAAAACTTTCAATATTAGCCGATGGATGTTCAAAAAGGCTTTACGGGCTACCAGAAAAAAGATAAATACCCTAGCAAATCCCACAATAATTAGAAACATCTGCCCGTTAATCTGGTACCCTTGAAAAAAACTTTCAATATTAGCCTATGGATGTTTGCAAACAATTCCCTACGATTTTCTTTAAGAAAATACACCTCCTCACGTCAAAAAATAGTCCACAAAACTTCTATAAAAAGAGAGTCCATACACCTCCTCACGATTAAAAAAAAAAGTGCACACACCTTCTATAAAGAAAGGTAAATGATTCCTTCCATCTGACCGATCTCACAGGTTTTGTCCTTCGCTTCCCATCAAAGACTCGTGGCAGTGGCCCACGCACGTCCCGGCTATACTTATCCAGACAAGATGGCTTCTGCAACGAGGCTTCTGTTGCGAAGAAGGTTTGCAACAAGACTCTTGTTACAAAACATGTATGACAACGCCGACGGCCGTGCAGCTTCTATGATATATTTTATTGCAAAAAAAAATCCGCAATTTCATCCATGTTGCAAAAGTCCTTCCATAATATTGTCTATTATGAAAAAAATGTGAAGATGAAAAAAAAAACACTACAACACAACCTTTATTGTAAATATTTCTGCAACATGACTTTTGTTACAACCGGTTCTGCAACACCCACTTTGTTGCAATTGTGATGACGAGAGGACGAGACTGGGCTGTTAAATAAATATCAAATCTAATGGATGTCGAGGCAGTGGATCTTTTAAAAAATTCCGCCGGCCGACGCCTAGCACGCCCCATAAAAAAAGAAGAGTCCACAACTTCACCTGACCCAATTCAGGTAAAAAAATTAACCAATGAAAATGCCCACAAATTGGATCTAAAAAAAACAGCCTAGAACCTACGGTAAAAACAGCAAGCCCACATGACCCCTCTATCATCTCCATGCTCTCACGGCGGCCATGCCGGTCGATGGAGTCACCGGCGAGATGGATGAAGCCTCTCCATGTGTTCTTTTTTTACGGATTTGTTAGGATGTGTTCTAACTCTTCTTACTTTGTAGCTTTCATATGATTGTTCAAAGCATATTGCCTCAATATGAAATTTAGGATTTGTGGGTTCGAAGTAGAATATTACAATTAGAACTAACTATATTGGTAGATGTATTTTCTATGACATAAAAAAAAATATCAGTACAAGAAATTTATGATGTGATGGTTCATGTACAGGCTGACCAAGGCTGACCCATGTACAGGCAGCTTGGCTCTACGCTTCAATGCCTTTTCTTCAGTGGCTCTTCACCGTTACCCTTGTTTGCTGCGACTGTGGCCGACAGCTCTTGCCCTTCGGTGTGGCTTATCCGTGGACGATGACGGTGCTCGGAGTGGTGTGATCTGAGCTTGCAGGCCTGTTCTTAGTTCCTTCTCCATTCGCAGCTTGGACGTCTTCAATCTAGGTTCTAGGGTGAACCGAGCTGCCGGCTGCCGGTGCGGCATCCTTCGAGCCAGGATGAGAGGGCAGGGGCCCTTTGCAGCGGCAGTTCCAGAGGAGGTTCGGTCCATTACTGTCTTTGAGTTTGGCTACGAACTCGAAGCTTGCGCGGTGGTGCATCCTCTCAAGCCCGAAGTTTGTCCTGTTGGTGTAGGTCGTCCTGTAGGGTGTTGGCTGCCGCATGGCGTTCCTGCTTGCTATCGCTGCTGCCTTTGAGTGTGTTTCGCTCTGCTCCTTGTATCAGCCGTTTGTTTTCTTTTGCTTTTCCTTGTAAGTTGATGATCTTGTAATCCTGGCCGGTTGATGGCTTTGTTAATTCAAAGCCGGGCTCTTCTTGAGCCTTCGTTCCAAAAATGAGAGGGTCCACAAGAACATGACTGCACTATCGAATTCGGGAGCATCATGAGTGATTAATTAAAATACAATAGGGATGACAATCGCTTCTCCTCTTCCCGACCCCACCACAACCACACTTAAACACTAATAACGAGCCCATATATGTTCCACACGAAAGTAGCGAAACGACTGTTTAAACAAGAACTTATGCCACATATATGTTCTGCACATATACCTAAGCCCTAACTCCTATGAACGACTGTAGTGTTTATTTGAGACCAAATGATTTATTTGCTCATTAATCCATGACTACTTCTGCTGCCATCTTACTCTTCATTGATTTTATAATATACAAAATTGTCAATTGCCGTATTTGTCATAATGTCACATTGTTCTCCTTAATTCAGACATTTTCAGGGATGTAATTAAACACAAGCAGCGATAGTAACATTGTGCAATTACCTTTGTGGTTTGATAGGTCCATGCTTATCCGCGGCGTCAGGTTGACACGCTTAGGTACAAAATCAATAACATAGAACACACTCACCTTATCAGTGCACTCAGGAAGATGTACCTATAGGTCCAATACATTGTACTACAGAAGGAAGCGCCAAGTTACCACAAGACAATGGATATGTTAATGAAGTAAGCCCATGGTCTTTGAGATCTAACGCAAACCCTCAATTCTTAGTGATTGGTATGTATTTTTCTAGCATTAGATCGAAACCGTGGTCTTGGAGATCTATTGCCAAAGAAACTTTTGTTCTGTTACGACACTACTTAATGAAATGGTAGGAGAATGATGTTCTGTTAAACTTAGGTTTTTTTTATAATTAGTTACATGTAGAACATTAACGTAAGGTAAACGTACACAGGAAAATGTGCATTTTGAGCTACAGAAATATTACCTAATGAAACTATCTTCTCTTTACAAACAAGGCAATTAGCCAAAGTACAAACGCTCTCTATGAAAAGTAGTCAACTATTTGTTCTGCATACTCCATGGCCCTTTTACGTACAAGCTACAAGTTCATTTATTATTCAAGAGTTTATTGTAATTGGCTATCCAAATGGATTTTACAGATTATATATATCGTTAACATAGATTTATGAACATTAAGATATGATGGAACTTCAAATATTATGCCCGTGCAAGTAAGATGATTTGGAAAGCAAGATAATGCTACATAATAGAAGGTGGCCAAGGTCTACCAAGTTCATGTTTGTTGACTCCCTAAACTGGATTGTTTATCCATAGCTTTGTGATGTAATACTTTTAATGGAAGAAGTTCATAGCACTAAACACATCATAGATCTAAGACAAAACTATTTTCGCAAAAGTCTAATATTTCTAAGTGTCATCACATTTAGTCCCAATATTTCTTTACACAAATCAAGTAAAATTTTCTCATCATTGAACATCCTAAAGTTCTAGCCCGCGCATTGAGCAGGCCACTTTGCTAGTTATATTTAAAAGTTCCAAAAACATCTGAAAACAAATTCATGGAAACATATATGTATTCTGCAGGAACGTGTTGAATTTCGTCAAAAAGTGTTGTGATTTGTACGCTGTACAAAAAAGAAAAAAAATTCGGGCCCAATAACAAAAATAAAAGTCCCGTTTAAAAATGTGTATTTGTCTTTTTTCTATATGCCACATGTAAACGTATATTGCTGTGAAATTTTGCAGATACAGAGTATACATGTGCACGTGTGTTCACAACTAAATTTGGAGATTTTTGCGCTCCGGAAAAATAAAATTTGAAAACGAGCTCACTAGAGCTTGGCCTCCGTTGGCATTTTTCGGCCGTGTAAGGAGTTGCGTTGGTTTTTAAGGTACTATATGGATTTTATTCAAAGTTCAATGTCCTAGGATACGAACGATATCAGGTAACACTCCTAGCCGCACATGGCGACCGACGGGAAGAGACAAACCTGCTTTTACTAATGCTTCAAAATTACACTCCCTATGCTGTGTACGGGCCGAGCTGGGGTGCAACGTTGGTGGACTCGTTGACCTCGTAGGACACCCTGACGAACTGGGCAAAGACAACAAGAAAATAGCAGCGGTGTTTGATTTTGATCGGCAGCTATCGGCGACGCGATAGTGAGCATCGAGGGAGAGAGAAGGAGGCAATCGACAACGCTGGTGAGGACTTAGCCAGCGCGAGTCACCATCAACGGCGATGGCTCCCCTACTGCAGCACGACAAAGGTCATGTACACCAATATGGTGAGTTCTTTTCGGCCAATAACTCTCCTCAAGCCGTTGTGCGTATGGAAATTTTATTTGTTGATTTTTTAGCCTTTGCATTGTCATGGTCATCATTTTAGTTTAAGTTTGTACTGATTTGCCCAGGGTTTGGATGCAGCTGTAGGTTTTCCAAACCGATGAACTGAAAAATTGACATTTTTTCCTTTGTTTAACTGTAGAGTTCATTCATGGGTACTGGAGGCAATAGGTCCTATGTTAGTGTAAGGAAGGTTTGCTATGATTACTGGGAGGCTGGCGTCACATGCATGGTCATTTTTTATGATGTAAATTAGATAATTGGTTATGAAAGGAAGGGAAGTATTAACACATATTTGTTTGCTTGTTGCTTCCATGTATGCAAATCAATGGAGATGACACTAGTGCAGAAATGGCTAGCCACAACTCTTGTTCGTGGCGCGCCATTTCTCACCAATGCCAGCACTAATATTTTCAAATAGTGCTGACGTTGGCTAAGTTCATACGCCATAGCTATTTGATTAGTGCTGGCGTTGCACATTAGCCCCGACGTTGCACATTAGGCCCATTAGACCCACGCCAACACTAATGTGTCTAATCCCCGCACCGCACCCTACTCCCCACTCTCTCGAGCCCCAACTCCCTCGTCCTCCTCTCGATCCCCGCCGCCTCCCCCGACGCCGCCCTTTGCTGCCCCGTCCGACGCCACCCTTCGCCTCCCCGCCCGACGCCACGCGTCGCCGCCCCGCCCGACCCCGTGCCCGACGCGGCCCGTCGCCATCCCACCTGACGCCGCCCGACCCGACGCCGCGCCGCCCGATGCTGCCCGTAGACCCTCCTCGCCGCCGAGCACCTCCGCGTCTCCGTCACTGGTATTTTGCTATCCCCGCTTTCTTTTATGCCAAGAAAAAACTAGAATGCTACAATGCTAGAAAGAATTGGTATTGGGTATTGATATCTTTGGATGTTGAGGGGTATTGGGTATTTTGCTATCTCTGGATATTGCTATCTCTAGAAAGAACTGGTATTGGGTATTGGATGTTGAGTATTGCTATCTCTGGATGTTGAGTATTGGGTATTGCTATCACTGGTATGTTGTTTGAATCTTAGTAAAAACCATTGTTCTAACGAGGACACCGTCTTCTTAAATATCAGCCATTACGCTGCATATCTCATTGATTTTTTTATGTGGTTCATGTATTGTTAAATTTGGTGCTTGGAGCCTTATTATTATTGTTCTAATGCATAGATAGCTTACGTTTACCATATATGCCATACCATTTTATAAGCTTATAACTACATCTACTTTACAATAGTCGAGTGCCATATAAGGCTACATTCAGCATAAGTGCTTAAACTTTTGGTCTCTATTAGTCATTGCCAAAAGGCATAAACTTTCAATTTTTTCATTTATTAAACACAGCCTAAGTAATTTATTATGTATGCAACCTGTTTCTATCAAACACAGCCTACGTAATTTATTATGTATGACACAACATGTTTCCATTTTGGTAGGCTCCTTCGTTTCATTCTTTTTGCATTAACCACTCTTTTCATTCTTTATCCAAATAGCATGGCCGACTCTAGCCTCTGGGTAGGCTCCTCTGATCATTGGTTGGGGTTTTCTGAAGATAAAGGCAACGTGAGCACCAACCAGGTAATTATGGTTACAGAAACATGCATTAGCATTGCAAATATCCATATATATACGTATCTAACCACTAATTAATTGTTCATGATTTGAAACCCTTGGCAGGCATACATAGGAGGTCCCTCTTCGCCAGCTGTCATTGTGCAGTCTTCAGGTGACGAGGACGTGCTCAGTCATTTGCTGATCGTGTCACGTGAGAGTACGCCCAAGGCCCTGTGGGAGTTGAATGACTCGCTAATGAAGGAGAAGGACAAAATTATTGATGACAATGCTATTGTCTACGATAAGATTTTCAGTCTCGAAGGTCAGATCACGGCGCTGAACCTCGAGATAACTGAGATCATTAAGGACATCGAAGTCCTGAAGACCCAGAGGACTTAATTGACGACGGAGAAAGCACATTACATCAAGGAGGGGCAGACCAATAGGAATAAGCTTCGTGAGTTTAAAATAGCCCTTAGGAAAACCTAGCCAGGTGGTGTCGATCAAGAGAGGGGAATATCGATATATACACTGTGAGAAGTAATTGGTACTTTCCTTTTGTGAATTTGGTATCTTTTGTGAATGAAATGTTTGGTATCTTTTGTGAATGAAATGTTTAGTATCTTTTGTGAAGCTGGTATTTTTTTTATTAGCTAAATAGGACAGTGCCGGCGTGCAACTCTATCCATCGTCAGCAGGTATTCAAAATACAGCTCGTGTATTCTCCAACGCCACCACTAAATTTTAATAGTGGCGCCATATTGGTGGCGTCGTGTGTCCAAGCAAGCAGGTCCCTTTTTGCCATGCATAGCTAGGCTTTTCTGCACTAGCATGATCTTCGGTTGTTATCACAACGTGCATCAGAGCAATATTTAGAGAGAGAAATAGTTTTCTCATGTTTTATCTTGAGCACAATGATAACATTACCACAGAACACATGGGATATTGTTATTGCAAACTCCACCACTCAATTGTATGATGTTATCAGCCTTATGAAGTGCAATAAAGAGTAGGAGCATGAGAGTGTTTTGGAGCAGAGCAAGGTGTCATACAATCATGTTGACGAGAGTACAAAAGAAGGACAAGTACATGTAGAGTGAGGAAAAACAGAGGAAGATGATGATGTCGCACTGATGATGAATCATGTAACTCCGATTATGAGGCAGTGACTATGATCTTGACGATGGTGATGCTGACATGTTCATTGATTGGAGGCAAAGATGCGCCGAGAAGGAATGCGAAGGGAAATGAATAGAAGTTGTTGAAGATGATAAACTGGAGCTACCAGATTCAGATGAAGAAGACATGAAATTCAATTTCAAGTACTTCATAGAGGCAGATATGAATGAGCCCAAGTTCCATTTAGGCTAGGTGTTTTCATCCATTGATTAGTTGAGGAAAGCAATTAGAGCGTACAACCGCAAAGAGAGATTGAACATATAAATTCCAAAGAATGAAAAAACTAGACTTGGAGCTAAATGCAATGATGGATGTTCCTGGTATTTTCTATGGATCATATGACAACATGACACAATCAACTATGATCAAGACATTAATAAATGAACACACTTGCTGCAAGTAAAGGCTTTTACTACGAGATATATAGCTCATTGGTATGTGCAGAAGATCTAGCAGATGAGAAAATAACACCGAAGGGTGTAGGGCACTAGAACAAACGGGTGTTATTCACACGGTGCAGACTCCCAATCGTATACAGTTCCGGAACTGTGTGCTCGAGTGGGTTGGCGATGGGGCGAGGTCCATCGCTGACCAAAGAGAAAACGTCTTTGATGATAAAATCGTCCCACATGTATATTTATAGAGAAATCATGTGCGGTTAGTTGGCAATCACAGACAAGTAGTTCAGTACAATTGTGTGTGATGACGTAACTATGACTGACAGTTTCTACACGAATATCATTTGCGATGACCTAGTCTTCGCAATGTTGTCTCTTTTTTGCGAAAACGATCAAATCGATTATAAAGATTCACCGGAAGTAAAGTACCTCACCGAACGACCATTTCTGTCGCTAAAACGAGCCGCCAATGCACCGATGTCGCCGCTCCCATACCGGAGCTTGCCTGACCTTGTCGACGACAATTGGCAAGTTTCGTGCATGTTGCCTTAAGCACCAACATCCTGGATCCACAGTCCTCGTAGTTGAATCCTTGAATCGATTTGAAGAATCTGACACCAAATATTGCTATTGCGTACGCACGACGAGAAACCCAAATCTCGCTGCCCGCGGAGTTGACAGAAAACTACACCAGAGCTCAGTCTAGTGCATGCCAACTGAATAATTTGAGGAGCATCGGAGGCCGAAAGACTGATTCAAAGAAGAAGCGCCGCCATCTGTCTAAATGTCGCCCCTACGAGTATGAAAACCCTTCTGTGTTTAATTAAACGTCACATGTGTGGATGGGCGCCTATGGTAGACGTGGCAATCAAGACGACCCCTGTCGCCGAGGCGGCGCTTTGCGCGGGTACCGTGGCTGGATCTATACACGTGCGGTGGAGGGGAGCGACCGAGAAGGAGAGGAGCGACACGCGGCGTAGGAGCGACATGAGAGAGAAAGATGGGGGTTTCGTGCTTTCCGTGCGCGCGCCCACGTATATGAGGGACGAAGAAGATGAACGGTTTGCTCTTTGCCGAGTTTACAAACTCGGCATAGGAAGCTGAATCGTCGAACAACTATTGCCACGTCCTTTCTGGACCCACATGTCATTAGTTTTTTGCCGAGTTCTTTTTCTCGGGAAATAGGCATATACGTGCCTTTAAAAAAATGTGTGGGCATATATACCATAACTAGGCAGGGTTGGGGTTTTAGTCCCACCTCATCGCGTGACGAGCAATGCAACTGACTTAAATAGTGGCGTCGTCCAAAACCGGTAAGATTCTCTCTTAGTAGGGCCATCAATGCTCGCTTTGTGAGGCAGGCGAACTTTCGTCTGTTGTGTCATATGACAGTTCAACCCCTTCGCAAAGCGAGGATTGATGGACCTACTAACAGTGAGAGAGAGTTTATATGTCAGATCATTTTCCCACTTACCCTTTGATCTCATACTTTGGAACAATTTTGACTGTAGACGAGAATCCATCTGCATACGCGTTCACATAGCCATCATTCCACGACGAATCCATCGATAACATAAAATTAATGGCAACAGGGCGGCGGCGGTGACCTTGACCGGTTGCGGCTGTGCAGGCGAGGACAAACAGAGAAGACAAGAGGGCTGGTCGAGCAAGGACGGGGACATATATGGGCGAATTGGCATGGACCCAGCATGTACACCCCTTTTGCTCTTGTCAACTGGACCAGTGTAAGTGAAGGTCAATGCATACATGTGATGCATGGTGGCTTCAGGTGCTTCTCTCCTACTCTTCCATCCTCTTTACAATATTTAACTACCTTCTAGTACTTAGCTAGAACAATTGCATCTCTGAAGTCAACCTTTTTCTTCAGCTTTTATCATGTTCACCGACTGGTCGGACACGATTTGTTTCCGTTGCATTTCGTATCACTACAAGAGAAACAGACTGTAGAGACATTATCATGGGTTCCTAGAGACACTAGGTAATGTATCTACATACCTATAGATACACTTACTATAGTGCCTCACCAGATGCCTATATGTACAATGTCTCTATGATTTAGAGTCATTATGTCAAAAGACTCTACATGACATAAAGTCACTTCGTAGAGGCATAAGTTTATGTATCAACAAGTAGAGGCATCTCAAAGGGTCACCTCAAATGTGTATCTATATATTTGTAAAGGCGCTCTATTAAGTCACTAGACAATGTCTCAACCAATAGAGACAACTTTGTAGGGACAAAGTATTATGCCTTTAAAGAAACATAATGGCATTCCTATGGACATCAATTAATGCCTCTTAAAACTAATAAATGTATTTATAGAGGCATTCTCAGCCATCTCCATGTACACATTAGGCAATGAATTCTACAGATAGTAGGGACATTTGTAGAGGCGTTTACGAAGCATTTTGAGGTTCCCAAATAGACATTATTCAATGCCTTCAAAAATCTAGCAAAAGGCACTGGTCGAGAAATTCTATGTCTCAGTAAAGTATGTTCACTCTCTCAAAACAAAGCAAGAATATTTCCAGATCCAACACATTTCATTCCATAATAAAGTGATCAATAGGCTTAATGAAAAAAACTAGAGAAAATATGGAATGATCTTTCATGCGAGTGATTAGTACAGCAAAGTCTAATTCTGATGCAAATACAAATACCAATAACTAGAAACGATACTGGTAGTTCAAGTTTACATAAATGATAAAATACAACTAAACAAGCTCTCCATTGCTTGATATTCACGTCAGGTTGTAGGTTTTCCAACACACATGGACTAGCCTCGACTTTTCCCAAGTACGACAACTTCGTGTGACTGTTCTTGACCTCTCCTTCATTGACCGTAATACTGAAACAAAACAGTGAGACTGTTAATTATGTATTCTAGTTAATGAATTTCAGGTTGTGTTGTCCAAAGATTTAAAAAGGAAGAAAACTAGAGTCCTGACACACTTCGAGTTATGCACTTGTATAGTATCTCCTAGTAAGCTATACTTGGCTTGCAAAAGCGAGTCAATTAAAACAAAGCTTGTGGTACATATCAAATTTAACAATGTAAATTAATTCTGTCATGTGATATTAATCGCTGGGAATGCTAAGGGCTAGTTCTTTTGACGGCTTAAAAAATAAGCCGCCTACTTCCCAACCTTTTTCATAAGCTGCCCCCCTCATTCATTGAGGCTCCTGAACTAGTTATGCGATTACTAATCTAGAAGCCTCAAGAAATTTTGGGAGTGGCTTATTTTTTAAGCTGAGAGAGGCAGCTTATTTTTTAAGCCGCCCAAAAGCACTCACCCTAATACTAGTTAGCAAAAAGGTTTGCATCTAAACAATCAAAAGACAATTTGAATGGACCACGGGGCATATGCTAGTCAATGTATAGTTGCCTGAACTATGTGTGCAAGCATCAGGAGAAAAGCAGTACCAACAAGAAGGGCGTTGATTCAAGTAGTTCAAGTGATTAAAGTTTAATATGTATTGGTGTCTTTCGATTATTTCATTATAATTACATTTTAGCTACACCGATCTCTATGAATTGCTCAATCCAACTGACACTTTAGCACTGTGAGCCTGAGAATATTGTTTTGTACTCCAAGAAGTTTACACATGTAAAACATGGTTACTTAGTTTTGAGACTTTATTTGGAGTATTATTTCAGTTCTTGAAGTTGGTAGCCTCCATAGACCATACAAGCATATGACTTTGTATAATGTTGATTTCTCATCCTTAAATAAATTGGATGTTGTAGATCTCAACTACAAAATTAGGGGAACAACTAATGTGAATGAAAACTTATAAATGGTCAAGAACAACACACCGTGTATATATACAGTTTACTAGCATACAAGTTCTTGTGACAATAATGCTTACTGAATCTAACAAGGAAGCTACTGGATTTTTTTACTTCCATCATTTACTGTTGTATATAATATACCAGTTTCATTGTTAAGAAACTTGAAATAAAGAAAATTACCTCTATAGGATCATCAAACTGAGACAGAGGTAGTTGGCTCAGTTTTCTTTAAGCTTTTTAACCTGTAAGGATAGAAGTAAAAACTGTGACAACTAGTACACATGTAATTCAATGACTTTGCAACTAACCATTAGATTTTTGAAGTAAACAGTAATAAGAATCTACTATTGGAACTTACATGAGTACGTGGCCAAGCAATACAATGACCAATAGCATCTTCCACAGTTTGAAAATTTCCATATGGCCGCGGTAATCTTTCACTCCCAAGATGACTAACTTCTTGAACCATGATTCCGTAAAACGCAGAGCCAAGCATATCCCCTCCAACCATATATGCATTGTCCTTACTATGTATTATTCCTTTAGCAACCGCGATGCGTCGATTTCTTGAGTTCATTGAGAGCAAAAAAACAGTTCCATGTTTCTGTGAAATAAATGAAACAATTACGGCCCTGTTTGACAGCAAACTATTTTCTAAGTATTCCAGTCATACCATAGTCTTTTTAAATATCATGGTTTTAATTACCGTGTGGTATTTGGCTACCCAAGAAAACTGTAGTATTAATACCACATTTTTTCTAAAACCATGGTATTTTCTGTCTAATAAAAGGAATTCTTGACCTCTTTTTTAAAAAAATAGCATCAAAAATAAAGCGAGTCCATCACCCGTCCAGATCTTCTTCACTAATTATTCGCAACAAGAGTACTCTTCGCAACAGCCCTGATCCTTACACACGGTCATTAATCCATATCTTCTTTGCTAATTACTCGCAACAGCCCGGATCATTGTGCATGGTCTTTATTCGTTCAAGCGGCTAGCTAGCTAGTTTGCATGGCTGTTTAGTTTATGCATGGTTGTTTTTCTTGCATGCGGGGCTAACTAGCGACTATACGTCGTTTGCATTCAATGCCTTTGTAGTTTCTTCGTGCATGCAGCTATATAGCTACTAAAGTTTTCATGCCAGTAATTTTTCATCCCTGCACATGGAGGTGCCAAACAGATCCTCTGCATGATTGATACTGCAAAATCCTTTGATATATGAAAACCGTGGTATCCTATACTAACAGGTTAAAACACTAGTTTTTCAATACTTAGGTATTTCCAGTACTTTGTAGTCAAACACAGCCTACACCGAACAATTGCGATAAATATCTAACAGTAAGACTTGTATACCTTTTGTGAAGCCTGATCTTTCATTAATTCCTTTGTTTTGGATGCCTATAGAAGATCAAACAAAATGAAATAATGTAAGTTATTAGCACCATGATGACAGAGAAATATGGAATTCTGACATGTGTGTTAGGACTTAGGAAAGAACCTCTTCAAATATATGATTATGTGCTGAAGATGATTTCACACAATGTCCCTTATCTTTAGCATGTGCAACATGTGCGCGCTGCAAATTTGGTCAAAGAAGTTTATATTGTGCATAATAACTATTATAGTGCATGAGGTGCAGTGGACCAAACTTGCAATCATGTATGCCAGGTGAGCAGCATAATCTACATATAAGATCATGTAAAGAATGGAAGATAGATGAACTTAATACCAAACAAACCATAAATAATTGACATACTAGAATTAGTTAAGACATGCAATTGTGTATAACTTAAATAGAGAGATGAGAAACAACAATATAACCTTTGTACAGTTTAGTTCAGCTTGAACATTATCGTGGGATTCCACAACATTTTCAACCTTATACACGATGAAACCATTGGCTCTTTCTGCACTATTAATCTACAAGAGAGATAAGAAAACAATTCAAAGTGAAAAGATTAGGACACTATTCCTATTTACGAACAAAATAAGTATATCAATTTTATAGAAAGCATATTAATTAACCATAATATAAGGACAGAAATACCTGTTGTAAAGCTTGTCGCTTTGGCAATTCCTTCTCTTTAGATACCTATAGCAGACCAAGCAATAGTGGAAAATGATTCATGCATACATTAGCAAGGTGCAGCAGACAGGTCAAAAACTCAAAATAACCATGCTAGACTGAAAATGAAATTGGAGAAAATATAGATGGACT
The DNA here is from genome assembly GCA_039707655.1 of Elymus sibiricus. Classification (NCBI taxonomy): domain Eukaryota; kingdom Viridiplantae; phylum Streptophyta; class Magnoliopsida; order Poales; family Poaceae; genus Elymus; species Elymus sibiricus. The sequence continues at coordinate 477,779,812 of CM077667.1, forward strand.
TCGTGACCGCACCTTCATAATTTGTTCTTGGTGTGGTGAAGATGAGTTCGCGCGATGCTCTTTCGTCATGGTACCATCTGCAGAATCTTCTACCTATAGTTAAGACAAAGTTTCAGGATATAAACAATAATTTAGCACATCAAGCTACAAATTATAATTAGCCTAACTTCAGTCTTGTACATACTATTCATCCTTGTACATACTAAAGGACCATGAATAACTATCAGTACCTTAGATAGTAGATGAATAAAAAAATTAGGTATGCATTTACTAATCGTATAGACATTTTAAAGAAAACATCTACGATGAAACCTTTGGATCATTTTTTGATGATGCAATGTTGTCCATGGATTTCTCAATGTTGTCAACCTTGTACGAGGTAACACCAGTAGAAACTGTAGGAGTATTATCCTATGAAAAGACAAACACAATTTTTATAGAGAAAAAATAAGTGAAGTAAATGGATAAAAAGAGTGATATATCGGGGTACTAACATCATTTTCAGTAATCACTCCATTGTTCACCATACTAATATTTTCATCTGGAAATTTCTTTGCCATTAAAGCACACATTCTCTGTGAAAGTTCAGTATAAAAATTTAAATTGCTTTTCATAGATGCAAGTTCCTCTTCAAGCCTTGCTTCCCTTGCTGATTTTTCACCAGAAGTTGAACCTTCGTAAGCCCTAGCATTGCCCCAATATGTCTCATCATAATAACCACCAACTGTCAACTTTTTAGCTATTACATCATCAAAAACTTGGTCAAGATCTCTTGCTGAAAGGTTCCCTCTTTTCCTTTTCTTAAGTAGTTTTAACTTGAGATGGGCTTTATCCTTAAATAAAAATCAAGGATCAAGGATCAATAGGTATACAAAATTAGATGGCTAACATAGTATCAAATGTGGAAGAGAAGAATACCATCAGTTTTTGCACATTCTTATTTGCATAACTTCCATTCTTTTTCTTATGAGCTTCATCCCATAGATCAATTTTACTAACAGGTTGTTTCATCTTGTCTTCCTGCAGAATGTGATAAAGCTTACTATTTGAAAAATATTGAACTGATATAATGTCAAAAAAGTAATATATGACCATCTCTTTTCTTAGTCTTGGATGACTTTTCCTTCCCATGGTATGTGGATGCTTTTGCTGCTTTGCAGATTCAGAGTTCCTCATACATGTTTTCTGGACAAACAAATCCAGTTAGTGATAATACAAATCAAATTTTCTTTTATTCACATAGACGTAAGAAAACCATATACGTAACTAAGTGTTGCTCCTGGCACCAAATTCCAAGTAGTCCAATCCATTGATGTTCATTGACACCAGGAGGCACATCTTTCTTAATTTCCTCGAGTGACCTCTCTTTTGGATTGTAATACTTGTTCCTCAAGAAGGACTTGTACGCTCTCCACCGTTTGTTGACAACCTTCAAGATCCAGTGTCGTGTACGATCTGCTGTTTGCTCAGGGTACACAAATTTTGTCTAACACAGACACAAGTTAGTACTAATACACTCTATTTAAAGGATACCTTGTTTCAGATAAGTTGTACCTTGACATATTCGATGAGTGATTCCTTGGGTCTACGCAATAACTTGTTGTCCCATCTTGCTATGTTTAATGGAGCATACGAGGATTTCTTTGCCAAATCCCCTAAGAACGAACCAAGAAGTCCACCTGACCTTTGGTTGGGAACACCATTTTTATCCGTCTCCACAATTACCTTTGCATCCTTCACGTGCATCAAATTTGATACTTGAAAGCGCCCCATCACCTCTCGCACAAGTCCGTTGGGCCCTGCATGCTCAAGGGTATGATGCAAGCACTTGTTGACCAATAACAAGTGAAAATATGTCACCAGAAAGAAGAACGTACAAATTAATTTTATGGGTTTTGGAGCAATGTCAGGAAGTGTAGCGTCATTAAGGTCTAGAGAATCCTGCAAGTTCTCATCTTGCTCCTCATTTTCTGAGAGTTCTAGCTCATCCTGTATAGTCTCCTCATCTTCCTCTTCGGTTTCCGTGAGTTCCATATTCCCATCATCTTGTGGCATATAATCTTCATCTTCAGATTCATGTCTCATGTCTTGCAGTCTCATAGGTCTCCTCGGTGTTTTCTATCAAGGCAGACAGTCAAACAAGAAAGCCATATAATAACTTACTCTTCCTGAATCTAGTTCAAATTACTTTACTATAGTGGCATTATCAATCATTAAAAAAATCCCTTTATTAAAACAAAATCTAACATGCTTTACGAGTATAGAATAATAGGACCAGACTAGCTAATTCTTTAACTAATTATTACATTTTGTATATGATATGATTAGCATGTAGGCATGGATATAAAATGAAATATGCATATGGAAGATGCTATAACAATATATTAAGCACTTGCGTAGTCGTACTGAAGGAACTATGCAAAAAAGAAGATAAACATACCAAGATCGCACCACGGTCCGCTGGATGCCTCTTCATAGCTTGTAACTCAGCATTTAATTCAGCCCTCTCTGTCTCATGGTCATTTTGATGTGACGTCTCCATACCATTGCTTCTCTCACTATCTCCTCGATCTGCCCTGTTGTTTAAACTAGGAATATACTTTGCGACATACAAGCTCAGCTTCCTTTCAGCTTCATGTTCACGTAGCATCCTAAGAACATCAGTTTCAGGCAGAAGTTCAACCATTCCTGTTTGGCCCTGGACATAGCTTTTTATGTAGATATAGTCCATTGCAATATATCCGTATTCCTCAACGAGACTGACAATATTGTAGTAGCATATGTCACATCTCTTCATTGTTCTTGTAACAACCTTCTTACCAGACGAGGCATCCTTCATATGCAATGTCAATTCCCACATGACATCTCCCATCCTGTCAAAACCATATACTCACTTATTAATTATTTTCTTGGAGCCCACTAACAGTATCTATCTCACGAGTACACATGTATAGATGATTCATTTTTGGCAAGTGAACAACACATTGAATATGAGTAGGAAAAACAGAAGTACACTTATTAACTCTATATGCAGTTGAATATGAGTAGGAAAAATAGAAGTACATTGCAGCACGGCTATAACTAATCTAAGCTATGAATGAATAAATAATAAATCACCACAATGGAAACTACTTATATATGCAGTCTTACATGAAGGTAAAAAAGGTACTGATGCATATAAGAATAACATGATGCTCTGAACCAATGATATGGCAATGCTAGCCAAATGGATATAAATTATCATGAAGAGTATGATGAAATCAAGAAACATCTCAATGGAGTGTTTGTCCCACATTTCCAGATTATACATCTGCAGGTTTAGAACAAGCTGTGTTTTTTATGAAAATGCATAAACATTTAGCATTGCTTCAAACTAGTCCAGAGCTGATTTACATGTAGGGAAGCCGGAAGCAAACTGCACCCAGTTACTGAATACATTAGATTTACAGGCACTAGTATTTAACATAACTTAGAAGAACTATTGTCCAGCAAAACTAAACATGTATTCTTTTATGTTAGATGTATAACTAGCTTCTAAAGAATGTAGATACTACAGACTCTCTTGCAGTATTCACGTGGATTCTAGGAAGTCCTTTTGTAACTGAAAACTGTACAATGGTTTCAAATCTTGCATGAAATAAGAATTCCAAAGATTGCTACTCCTTAAAGGTATATGCAGTGGCAAATTAAAATTAAAAATGATGTATACATCAGAAACTAATATTACAATGTAGGGATATTCGCGGTCCACCCATCAGCGAAAATAATTAGTCAATACCCAGGTAAACATTCATTGGGTGGAATCTGTAAATCAACAATCAAACTCCAATGTTGTTTAGAAAGGCAATGTATTTTCTTTTGTTGAAGAACAGAAGAAGTACAAACAAGTCACATATAATCGAATTGATTGGTGGAACTTGAAATTACCTATGTTTCTGTGGAGATGCAGCTTCAAAAGACAAAAGCAGTGGTACCTCAGGGGATCGAGGAAGATGATTTAACCCAAAGAAATAGGTTAGGGGGAGATGCTCCGACAGTTGCAAGAGTGGAGAAGTTGTAGCACTGAATATAGAGGATCTGTCAACAGAGATGGGATTGGTGACGAGGGCATTCCTGCAGCAGCAGTGCTAGATGGATTGGTGTGCTCTGATCTCCATCAAGCAGTCTTTTTGTGAGGGAAGGGGGACGACTTAAAAGTTATAGAGGATTGTTGGCGGCTAATTATGCGTAGCATGACGCTAGTGGGTCGTGCGGCCTACGAGGGAAACCAAAAAATTGGTCGATTTTAGCGCCATATGTTGGCGCCCAACTTTTAGCGCAGTTTTGGACTGTAAGCACTATCGAGTAGAGTTGGAGGGGAGGTTATGGATGTGGTGGAGCTTGTTCTTCGGATCTGAGATTACAAGACAGATAGGGGAGAGTGAGTTTTTCGTTTTCTTTTTTTAGACGGGGACTTACTTGTGGCTGGGCTGACAAGCCCGTTTTGGACAGAAGCAGCCCAGTTCGGATACCTCGTCGCACAATCCAGATGTTTCCAGCACAACCGGCGGCGGCGGTGGCGCCGGCGCCATGACTTTCAGGCTTCGACAGCGGACGGCGGCCTTGCTGGCGGCAACTGGTCCTGCTACAATGGCATCCCACGACGGTGGACTCCCCTGGCAGGTCTCGGACTTGCGCCGGAGCAGCTCGTCGCCCCGCGTCGGCCCCTGGAAGCAGCTTGGCGTACAGGCGCAGCACCGGGTGTGTCCAGGAACCAGGCAGCGCAGGAGCTGCGCGGCAGGGGCACCAACTATGGGAGATCCAGGCAGCGATAGGTGGCGGCGGGCGAGGAGATGGGCGGCGGCAGGATTGATGGGCGGTGGCGAAACGAGTACGTTTGGTGGAGATTGGAGATGGGATTTTTTTTTGGGTACGAGATGAGAAATTCACGGAGAATGACCGCGTCAGGCCTCTGGTCGAGTGCGTCGAACCCTTTTTTTGACTTAAGCTGTTTTTTTTTTTTGAGAATCGACTTAAGCTGTTCATACGTGTATGTACAACTATTTTGTATCTCCAGGTTTTTTCTTTTTCGTGACGGTTGTATCTCCAAGTTAAAGAAAAATTGTATCAATAATAACAAAAAGAAAAAAGTCCATTTTACTCCCCTGAACAAAGTGGGTGGTTCACTTTACCCCCTGATCTATTTTTTGGCTCCTTCTAGACCCCAAACAAAACCAAACCGGACATAACACCCCCCCGGCTGGTTTGTCTCCAGTCGATGATGATGTGGCACAGTCAACGGCGGTTTTGACCAGGGTGGGGCCTACTTGTCAGGTTGGTCTGTTATAGAGCTGTCGTTACCGTTTCGATCTGGAACAGAAATTCCCCACTTCCCAGTCCAAATCCCTAACCCTATTCTCCATGAGCGGCGGCAGCGTTAGCTCCAGCACCGTGTGGCCGGACGGCGTGAGCGCCGCCGGCGATGGAGGTGCGGTCCCGATCGTCGCAGCAGCCCTGGCGAGGCGTAGCTTGCTGGACCGGCGGTTCCCGCAGGAGGTGTGGCGGCGAGGAGAGCCATGTGCTGATCTCGCGCACTCCGGCCATGGATGCGCTGGAGCTGCGCTTCGGGCGGTACGTGCTTCTGGCGACTGCGGTCGGAGATGGCGAGCAGACAGTGACGCCGGCAGCCATGCTGGCGACCTTGCAGCAGCGTTGCGGGGTGGTGCCGTCCGAGGTGGTCATCGAGGTCGCGTGCCCACCACACGACCTGTGGCTGACCTTCTCGACGGAGGAGAAGTGCACTGATGTGCTCATTTCGTCAATGAAGATCAAGTGTTGCCGCCGTTGGATTCAGTTTTCGCGTTGGAGCAGAATGGTTCGTGCTCAGCCAGGTGCTCTGGAGTACAAGAGCAAGCTCGGCTTCGAAGGCCTCCCTAACCAGGCCTGGACGACCGCGTCCGTGAAAGATGTTCTCAAGCAGCTGGGTGGCGAGCTGATCGAGATCCTGCCGCCGGCAAGCCACCGCGAGCTCGAGGTAATGGCTTGGCTTCGTGACCCTTTCTATGTTGGCAAGGTGGTGACAGTGGAGATACCTGAGCCGAAGCTGACAAACAAGCCACCCGAGTCCATGGATGAGTATGAAGCAATGCAATTTCAATTGGGTGACTACGGACCGTCGTCGCCGACGAAGAAGAACACCATTCTGTATTCTGTCATTTGCCACATGAAGGAGGTTGTTGATCGTGGTCCTCTGCTTCTTGAAGGACTGCCTGCTGAGCGGCTGCCAGGAGAAGGCGAGGACCTGACTCGCAAGCATATCTTCAAGACTGTGCTGTACAAGATCGATGGCACTGACGGTGCTGAAGCTGTTTGAGTTTGTATCCTGTTATTTGGCACTTTGGCACTTGGTTTGTAGTGTGTGTTAAGAATCTGTAGTGTTGTACTGTGTGTTAAGTTCTACTTTGTGCTGGTTGTTGTGGTGAAGCAACTGTACTGCTTGGTGTGTCCTAAATTTGTGTCAAAACTGTGCCAAATATTTGTGTAATGTCATGGTAGAAAGTCATGGTACTATGTTGTCTAGTGAAATGGTACAATTGTGAGCTACTTTATTTGTGCAAAAAGAGAACATATTTTGCCAAGCTTCTATCAAAAGGAAATTTCTTTCAAAAGAGAACATAGTAAACAGTAGCATTGTGCAACTTAACACACATTCTGCAACTTAACAGTAACAAACAGAAGTTCATCAAACACAAGTTCATCAAACTAGCACAACACCAGACTGTTAACAACAGAAAGTTTCCTGCTTAACCCCTCAGTTCATCAAACATGCTAATCCTTGTAGATTTCCTCCTTCTCTGACTAGAACTAGCATCAGGTGTTCTGTTTGCTTGTTTTGGAGGCCTTCCCCTTCTAGGCTGCTGTGAAGCCTGTGTTTGAGTTGGCTGCTGTGAAGACTGGGCTCTCCCTCCTGTAGCTTGTTGTGATAACTTCTAGTCACTCGCCTCCCTCCCAGTCATCGTATTAGACAGGAGTCCAGGATCGAGCGGCACATCCCCCTCCCCGTATCCAAAAGCATCACAACATTTCTTATGTTTCAGAAACACTGGAAACACCGAGGACGTACGTTGCAATTCCTTCCGCTTAAAAAAAAGTGGAACGTGCGTCACGAATGCGGAATTGCAGCATGACTTGTATTGCGATTGAAACGTGGACCATGCTGCAATCCCTGGCTGAGTTGTCATAGGGACACGTGCGCGAGATTGCAACATGACCCGTGGTCTGATTGGAACATGGACCATGTTGCAATCTCAGGTCCGTGTAGGATGTGAGCATGGCATCGTGGGGTTGGCGACAGCTGGCTCGGCGTTGTCGTTCTTGAAGGCCGGGGTGGAGGTGTAATAGCGGTAAGCAGCCGGAGTCGGAGCCGGCCCGCCATAGAGGTCCTTGTCGATGCTACAGAGGAGACAACCATGGGCTCGCTTTTTGTATTAAAAATACTTTTCCAAGTTTCATGCTTATTTTCGCAAAATAATTGCCTCGCGCACCTAGGCCTAGTTTGATTTGCAAGATTTGCATAGAATTTTTTTGTAGGATTTTGATCATGTGAAAATTTTCCTGCGATGTTGTTTGATTGTTCCACCAGAAGCAATGCTACAGGAATTCGTTGTTCAGTTTCACAGAAAAAATAAATGAGGTCGACTTCTTGGAAAAATCCCGGCGGCAAGAAAACGCGCGCGTGGCAAAAATGCACCACTTCTTGAGAACGGCGTCGCAGACACCGGGCTCCATGTAGCCCGGTTTATCAAAAAAAAAATCAAGATATATTTAAAAGTTTTGAAATATATTAAAAAAATATACGAATACATATGCATGGTAATCAAGTATGTAAAAAGTTTCATCAGGTAATTCGACTGTTTGCATGCTACAAAAAAAGATAAATATCTGACCCAAATACAACAAAGATAAAGCCCATTTTAATCTGTGTATTAGTCTTTTTTTGTATACGTTACATGAGAGCATATGTGTTCGTGAAAATTTATACGTGTGTATTACAAATATACATCTGTGTATATACTTTCCAGAGACAACACATGGCGAGAAATAAAAATAAAGAAAACCGCTTCATCCGGCTCCACGCCCGCACTCGTCCTCCTTCCGGCCGCTCCGCTAGCTGCTCCTGCGCCGCCGTGTACTCGCGCTGTCCTTCTGCTCCACGGCAACGCGGCGCTCTGCTCCTGGTGCTGGCTAGCGCTTTATATCCAAGCAGGCCAGCCTGGTTCGTTTTATTTCTGAAGCTAGCTTTCCTTCTCTTCCTTGCCGTATATTACCTTGATTGCTTTGATTTGTTTGGTTGCCATGCGCCAATGGATTAGGGCTAGTATATTGTGGTCACGACTTTGATTTAATTTGTCACAGGGACCTCCAACCTTTGTATATTTTATCAGATTTTGACATTGGGGATTTAGGGTTATCTAATTTGGGGTTCTCAACTTCTCATTGCATCAAAGAAATTGGGGGTTTTCTCGGGCGGTGTACGGGTATTTATACTAGCCACCTATGACCTTACTACTAGAATGTTCATTTTTAGTACTCACAATAAGAAGTATGACACTGACTGTCAATGGTGCGTTCATGCAGGTAGGGATATCAAATGGTGAAACAATATACTAGAAAAGCATGGTAGCTTTCCAGCCAACAACAACTGTTGGGGTAAGCCATTTCCACACAGCGAACTTCCAACTGATAAAAAATGTATTGTCCTTCTCTATTTCTCATATCAATTGCACTTTCCGAAACCACTGTATCCAGTTCGATTTGTCATATACTTGAAGGAAATGCAAGTATCTCATGAAAGTTCCACTTATGCATACTATTATCTCTGTACAAAAACTTCAAATAAGGCCATCTATGTATCGGTGTTGGTTGCTTTGTAATACAAAGCGGGGGGAAACCTTTTTTCGGTAATATAAGTAAATAAAACATGAATTTCACAGTAAATGTCAATATGGTGCAGGATCTTATTCCCATCTGACACCCGACACTTCTAAACTGCACTATTCTAAGATGATTCCGCACCCATGTCAAATAGATCTCTTGGCCTGAATTGCCTCACCACATAAAACATTTGTTCAGCTTGAGAAGAAAAAACAAATGGTTCATGTTCTAGTTCTTCTCCTGTGTGTATCACTCGAGAAAAGTTTACAAGAGTGAATCCAAATTCATCTGTTTGTAGACCTGCACGGTGGTGTACATCATACCACTAACATTTAAAGAGCACAACCTTGTACTGGTCTTCGTATGATATCTCTATTATATCAGACAATCTGCCATAGTAGTTAATGCCCTTGTCTGACCTGATTACCACTCCACTATTTTGTGTCTTGCGTCCTTTCTCGCGATTAATAGTGTGGAACCGACACCCATTGATTACAAAACCACTGTAGCGCAGCCCACACTTGTTTGGCTTTCTAGCTAGTGCACGCACCTTCTTGCTTAAATTAGGTCCGTCATCGAATAGCACCTATAACACAACAATATTTTACCGATAGGACAATAAAATTTGTGATGCTAAGTGAATTGCGATGTACCTTTTGCTCTAACCAATCAGCAAAGTGTTTATTAATAAACTGCTCCTCATCATGTGACGTCAGATCTCGTGGGAGGTCTTCTTTACTTTTCTCCATGTCTAGGAATTCTCTACAGAAGTAAGATCGATTACTATTAGTTTGATTTTTGTGAAAAGTAACTACTTGGCATTAATCAAATTGCACAAATTAAAAATAATAGACTTGATTATTCTCATGTACCTTCTTAGATCGGCGAGTTCATCACAATGTCGCAGAACATAGCGATCTGCTTGAATGAGCGAGTGATCATCAAACTGGTACACACTGTCAATTTTTCCTATGGGTTCACCGGCACTCTCAAACATATATGAATCTTGTATCTCGTCTGATGGATTAGGGTTTCTCTCTGGTCTTGTAAACCTCGTTGGTCCATCTATAAATCTTGAAAAAAACGTCATACATTCATCAGCAATGTATTCTTCTGCGATAGATCCTTCTGGATGAGCTCGATTGCGCACAAATGCCTTAAGTCGGACAAAGCACCTAAACATAAATTGCACACACATGTGTAAGATAGAATCATGAACGGAACAAAATACAAAATAAAGAAGTACCAGATTACTTGCCTTTCTAGAGGATACATCCACCTATAATGTACTGGTCCCCCAAGCTTAACCACTAAGTGCACCATTAAATGCACCATGATGGTAAAAAATGATGGAAGGAAGATTTTTTCCATGTTGCAAAGTGTCTGGACAATTCTCTTTTGTAGTTTGTCAAGCTCAGCGATACTTAATACTTTAGAGCACAAATTCTTGAAGAAATCAGCTAACTCACAAACAATGCTCATAACATCTTTGCTTGGATGACACGAGCGTAGTGCGGCTGGAAGTATATCCTCAATAAGAACATGACAATCATGACTTTTCAGGCCCTTTATTGTAAGCTCCTTCATATTGACACATCTTGATAAGAATGATGCCTAACCATCTGGTGTTCTAAGTTTTTGAATAATAGAGCAGAGAACCTCCTTTTGTTCCTTAGTAATATTAAAGGGTGCAAGTGGCAGCTGTTCTTTACCTTTGTCATCTTCATCGGGATGGAGTGCAGCTCTAATTCCCATATCTACCAGATCAAGTCGAGCATTTCGATTATCTTTTGACTTAGAATCAATATTTAGCAGTGTCCCTATTAAATTATCACAAACATTTTTTTCTATGTGCATCACATCGAGATTGTGCCGCAACAAGTTGTGCTCCCAGTATGGCAAGGAAAAGAATATTGATTTCTTCTTCAGCCACTCCTTTGGCTCCTTTTTCTTCTTAGTTGAGCCTCCAGTTAACTTTCTCTTGCATGTTTCTCTTTTTCTTTTATTTTTACCTGTCTTGCTTTTCCCTTTGGCCTTAGATTTTTCTTTCTTTCCAGTACCCCCTTTCTTTGATGGGTCATCTTTTTTTCCATATACAAACACCCTTCCTTCCAACATTTTCAACACTGAACTCCCACTCATAGTTTTTGGTGCAAGTTCATTCTCCACAGTTCCATCAAACTTCTTCTTTTGCCGGCGATAGGAGTGGCCTTGTGGTAACCATCGACGATGGCCCATATAAGAAAATTTCTTCCCTTTCTTTAGGTAAACTGATCTTGTAGAATCCCCACAAGATGGACATGCATATCTCCCCCCTGTACTCCAGCCATATAAGTATGCTAATGCAGGAAAATCACTAAGTGTCCACAGCAATGCAGCCTTTAGAGGGAACTTTTTTTTAGTGGTACAATCAAATGTGTCCACACCTTTCCATAGTTGCAAGAGCTTTTCAACTAACGGCTGCAAATAGACATCTATATCATTCCCTGGACTACTGGGTCCTGGGATGATCATTGATAAAATTAAAGATGTTTCTTTCATGCAAATCCATGGAGGTAGGTTGTAAGGAATAAGCATCACTGGCCAAGTGCTATGCTTTGAGCTCATGTTTCTAAAAGGATTGAACCCATCACTAGTGATGCCAAGACGTATGTTGCGGCAATCCTTGGCAAAGTCAGGATAACGAGCATCTAAATCTTTCCATGCTTCTGCATCTGCTGGACATCGCAACAATCCATCTTTTGTACGGCCCTCTTCATGCCACCTCATATCATTTGATGTTTTATTAGTGGCATACAACCTCTGCAGCCTAGGTATCAGTGGAAAGTAGCGCAAAACCTTTGTGGGCTTTTTCTTATGCCTTGAATTTGTTTGTGTATCAACATTGTCTCCATCAGCCCAACGGGAGCTATTACAGACATGGCAAGATTGTTGGTTAGCCCTCTCACCCCAGTATAGCATGCAATCTCTGGGAGATGCATGAATTTTCTAGTAGCTAAGACCCAAACCACGAATGATTTTCTTTGCTTCATGGTAGTTCTTTGGTAGACTTGCATCTTCAGGAAAAGCATCAGATAATAAATGAAGTACTGATTTGAACGATGCTTGACTCCACCCATGTAAAACCTTTAAGTGAAATAACCTGACTAAGAAGAATAACTTTGAAATTTTTTGACATCCGTCATACAAGTTGGAGTCTGCATCCTTCAAGAAGCTTAAAAATGTTTCTTTTTTTTCTGCTCCCATCTTGACCTTTAGCGGCAACATTCTCTTCTGCTGGTGATCTAGCCATTCTATCAGGGACCTCAAGTTGTTCATCATCTAAAGCTGCAAAGTTTTCTTCTTCATTGGAGAACACAAGTTTATCATCATCTGATATGCTATCCAGTGAATCATAATCTGGCATATTGAAAACAGCATTAAGGAGCCCTCGCGTGTCATCTAGTCTTCTAGAGTCATCCTGTCTTGGAACATGCGTATGGATATCTGAAATAGATGCATCGTTTGAGGCATGGAATACATCATCAAATACATCTTCCGATGACTGAAATTGCTCTCCATGGCAGATCCATGTTGTATATCCTTGTAGGATACCATGGCATCTCAAATGGGTTTTTACTTCGTCGTAAGTTTGCATCCTCTTGTTTGCACAATTTACACACGGACATAGAATCTTGCCACCATCTCTTACATCATGGAACGCAAAAGAAAGGAACTGCTCAACACCATGTTTGTACTCTGCACTGGTTCTTAGTTTACTCATCCACCTCCTATCCATCATTTAATGCAAAAGCTGAAATGGAATAGCCAAAATGTCACTTATTTAATTTCTATTTAATGAACAATCATTAATGTTGAATAAAAAAGAAGTTAAAAAATACTCCCTCCGTTTGGAAATAGTTAACTTGGTTTGAGTTCCTCATTTCAACGAAATATCTAATGTATGGTTTTCCATGGACTCAACCTTTGTATTCAAGTATTGTTTACTACCATCATACAGCTTGTTCAGCATCTTTCCTCAAACTGGCAGCTTCAAAATAGTGAACTTCATACCCTCAGTATTCTTTAACTAGCTTTTATGTAGTCTGAATTTCATTTTAAGTAATGGTATGTGAAAACAAATCATAAGACATAATTTTATTTGTGGAAGTTAAATTGTTGTAAGATCTGATGTCTAGCCACAATACAAACTTACATGAAAATAAAATAAAAACGTGCATTTTTACCCTATTGTACCTATGCATAATAAAAAGAGGGATTCAAAACTGTTTCACACGAAATGAGTCAAGTTCACTGATATTTAATTACTAAAGCATAAACTTTTGTACAAACATGATCATTAATGTTACTATATCATCATGTGTGAGTGAGTGGTCTTTCCACTCTTGTTTTTCCTGTGTCATTCCCATGATATTTGGACTATACTGCTGCTTGGTGTTTCTCTCAGGTGTACTTCACTTTGCGTGTTGCAGTTTAGGGCAGCATACTTACTTTATGTTTTTCTATATATTGCCCTTTCACAGATATGGCACATAATGGATCACGACATTGCAGAAAAAGCTAAATGCCTCAAGTAATTGTCCCTGAAGATTGTATCACTGCAGAAAACCTATATTGCCCTTTCACAGATATTCAAGTAACTAAAGTAAGAGTTAAGCCGACCATATATTTCAACAACTTCTACCTTTCCGGTGATGCTTTCTAGCATCTCAAACTTTCAGAGTAGAGTAATCTTGTTTTTAGTGTATCATGTGCTATTCATCACAAAACTCAATCGTGACATGTTGATGTGTTTTGCAGCCTTGTGTAAAGTCCAGTCAAACAACACAACTAAAATCTGATGTATAATATCAACACTGATACGAGATGAGAATCAAGAGAGATTAGTGTAGTGTGATGTGTTAACCAGCTAGTTCGTTGGCTGAAGCTATGAAGTAGGTTGCATCGTTGACTCCCGTACGAATCAGATCCAGATCCTGAGTGGCAGAGGGAGATCAGAGGCAGATTGGCGTACGAGTCGGATCCAGATCGTGAGTGGCAGAGGAGGGAGATCAGAGGAAGATTGGCAGCGGCGGCGGCGGCAAGGGCACACAGAGGGAGGCGGCGGCGCCTAATCTGACCCACACATACTCTAATCATGCACGAACTAAAGTTGTTACGCTGCTCCAGGAGACAAGATCGGAGGCTTCTTTGCTAATCTTGACCTGGACGCTAGTGGGCTTTTAGTATGGGCTTCTTTTAATATTTTTTCATGTATACACGAGAGGCAGGGGGGCCAAGTATGGATGTATGTGTGACTGGTTGTGTACACTGGTTACAAGTATCGGTGTTTGGTGTCGTGAAAGGTGAATTGTTAATTTTCTTTACTTTGACTTGTTCATGTAAATTGGTTGGATATATTAGAATTAATAAAGTTTCTGAATATGCTTTGTTAAAAGTGAAATTACAGTTTATTAGAAAAAGGGCCCATGCTTTGCAACGGGAGAAAAAAAATTCATAATATTCGATGGCCATGATCATATTTTACTGCATCACGGAGATACACTATCACTCTTAATTTTATGAAATCATAAACTTTTTTTAAACTCGTGAAATATTTTATGAACACTTACAAATTTTTAAATATTTTCTTAAATCAAGAACATTTTTTGAATTCATGAACATTTTATACTATTAGTAAACATTTATAAAAAAATGTGATTTTTTAACAGTTTTCTAGAATCGATGAACTTTTTAGAATGGGCGAAGATTGTTTTGAAAATTGGTTCAAAAATTTGAAAATCATGAACTTTTTTTGATTTAACGAACATTTTTTAAATGGATGACCATTTTTTTAATCAGCGAACAATTTATGAATGAATAAACTATTTTGTAAGTCATTAAGAGTTTTTTAATTTTTGGGATATTTTTCCATTCATGAATATTTTCTGAATTGGTGAAACTTTGTTCAATTTGATTAACACTTTTTAATACACGAAGTTATTAAAAAATCATGAACATTTTTTGATGTCCTGAAAATTTGTTTTCAAAGATTTGAATATTTATTGAATAAGCAAATATTTTTGGATAATATTGCGAACATTTTTGAATCCACAAAAAAATTATGATTTACGAAACATTTTATTTCAAAATTCTCATTTTTTATTTTTTTATTTTTAAATCCCACATTGTTTAAAGTAAAAAATGAAAATAAAGGAAGAAGAAAAAATATATAAAAAAATTAAAAAATAGGCCGTCTGGACATGGGCCGAACCAAATAGGAGGGTTGCGTCTTCAAATAGGGCGTAGAGCGCAGTTTAGGATGTACCTACTGCATGGGCCGGTCCAGACGGAGGATTACCTTGCGTGAAATGTATTTTTATCACTTATAGATGGTATTGGTGGGTAATATTTTACAACTTTGAGGGCAATTTCAATGACGTATCACAAGAAGCAATAGCCCCTTTATTATTAGGTATAGATTCCTGCACAAAAAAATATTACAATTTATTTTGCTGGACTTTTTCAGAGGTTTCTTTGAAAATATAACGAAATGCATGGAGCAAAACAAAAATATGAAGAAGCTTAATCTTTCATCTTGCAAAGATCAATTCATCTTCAAAGATTGGCATATAACCTCTACAAAATGAATCATCCAGGGTGAAGCAGCTCATTCTGCAAGCGAGCACACACCATCATGTAGGGGCAAAACCACTCTTGCGGAGCAACCATTGCGGTAGGGGCGCCATTCTCTCGTTAAAGTCGGCGACTGTCTCGCCTCCTCTTTGAGGGCATCTTCCTGGGTGTTAAGAGATATAGTTTGACATCAAATAGCAACAGCTATGTAGCAACTCCATGTAGTAGCAGCAACGACAATGGCAACTTCCACTCGCAGTGACCACAACTCCTGGATAATAGAAACATACAAGCGTCAAGGTATGACCGAAGGAGAAGGACACAAGGCACACCCAAATAATTCGCTTAATATGCTTCCGATTATAAAAGAGAAAATCTACTCGTAAAAAAATGAAGATTTTAACATATGTCCATCTCCTATATATGTCCATGAATGAGGCATTTTGTTCTCCAAAGAAGGTCTTTTATAGAGGATTTTTCTTGTTCTTTTTTGCCCATGGTAGAATATATAACTTTTCTACATGAAGCTTTGCATGTATGGAAAAGACATAAATATGCACTAAAAAGATTTTCTAAATTTTCTAAACATTTTTAATGAGTGTACAGTTCACGTACGATAGGATGTCGTACCGGTAGCTAAAATATCAAGTTATTTTATAAAATGTCTCTCCGAGTGTCTTTACATAATCTAAAAGACATCATGAATAGTGTCTCTCGAGGTTGCCTCTATTGTGTTGAGCCATTATCTAAAATGACTCTTCGAGTGTCTTTACACTAGCGCTAGGAGACATCATGGAATAATGTCTCTACGTACATGTCTCTACTATTAAGGCATTGTCAAATGTCTCTTCTAGTGTCTTTACCTCTAAGAGACACAATATGGAGTGCCTCAATGTAGATGTCTCTACTGATGAGACACTCTCCATAATGTCTCCCTTAATGTCTTTACACCGTGGTTGGATTAGCTGCTAAGAGGCATAAGGGGGAGTGTCCCTAGGTATATGTCTCTATTGGATGTTTTTGGTGTAGTGTATGTAGCTGATATCCTGTCCGTGAACTAAGTGTTGGGATGCGCACTGGATGAAATTAAGGTCCCGCACTGCGGCTTACTCCATTTCTTTAGCCTTTGTCATTCTCATAATCCAATTGGTCCTTTCCATTCCCCTATGCACTCTGCCTCTTAATTAGCTTCATCCTCCAAGCCGGCCACCCCACTGATTCTTCGTGTTTTTGACACGCCACATCATGCCCATCATGTTTCCTTATCCATGTAACTATATCTTCATTATAGTTAGGTTTAAATAATTACAAGCATATGCATCTGTGTTTGCCTACTCACAAATATGAAATATTTTTAATGCACCCCATCATATGATCATATTTCTCTCTTTTCTCTCTTTTCTCTCACAGTCACAATCATCATTTGTTTTCACACGTCCTCTTAGAGCATCTACAGCCAGGAACCTAAAACCCTCATCAAACAATCGGGTGGACGGCCGTCAGTGACCGGTAAAAAAAGCGATCCAGACAGGCAGCATGGATCGACGGAACGTGATGAAATGATTCAAAAAAGATCTTAGCAACAATAAAAGGGATATTGATAGTGACTACGAATTTATAATGACAATCCATATCCTTCACAATGATGACCGAAGCTTACCACTTTTGAACGACGCAGATATTTAAACTTGTCCTTCCGCTCCTCACGCGACGAGGTGGGACTAAACGACTGTAAGTCGTCTCATAGACGAAGCGTCATATCTTTGCCAAGTTCATTCTACCTGGAAGTCGGCAAAGCCATGATCCCTGGCATTCAAATTTATAAATATGAAAATGAGTGCACTCGCGTTTGCAGATTGTCCAAGGCATTCCAGATTGTATCGCATTTGCAAGTCTTCTTCTTCTCTTCTGTAGGTAAGTGCCTTCGGACCTACTCTAATTCAAGAGTCCTAAGAGTCACTGCATATGTTCAGAGGGTTCGAAAAAAGTTCCTATTGTATTTATATATGCTAAAATACAACAAATCTCCATTGATCGAGCACCATATTTCTGCGATATTTGTTCGATTGGATATGGTATCACTAGTCATTGTAGAAATGTATGTAGTATGTTCAGCGTTTCCTTGTTAGGATCCTTATTTCCACATAAATCAAATAAACACGCGCTTTCTAACATAACAGATCTTAAACCAGAAGCAGCAACATGGCAAGCAAAGTATATCAAACAAGCGGTGACGATGTCCTAAGTATGCTACCATATAAAACATATTAGAAATAATTTTGACAAGGAGCAAATACTTGGGAGTGGTGGATTAGGAACGACTTACAAGGTATGGAGATAACCATGTTTGTCTTTAATATGGAATCAATGTCAGATGTAACAGTACAGACCAAGTGTGGCCGGTCAAAACAAAATGTTCAGAGTTTCATAGGCAATTTTGGCAGGTAATATATTTTGTGTTAATTATTTCCTACGTTCCATAATTGTTATCATGGTGAAATTGCTTGCCGGAGGGGGGGGGGCAATGGCCATAGGGTGCTGATTATTTTAAAATTTCTTAGAATGAATGTACTATTCTCAATAGGCCCGGTTATTGTATTTGTCAACTCATGTACAATCATTGTTAATAATGACAAGTTCCTTGTACATGCATGAAGGGAATATTTGGCACCAGAACATATAAAGACGGACTTATCTCTAAGGAACACGACATATATAGTTTGGGAGTGATAATCACCAAGATAATGGCTGGAAATGAAGGATACTCTAGTATGGATGACTTAACAAAAGCAAGATTTATTGAGCATGTAAGTATAAATATATGTGTCCTTCTTTATTCACTTTTCCAATACAATCCAAGCAATTTCCCTTCTCTCTCTCAGTTGAACCATGGAATTTGGATATACATATTATGTATGTTTTCTAGTTTTGCATTTGTATGTCGTCCTAACTATATGTTGCAAGGTACATGATAATTGGAGGAAAAGGCTACATGAAACATTTAGTACAGGATTACTGGAAGTTCATTGCAATCAAGTCAAGAGATGCATCGAGATAGCAATAAATTGGATTGTAAATAACCGAAGTAAAACACAACCTTTACAGTACATTGTTTCTGAATAGATCGACATACCTAGAGCCGCAGATGGCTATAGGCGACGGCATGTAAAGGCCGTTAGTAGGTTTGATCTCATATTGTTGATTGTTAGTTTTTTACATAATTGACTTATGATGATAACTGCTTTTTTGGAAGAAATTTATAAATTGCCGCGGGGGAGGGGGGGAGGGCAACGGCCGTACGGTGGTGATTATGTATAAATTTCTTACAACTAATGTACTATATCCCGGTTATTTTATTTGTCAACGCACATACAATCATCATTAATAATAACAAGTTCAGTGTTCATGCATGAAGGAATCTTTGGGAGTCATAATCACCACGATAATGGCTGGAAATGAAGGATACTCTGGTATTGCTGACTTATAAATAACAAGATTTGTTGAGCACGTAAGTATAAATATAAGTGTCCTTCTTTATTCATTTTTTCATACAATCCAAGTAATTTCCCTTCTTTCTCTCACTTGAACCGTGCAATTTGGATATAAAGGTTATGTATGTTTTGTAGTTTTGCATTTGTTTATCGTTCTAACTCTATGTTGCAAGGTAAATGATATTGGAGGAAAAGGCTACGTGAAACATTAAGGCCAAGATTACTGGAAGTTCATTGCAATCAAGTCAAGAGACGCATCGAGATAGCACTACAATCGATTGTAAACAGTGACGCAAAAGGCCAACTTGACAACACATTGTTTCTGAATTGATCAACGTACCTAGAGCTGCAAATAGAACAGGTTCAAACACTCCTGAAATATCCGTTGTTCCCATTTCTAATAAATTACCTTATTGTCATATAGTGCATAATATGCGGGTTTTTTTTCCTTTTTGCTGAAAATTTCCTAGCTTTCGTTGTGGAAAATCAGAGTGGATAGAATTGATCGCCAGATATTAAGTTAGGACCTATGGGCTATGACATGTAAAGGCCGTTAGTAGGTTCGGTCTCATATTTTTGATTATCAGTTTTCTACATAATTGACCTATAATTATAACTGCTTTTTTTGAAGGATATTTATGCTAGTATAGGGGATGAGCCAATGATGCTATCCCTCGAAGCTGAAAGAGACTACAAATGCTTTTGTCGATAAGAAGAAACTTGGCAGTGGTCCATTTTAAGACGTTTATAAGGTATATGAATAAACAAGCACAAAAAAGTGTAAAATTTGCACATGAGCACATATCTGTATGCTCGACCTCTTTTGCTAGAAAACGTAACTAGGAAAGTGGCCCACACACATGTGCGGCCAACGTCTTAACCATGCCTAAATTTTATGTTTTATATCTTTTAATAATACCTCATATATATTTCGCTAGTATTTTTTAAAATAATCTTCCATAGAAGCTGTGCAAATGTATTATGCATACTCAGATGATCATGTTAGCATAATTGAGGCGTGAAAGTTTGAAAAGACTGCCATATCAACAATAGTGTTTCTATCCACCATAAATACCAATTAAACTGATTCAACCACAAGAATTCAGACACAAACAACATAGATCTTCTAGCATATCTAATTGATGGCCAGATGTTTTATTTTATATGGGATTTTCTAGCACACCTCTCTATTTTCCACATATTTTTGTCCATTTAGTTTATAATGGAATATATGGATAAATATTTCTATTGTTAATTATAAACCTTATTAAGTAAATGTTTTAAATATGTAAGTCATATTAACATCTTATTAAGATAATCATTCTGAATGCTACACAGATGCGCTTGAAAATCACCATATAACCCTAGACAATTGTTCATACCTATCACATACAGAAGTATAGGTGTATGAAACCTACCATCGTTAATTATAGTGCCATTTGAATATTATGTCATCACCCATACAACAAATTTGGTCTTCATTATTTTTCTCTTGGTATTAGATCCGTACATTGCAGTGACTGTCTAAAGCACTTTATATGAGTTGCACATTAGCTAATTGCTAGTAAGGTTTTTTTTTAACATAAATTACTAGTAAGGGTACACCCACTTAATAGAAGAATGAATGTTTGTATGATTATATATCATGTGTGATTTATTAATAATAACGATAACTAAATTAATGGTTATTATTTTTTCTAGTAGTCCTAGCCGATTAGCAATATGGTGAAGTTTCTTTTATTAAACACAAGCAGGGGTGGATAATTAAGCATCACGATTGTCCATAGCAAGGAGGCTCCACCCCGCCAGACCGATCCATGGATCAGGTAATGGAAAAGCTGATGCTGCGGAGGAAGGCAGCCTAGAGAAGTAGAGATCATAGAAGAATATAATATGACGCATGCATATATGGCATGTAGACTAAACAGAGTATAGACGTTCTTATAATTGGGTGTGCCTCTGTAAGAGTGCAAGGGTTTCGACGAATACCTTTGAAGTCATATGTACAGCTGGGCATCCAAAGTGCTAATAGAGATAAGACGCATAGAGGATGCTCATGGTGTGCTTCTGGAGCCGGCAGCGACGTGCATAGTCCACCATGTCGGAGTTGTGGAAGCAGCTGCCGGATGAGTTGATCAACGGCGCTGCTCTTGCCTGCCGATACATTTTCCCTAAAATGGGGTGAAGCAGCAGATGGACCTTCCAACATTTTTTCATATGGAGCACGATGCCCTTTCCTGGAAGAAGATATTGGAGAATATGTATGTAATGGTAAGATAGCTATTTTCTTGCCCTTTTTTTTAGATTCCATGGTAAAACTCCAATTTTTAGATCAAACGGCTATGATTATAGAATTCATCAGATAAAAGGGACTGATATTTCTGATTATTTTTCCTTTTTGATTTGATCGCAGTTGCCGCTGCTCCTAACTTTCTTGAGGCATTATAATTGTTGCCGCTCCTTATATAGCTATATATAGAGCTGCTTGCTCTCCTTTTTTTTGACGTGACTGCTGCTCCTTTGTTATGATGATAGCAGAACTAATACATCCTTTTATCTACCGAATTAAGAGTTCTAGCCTAAAACGGTTTATGTCTAAACGTGGTTTATTCTAGAAAAAATGAGATCTACGTGATGTGAGATTTTATCTACGGAACTAAGAGTTCTAGTCTAAAATGGTTTAGGTCTAAACATGGTTTTTGTTCTAAAAAAGGAGATCTGAACGTGGTGTGAGGTATATCTGCTGCGGCACCTCTTTTTTATATTGATCGACATAAAAGCTGCAGCCGCTCCGTTTTTTCTTTTTTGACTGTCGCTCCTTTGTGATGTGAGCAGAATTAACACATCCTTTTTATCTACCAAATTAATTAAGAGTTATTATAGTCTAATAAGACGTTTTAGATCTATAAACGTGGTGTGTGGGTCCGCTTTTAGTTATGTAGATCTAAGGGTCATGTTTATTGATCAATAGAGGGTCCACCATATCAAGGGCTAATATTTTCTAATTAACGGGAGAATTTCTAGCATATTTCCCTATTTAGGATCCATATTTTCCTTTTAGTACATAACTAGCACAGTGGCCCTCGCAAGTGCAAGGGCATCCTAGTGAGTGTGTCGAAATGATCAAGCTTATATATTTTCTCATGTAGAAACATACATTGCTTTCTTTTTTATTGAGTAAAAGAATTCAACCTTAGAGAATCCCTTAAATTGCAGCATAATGTGCTCAAATAACATGCAATAATATTTTTTTAAGAGTTTATACTAACAATCTTGGAATTAGCAATGCTATAGTTAATTATTAGAGTTGTGGTTGTTGATTGAATTTTTGAATATCTTGAAAGCAAAATCCATGGGATCAAACTTTCGCATGAATTGATTGTTTGAGATGAATTATCCCTACTAAACATACAATAGAAATTGTTTTGATTCATGATTAACTGGATAAATACTTCTTTTTTGACAGTTTACGTGTATTCAATTAACTCTCTATCCATGGTCAAACTATCCATGTTTATACCTGTCGAAAAATTATTGATTATTATTTATACTTTATCATTGGGTATCTGACTATTTTTTTGTATAACGACAATAATCAGGCAAGGCAAAAGGACTTACAAATTATATTGAGCATAGTTTGTATTTAAGTTTATATTAACTATATTATGCCCTTTGATAAGAAAGTCACATTGGAACTTTAATTGATTTCACACAATTGGGGACTTGCTTTAGGACATACAATATTTTTTGATTTAGGACATACAATTGGCTTTGGATATTTTGCTAGACTTTGAATATTCATAGGAATTTTCGCTACTTAAAGATCATATTTACTCTGTTGACTTGGTATTTGTGATGGAAGTCTACTGCGTATCATAGGTACTATTGTTTTGCTAAAGAAAACCTTAACATGTGGATAGTGAACCTATATTTCCTTTACATATAATTGACAATGCAAACAACCTTACTTTGTTAAAGTGTGTTACCCTAATATGTAGGTATATGTGCTTATAGTTGTGTTATCGCTACTACTACAATTGCAAGCTAAACTGACATTTGTACTAAATTTTTAAATGGTCCCCTTATATTATGTTGTTACCTATTAGTATACGGTATCGATCTTCATGAATATTGTTCGTTTGTACTTATTCGTTTCACTTAATTGATGGAACAATCCTATTCATCACTTCTACTTGACATATGGTTTAACTAAAAAATATAGACTCTTAGTACTAGGCACATTCTTACCATTCTTTTGTCAAGTAGTCCAGTTTACCCAAAAAATGATTTGGATCATGGGCGCATGCAGCTAAGTTGACTCAAACCTCATAGTAAATTTTCTAATTTGAAGTGAAAATAATGATACTTCCTTGTAACTAAATTGACGTATTGAGTGATCCTTGATGTGGCTGCCTTCTTATTTATTTTGTTGGTGAACACGAAACTGCTATATTGCCTCCATCAAAAAGCATTGTTGTTGTTAACGAATCTCAGCCTATAGGGTTTTGCAGCCCCGAGAATATCACCACAACATATTTAATGACGGTGATCAAGGAGAGCAATACCCAGCTATAGGGCATAACATATTAGCAGCGATAGTTGTGATGATGTCAGAGGAGTATTGAATGTGGATGCAAAGAGATAATTAAAACTGGACTATTGTTTGCCTGCCATGCATAAGTCATTTGTTATCAACAAATAAAACATTAAATATATCAATGTTCAGATGATGTCTAGATGATGTTTATATACCATTATGAAGATCCATATATCATACTTCGTTAATCAAAAGAGGGTTCATGTGATAGATGGCTAGACGTTTTGGTTCCTCTTGGAGGCGGCGTATTGTAGTTTATGTGATATTGTAATAATAAGAAATTGGAGTTTTACTCGAATATATTACATTTATTGGAGGAGCATTTTTTTGTTGCAAGTTGTCATACAATAATATATAATATATAATATTGATGGAACAAATAAACTCTTTTTTCATGCGTGTACTATAATGGTAGATGGTTGCCACACCTATAGTATATGATATTGTAGGGGTGGTAGATTAGCGTCAACATTTTGATGACATGATGATAGTATTAAACATGGTGGTATATATATAATCAAAGTTTCAAGTTTCCTTACATAGAGAGGCTCTGTTGTTTGTGATCATCTAATAAAGATTATATAGGTCAATGACTGAAAGACGTTTTGAAATAATTATGAAGACCTAAGGTATCTATCATGTTTAATTACAATGATAGATTTAGACCTATGGGCCATACCCCATTAACTAAAAGAGCGTCTATCGGATAAACGAATCTGCCATGTTCTGCCCAACCAATATTGAATTTGTAGATCATCAGTTGAAAGACGTTTGGACATTATTTGATGAATCTATGATCGGACATATTTTTTTAATTAAAAGGGGTAATGTAAGATATATGGCTACTTGTTCTAACTTTCCTTGGAGGCAGTCTATTATAATTTTATACGATATTAAATAATAATAATAATAATAACAATTTAACAAGAATATATAACATTTATGTATCAAATAAATGGGTGGTTATCAAGATACCATGGAAGGTGGTTGAATTTTTGTGTGATATTAAAACATAAATGTTTAAACTTTACATCAACGGACGAAATGGCCCATCAAATAGGGAATCAAACTTTTGTTTGACCGAACAATCAATAAACTTGTAATACCTTATGCGAATTTCTCGTGCATGTGTCTTTTTTCCTATTAAACCGGTCATATTTTATTACGTAATCTAAATTTTTAAATAATATAATATTTTTTAGTAATCAAGATTATTCTATAACAATATTTTTTTGTATATATACTTTCAAAAGTCTAAAGTTTAGATCGATAGAAGGAATAGTCAATCAAATTGGGAATCAAATTTTTTATTTCACAAACCAATAATTAAATGTCTAGTATCTTATGTGAATTAATGATGTATGTGTGTGTGTCTTTTATTTATTTAACCGATCGTCTACTTATCAGCAAATAATAATCTTTTTGAGTAATCAAGGTTATGTATAATAGTAAATTATTTGTATATATACTCTCGCAAGATCTTTTTTTTTGAATAATTTGGATTGCTTACCACATATATCATGTGGTTAATGCATCCCTGGAGGTCAGAGTTGTACAATTTTTTATACCACATGATAATATAGTTTGCGATCAAACAAACACACATGTTTGTAGTTCAGATGGAAATACATGTGAGAGTACGTAACTGGACCAGTCGTTATTTTTATCTTCTTTTTTTTTGCAACGAATTAGAGAGCTTTATTAATTAACTAAAATCTTGTTACAATCTACCGGGAGGCTATTGATAAGAAACTCAATTATTTTTCTCTTCCACGTGATAAGTTAGTATTGAACCAAACCAAAATCTCTTGCCTGTACGTATTAGACGATCACTCTAAAAAAACACTACAAATTAATTGGTGGCCGTAACAATAATTGAGATATGCATACCGATCATGGTGTCCTACTTGTTCACGCTTCCCCTTTTTTTTTAGGTTTCACGTTTCCTTTTTTGAGAACTTTGGAATTGAGACATGCACACAGGATTATGGTGTCCTACTTGTTCACGCTTCCCCTTTTTTTGAGTTTTCACGTTTTCTTTTTTTAGAACTTTGGTAGTTCACGTCAAGGTCCGTGGGCACTACTACGCTCGTAATTTTCCACGGTCCATGTGACAAATATAGTGCTCATAGATGTGGGATGATTACACAAATCTAATGGTTATAGTTTTTAGTTTTAAGAGGGGGCCACCAGATCAAAGGCCGGTATTTTCTGATTAACATGGGATTTTCTAGCATTTTCTCTTTGTTACCTCCGTATTTTGCTTTTAGTAGATAATAGATAATAGATAGAATAGATAGTAATGATTTTGTTTAGAAGTTAATATATATTGTGACCTTACGCTCTATAACTGATTACGATAGGTTGTGAAAACATGCAACATACTCCCTCCATTCATTTGTATAAGGTGTATTTGTTTTTTCAAAAGTCAAACGGGGTCGTGTTTGACCGAGTTTTTAGAAAAATATATCAATATCCACAATACAAAATTTATATCATTTGATACATCATAAAAAGTAGTTTTATATTTTATCTATATGATATTGCAGAAGTTGTTAGGTTATTCCATAATCTTGGTCAAACATTCAAATGGTTGATTTGCATGGAAAACAGTAAACCTTATATTCTAGAACGGAGGGAGTATTATATTTTACTATTAAAAAAAATTCGTAGTATAATTCAAGAGAAAAATCATAGGAAATGGGTGATGTACTTTTTTAGATAGTTCTAAGAGGAACGTCTTATATTTGGTATGTTCTTTGGAAGTGTAAGATAACTTTTCGTCTTTGCAAAAAATAATTCCACAAAATTATTTGCACCACATTCTGTAGACATTTGCCAAATGCCCAAAATAATCTACCATTTGACCAATGAGAAAGAAAAAAGAAAAAAATCTACAAATAATCCAGATTATGTTGTTTCATGCTTGGTCAACCAAACATTATAATATTGACCAGAAAAGGTATTTTTCATGATACTCTTTATTGTTCTGATGTACTATAATGAACAACATATTTTTTGCGAAATATTCAACAACATATTAGTTCCTAGATTAAAATTTAAATAGAAATATGACTATATTTGACACATAGAACGGGAGTATAGAGGGCATATTTCCGAAAACTAATATGACTAAAAAATTGAAATGAGATCTATTGTGTGATTTTCTATCTTGGCCTACCCAGTAATCTACAAACATGGGTCTCATTCTTTCAGCTCACCTTGCATGACCAATGAATCTACAAATAGCAAAAACTTCATGCATACCTCACTGGTTCATTGTTTTGGAGAAACAATGAAACCATACCACTAAACATATCCATATCTTTTGGTCCTCCACCTTAATGAAGTCATTTTTTTAATCTAGAAGAGATATTGATAAGGGGAGAACCGGAGAAGTCAAACACACACAAAAAAATAGCACATTGATAAACAGACTACAATATTTTTTATGGAGAAGAGAATCTACTGGATCTTAATGGACAAGAGTACTGGACCTTTATATACGTGGATGCCCATGGCCCATATGAAGCACACATCTTGTTCTACATTGTTGATTCGTCTGCTCGAATTAATATAACACAAAATATGAAGAAAGCAAGGATTAATCAACATTGATGACCAGAAGAACGTGAGAATACCTGAGGCCGCCTGTATACCCAGGCCCAACTTCATCAACTTGGAGTTGAGTCTCTCTCCGACTCACAACACAGGTCAGACGTGCACAGCACACACGACCGTCTCCTAGCCCTACTCCGTCTCCAACTCGCCGCCAACCTACAAGGACAATGACGCACACCGTTGACTGGGGAGAAAAGGATGGCCCTCCAGAGTACGCCCATTCAAATCTCATGGCGTCAGCCTGCCGACGACTTCCACGGACGACCAAGAAGAGCAACCAAAGCTGCAAGCTCTCCTCGATCTAGATGACCGGGCCCTCACCCAACAGTCAAGAATTTACTTTCTCAGCTTGAGCATTGGCGCGGCTCCTGGAGACGAAGAATTCTGGTCATACTACGAGGAGCAACAGCTCATCGAATTGAACCACCGATTAGCCCTCTGCCGCATCAAAGATTACGTACATGCTGCGATATACTCCGTATGTGTTTCGTGGAGAACTCTGCATATCCTCTAGTTTGTACTGCTAATTTTTCTTTTTGGTACATGCTACAGTTCTTATCTTTGGGGAAGGTAGTGAACATGGCACAACTGAAAGAGAAGTACCCTCTGCATGTTCCTCATGGCTAGGGCTACTTTCAACACCTCGAGGAGAGCATGGAATGGCACCTTCACTCGGAACACAACACGATAGCTGGTTTGAACACTTGCCTCCTTCCTGCCTGCCAAACAACTTAACATGTTCATTTATGCTAAAATAGTGCAAAAAAACATTTGGCTCTGTGCATCACATGATGAAGAGGCCAAGGGTTATATATGCTCATGTTCGAAGAAAAAAGGTGCAACCATAGATTTAGTTTAATGTGCATTTCCGTTTTGAGTAAAAAAAACTTCTAGATAGGCCAAGAAGAGATCGGTACTATACTTTGTGGTCAAATGTTTGCGATTTAGAATTCCATAGTAAATCTACAATTGCCTATAATTTTGCATGTGTGAATACTACTTACTAGCGACCTATATCCTATTGGTGACATGTTAGTTTCATTGTTACAGCGTAGCTATGAAGATTGGGTATCTTACTGCCTCACATATCATACGTACCTGGGAGATCTAGATTACGTCCGGTACTATGACGAGATGTAAAAATAAATAAAGGTAGGCATGATGTGACCATGTTTTGAATCAAACTCCTAATCATGTAGCATCTTGGTATAACAGTGTTCTTATCATGTGACAGTGGATTGAAGATAAGGTGGGACTTGACAAGAAGCAGGTAAGCATCCCCCTTTTGGTTATCTATTAAATAATATATGTAGGTTCTTTAATGTACAATATCACGCATGACAATTAACTATGTATTTTCATCATATATTGTCGGAGATACGAGAGTAGGTCTTTTCTTCAAGCAATGAAGATTGGATCAGGATTCAGTAATCATCTATTCAGACATTCAGTTATGAGGGCCTACAACATATTGTGCCATGCCCCTCCCTCGCCTATAAAGCTACTTGGTGATCATATGTGGTGATGGTGTTTGATTATTCTTTATTACGATTTTATTACCCGTAAAGACTTCTATCATCTCTATCTCGAGATTTGGAAGAGGGTTGCTAAGCAAAATGTTAGATATACCACTGCCTAAATAAGTGATTGAACAACCTGTGTGCTCATTTTTCTCCCTTCTATTTGTGCTAGCGTTAACGCAGAATGATATGAAATTATGTAATTATAAGAATATTAAAGTTAACTTGCACATCGGTTAGTGATGGAAGACTTTTTTTGGAAGAATGTAGAAATATTAAGAATCTTCGAATATGGCGAAAAGAGCAACTTCAACTTTCCTAGGTGTCAACCCTTTGGTCTCCTCATTCGGTGATACGCATCAAACCATTAGTAACTATATCACCTTGTGTTATTATCCATCTGCAACCATATGAGATATATGCATTCAACTATTATCACTTTCATTAGTGTTGTCCTTGTCCTCGGGCTCTTTGTCATTTTTGCTAGTATTCACCATTATGATTCGAGATACGGATAGGTTACTCTATTACAATTTGACTAAGGATAGGTGAAAGTGGTTAGTTGTAGTTTTGAGTAATAACATTGTTGCCATCCGTGGGAGCATCAAAGCTTATGTCAGATATCGCCTGACAGTCATGAACAATTAAATCATACAAGTAAATAAATCAGACAAAAAACAACAATAATTTTGGGGATAACGAAACCGTTTACATAATTGTACAGAGGGTAAGCATGGACAAAATTGAATTCATTAGAAAAAAATTGTATGTATATCGATATAGCAATCGTTCACTCAAAAGATTAAATTTACACAACATGGTAATGTTTCAGGACATATTTTTTGGAATGGCAGATAAAACAGTATTCCCATTAATTTATCAATAGGAGTAGACTTCAGCAAAATCTTAAATTCATGCAAAAGGAGAAGCTCAAAGATAACCTTGAGTCACAGCAAGAGCTTAAAATCTAAAAGGCCATCAGGTTAATCAGCACACAACACGAGCTACCTAGCACCTTCTCAAAGCCTCAGGTCCTTAAAATTTAAATCCAACCAAACACATGAGCTTCCAAAACCCGCTCCCTCTTCACCATCCTGCAATAGGCACCAAAAACAATGCAGTGCTTTTTTTCATAATTGACCAACTTGTTAGGTTGTTGTCATAAGAAAAGGTGAGCAGTTTTCTTGTATGCGGCATGAAAACAAGATCTTTAGTACACACAACATGTTTGTACCAATTCACATAAAAAAAATTTGGGGGAATTTCATGTGGCCATTTAGCAGGGCCGGGCCGGCAAAATCCGGGGCCCTGTGCGAAACTAAAAATTGGGCCCCTATCTCACAAGTGCAAGGGTAGAAGGATCAACAGACTGATTACAAGATGGCACTTGCGGTGCTTTTTTTCTAAAAAATATGTCCATACCACCTTTATAAGATTTATGAATTAAATTTTGCTCTTGTGCTTTTCTCCTGCGTTTATAGGCACCAGATTGATGTTTCCCCATGATGACCCAAATCTATATTATTGAAACACAAGATAAAAAGGAAGAATAGAATAAACTTGAAGTTATAAAGTAGCATATATCAATTGGAGATCAATAACCAATGTTTGGCAATTAGACGAACCGTCTAACACACCTAATTTTGGGTCTTGTTCAGTAAAACTGCTACATTGTGGTCTTTAATCGAGGAGGTAAGAACCAATCTCTAACGAAGTAATGGTCCCTGCCAATAGTTAATTGAAAAATTAGAAATTACGAGTAGGACCCAAGATAATAAAAAAATGACTCGCTAAGCACCTAGAGGCTGGAGTCGATCACTGGTCAATCTGACGAAACAACGGATCTGAAATTTGAGGAAGGCAATGGCGGCAGAGGCAATTCTTAATTCCGATCGTCTAGGTGTTTGGTTCGAAGGCGGGGATTGATGGGCTAAAGGTATCCCTGTCCACCTGGTTAAGGATAGCCAATTTCATTCGTTTGTTTGGGAGGATAAATGGTGGTCGGGGATAACCAGTTTTATGTTTGGTTTGGAGGATGACAAGTGGATGGGTTGTTCAATTCCTCTCAGGTAATAATACACTGCACAAAAAATAATAATAATAAAGAACTGAGCACGTTAGTTTCATGTGTGTGACGACCTTGCATGGTGTCACGTTAGCTTGTTTTCTTTGTGTAGAAGTAGTAGGGCCGAGTCCTGCTGCTTTTACGGCGGGACAGTAGCTGCATGTGTGGCCTTGATCCATAGGACGTGGGATGGCACGTTTAGAGAGGGCATGGTGATCTAATCGCACGTCTGTTACGCAAGGAAAAAAAGCTAACGTGACACCATGAAACGAGCGAGAAAGAAAAGGAGGACGAGAGATAAGAAGAAAACGTTTCAGGAGGCGACCAGCGCGGCTGGCTGCAATCATCCGCGAGATTTTGTCAGACAAGGCCAACCAGCTTTTGACAAGAATATTCTGAAAATCTGGTTATCCCTAGCGACTCTATCCCCTCAGCCAAACACACGGTACCATCTGAAAATCTGGCTATCCCTCAACCAACTATGTTTGGCCAGCAAACCAAACGCCACCATAACTGTTCACTAATGACCAAAATCGATCGGAACGACACGTCGAGATGATTCTAATCGCTAATTCCCAATTCTGGGGGGAGGCGACAAGACGAGGGCGCGATCGAGAGTTCTGTTGCCTAGCCCGATCCAGATCCCTCGTCCCTGACTCCCTGTACGGCTGTATCTGTAGCCATTATTTATTTTTTTGAGATATTAGCGATCTTTTTTCTTTCCGATCCTGTAGCGATCGTACATAGCACGAGGACTATGATGGCCTCGCACGTCGCTCGTCCCTCCCGTCGCTCGATGGCCCAACTCCACGGGGACCAGTCCCAACGGCCCAACAACTTTTGTTTTAATACCAGGCCTATAAAGAATTTTTGGGGCCCCCCAGAATCTTGGGCCCTATGCGAGCCGCACAGTTCGCACCACTGTGGGCCCGGCCCTGCCATTTAGTAAAGTAAAATTAAATACATAAAATAAACAGTAAACACCCCATTTGGCATGTAGTACTGTCCAAGCATAGCTATGTCAAAAATCATTGAAATTGACCAAAACACACATATTAGCATTGAGTGAATCAAGACTTCAAATTCTTATTATGCGCTTCTAATGTACAAGTCCGAGAAAGCTGTTTCGACAATAGCAGGCACAGGTACGGCAATTGCAGGCACAAGTACATTTTATTTGGAAATCATATTGAAGAATGACAAGCACAAAGAGTTGTCTCGCATCCTAGGGCCACCACAAAATCTTCAATACCTAGCTCAATTTCACACTAAGGTAAGAACAGAGGTTTATATTCTCTACTAATAAAGGAGCAGTACGTACGTCGTTTCGTTCGTTCGTCCTCCCACCCATCGATCCAACCCACGCCCCCACCGATTTTTATCATCGGCAGGCTCCCCTCACCGTTTTTCTTAATCCTCACATGAACTGGTGAAAAAACCCAAAGGAAAAAGCTGCCCGGTGAAACCCTAGCTGCAGGCCCGCACGGCCGCGCACCCGCACGCCACTCCCTTTGCCCTCCTCACGAGAGTGGCCTACCTCTGCCCTGCCGCTTCCCTTCGTCGATCTATGTGGCCACGGCGAGAAAATCGGCTATTTGCCACTTTCAATACCGGGCTTCGCAAAACTGCCACTCTCAAGATTGATTTCGTAAAAATGCCATTCAATACATGCGCACTTTGATTAACATGCCATTTTTTCTTTTTCCATTGCTTTTCTTTTTCTTATCCATTTTCTAGGACCTAAAAGGACCAAAGTACCCCTCATGCTATATTCACGTACTTGGGAACCAGATCAATACTTGAAGAGGAAGAGCGCGTGATGCACGCCCGAGAATACACTTGCCACATCCCTGCTCGCCTAGACTTCTTGGGTCAACCGCTGGCCGCAGCCGCCATCTCCTGGACGTCATGCCGCCGCCGTTTTGCTCGACTTCGCGTGCCGCCGATCACCTCGGCGTCGCCTGCCGTCGATCTCCTCGGCATCGCGTGCCGCCGGTCGGCCAGCACCGCAGTGGCGCCATGGAACCCAATCTTTCTGGATGGTATTATGTTTTACTTTTCCCTTGGTTTGGTCCTTTGATTGTAGTTCAACAAAGCTCCTCATGTGACGTATGAATCCATGGGAAGCACGATCATCATCCCTGACCTGCTCCCTGTTGATACATATTGATATATAAATCCGAACGATGATATACTAGCTTATCGAGAAGGAATTTACAACAGAAGTAGCGCTCATAATCTAAGCATTAATCAAACAGAGGTAGTTTTGTCATTGTTATCCTGATAGGCTGTCAATTTACAACAGAAGAGTGTTCATAATGCAAACATTAACCAAGAACGGAAGTAGTAAATTATGTTGAGGAACTAGAGGATGATTGCGCATATTTTTTGCATTGGACGGCATCATTTATATCGAGCTAGAGACATGCATTGTAGAAATCTGATCACTAACTCAATCTTGTGTTTATGTTTTGCTAATTGTTTGGAATAGGCATGATTCGGTGGTCGCATTGGGCAGCAGTACTTATAATCCATATTTATTGGTTGAGGCTTCTTCAACAGTACAACCAACACCACCTATCATAGAAGTTGACTGGGATAACTTACAGATAGTAGAGACACATGATGATGAAGGTAGAATTGAACTAGTTAGTGAGGATCAGCTATGTGAGATTTTGGGCTTGAAGGATGATGAGGAAGAGAAACAGAGTAAGACCGAACCAAAGCGTCGTAGAATGGTTGAGCAGGGGACCGATAATGAAGGTGCCATTCCTGTTAGTGATGTCATACCAAATGAAGTAGTAATTACATATGATAAGGACCACCCAAACATGGACCTTGGCACTATGTACCCATCAATGAAGGAATTCAGGTTAGCAGTAAGGCAATTTGCCATCAATGAAGAGTTTGATCTAGGCACGGAGAAGTCAGATAAGAAGAGATTTAGAGGGTTTTGTAAGTCAAGTGAAGATTGCCCTTGGAGGATTGTTGGCAGCCTAAAGGATGATAAATGTACTATAAAGGTGAAATAAGGATAATTATCTAACCTCCATTTATTACTTAAAGTATGTATGTGTGGATGTCTATGTCCTATTTCACTATCTAACTTCTGTTCCTTTTAAAATTGTATATGTGCAGGTCACGGTTTTAGTTGATCAACATGATTTTATTTCAAGCAGCAGAGTGAAGACCATAACGCCATCTCAAAACTGGGTAGCTAGCAAGGCTGTGAGTATCCTTAGAGATTCACCCAAATGGGTGCTAAAGAATTACAGAAAAAGTTGCATGAACAACACTCTGTCACAATTTCATATGACACAGTTTAGAGGGGAAGAGAAAAAGCTCTCGCTGAGGCTTATGGTAAATGGGAAGAGAGTTTTGAAATGTTATACAAATGGAAGGCCGAGGTACTCAAGAGGTCTCCTGGAAGTGTTGTGGATATTGAAGTACTAGAAATAGATGCAAATGTGTACTTTCATCGTTTTTTTGTGCACTTAAACCATGCATTGATGGTTTATTGGAAGGATGTAGGCCACATCTAAGTATAGATTCTACTGCGTTGAATGGAAGGCGGAACGGCCATTTAGCCTCGGCTACAGCAGTTGATGGTCACAATTGGATGTATCCACTTGCTTTTGGGTTCATAGCATGTGAGACGGAAGACAATTGGACTTGGTTTATGAATCAGCTTAAGAAGGCAATAGGAGATCCTCCACTTCTTGCAGTGTGCACAGATGCTTGCAAAGGATTAGAAATTGCGGTGAAGAATGTGTTTCCCAATGCTGAACAAAGGGAATGTTTTTACCATCTTATGAAGAATTTTGTGAAAAGGTTCCATGGGTTTGGAAGGATGTATCCTGCAGCAAGGGCTTATAGGGAAGATGTGTTCACAGAACATATGACTAAAATTATTAAAGAAAAAAGTGAGGTATGGAACTGGTTAAGTCAATACCATAAGCTCAAGTGGATGAGGTGTGTCTTCAATCCAGAAATCAAGTGTGACTACATCACTAATAATGTAGCAGAGGTTTTTAACAACTGGATCCGAGACATTAAGGACTTACCTGTTGCTGAACTAGCTGACAAGGTTAGAGAGATGATCATGCTTTTGTGGAGGAAGAGGAGAAGGATCGGAGAAAGATTACCATCTGGACGGATACTACCGGCAATTATGGTTCAGCTGAGAGCAAATACTAGAGGTTTGGGGCACCTGAAAGTAGTGGAATCTGCTAATTGGAGTGCAGAGGTGTGGGACAATAGCAAGAATTGTGAAAGACATATTGTGAAGCTAAATCAAAAGACATGTACTTGCCTTGAATGGCAGCACACGGGTAAGCCATGTCAGCATGTCTTGGCCTTTGTAACCTCACAAAAGAGAGTAGACCTTGAACAATTTGTGCATGAGTACTACTCTGTGGACAGATTCAAGGCTGCGTATGGGAGAGAGATTGAGCCAATGACAGATAAATCACAGTGGCCACGAGTGGATCTTCCATTTGTTGTGGGGGCACCTCTTGCGAAACGAAATAAAGGATGAAATAGGAAATTGAGGATCAAAGGATGTCTTGAAGGTGGCCACAAGAAGAAAGGTGTCAATGATGGTGTCCATGACGGTTCCAATGATGGCAACACTGCTCCAATCAATGCTAAGGGAAAGAAAATGATTAGAGGCCCAGTGACTTGCAAGAAATGTGGTGAAAAGGGCCATAGGCAAGCTAGTTATAAGTGTCCACTAAATGGAACCAAAAAGAGGCAAGTGTTGTTCTTTCAATCAAATCTCAAATTATTAACTCATGCCGAAAATAAACTTTTTTGTTTAATTGCAGGAAGAGGAAGCCTAGAAAGAATGTTACGAAAGCTAGGCCAACTGAACCTAGCACCCCACAAAGGCCAACTAGAGAACAAATACTACAAGACAGCCCAGGCATGGTCACTAGAAGGTAATCATCAATGATAAATATCTATTCGTTCTACAATGGAAAAATGTGAAGGAAAATATTCACCTCAATGTGATAACATATATTCGTGCAGCCGCCTTGCTTTCTTGCTGGGAGAGGGTACTTCAGAAATCACAACCACTCTAGAGAAGATGCCCACTGCAGCTCCAACAAAGAAGCCGACTCCAGAGAGGATGCCCACTGCAGCTCCAGCAAGGAAGCTGACTCCAAAAAGGAAGCTACAAACTGGATGAATAATCTCTATGAATTTGATGTCACGGTAATGTGAGATGTGAACTCCACAAGTAGTTTTCTGCCATGTGAACTCAATTTCCCAATTTCTCTGAGCTATGAGCTCATATATTTTTTGAGCTGTGAACTTATTATGTGGACTCGTCACTTTATTTCGTGAGACATGAACTCATTTCATATTCATCTATCAATCATGGTTGAAGTTTCTATATGTCTCTCCCTTGCCAATGTACTGAAATTTCATTTCTTATCTTTGAATAAGCTACAGTAAGTGCAGAGGAAGAGATTGCAGCAAGTAGCTTATGGACTGAATT
Organism: Elymus sibiricus; assembly: GCA_039707655.1. NCBI lineage: Eukaryota > Viridiplantae > Streptophyta > Magnoliopsida > Poales > Poaceae > Elymus > Elymus sibiricus. The sequence continues at coordinate 477,816,137 of CM077667.1, forward strand.
TTGCGGCATTATTATTTTGACGTATTGTTGCTCAGTTGATTCTGACCGTAAAACTAAAGATGACATGCTATTTTTGATGTAATTGTCAAATTGCAATCCAACATCAAGTAAAGATTACAGCAAACTATCACTTACATGTTGCTTTCATTCAACATCTTCAGAACTTTCTAATACGTTATCAGCACGCTCTACCGAAAGAGCACAAATCGCGCAGGGAATTGAAGAACGACGAACGACCCGCGGTGTCCCATTCCCATGCCCCGTGCGGCACGGACAGCGGCATCAACACTTCCCGACGGCGGCGATGATGAGCAACGGGCACGGCCCGTCTCGTACCTCCCGCAAGCGCTGCTCTTCCACCATGCACATGGCACCGCTACGCTCCCTGACAGACCGAGTGGCCAGGAATCGGATCAATGTCTGCAACCTCCCATCGGCAACACATCGACGGAGGAAAAGACGAACGGAAAACGCACGCTCGATCAATGGATTGAAAATCCAAACAAGAACTGTAAGCATGCATGTGGTCTTCTTCAACAAAGAGGAATACATTCTCTTTACGATATGCAACGGATATGGCAAGCACATTCTCTATGTATCATCTGGATTGTACTACACATACGACACAACTCGTAGCACATGTTGCGTACGAGATAGTTTTCCAGAGTGTCTTATACATGACAAACTTGGCATGCTCGCCTTGGTCATCGAGACATTGGGTTGAAACCGAAACTATCAGCAATTCCAATAGTTTATGATTATTATGATGCTAAATTCTAACTGTATTTGGATTTTGTGTGCACTACATGTGACACATGGAAGCTAATTTTAAGGCTCGCGCACCTTAAAGTCTACGCTGAACCACTCAGACTCCTTGAATGCATCAAGTTGAGGTAAGTGGCTTTTCCCATCCATTGACTAGACTATCCTGTTCCATGGTTCTAAAAGACACATCCATACGATGGTCTGAAGTGTGGTTTATCCACACGAAACCATTGGCTCATTATCCTGACACCGATTTCAAGCAAATCGAATGGATAACATTGCAGAATTCTCCTAGAGTGCCTTCCATATGGCCCTCGGATTGAAATTTAGCAATTTGTCCTAATGTCTAAACTCAAAATGGTTTGGTAGAATCCTATATCCAAAGAATTAAGCTCATTGCATGATCTTTATTTTGAATTTCCAACTTACCAACTTTACGTTGGAGTCATGTAGTTTTACACGCTCATGACAAAACTGCATAATATTATTCCCCTCTATCTTTGATACGTGGAAATCCATCAAGTATTTCCCATCTGCGGTAATTCGGTTGCATACCGATATCACCACCCGGCATACATCATTGGCCCCTCAACATATAGTTGGGATCTATGTGAGGAATAACTGTATTGCCGTCAATAACTTAAGCCCCTCACATGGGGAGTTATTCAAGGCCAGTATGCTGATTCAATGAGGAACATTTCCAGGCATTAGGGGGAGATTTCAAGTAACATAAAGAATGCCAGGAAATTAGTGAAATGTTCAACACATTTCTGCCTCAAATCCACGTACTCAAAGATCTGAACCATGTGTTCAGAAGATTTGCAACTCATTGCAAATAACCTGCCAGATTCATTTACTGACTATAAAGGTGTCACACAATCCTACAATCCTGCATAAGTACGCCTGCTAGAGTGGAGGTACCAACAAAATCCACTCTACTCCCCGTTCAAAGCAACAGGGGGAGATGTATGGCAAAAGTACATCAGGATTCAGCTTCTCGCAAGCAAGGATATCAAGGCCTGTGAATCAGTAAATGCAAGTCAACTTCACGTTGACAGACACCTAATGGGTAGTATATACCCAGTGGATGGGAAACCTCCACCAACCCGGGTCATAGTGCACACAATGACCGGGACATCGGAATACCCGACTCAATCGCATTGGGAAATTGCGAGCAGTCACCATGGGTAACGATATTTCCGTCGACTATATATTGATATATAGATTTTGGAGAATTATATAACCGGAAGTCTACAATTGTCGACATACATTTCCAACTAGATTGCAAAACCTTTCACATGATTCAGGTCCAAAGACCATGGCCATGGCAAAGTGTGAGCAACACTCGGACTGAACTCAAGCAAAGGGTATAAACTAGGTAGAAATGGTCTTGCTCAATAATGAGAAGGTATTCATAAGCAATACCTACACCAGTTTTTCTTCTGGAAACAGAATTGAGAACAACAAGGTGATGAAACAAAGAGCAAGTATTGAAGCACAAGGGTTCACGTAGATACCCAACTATTCTCCAGAGGTGGAATCTCTTTCCGATTACTTATATCATTGGCAGTACAAAATCATCTATCTCTGCAGTTGATAGATGTAGTGATCACATATCCATGTGGATGACTAGATTCAGACATATATGATTGATTTCCGATGGAATCTCAATTGCACCAGCGCCTTGCGTCCGCGGTCGAAGCTTCCACACCCCATGCCCTCCCTCCTGCCTCCAAACCGACCACCACCTCGATCCCCCATCTGATTTGGCGCCGCTACACGAGCGAGACCGCCTTTTCTAGCGACCTGGGCGAAGGATCGAGTGTCGCCGCCAACTTTGCCGCGCCACCAGCCAAAGGAGTCGGCAGAAGGGGGAGAAGATGAGCAAACCCTAGATCTCGCCCATAGATGCCCGAAGAGGGGCTCGAGATGGGAATCGTGACTGGAATGAGGCGCGGTAGGTGGGAGATCCGCCCCCCCTCGACCTAAATCCCTCATGCTCGGTGGGGCCCTCATGGCGGACCGGTTCTCTCTCTCCACGCACCGAGCCAGGTGTACCGCACCGCGCAGCAACATGCGGCCATGGCCCGCCTCCATGCGACTCGGACCCAGCGCCAGCGGTCCTCGTGCATGGCAGCAGCATGCGCCGATCAACCCGCGCCAAGTGGCATGGGAACCCGACGACCGCGCCCTCGTGAATATCCTCACCCTCATGGAGAAACCTCGCGTCCACGACTCTCCCGTCGGTGGTGTGCAGCACCAGCCGGAGAGCAGCTCGTCGGAGCACCAGAATCCCGGGCCGGAAAGTCACCATGCGCTGTGTGCGTAGATCCGGTGCAAAGGTCGCCTCCCATCTCGGATCGCCCGGATTGCCTGATGGTGCGCCCATAGAGCTCACGAGGGTCACCCTGCATGCGCTGGTCAGATCTGCCAGCATATGTTACCGTCTCGCTGCCGTTGATCTGTCAGACACGAATTCAGTGGAATTCACGTTTCTTGGAGATCAGTTGGATACACAGGCAGCACATGAGTGTTTATATTTCTGCCTCGCGGAGTGTCTCGATTAATTGCTTCTCGTTGGCGCAACGGTGGACACTCCAGAGGAGTTTCATGTTTTCCGTTGGCAGTCCGTGGAGGGGAAGTGGACAAGGACTACTAGCCTTGGTGGCTGCACATTGTTCCTGTCGTATTTTTGCTTTGCAAATCGAATGAGATGCTTTGGAGGTTTTTTCTTTGCAAGTTGCCTTGGTCCAGATCATCCAGGAGTTCGAAGGGACTACTTATACTTAACAGATGCCAAAAGAAAGTGGGTTGAGTATTCCTTGGCTGATGGATCTTGTGATGAATATGTTGCTGAGAACTTCGAGGGAGCTGCATGGTCCCATTCTGATTGCAGGGCACCGGTTTGGGTCTTTCCAAGCATGTGTTGATGCACTCCTATGGGTCACAGAGCTATGTGAAAGTTACTGTCTAAAGGTACAGTTCGTCCGTAGTTACTTTTTATTCTTGTTTGATTTCGACATGTTATTCTGGTGCATAAAATGTTTATGTGTCAGTCACTTTAGAAGCATATGTTAGGTATTGGGCATATTGTTCAAAGTTGCATATAGACGGACATGCTGATAAGCTGATCCCTTAAAGGTTGGCAATAATTATTTGCAAGTCTCGGGAATCAGTACCTGATAATGTTTTGCTTCTTTATCCGTGGTGTTGCTTTGTGAATTGGAGCAACTTGTAAGTCAGTGTACAAGTATGCCCGCAGCATCTCGGAAATCAGTGTACATGTATTACTGAATCAACTCGTAAGTCACTGTACAATATTCTAGTATGTCAATTTCATAGTACAGCAAGAAATGCATCCTTTCTATACACAACCTCATATGCTTGAAAGTTCTTATAGAATGTTATCTTATATACATGTTTTAGAATGGCATCTTATAGACGACGGTCGGTACCACTACGCGTACCATTACGAGGAAGCACGCGACGACGGTCGGTACCATTACGAGGAGAGCATCACCTACTCGGAACAGTGGTCATCAGGGTAATCCATGGGTAATGAGCTAATTGTTCATCCTGAAGCCTACTTTGCAATAAAAGACATCAGTAGTGTACCGAACTTGTATAATGTATGTATCCACTGCCATTTCACCAGGAGCGGAGTACCACGGCCTCTGAACATTGGGTATGTAATCTGTGCGGCTTCGCTAATTTTTTGGACAAGCCTGTGAGACATAATACTGTTTACGCAAGTAGTATGGGTATATTTCATCCGTTCCATCATCGGCGTATCATGTGCAAAACCTTAGGTGTCAATGTTTCAGGCTCATGGTATTGCCCTTCAGTAGGGCAAGCCTCGATACCTATAATTTCTTTTTTATGTAGACCCGTTCAAGTCTTCTTCTTTGTTTGTGAGATAGTGTCAGCTCTTGGAACCACCACCTGTTCCTTCCATGGGTGAATTTAAGCGATAAAATTGACAATTACAGAGTAAGCTATGTGGCGGTCAAAACTACACCCCAATTGCAAAATCTGACAAATGCAGAGTAAGGTACTATGAACTCAAGAACATGTGGCTAGCCCACTACATTCTGTCAGGAAAACAGATGACTAAACATGGCAACATCATATGCAAACACGCCAAGCTAATTGCTATCATATGAGGACGCGTACATCGATTCTGAAAACAAGCATGTACATTACCAGGATCCTGTACGTAGCATCTGTCTGGTGACATCTCTAGCTAGCACTCAGAAATACGATACCGAAAACAATGTGTATCGTACTCCCATGCGACTCATTCCGCCATCTGTTGTTGCGTACGATGGAGAGCTCAGACCTTCGCCTTCGGCTCCCGTCACCACAACTCAACCTACCACCAACACTTGCGCCGCTTCACCTGAGTTCTGAGATAAGAAGAAAGCTCAGAAAGGTGACCATGAGTTGCACTGAAAGTGAGTGAAAGAGAGAATGTGTCGACGATTTCACTTGTGGTTTCTATCCTGAAAATTGCAGAGTTGTACAAACAACCTTCTTTTCAAATGCATCGTTCCATTCCATCTTCCCAGGTTGAATCTCCGGAGGGCATCAAGCTCCACTTGTTGCTCACCCTCAGCTATGCTGCCAAAGAGAGCATTGTGTGAGAAGAATTATCCGCCTTAGTTTCGGAAATCGAGATAAATGATAAAGTTCAGAACACAAACTGAAATTAGCCAGAACAATGCAAACTATTTATGAGATAATTAACGAAGCAAGGTAAATTAGAAGGCCGTACACCGATTGAGGAGCATGAACCTAACAGATGTGGTGGTCAACAGTACACTACGTTGCATATTTCCAGTTTCCAGAGTAAAGCCAGTCAAGTTCAATTGATACATACAGTACTATTTTTAGAGATCAGAGTGGATGCTGAGACCATATTCTTCTAGCTCAGAAGCTTTCTCCTGTAAAGCTCTTTCCTGATCACCACTCTGCAGGAGAAAGTTAATTTTCCTCTCCATGCTCTATTATTACTGGCTTCATTCTTCAACTTTGTCAAATGCGGGTGCAGTTGAAGTTTCAATTCAAGCAATCAGTTGCTATCAAAGTTTCAATCCTAAAGTCTAGTACATTTCTATACAATTTTCTGCAGACTTGCATGTGGAATTTAGCAAATGTGACTGGTTTTTCAGATTGTCCATGCCTCCTCCCCTGTTGCTGTTACCACCAGATCAGACCTACACTTCGATCAACCGACATGAAAGATATATAAGAAAAATACCAGAATAAGCCACCGAAGAACAGACGAAGTTCCCAAAGCATGGAGTCTACACTGATTCGACGGTGGAAACTATTAACGAGCAAATTACTGAATCGGCAAAGGGACAGTGGAGGAACAAATTGCTTACAGGTGAACAAACGAACTGGATCTCGTGTTGGTGGATCTCGACGCGGCTGCCCCATCACACCGCCATTCAGTATATAGCTGCTGTGCCCCAGGTGCTACGCAAGCCTATCAAAATATCGCATAGCATTGGCAAGAGGAAATCGGCCACAAAGGCAATAAAGTCTTCCAGATAAAAGGTAAATAATGCTTGGGACTCAACATGGTGCTTGACATAAACAGAGTTTCAATCGCCTGGAATAGCATGACCATCAGAATTAACTAACACCAGGAAAACCACTGACCACCCCTTGAGTCGTGGCGTAAAGGACACCACAATGGTGCACCCTAGCTAACATACAGTCGAAATACAAGAGAGAAAATATCAAAACTCTGGTCGCGGCTGAGCGAGTCCAATACAGGACCGCGCGACATGCGTGCAGCCCGAGGCACTTTTCAGCTGGAAACGATGAAGATGTCAATGTAGTAGACGTGTGTTGTAGACGACGGATGGCGGCAGGCGACGCAAACCGATCTATAGATCGGAGAATGAAAAGAGAACCACTTATCAAGACGACCTACGAGAGAGAAAAACCCAAATCAAGAGATCTGGAAAAAGACTCTCTAGACAGTCGGTCAACACGATCGACGGACGAAACCTAGGTAAGGGCGGCGCGGCCCTCGACGGCGGCCATAGAGACTGACCGCCCAGAGGGCGGCACGGAACGGAAGCGGCGGGCGGCGGCTAGGGATTGAATCGGTTAGGCTGATATCATGTAGAAAGGATAGAGAGGGAGGATGGACGTAATGCGTTGGATGTTGTATTGAGCCTCACACACGAGTATATATATATGAGTACATACTTGAAAGGCAAGAAGTCTCTTCTAGAGATAAAGGAGGAGATGGATTGCAAATCCTAAACTACAAAATGCACATAAAGCAAATATATCTCTAACAGATTTGATCCTCAAAACCTCCCTCAAGGAAATTTCCTCCCATCCCCTCTTTTTTAACTGAAAAATTCATCATATTTGTCCTCTTTGTGCAAGTTTCGGTGAAACCCTAGATCCAATTGGATTTTGAAATTGTTAAGGAACATTGACAAGATTGTTTCATGTGTAGCATTAACATTCGTATGTTATTCATTGGGGCGAAATTAGGAGGTTAATTTTTCTTAGAACCGAATGTACTATGGAAGTTGGTTTTGTTCAAATTAAAAACATATGTGTATTGTGGTAGTTTGTTTTGTTCAAATTAGAGACATGTGTGTACTATGGTAATTAGCCCTTATGTGTATTTGTTTCAATATTTGTTCATATTAGGAACATATGCGTACAAACCATGTTTCTAATATGATTCAAATGCTCACATAGAGCAATTTCTTATGGGATTTGTATAAGATGCTGAGATGCTCACATAGCGCAATATCTTATTGTTTAAAAAATATAGGATGGTGTGGCTTCTCGATGATTAATACGATGTTGAACACCGGGCCTCCTTGATGTTGGAGAAGAAAATCCTAATAAAAATACTTTAGGACTTGTATGTTTTAATTTTCATATTGTTTCAAACGTGTATAATATGTCATAATACTCTCACTTGTATGTTTGCAGAAGCTTGTAGCCCTAAAGATTCGGTCTCACGGGGCCTCGTCGAGTGCCATGTAGTACGATGAGCGGTACAAACCGTACATCGAAATGACATGACTCCTCCTGTTCATCTAGCTTGTCAGTCGGTCGATCCCAAACCGGAACGCTGCGGCAATCACCTCACTTGTGGATCGGTGGAGGCCAGATACGCACAGTTTTAATCTCTGGACCGGGCAGATGACAGTGACACTTTACGATGTTTCTATGATCCTTGCATTTCCTATCGAGGGATAGGCTCTATGTATGAGCATAGATTCTGACGGGTAGCGTGATACGTTTCCAACGTATCTATAATTTTTTATTGTTCCATGCTGTTATATTATCATTCTTGAATGTTTTACAATCATTTTATAGCAACTTTATATCATTTTTTGGAACTAACCCAGGCTGACGCTGTTTTCAGCAGAACTACCGTGGTGTTGTTTTTTGTGCAGAAATCAAAGTTCTCCAAATGCAACGAAACGTTTTGTCAATTTTTTTTGGAACAAAAGAGGCACTAGAAGCTTCGTTAGAGGGCAGAAGAGCCACAAGGTGGGCACAACCCACCAGGGCGCGCCAGGCCCCTATGGCGCGCCGTGGTGTCTTGTGGTCCACTCGTGGCCCATCTCCGCGTGAAACCGACGCCCAAAAATTCGATATATTCAGAAACCCCCAGAAATAACCCTAGATCAGAAGTTCCGCCGCCGCAACTCTCTGTATCAGCGAAAAATCAATCTGGAGGCGTTCCAGTACCCTGCCGGACAGGGTAGATCATCTCCGGTGGCCATCTTCATCATCCCGGCGGAGGCCATGACGAGGAGGGAGTAGTCCACCCTCGAGGCTGAGGGTATGTACCAGTAGCTATGTGTTCAATCTCTATCTCTCGTGTTCTTGAGATGTCACGATCTTGATGTATCGCGGGCTTTGTTAATATAGTTGGATCATATGGTGTTTTCCCCTCTCTATCTTGTTGTGATGAATTGAGTTTTCCCTTTGAGATTTCGTTATCACAGGATTGAATACTTTTATGGATTTGAGAGCACTTGATCTATGTCTTGGCACTCAACTCGCGGATTCCCGAGGTGACATTGGGTTAATCTATGCATAGGGGTTGATGCACGTTTTCGTCCTACTTTCTCCGGTAGAAATCTTGGGGCACTCTTTGAGGTTCTTTGTGTTGGATTGAGTATTATGAATCTGAAATTGTTTGATGCGTATCGTATAATTAACTCATGGATACTTGTGGTGGCATTGGAGTATCTAGGTGACATTAGAGTTGGTTGATGCGTATCATATGGTGTTATTTTAGTACAAACTCTAGATAGATTGATCGGAAAGGATAACTTGGTGTTATTTTAGTAACAACTCTTATATAGATCGATCGAAAAGGATAACTTTAAGGTGGTTTCGTACCCTACAAACAACTTCTTCTTATGTTCTCCGCTAGATAAGAACTTTGGAGTGATTCTTCGTTGCACGTTGAGGGATGGTTATGTGATCCAATTATATTAGCATTGTTGAGAGATTGCACTAGCGAAAGTACGGACCCTAGGCCTTGTTTTCAAGGATTGCAATACCGTTTGTGCTCACTTTTGTTTCTTGCTACCTTGCTGTTTTTTATATTTTCAGATTAGAAAAATCAATATCTACTATCATTACTACACTTGTATCACCATCTCTTCGCCGAACTAGTGACACCTATACAATTTACCATTGTATTTGGTGTGTTGGGGACACAAGAGACTTTTTATTATTTGATTGCAGGGTTGTTTGAGAGAGACTATCTTAATCCTACACCTCCCACGGATTGATAAACCTTAGGTCATCCACGGAAAATTGCTACTGTCCTACAAATCTCTGCGCTTGGAGGCCCAACAAAGTCTACAAGAATAAAGTTGTGTAGTAGACATCAAGCTCTTTTCTGGCGCCTTTGCCGGGGAGGTGAGTGCTTGAAGGTATATCTTTAGATCTTGCAATTGAATCTTTTAGTTTCTTGTTTTATCAATAATTTGGTTTATAAAAGAAAACTAAAAAATGGAATTGAGGTGGCCTCATATTATTCGTCTTTATCATGTCTTTCTTGAAAATGATGGAAAGGAAAGTTGTGCTCAATTGGTAGAGGAAGAATTTATGAAAATACTTAATGAGAATTCCTTGAATGATGAGAATGATTGCAATGTTGCTAGTATGAATTCTCTGAATATCCATGATGCTAATGATATGCAAATCCACAAGCTTGGGGATGCTATGTTTGATGAAGATGATATTTTTAGTCCCCCAAGTTTTGATGAGCAAATTTATTATGATGATGACATGCCTCCTATCTATGATGATTATCATAATGACATGTATGCTATAAAGAATAATGATAACCATGAAACTTGTCATCATGATTTTATGTTTCAACTGGATTATGCCACTCAAATATCTCATGATAGTTATTTTGTTGAGTTTGCTCCCACTACAATGAATGAGAAGAAAATTGCTTATGCGGAGAGTAATAAAATTTCTATGCTTGTGGATCATGAAAAGAATGCTTTATGTGATAGTTATATTGTGAAATTCCTTCATTATGCTATTGAAAATTATTATGAGGGAGGAACATATGCTTGTAGGAATTGCAATAATATCAAGTTTCCTCTCTATGTGTTGAAAGACTCAAAGTTATGCTTATTTTGCCTTCCTATGCTTGTTGATTCTTGTTCCCATAAATTATTTGCTCACAAAATCCCTATGCATAGGAAGTAGGTTAGACTTAAATGTGCTTGTCATGAGATTTATGATGTGCTCTTGCATATTTCAATTACTACTTTTTATGTGAGCATCATTGAAATCATCATGCCTAGCTAAAAGGCTTTAAAGAAAAGCCCTTGTTGGGAGACAACCCAACACTTTTAGTTTTTGTTTTTGAGTGTTCACATGATTAAGATATTATAGTAATCATGTTTTGTGTCTTTTATTTCAATAAAGTGCCAAGTAAAGCCTTTGGGATGGCTCACAAGATGACTAGAATTGATGCTGAACCAAAATAGAAACTTTTGACTCCAGTAACAGAATTTTCATTTTTTACTGGACTGTGATAATGATCTGAAATTTTTACAAAGTTTTTATATAAAAATTCTTCAGGTTTTACTAATTTTTCAGAATTTTTAGAGACAGAGAAGTATGGTTATACTACAGATCTTCAAAGACTGTTCGGTTTTTGACAGATTCTGTTTTGCATGCATAGTTTGCTTGTTTTAGTGTTTCTATAGCTTATATTTGTAGGGGAACGCAGCAGAAAACAAAAAAATTCGACCTACGCACCAGCCCAAGACCACTATGGAGACTACATACAAGGTTTGATCTTTTCCGTTACCGACTCGTAGCGCAGCGGAAGTAGAGTCGAGGACGATCGGCGGTGCAGATCCCCGCAACTAGGATTTACAACCTCCCAACCGCGAGGATGTATACCCTCATCTACCCTCGGACAACCCTTCGGGAGGCGGTCGGACAGTCCCCCGGACAGTATCGCGGACAGCCCTTCGGGAGGACCTTCAAAACTACGATTTCTCTACAGACTTGCACACATACGGTGTGATCTATCCGGCAGGGCTTCGCCGTCCAGAACTAGTTCCTGCCGGAACCCAGACAGCCTTTCGGCTCTACAAAACTATTTCCCTGGGAGGGAGAGAGAAGCCAGACAAGTCTATGGCATGTGTATGAGAGCAAGGATGAAGTTTGGGCAGCCCCCTCACCTCCTATTTATAGGAAAACCAAGGGGTAAGATGGGCATTCAAAAATACCAAAGTACCCCCACTTTATGTCTCACATACAGGGCATAAGGGGAAAAATGAGTGCCATGTGGAGCTCCAAGGAGGAGCTCCACCCTCGGCCGGCCACCTTCATGGGGGCCCCCCCAAAGGGGGTTCCTTGCTCCCTAAGTCCTTCTAGAAGCCTTTTTGCAAAAGCCCTAAAAGGTGGCTTTCAAATAAAGTAACCATAAGGTTGATTTCACTATTCATGACGACATTTTTCAACGTCCGTTCGAACCGAAAATATTTATGTGGGCTTAGAACATTTCCAGTACCCACTAAAATAATTTTTGACGCGTTCCAAAACAATTCCGGATCAGTGATTTTCATCTGCGAAAAGCAAACAAAGCGGTTTCGTTCCGGTTTTTCTTCCGGAAAATTCCTAGAAGTTTCCAGAATGATTCTGGCACCCTCCAAGAATTATCAGGCGTGTGCCGAAACCAATTTGACTTAATGGTATCCCCTGAAAAAACTTTTCAGTTTTACCGGAACTCATCCGGTGACCTCTCTCTTCGGAACTTTTCCGCTGTCTCCGAAACTTTTTTCGGAGACTTTCTATCAGACTCCCTGTCTAGTATTCAGCAGATAGATGACCCTTAAGCATGTGACCCTATAGTTTTGGTGAAGTATAGACATGACCCGGAACCCCTTCCGATCAATGATCAACATCGGAGCCGTGGACACCCATATTGACCCCTATACCCACACGAATGAATATTCAAGTGAACCTCCAGTTGTCGTGTGCTATTCCTGTTGCTTCGCGATATGTTACAAACACCCGAGGTGAGATTTTCTGCATCCCCGTGGATCAACAACTTGTCCACTATGCAAGTTACCTCGTTACCGGTTTTGTTCTCTTTTCTCGTTTTCGTGTTCCGGCATCCCTGTGATCAAATCACACTGTGTCTGGCCAGACGATGATGGATACCGTAACACCTAGAGGGCCCGAGAATATCTCTCCATCGTCGGAGGAGCAAATCCCAATCTTGAGCTATCTTGTTACTTGCCATACTTTTCCGTGAACCCGTAAGCCGCTGTAATAGCCACCCAGTAATGGATGACGTTTAACAAACCCCAAAGTTCATGAAGCAAGCACGAAGGAACTCGATACTGTCATGGTCTAAGGAATTATGCAAACATTAACTATCTCTGTGTTATTAACCATTAACTTGTGACGAATGTATCTCATAGCATAACATCAATACGGGTCAATTCAACACAAGTGTTCTACCAACATTGCGCCCTCAAAATTGCCGGCATAGCCATGCCCATGATCAGGAAAATAGGATCATCATGCAATACTTGAGCCAGTCTTAGAGGCAAGACTAGGAATACATTTTACCGTTTATTATACCACACGTGCAAATGAGTTTCCCTCCGGGCCTCGTGGATATTGCAGACTCGAGAATCATTGCAGTTATAGCATGGAATATAAACTTAATTAGGAACATGGGGATAAATAATAACATTTATTATTGCCTCTTGGGCATATCTCCTGCAATATTTAGTGGTATAAATTATGGGAATGATAGAAAACAGTAGGTATCATGTGGGAACAATTATGAATCTTGTCTTAACAGTAGCTAAGTGAATGATCTTTATTTATTATACTAACCCATCTCACGAAGTTCCGTTAAGTTTTGTGTGATTGAAGTTTTCAAGTTTTGGGTGAGACACCAATATAAGAAGAATAAGGAGTGGTAATACCCTAAGCTTGGGGATGCCCAAGGCAACCCCAAGGTAATATCCAAGGAGGACTAAAGCGCCTAAGCTTGGGGATACCCCAGAAGGCATCCCCTCTTTCGTCTTCAACATTATCGGTATATCTTACTTGGAGCTATATTTTTATTCGTCACATAATATGTGCTTTGCTTGGATCGTCATTATATTGTGTTATTTTCTGTTAGGTGTTATTTATAATCTTGTTTTTCAATAAAAAGTTTCAAGAATTGCCTTAGGATGCTTGCATTGCATGTTTGATGTGTGCTGTGTAAAAACAGAAACTTTCTCTGTAGTGTTTGAATTTTCATATTTTACTGGAACGTGGAAAGTTTCTGAAATTTTTGCACAGTATTGTCATATAAATTCTTTAGCCTGTCCTAAATTTTCATAATTTTTGCACAGTATTGTCATAATTTTCATATTTTACTGAATCATTGCAGTTATAGCATGGAATATAAACTTAATTAGGAACATGGGGATAAATAATAACATTTATTATTGCCTCTTGGGCATATCTCCTACAGACTCCGAGTTGCACTAGAGTCAATAATCTAGTCAATGCTAATGCACTTTACACCTATGGCATACTGGTGTAAAATATGCTTCGCTTGTGGTATAGCCTGATGTCCAACGGATCTGACAACTTCAGCTCCGTGTGTATCTTTGCATATCCTCGCGTTTTCATGCTTTCACAAAATTCATATTTTGTGTGGACTTGGCTTTGTATATATGTGAATCACTGGTCGAACCTTGATTCCTCAGACTGAGTTATGGAGCAACTATCTACAATAGTGTCCCATTGACCAAAGCCATCTTGGAACCATACTAAGTTCATGAACGAACTATATGATTCAACATCTTCTTTTTCGCTTCCGAAACGTCAACATAGTTAGCCTTTGTTATAGAATTTGCCACAGTAACCTGTTTAGAACAATTCCAACTTACCGTGCCACCGTATTGTGTATTACACAAAACCTTAACTTAAATCGAAAAATCGCATGGAGCATTGATGAAGATTGTATCGATGTAATTACTTACAACGAGCACTTCATAATCTCTGCGTGCGAGAAAACATGTCATCAGTGCTACTTTAGTACTCAATGACATATTTCACTGTTGTCCCTTGATCAGTACTTTGATTACTTTGGTATCTATACTCGCAACAGTTTGGGAGTATCGGACATATCTGGTTGTTTTACATACCATGGAATACATGATTAATCCAAACACAAGAGTGTGTGGAATCTCCATCATGTATTTTGCTCATCAGTGTTTTGGGACACCGAGTCATACAAAACTCTTTCCATGTGACTTCGGCAAGTATCACTCCTTGGCGGTTTTAGTGCTAAATTGTTTTAGCATATTGTCAATATGTATTTTTCCTTAGCCCCATTAGGCAAATATATCTCCATAGATAATTATGCCTAATAGCAAGGCTATTTAGCCCAAGCACTTCATCGAAAACTATTTTCAAATGAAGTCCTAATAATCCGTGTCAAGAAATTTATTTCTAGTTAACAATGTGTCAAGCACACAAGGTTTTTAGAAATATTATTATGCTCCCACTTACTTTCTTGAAACCACAAGCATCTTCATTATCCATTGATGAAATCAAACTCTTTTGATCATTTCATCAAAACGAAGATTCCAACTCCATTTTACTCTCTTCTGTCCATTGCTGGAACTCTGAAGATTGCATACTCACTAGCATCCTTTGGATCGACAAAATACTTTGGACTGTATCACATACAAATCCTAGTTTGTTTTCCCATTTCATGGAAATTCTTTCGTCATCCATGTTTCATATCTCATGATTGAAATATGTATTAATTGCTAGTTCAACCAGAACCGACTTTAGGCATCGCTACGGTGAAACAACCTCATCGTAGTCAACTCATTGAACTTGTTATTGCAACAAGTCGAGCTTTATGGATAAAACATTTTATCCACATCAGTTTATAGTTTCATAAATATTCGTTAGACTCTAAGTCTTCCGAAAAGTGTATCAAGGTTTTAATCTTGAATCACTTATATGGAAACTATCTTGGATTGTATTGGCATTTAGCCAATTCCGGAGTCAGGGCCCATCAACGCGTCCTTGTGTATCGTAGGTATACTATTGTCTAACAACAATATCTCATATGCGCACCTGAGAGGTTTGCATGAGTTTTTCCTACGTGGTTCAGCTGCAAGTTCGACCGAAGTCCATACATCTCATGTAGAGGCTTCGGTATCAGTCGCAGTAGGAAACTTTGGAATTACTTCCATGGTCTCTCTCCTTTGATCTGATGATGAAGATATTGTTTATCTCGTCGAGTTGCACTGTTCTGCCACTCACCTTTTTAAAAGAACATTTTTCTTCAAAAACCATACCGTTCTTTGTGGCAAAAACCTTAGCCTCGGTATAGTGGTGGGGGAATACCCAATAACTTGGGATAACCTACAAAGTAGCACTTGTCTGATTTGGAATAGGTTTGTAACCTTTTACACAAGCCCCATATTCCAAATGTTAAGAAAAGATATAACATGGTTGGGCGTACCATACCATGGCGTCATTTCAATAGACCCGATGGAGCTCTTTTCAGTGTAAAAGTCACAGTCTCTAAAGCATCACTAGAAAAGGGATAATGGCAAATTTATTTATGTCATCTTAGATCTTACCATGTCATGAATGGTTCGATTACATCTTCACGGACTCTCCACTTGCAGTGGTGTTCCGGGAGGTGCAAGTTATGAAACCCCTTTCACAACTCATCAGACATTTGCTAAACTTGTAACTCAAATATTCCTTTCTGCAATCGAATTGTAGAAACATAATTTTCTTGTTACAACAACTTCTACTTCATTTTTGAAAACCTTTCGAATGATTTCAAAAGATCCAGACTTACGTCTCATGAAGTAAATATCCATATATCTACTTGAGTCATTTCTGAAGAGAGATAAATCCACTACTTGCAACAATATTTATTGAACTACACACATCAAAATGTATGATCAGCAATAAGTTTGTTGCTCGTTCCTTATGGCCTGTAAATGGTATGTCAGTCACTTCACTTTTTGGACGAACGTTGCAAGTGTCAGATGATTTAAAACCAACCGACTTCAAAATCCATCATAATGGAATTTTCCATGCGGGTTTCTCCAATGTGACCAAATGCAGTGCCACACTTGTGTGGTATTCTTTTAGTCTTGCGGCATTTAGCGTCAGTGTTATGGATGTATCCTATTTCCATCAATATTCATAACATACATCCCATCTTGGATGGAAGCATGGCCCTTCATGTTATTCATAATACTAAACAACAATTGTTCTTTTATGAACAACCCTTTTGCAACAAACATTGTGCACTGGGTTAGAGTGTATGAAACTCTAAAATGAATTATGAAAGTAAATACAGAGGTAATATATTAATATCATTTTTCATAACATACATCTCATTCATAATGAAAGTATGGCCCTTATGTTTATTCATAACACTGAACATCAAAAGTTCTCTTATGAACAACCTTCTTGCAAGATACCTTATGCAAAGGGATAGAGTGTGTAAAGCTCTAAAATAAATTATGAAAGAAAACACATAGGTAATACACCGATGGAAGGTATAGTAACTTTTACTATGTTCCTAGCGTGTATCAAGACCTCATTCCTGGCTAGTCTTTCAAGCCATAGTAGTTCTTGCATCGAGTCACAACAGAATGCAATCGAGCGGGTATATTTGTGATCAACTCACAATACCCAAAAATTAGTGATTAACATGTTTAACCATAATTCCCAAGAACTATATCTTTGACCAGCCTTCTATACTTCAAAAACTTGTATGACATTCATACATGAGCTGGATATTCCAGTCTTCTTTCTTTCTGCCTTTATACTTCTAACAGTTTAACTTTTAGTCTTTCTCCTACTCTCAGAAGAAGCTCCCAACTTAAGAGTGGCGTTTAGCCCCGGACTTCCTAGGCGTGAAAGTTTCACTAACACCCTTCGGACACTTCCTTTCTCTTTAAGTTGTTGTTTTATTCACCATCATTTACATGACAGGCATTCTCCTGGATCCCTCTCTTATAAGTCTAGTGCATAGTAAACACCTTTACTAATAGTTTGCAAACAAATATTGCTTTGGATATTTCATATCTTTCAGCCTTTGTTTGTATCTGAAAATTAATTTCCAGTTCCATGAATATCACATAACTATCCCAAAACTTTCGAAGTTCGGGTCTCATGGAAGCAAACGTATTGCACTTGACTGAAACGGAATTCTAGCTTTTGGATCGAAGGACGAGAGTCACATGATCCATAGCATTAGCGGGAGAATACCGAAAGCATGCGATAGGACAAAGTACTTCTCGGCACTCTTGAGGACAATCCTCACATTACGTTATCAATCGTAAAGTTTTAACCAGATAAATAACAGCTTATTCAATTTTAATAGGGAAGGTGGAAACGCGAGCCATTATTCTACAACTATTATGCAAATCACACTTAGACAGTGTTCAAAATTAATTGCACTAAGAATTACAAGAATTAATTCTAAAGTGCCCTCCCACTCAAATCAATATCTCTCATAATTGATTGTGAGTGATTCAAGATCCGCATTTCAATTCAACGCCATTGATGTGGACATCACTGATGACGGGAATTTTAATCAGTAGGCAAACTTGCCAATCACATCTTTATGTGACTCTTGTTCATCTTTCGATGGGTGTGTTCCGAGCTCAGGACTATCCTGCCTGAATGTCAAAGACAACCAAGTGGTCTTGCTGCGAGGTCTGACCTCACCCGCCTCATTCCTCTCGATTCGTTCATACCCATTTGGACATGGCGCACCCCGAAAAGATACGAATTTCAGACGGTGCTACACTTGGGTGAACACTAACTACTTTGATATTTTAAAGTGAGAGATCACCCTAATAAAAAGCGACTACCGCGCAATCAAGAAGGGTGCATCATAAGGGATAAACATCTCAAGCAATTCATAATTAGCATGACATGGTATAGCCCCTTCTGACGGAGAAGTCAAACATTTCTTCGTCTTCGGCATTTGTGTCGGTGTTCACCTTCGCGAAGATTGCCACCACCTTGTTGATGCATCAGATAATATTGCTATCTCTATAGCTAATAAAATAAGTGCATTACTCAAGGTTAACACGTAGGTCATTAAAGTGACAATCATATGGCTCCAGCCATCATGCCGAATCATGACACGCAGGTCATGTTAATTTACATCATATAGTCATCTCATACATAATAAAATTAATATGAGCATTGCTATACCACATCACATGCTCATGCAAACCCTCCTACAAAACCAAGTTAGACGCCTCTAATCGGTTTATGCAAGAACTTGTTTTTCGTGGCTTCTATGGTTTCGAAACAAACCGAAGCTACCAACGTCCATCATCAAGTATGATAATTCAAGTTGCTAGATTAACTTTGCGGGGTGTATGGAACACGAGATAATAAAATCTCGATCCCCATACTGAACTTCGTCATACACATGACCCCCGTGCAGATCATATCTGCATTGCCCTTTCGTCTTCGAAATTTCATCTTTATTTTTAACTATAGTGGAATTCAAAGAACTGTAGCACTTCTTTGATCAATCAGGATTGCAGATTGCCAGAACATTGAAACTCCAACATGTTGTTATCAAGATCAGAAATATGCAAATCCCAGGGAAGCAACAAGAACATCAGGTAACAGATTTCATCTGCTACCCGCACAAATAATTTTCAGTAATAGAACTCATCTACTACCTAATTATTTTGTGCAACACCCATACATCTCTATGTATTCTAGATCGCAACCTGCATCTACGCATAGCACGGCTCTGATGCCACTGTAGGGGAACGCAACAGAAAACAAAAAATTCAACCTACGCACCAGCCCAAGACCACTATGGAGACTACATACAAGGTTTGATCTTTTCCGTTACCGACTCGTAGCGCAGCGGAAGTAGAGTCGATGATGATCGGCGGTGCAGATCCCCACAGCTAGGATTTACCACCTCCCAACCACGAGGATGTATACCCTCATCTGCCCCTCGGACAGCCCTTCGGGAGGCGATCGGACAGTCCCCCGGACGGTGTCGCGGATAGCCCTTCGGGAGGACCTTCGAAACTCGGACGGTCACTCGGACAGCCCTTCGGGAGGCACTCTCGAACTAAGACCGAAACTACGATCTCTCTATAGAGTTGCACACATACGGTGTCATCTATCCGGTAGGGTTTCGCCGTCCAGAACTAGTTCCTGCCGGAACCCAGACAGCCTTTCGGCTCTACGAAACTATTTCGCTGGGAGGGAGAGAGAAGCCAGACAAGTCTATGGCATGTGTATGTGAGCAAGGATGAAGTTTGGGCAGCCCCCTCACCTCCTATTTATAGGAAAACCAAGGGGTAAGATGGGCATTCAAAAATACCAAAGTACCCCCACTTTATGTCTCACATAAAGGGCAAAAGGGGAAAAAGGAGTGCCATGTGGAGCTCCAAGGAGGAGCTCCACCCTTGGCCGGCCACCTTCATGCCCCCCCCCCCCCCAAAGGGGGTTCCTTGGTCCCTAAGTCCTTCTAGAAGCCTTTTTGCAAAAGCCCTAAAAGGTGGCTTTCAAATAAAGTAACCATAAGGCTGATTTCACTATTCATGACGACATTTTTCATCGTCCGTTCGAACCGAAAATATTTATGTGGGCTTAGAACATTTCCAGTACACACTAAAATAATTTTTGATGCGTTCCAAAACAATTCCGGATCAGTGATTTTCATCTGCGAAAAGCAAACAAAGCGGTTCCGGCAGCTCCGGAACATTTCCGGTTTTTCTTCCGGAAAATTCCCAAAAATTTACAGAATGATTCTGGCACCCTCCAAGAATTATCAGGCGTGTGCCGAAACCAATTTGACTTAATGGTATCCCCTGAAAAAGCTTTTCAGTTTTACCGGAACTTATCCGGTGACCTCTCTCTTCGGAACTTTTCCGCTGTCTCCGAAACTTTTTCCGGAGACTTTCTCTCAGACTCCCTGTCTAGTATTCAGCAGATAGATGACCCTTAAGCGTGTGACCCTACAGGTGCGGTGAAGTATAGACATGACCCGGAACCCCTTCCGATCAATGATCAACATCGGAGCCGTGGACACCCATATTGACGCCTATACCCACACGAATGAATATTCGAGTGAACCTCCAGTTGCCGTGTGCTATTCCTGTTGCTTCGTGATATGTTACAAACACCTGAGGTGAGATTTTCTGCATTCCTGTGGATCAACAACTTGTCCACTATGCAAGTTACCTCGTTACCGGTTTTGTTCTCTTTTCTCGTTTTCGTGTCCCGGCATCCCTATGATCAAATCACACTGTGTCTGGCCAGACGATGATGGATACCGTAACACTGAGAGGGCCCGAGAATATCTCTCCATCGTCGGAGGAGCAAATCCCAATTTGAGCTATCTTGTTACTTTAATACTTTTCCGTGAACCCGTAAGCCGCCGTAATAGCCACTCAGTAACGGATGACATTTAACAAACCCCAAAGTTCATGAAGCAAGCACGAAGGAACTCGATACTGTCATGGTCTAAGGAATTATGCAAACATTAACTATCTCTGTGTTATTAACCATTAACTTGTGACAAATGTATCTCATAGCATAACATCAATTCGGGTCGATTCAACACAAGTGTTCTACCAACATTGCGCCCTCAAAATTGCCGGCATAGCCATGCCCATGATCAGGAATACTTGAGCCAGTCTTAGAGGCAAGACTAGGAATACATTTTACCATTTATTATACCACACGTGCAAATGAGTTTCCCTCCGGGCCTCGTGGATATTGCAGACTCGAGAATCATTGCGGTTATAGCATGGAATATAAACTTAATTAGGAACATGGGGATAAATAATAACATTTATTATTGCCTCTTGGGCATATATCCTACAATATTTACTGGTATAAATTATGAAAATGATAGAATACAGTAGGTATCATGTGGGAACAATTATGAATCTTGTCTTAACAGTAGCTAAGTGAATGATCTTTATTTATTATACTAACCCATCTCACGAAGTTTCGTTATGTTTTGTGTGATTCAAGTTTTCAAGTTTTGGGTGAGACACTGATATAAGAAGAATAAGGAGTGGTAATACCCTAAGCTTGGGGATGCCCAAGGCACCCCCAAGGTAATATCCAAGGAGGACTCAAGCGCCTAAGCTTGGGGATGCCCCGGAAGGCATCCCCTCTTTCGTCTTTCAACACTATCGGTATATCTTACTTGGAGCTATATTTTTATTCGTCACATAAAATGTGCTTTGCTTGGATCATCATTATATTTTGTTATTTTCTGTTAGGTGTTATTTATAATCTTGTATTTCAATAAAAAGTTTCAAGAATTGCCTTAGGATGCTTGCATTGCATGTTTGATGTGTGCTGTGTAAAAACAGAAACTTTTTCTGTAGTGTTTGAATTTTCATATTTTACTGGAACGTGGAAAGTTTCTGAAATTTTTGCACAGTATTTTCATATAAATTCTTTAGCCTGTCCTAAATTTTCATAATTGTTTGAGTTACAGAAGTACACTGGTTTAATATATTGCTACAGACTGTTCTGTTTGGACAGATTGATGTCATAGTTTTGTTATCTACTTATCATGTAGTTTCCATAGCCTATATTGGTAGATATAAATTGTGGAAACGATAGTAAACTGTCGATGATGTTTGAAAATTATTTTGCAACTTGTCTTGGCAGTACATGAAGTGTTGATTTGTTCTTATGTGTACTAACCTATCTCACGAGTTCTTTTTGAGTTTTGTGTGGATGAAGTTTTTGAGACTTAGGTGAAACCGGGATATAAGAGGATTGAACGAGATACAAAAGGTCAAGCTTGGGGATTCTCAAGGCATCCCAAGATAATATTTCAAGAAGTCTCAAGCATCTAAGCTTGGGGACGCCCCGGTAGGCATCCCACCTTTTTCATCAACAATTATCGGTTAGTAGTGGTTGAGCCTAAGTTTTTGCTTCTTCACAAGATGTGTGCTCTTCTTGGAATGTTATTTTATTTTGTTTTGCTTGCTGTTTTAATAAAATGCTTAGATATGAAAGTTTTTAGATGAGAGAGAGTTCTCAAATGGCTACCCATTTACTTAACTACTCGCTTGATCTTCACTTATATCTTTTTGGAGTAGCTTGTCATTTACTCCCATGCTTCACTTAGATTTATTTGAGAGTTAGTAAATTTTTGAAGAAATTCTCTCATGCTTCACTTATATTATTTTGAGAGATGAAAATATTTATGCTCATGCTCTTCACTTAAATTTGTTTGAGCTTGTCAAAAGCAATGGCAATATATGAAACTAGTCCCAAAGTGATAGATATTCAAGAGGGATATAATAAAAACTTTCATGAAGATCATTGGACAAATTAAACTTGATTCGTTGTAATAGTTTTGAGACATGATGATAGTAATATGTGAGTCATGTTGATGAGTAATTGTGCTTTAGTAAAAATATTGGCGTTAAGGTTTGTGATTCCCTATGCAAGCACGTAAGGCAATAGTTATGCAATGAAATTACATCCTACTTGTGGTGCATTATTCGCTGTTAGTTATGTTTAATGCCCGTTTATGTGAATTTTCGTTTCTTGGTTGGCTGCTTCTAAATCTATTTGCTCGCCTCCACTTGTACTAAGTAGAAATACTACTTGTGCATCCAAAATCCTTAAACCCAGTTTTGCCATATGAGTCCACCATACCTACCTATATGCGGTATTTCCATGTTGTTCTAAGAAAATTTGTATGTGCCATCTCTAATTTTCAAAATGAATTTCCTTTTTGTGGGCTCGTACCGGTCATGAAATGGTAGGGGGTGTTCGATATTTTTCCATGCTAGATGTGTTATTCTCAAGATGAGTGTTTATTCACTTGTCATTGCACAAGAGTACGGCGGTAATAGGGATGCCCCGTCCCGAAATGAAAAACAAATTTACTTTATTTTGTCAAATAATAAATTCATTGTAAAGTGTTGGTATGGAAGGCAGCCGTGGATTCGGCTATCCATGGATTGTGAAAGAATGGTGGAAAAAGGAATAAACTTTATTTTCTATTTGGGAACTGCCTATGATACATCTAGCATGGAAAGTATTGAGAACCACGTTGTCATTTTCTTTGATAGGAAAGGCATGCCACCCAAAATATTTTTCTCTCTGAATTTAATCTTTGAGCTCTGGCACCTCTACAAATCCCTACTTCCCTCTGCGAAGGGCCTATCTATTTACTTTATGCAATGTTTACTTTTGTTTGAGTCTCCATCTTCTCTTATAAAGCACTAACTAGGGGGCACTATGATGATACTTGTGCATTGGGTGTAGCTAATATTTGAGTGTGTTTCATGAATGGATCAATGATTGAGCATGATGGGCTAGGGATAACTTTCTTTAGTGTTGATATTTTGAAAGACATGGTTGCTTGTTGGTATGCTTGAGTATTAAAGTCTTCATGTCAAAACTAGACTATTGCTTTGAACCATCTAAAAGTCCAAATGCCCATGCTACAAAAGAAAAGAATATGTGATGAACATGTTAGGCAGCATTCCACATCAAAAATTCTGTTTTTATCATTTACCTACTCGAGGACGAACAGGAATTAAGCTTGGGGATGTTGATACGTCTCCAACGTATCTATAATTTTTGATTGTTCCATGTTGTTATATTATCATTCTTGGATGTTTTACAATCATTTTATAGCAACTTTATATAATTTTTTGGAACTAACCCGGACTGACACTGTTTTCAGTAGAACTACCGTGGTGTTCTTTTTTGTGCAGAAATCAAAGTTCTCCAAATGGAACAAAACTTTTTGACGATTTTTTTGGAACAAAAGAGGCACTAGAAGCTTCGTTGGAGGGCCAGAGGAGCCACGAGGTGGGCACAACTCACCAGGGCGCGCCAGGCCCCTCTGGCACGCCCTGGTGTCTTGTGGTCCACTCGTGGCCCATCTCCACGTGAAACCGACGCCCAAAAATAACCATAGATCAGAAGTTCCGCTGCCGCAACTCTCTGTATCGGCAAAAAACCAATCTGGAGGCATTCCAGTACCCTGCCATAGAGGGTAGATCATCTCCGGTGGCCATCTTCATCATCCCGACGAAGGCCATGACGAGGAGGGAGTAGTCCACCCTCGGGGCTGAGGGTTTATACCAGTAGCTATGTGTTCAAGGTCTCTCTCTCTCTCATGTTCTTGAGATGTCACGATCTTGATGTATCGCGGTCTTTGTTAATATAGTTGGATCATATGGTGTTTTCCCCTCTCTATCTTGTTGTGATTTCCCTTTGAGATTTCGTTATTACCGGATTCAATACTTTTATGGATTTGAGAGCACTTGATATATGTCTTGGCACTCAACTCGCGGATTCCCAAGGTGACATTGGGGTAATCTATGCATAGGGGTTGATGCACGTTTTTGTCCTACTTTCTCCAGTAGAAATCATGGGGCACTCTTTGAGGTTCTTTGTGTTGGATTGAGTATTATGAATCTAAAATTGTTTGATGTGTATCGTATAATTAACTCATGGATTCTTGTGGTGACATTGGAGTATCTAGGTGACATTATTGTTGGTTGATGCGTATCATATGGTGTTATTTTAGTACGAACTCTAGATAGATTGATCGGAAAGGATAACTTCGTGTTATTTTAGTACGAACTCTTATATAGGTCGATCGGAAAGGATAACTTTAAGGTGGTTTCGTACCCTACAAACAATTTCTCCTTAAGTTCTCCGCTAGATAAGAACTTTGGAGTGATTCTTCGTTGCACGTTGAGGGATTGTTTTGTGATCCAATTATATTAGCATTGTTGAGAGAATTCACTAGCGAAAGTACGGACCCTAGGACTTGTTTTCAAGCATTGCAATACCGTTTGTGCTCACTTTTGTTACTTGCTACCTTGCTGTTTTTATATTTTCAGATTACAAAAATCAATATCTACTATCATTACTACACTTGTATCACCATCTCTTCGCCGAAGTAGTGCACCTATACAATTTACCATTGTATTTGGTGTGTTGGGGACACAAGAGACTTTTTATTATTTGATTGCAGGGTTGTTTGAGAGAGACCATCTTCATCCTACACCTCCCACGGATTGATAAACCTTAGGTCATCCAGTTGAGGGAAAATTGCTACTGTCCTACAAAACTCTGCGCTTTGAGGCCCAACAAAGTCTACAAGAATAAAGTTGCGTAGTCGACATCATAGCGACAGCAGCTAGAGGCCCTTATTGGTAGCCTCCTGTAGAGGCTGAAGACAAGAGTAAAGACAGAGTCCCAGGCGACGCTCCTTACATGTGGATCGTGCAGAACATATTGCACTGCCCTGTCGGCGCTAATGATGGTGTGATCATTATGTATGCTCACGTGTATGTGTGGTATGTTATCTCTAGGACTCTCTTTGCTGACGTCGGTGGCAGGACCGCTCAATGGATGTGGCTCAAGGTGTTGACTGTCTTCGACAACAAATTTAGCTGGTGTTTGACGGAACTGGCCTACTTGTACCGGGAAGTAATTAATTGTTTGTTGTTAGTTTATTTGTACATTACCAATGCAAACTTGTCCTTACTAATCCGGTTTGCCTTTATGTGTAGTTGGACGATGCTTGTTGTAGGTCCTCAAAAGAAGGCGGAATTAGTGGTTCTATGCTCTTACTTTCGGTATGGAGTTGGGACCAGTTGGATGCCCAAAAATGGTATCGTTCAAGGCTTGGGACGATCATTACAACCCTGCACTACTACGGAAAAGCCTAGCAGTAGCGCGGGTTAAGGACCTAGCAGTAGCGCGGGCAGCGGCGCTACTGCTACGGCGCTACAGCTAACCTATAGCAGTAGCGTCGGTCCACAAGCGCTACTGGTAAGTACAGTAGCAGTAGCGCGTTGCGTAACCCGCGCTACTGATAACTATTAGTAGCGCCCGTACCTAACCCGCGCCACTACTAATTGCGCATGTTTCTATTTTTATATTTACATTGTATTTACACACGGTTATGCATATTAATATAGAACATCAATAATAATTGTGCCAGGTGATATAACTTATCATCCTCTTAATCATCTAACAACTCATCATCATCTTATTCATCTAACAACTCATCATCATCTTAATGCCAAGTTAATATAAGCCAGAAAAACTCTCTCTCATAGGACCTAGTCCTCCCTCCTAGGTAAAATGTCATAAAACAGAATAACACCTATGTCTCCATGGTGAAGCAAAGAAATCCAACTGTCTCCAACTTGTGGCTTGCGGTCCTTCTTTATTTCTACCCATGCTTCAATTTGGAGCCGTCCTTGTGGTTTGCACTCAGTCGAGTATGGAGAAGCGAACTGGACCCTAGTAGGGATTTTAATTGTCATATAACCTTTGCCATGCATCAATGGAGGCACAATACTATTTGGTAGTTTCTGTTGAAGAACATAATAGTAGCCGAGTTAGCAATGTAATCAACACCATTTACGCAATAGTAGTGTACTTAATTAGCAACTCTTACCAAGATATTTGCGCGAATGTCATCCTCCCTCAACCTATGCACTAGTGGCATGTAAAATGTATAATTTGGGCCAGGTCCCATATTATACGGAAAGTCGTCCCTACCAAACAGGACACCAATAACAAAGGTGACAAGAACATCCTTCTCCTCCCAAGTTAGATGTGATCCATAAGTGTAGTGTGTCGTGTCAATTAATTTCCGTGTTTCACTCGAAGAAACGAAATAAGATGTAAATTATAAATTAAAAAATTTAGTATGGATGAACACCAACTATTTTTAAATATAGAATGCAAATTACTTGACAAATATGGTTGACAAACTCACATGGAGGTAAAACAGGAAGCATATCAACATCCACCCAAATATCGATGTTACCTTCAATATGATATTCAGGACGAAGATCGAAGGTTATTTCCATATCCTCCTGAAATCCACATGCCTTGGCTAGAGCTTCCCAATTTGAGCACCCTAATTCTGTGTTATTAACTGCATTCATTACTTTGACCAGAAATGTGTGACCATGTTTAGTCCTCAGGTTAGCTCTCCTCGTCTCCATACTCTCTTGCTCTTCGAAACCGAGCCTCTCCAAGACATACCGTCTTGCATGGCAGGGGATGAACTAGTCAAACTGTATAAAACAAAAATTACACATTGAAGCAAAGAAACAGAAGTCATCCTTAATTATGAAAAAACACTTGTCATCATTACGAACCGTACAAACATGAAAGGTCTTGTCAAGCTCGATGGTGAAGAACCTGCCGTCTCGCAGGTGAGGCCTGTCACACAAACCCCGATCATCGCCGCAGTAATCACACTTAGGGATCCTATCGTCGTCATACATTTCTTGTGTTCATGATTCAAAAATTCGGCATGACCATTATTAAAATAAGACATATTCAACGCCTGAAATTCGCCGGAACGGAAATGAATCAACATTCTGGCAAAACATAGGCACTAGGAGGTGTTCCCTGCAATAACATACACACATGCCCAAATAGACCTAATTCAATATCGGTTGACTTTCGGTCTATCGAGGCTTTCCTTAAATAACTCTCATATCTCATGGTGTGTTCGTGCGCAATCTCTCACACTGATATGGTGGTGTATATATGTTGGTGGACACTCTCTCATAGTAATAGTTCGACCGTCGGTGATGGACGCACCCCCTCTCCTCTCCTTGCGCATTATACCGAGGTATATATCGCAAGAAGAGAAGAGGAGGAAGCGCCCCCCAAGACACCAGTCGGGATTCCTCCATCAAGAACACACATGAAAGTCACACAAGGAGCAATGACAGACCAAAAGTATCTGATTTTTTTACTAAAAATTTATAACTAATACATCTCGAATACATTTATAATGAACGTGAATATAATATCACTAATACATCTTCTCGAATAATCCAGTTAATGCATCATCGAATATTATAACTAATACATCTTGAATATTATCATATAATATCACTAATACAGATCGAATATTATCAAACAATCTAGTTGACTCGTGGTTCCTCAGCCACGGGCGGTGGACACCCAAAGAGAAGGAACCATCACAAGATCATAACTCGGGTGAGATCCCTGAAGAACCTGCCAAGTGTTGGAGAACCTGGCATCCAACGCAGCCATGTAGAAACGGACGTGCTCGTCCTCCTGACACGGCGACGTACCACCTCCGCGGGGGCCCGCTCCCTCCGCACCGTTAGTGGCCCACGCGACCGCCACCAAAGAAGCTCTGGGTCGACGACGAGACCCGGATTCATCACCAAGCGGCGCGCCTCGGAAGGTAGAACCTCCCATTGCAAGCCCGACGGAGCCCAGTCTCGGACATGGCGCCTCTCAAGGATGTCACCGCCGAGTCGACGAAGAGGATGCGGGCCGGGCATCGTCGACATCGAGAACAAATTCCTACGAAAACATTTTCTTATTGTTTAATGTTTTACTTTCTTGTTATCTTCTTAGAAATACACGAACAATTTCTTTTTTCTCATAAAAAACATTATATAAAACATGTCCGAAACTCATTTTTGACTCGATTTTCTTATTAACTATCCAATTTCATTAACAATTTTAGAAACCCTAGCAATCCTAGCAAGAACCCTAGCAAGAACCCTAGCAATCAGCCCTAGCAATGTCCTAACCACAACCCTAACAATCCACCGAAATTAAACCTAGCAATCAAATGGGCGGAGGACGCTGGGATGTCTCACCAAAGAAGGGGACGGCCGACACGCAGAGGAGACGCCGGCGCGCGAAGGAGACGGCCGGAGGAGAAGCCGCGCGCGCGGAGTCGCCGGGGTCGTGGTTAGGCCAGCAGAGAGTGGGGGGACCGTCGGCGGCGGCGGAGTCGAGAGGGAGGGAGTGAGGAGGGAGAAAGGGAGAGAGTGAGGGCCGGGCGTGCGCGGGGAAGAGGATAAGTCCACGAGGGGACCGATTAGCAGTAGCACGGGGCAGAGAAGAGCGCTACTATTATTTTGTTATCAGTAGCGCGGTTTGCAGAAGGGCGCTACAACTATACCTAGCCTGTCGGCAACGGTGTGGCAATTATATTAGTAGCGCGTTTTATTCCAGCCGCGCTAGTGCTATGCGGATACCAGTAGCGCCCTTTGTGACCACGCGCTACTGATAAGATTCTGTGTATAAGGTTTTCCCTAGTAGTGTTGTATGGCTCCCCACGTGGGCTTATAAGTGGGAAGTGGTGATACTTCTCCAATGTATCGATAATTTATGAAGTATTCATGCCATATCTACCTATGTTAACAATACTTTTATACGGTTTTGATGCACTTTATATGATTTAATTAGAACTAACCCGCACTGACGTTGTTTTCAGCAGAATTAGCATGGTGTTGTTTTTGTGCAGAAAATGAAAGTTCACAGAATCGCCCGGAACTTTTTGATGATTATTTCTGGAAAATATGAGCAATATTGGAGCGAAGAACCGCCGGAGGGGGGCCACTAGGCGCTCCCGACCATCAGGGCGCGTCCAGGGGGGGTCAAAGGGCCCTGATGGCTTGGGGCCACCTCGTAGCTCCGTTTTCCATGATTCCAACAACAAAAAATCCTATACATAGAGAAACCATCGGATATTAACCTAGACTCTTTGCTCCGCCGCCGCAACTCTCTGTATCGAAGAAAAACCAATCTGGAGAGAAAACAGAGAGAGAGAGATCCAATCTCAGAGTGGCTCTCGCCCCTCTAGGGGCCATGGAGGCCAAAGACCAGAGGGGAGAACCTCTCCCCATCCAGGGAGAGGCCATGGAGGAGGAAGCGTAAGGGGGGAGACTCTCTCCCACTCTCTTCCGGTGGTGCTGGAGTGCCGTCGGGGGAACCATCACCGCGGTAATCATCTTCATCAACACCACCGTCTCCACCTCCCCTCATCTATCTACGGCAGTCCACTCTCCCGCACCCCGCTGTAATCCCCTACTTGAACATGGTGTTTTGTGCCACATATTATTATCCAATGATGTGTTGCCATCTTTTGATGATTGACTAGATTTATTTTGTCCTTTGGGTTGATTGATGATCTTGATTGGTTTGAGTTGTATGTTTTATATTGGTGTTGTCCTATGGTGCCTTCCATGCCGCGTACACGTGTGGGATTCCCGCTGTAGGGTGTTGCAATATGTTTATGATTCTCTTATAGTGGGCGGCTAGAGTGACAGAAGTTACACCCGAGTAAGGGTTTTTTTTACGTATGGGAGTAAAGGGGACTTGAAGTGTTAATGCTATGGTTGGATTTACCTTAATGATCACTAGTAGTTGCGTATGCTTGCTAGAGGTCCAATCATAAGTTCATATGATCCAAGTACGAAAAGTATGTTAGCTCATGCCTCTCCCTCATATAAAATTGTAATAATGACTACCGATCTTGTTATCAATTGCCTAGGATGATTCCGTACACCATACCATCATCATTCCACACTTGCTATTTCTAATATATTGTATTACATTCTAACTTTATTTAGGCAGCAAATATTTTTAATATTTTGGTTCTCCAATATCATGCAAAGTTATCTTCTTTATACCCACAACTTAGTTTTATTTCTCGTTTCTAGATGGAAGCAAACACTTGGTGTACGTAGAGTCGTATCAGTGACAGATGGGACTTGAGATAATATTGATCTTACCTTTAGGTCCTTGTGGGTTCAGCACTCCATACTTACCACTTCCATCTTTGGAAAGTGCTACATGATTCCTTGCACTTGGTGATTATCAAGTGGTACCAGAGATGACGAGTGATGCCGATATCATGTACAAGAAGTACACCAATAAGATGGATACGCTTACCACTAAGCAGGTAAATATTGAGATTACATCACTCACTCGCATGCTCTCTATGGAAACTCGACATCAATGTTGTTGTGCTATGTTGCAGGTGGAATGGCAGCCTTATGGTGGCTTTCCAGGAGATAGCTTTGGCGTACCATACCAGTTCAAGCAGAATCCAATGTGCTTGGAGGAAAAGTATCGTTGGCTTATATGGTGCCCATTGATATGCAATTGGGCGATTGAGCTTCATCCGCCACATCGTGTGTACCGGCAGTTTGGATAGTTTCAGGGTCACCTACCAGAGTGGGAGTACTCGGACCACCAGCTTCACAGGTAAGAGAGTATGAACCGTGTGCACTTAGCATCGTGATGTACTTTTTGATGGTGCTAATAGTGAGACACATCACAACATCATCTTCCTCACTTCATCGAGTTCCAAACTCTAAGCTACAGCTAGGTTCTTCCCCATCCAGTCTTGCGGTGTGCATCACAGGTCGGGACGGTAGGCCTCCGAAACCCCGCCAAATTTGAGTCCTGTACAGGAGAAGGGTGATAAGCTTTTTGGGGAACGCTCTGCGCGACTACTAACTTCTTCACCACGGATGCCACGGACGCCGACGACCACTTTCCCAACGACGACTTCTTCCCCGACGTCAACAACCTCTTCGACGACATGGCCGGTGACGACGTAAATGCCGCCAATCCCAATGATATTGCTATAGCTCAGTACATGTTCGTGTTCTTTTTGTTTGAGATCCTGTCACATTTTCTTGTTCTAGTTTCTGTTCTAGATATATTCCGTTCATAATCACTACTTCAGATACTATTTGCATACTCTCTGTCTGATTGCATGACTTATCTTATATCTGCTATGATAGTCATGATTTATCTACTATTTATGTTAATAAAATCATACGGTAAATTGCTCATATTTCCAAAACATTGTTGCGGATTCCTAACCGCGGGCAAGTTCCTCGAAGCCTATGTGCTGACGCGCGTTTTGTGCTCAGCTAGCAGTATCCATTTTAGAAATTCCATGGAATATTTTGGACTAACGAACGAAATAATGGGCTCCCACATCGCACCAGGTATGGAACCCGAGGTGATCGCATAATTCCCTCCAGGTCAACATGGCACGCCATAGAGCAATACAAAATTAAGGAACGGGGATCACGAGCATGTGTGTGTAATCTTCTCGATGTGATTACGTAGTTATAGTCAACTTCCCTAACAAAAATGAATGATGGAACGTACGGAGTAACACGCATGCATGGTCCACGCGTAACTAAGATAATGCACCCCACGAATAAAAAAACGAAGATAATGCAACGACCGCTATCTTCATAGCTGTCGAGAATTCCAGATTGAGCTGGCTGCCAAGGGTGATCCAATGCATGCAGTAGCTCGGCGCGCCTATAAATAGCTAGCTAGTTAGGGCATAAGCATCATCACCTACTCCTTCTTCAGCTAGCAAGCCAACGTCTTCTTCCTCTAGCTCGAGCTTGATCCACCTACCGTTACAGCCAACGTACCCAAGCCGACCAATGGCACCTGTCAAGGTAACTGCTACTATCTGCATTGTGTTGGTCGTGCTCATCCAGCTGCAGGCGCCTGCGGCAGCGGAGGACATAAGGTGCGACGACTGCGGGTCGGGATGCGGCAACGCATGCCGTGAGCTGCGCAAGTACAGGTGCAACGGCTTCTGCAACGTCCTGCCTACCCTGTGCGAGTACTGCAACACCATCAATGGCAACGCGTGTGTTACCGAGTGCTTTAACCTCTGCAAACTCAACTGCAAGTGATTCCCCCAAGCAAGCATGCATCGATATGCAGTACTACTGCAGTATATTTCCATCACCACACCCAGGTGTAATAAGTCAATGCTTGGCAGCTTGCC
This sequence comes from Elymus sibiricus, assembly GCA_039707655.1. Classification (NCBI taxonomy): domain Eukaryota; kingdom Viridiplantae; phylum Streptophyta; class Magnoliopsida; order Poales; family Poaceae; genus Elymus; species Elymus sibiricus. The sequence continues at coordinate 477,849,087 of CM077667.1, forward strand.
TGCATGTGTTGCGCGCGAGTGCCTCGACTTGGCATTTGATTCCGTGTTTAATATCCTACCATTTCCCTTTATTACAGCGATAACATTGGATGCATCAGATGTATTTATGTTGTATTGTCCTAATATACATATTCGATCATGTATGTATGTGAGAACCGACCATTTGCTTGCTGGCCAATCTAGCTTATATGAGACAGGACTTCCAACACCCGGGTGCCCATACACCCTCTATAAACAGTAAATTCAAAAAAAAAATGCACGGGCACCCGGGAGTTGTTATACCTTTCTGTATTTTGATTCACCTCGAGAAAATTGATTCTTTCTGGTTACTTTGCCAATCCCGAACCTCCACGACAACAGTCTTTCGTATGAACTTTGATCTCAACTATTGCTTGGGAGAGAATTCAAATGCCACGAGACCGTAATGAAATGTGTGCACCTATTTGTTCCTCACATAGTAAATTTTAACATAGGTCGTTTCATTTGAGATTAATTAGGAATTTCCGATTTCGAACGAGCGAGGAAAATAATTATTCAGCGGTCCGGTGGATGACGCAATATTTACATATCTTTTACTCAAAGATTAGGGCATTGTGTTTTTTGAACAGTAGTGCAGTTGGTAGGTCATTAACATAGCACATTGGTTGATTAATAGTATAAGAACAACTCTAGCAGACCCCGTAAATCCTCGTGGCCCATATAATTCCGGCGAGTATACAGGTTTGGCCCGGTTTTTTGACCAGATCAGACCCCGTATACTCGGGCCAGCCCGTAAACTTTATACAATGGCCCGGAAACGTACCCCCCCTCCCCGCGCACAGTATATATCCGGGTCCGCGAGGTCGATACGGGTCGAAATCCGATCCCCCGCCGCAGCGATTCCCCATTGCCCCATCGTTTTCTAGCCGCTGGTGGCCAAAATCTGCCGCCCCGTCCACCGATCCACCACGATGTGGGGCGGGGTGTGGAGCTCCTCCTGACGCGGTGGCGACGACCCCGAGCAGAGGCGCTACATCAAAGCCGACGCGGCGAGGAAGCGCTGCGCCCTGCGGTACACCAACCGTGGCCTTGAGCCGCCGCTGTCCCTCCTCCGCCGCGGAACGGAGGAGTACGACCGCAGGAAGGCGCTCCTCCACCGTGGGCAGCTCCTCATGTGCGTCGAGCTCACGGACACCCCTAACTCCACTCAAAAGAGAGCCAGAGGATCTCCCGCTGCTCTGCGTGGTAAAGAGGGAGCCAAAGCCGGAGCCAGAGCGGAGGGGAATCATCGGGCCGCAGGATTACCTCCCCGATGAGGGGGCGGACGCCATTGAGGCGGCCATGGTCGCGCGCTCCGTGCGGGTAAGGGAGGAGGAGGAGGAGCGGCGTCAACGGGACGCTGAGATCAACTGGCTCTTGCTCGAGCAGAGGCTGGCGCAGGCGCAGGACTTCACCGACAACCAAGAGGAATGGCTTTTGTTGATGATCAACTACGTACTATGAACTCGTTTTATTTCACGCGCGAATGTTTGTTTTTAAAATTTGCAGGTTCATATTCTGTTTCTATTCTGCCGCGGCTTATTTCGCACCTTATCCGAGGACAACCGCAAACTGTAAACACGGTTTAAAGGTCCACGATATACAGGTCTTGCTAGAGTTGCTCTAACAAACTTTTTAGCGCTTTCATTGTTACACGAACTTGACACTTGACGAAACGTTGGTACATATCTAATCATGCTCTCAAATTTTGTTTAGTGGGTTCACCAGTTACGATGGATACTGGATTAGTGAGCCATAGATTTATTTTCCAACTTTTTGATGGAATCAACCAGAAAATTTTCTCCCGTCTCCTGTTCCTGGCCTTTCTCGATGGGTATGGACAATATGTGATTGGAGATAGAAATATGCGGTGGAACTTTGCATGATTAGTCAATTGCCCTTGCATTTCTTGTTATCGTATTACAGTATAATCCAGACAATTTCATTTAACCAGTACCACGCTAACAGTTAGAAATTCTGACTACAAAATTTGCTACGTAAGTACAAATCATACAGATGAAACTGTCGAATTATCTATCATCTTAAAGTAGAAAATTGTGCTGGATGCTCCAGGATGAGAACATAACTGCAGTAGATGGGAGAACTAATGGCAAATTTTGCAAGGATTTATGAAATTAAATTTCAGGAAAAACCATACCCCTGTTTCTTTCACCAATATTGTGATGGAGATAAATTCACAAAAATAATCTCATCGCATGACTTGCCACACAGGCATCTGCTATTTGTTTTTTCCTTTCTATGTGCACACACTTTCTGCCAATTGTAGATTCAGTCATTCAGCTACAAAATTTGGTACCGGCTATCTGTTCAATTCCAGCACTGCTATATGCGATCTTTGCGTTCATTTGTGCAGGATGTCACCTATATTTATTTGTAGATGTTGGTGCCTCGATGAAGAACTGTGATCGAGGAAATTGCTTTGCAGTTCTGCATTAGTTTTACCTTTTAATGCTGATTTTTTTAATACCAATTTTCATATTTCTAGAAACAAGAACTATTTTATTGAAACTGTTTTGTTTTGAATTTCAATACCATAAAATGGTAGTACAATATTGTATGTCAAATTATCGGGGTAATAGTTTTGATAGAATTTCCTACGTTGGCCCACTAGATGCCTCTTGGATGAGGGAAATAGGTAACTAATAATTGAGTGTCGTATCGAAATCTCATAGGAGCGCTCGTCCTCACCTGCTCAGACTACCCACAGTGGGAGTAACATAGGTAGTAACATAGATGCCACCTAAGCAAAAAATATGATGTGGCAGCTAATTAATGACTAGAGAGAGAAATTGAGTAACATAGCTAGTTACTCATTCTATGAGTAATATAACACATTTCAAGGCAAGATGGGTCTATAACCTAATAAATGAAAGGCTCGATGTTACTACCCTGTTACTACCCACTGTGAAAGTAGTAACTTAAACTAGTAACATATACACGTTAGTACTCTATGTTACTTCCCATTGTGGGTAGTCTCACGTTATCGTTGCACGCTCGTTCTCGTTGGGATCGGAAACTGGGCTCGTATTGAATGCGGTTTGGGTGAAGTACAAAAACGCCCTTGCATACAATGATTCTGGTGCGGACCCACGGCACAGTACGTGCCCAACGTTCTGAACCTTAATAATGTTAGAAGGTGTGATTCTCAAAACCATAAAACCTGGAAGGTGTTTGGTTCAATTCTTGAGAGTGACAATCTGCCAATTATTTTTTATTTTGTTTTCGGCCAATACCAAATAATAACCTGTCTAATTAATACTCCCTTCGATGAAAAATAAGTGTCGAAGTTTTGAAATAAGCTTAATACAACCTTAGTTCAAAGCTGCAACACTTCTTATTGATATTTTTAGTTTAGAGTACATAACTTAGAAAAAGTACATATTTTGTGATGTAAATCCCATCTTTGCTTTAGAGTACATAAATTAGAAACTAAAAGCAGTATTAATCCACATAAGGTTTTTTTTCTTTTCGTCCACTTTGCTTTGAATGAAAAAAATCTTAACCACACAAATGCTACTACGCGTGAAACTCATGTTGCAACAATATTTTTACATGTGCTAATGCAAGTTAGTGCCAAAATAATCTAAGATCATAGTTGTTTTCTTTTTATTTTACTGTTCAGAATTTAAATAGAGATAGAGGATGTGAACGATAAACTGGCCAGGTGGTACCTACCAAGTTTTTTCCTTTCATAATAGCAAAAAAAAGGTTTTTCCTTTCATACATTAGGTCCCTGTTTCAAGTTACTCTACATTGTTATGACCTAGAGAAAGAGGTTTCCTTTGTGGCCGTCCAGCTTTCCTAAATTAATTAATTGGTTGAGTACTTTTCAAGAGGTATATGTTTTAGGACCAGCTAGGCATGGCAATGGGTCAGGTTCGGCTCAGGATGAACGTGCTCCACCTGGCAGGTGGCAGCCTTGTGCCACCTCAAGCGTGCACTGTAGATTTGTTGCTTGCTTGAAGAAGCAGAGAGGAAGAGGGATCTACGGAGCTTCTGAAAGTGCGTTACATCGACCAGAGGGGGGATGATTGGGCGATTTTTACAAATTCGTCACTCAGGAATTTCTAGGTGAGGAAATATCAGCATGATGAATAACATACAGCGGAGAAAGTACTCATAAACATGCAAACCATAGTAGCAGCATAGTCATCACGATGAAATAGCATGCAAGGTACAGATGATAGAGGATCAGGATAGGCAGGTAAGACAAGTAGCGAGACTGAAGAATTTGATTGAGGAGATTGAGAAAGTCTTCAGTCAAAGTCTTCAAACAGTAGCAATCAATTTCATCAACACGTAAATGAGGAAATGAACGGGTTGAAGAAATAGAACCAGGGGCTCGGTGAAGACAATGATTTGGTCTACCAGTTTCAACTGTTGTTAAAGTCGTAACCCGACATGATAAGCTGGCGGCTTTTTACAGCCAGGGTACAACCTGACATGATAAGACATAAATGGCCCTAATGATATGACCATTGTAAGGATAAAATCATTTGGACAGCTGACGTTAAGCACGGTAATGGTCGGAATTTCGAACTATCAAAATCCTCAGGTCTATCAATTTCCTCATGGTAGGCAATTCGCAATGGCGAAATCCAAACTCCTCAGTCAGTACAAATTCCTCAGAGACGAGAAGAACTTTGTCTCTGTCACTGAGGACTTTGACTGCACTGCAAGAGATTTCCAAAGGCTTCACTCGAAGGATTGGGTATGTGTATGATTTGAGATGAGCATCACTTCGAAATTTTCCTTAGTATTACCTCGACCTCCTTTAACAGTACGAATTTTCCTATGACTCAAGGAAAGGAAAAGAAACTATAAAAATAAAGTCTTCAAGCTTTAAAGTCCTCGCGTTAATATCTTCAGAGTCACGTCAAAATCCTCACATCAATTTCCTCAAGAAAAACACCAAAGTCTTCACTTGAAGAAATATATTTTTATGGGTCGTCTTTCATTGGTTAAACCAAACTCCTCGGGGACTATATCACATGTGTACACTCACAAACACTTTAGTCCCTTAAGTCATTTGTTGTCAATACTCCAAAACCACTAAGGGGGCATTAGATGCACTTACAATCTTCCCCTTTTTGGTGATTGATGACAAATATGTTTAGTTTTCAATTGGGATAAACATATCAAGTGTAAGTACTAAGTTTGTGGAATTTGATTGCCAGATTGAAAGTGTGTTATATCAACCAGAGGGGGGTGATTGGACCATTTTTACAAATTCGTCACTAAGGAATTTCTTGGTGAGGAAATATCAGAGTGACGAATAACATGCAAACCATAGTAACAACATAGTCATCACGATGAAATAGCATGCAAGGTACACATGATAGAGGAACATGATAGCCAGGTAAGACAGGTAGCGAGACTGGAGAATATGATTGAGGAGCTTGAAAAAGTCTTCAGTCAAAGTCTGCAAAATGTAATAATCAATTTCATCAACATGTAAATGAGGAAATGAAAGGGTTGAAGAAATAGAACCAGGGGCTCGGTGAAAATGATTTGGTTTACCAATTTCGACTGTTGTTACATTCGTACATCTGGTTTGGAGCGGCTTGGTATTTAAACCAGAGAACACACAGTCCCAGGACACACAGTCCTTACCATATTCTCCTAGAGCTAGAGTCACAAAAATTCTGCCCAATCACTCGTGGTAAGTCGTCAAGGTAGACTTCCAAACCTTCACAAACACGGTCACCCAACGATCCACAATTTCCTCTTGGATGCTGTAGACTATGATGCCAAACCGTCTAGGAGATACACAGTCTTCAAAGGTAAAAAGCGTCGGTTCCACACAGGACAATCTCTTTAGTGATGCTAATTTAGTTTTGGGTTTTTCCTCACTGATGATTCTCTCAAAGTCGTCGGAGGATGGGTTGCTCGAAATGACAATTGCCAATATCTCTCGGAGCAGCCAGCCGGATAGTAGTTGAGGGGGGCGGCTATTTATAGCCATGGTGCAACCCGACATGATAAGACATAAATGCCCCTAATGATATGACCATTGTCAGAATAAGATCCTTCGGGCAGCTGGCGCTAAGCACAATAACAGTCGGAATTTCGAACTATCAAAATCCTTAGGGCTATCAATTTCCTCACGGTAGGCAATTCGCAGTGGAGAAATGCTAACTCCTCAGTCAGTACAAATTCTCCAGAGACTAGAAGAACTTCGTCTTTGTCACTGAGGACTTTGACTGCACTGCAAGATATTTCCAAAGGCTTCACTCGAAGGATTGGGTATGTGTATGATTTGAGATGAGCATTGATACTTGTAAACTGCGTTGGGATTTTTCCCAAAGAGGAGGGGATGATGTAGCAAAGTGTAAGTAAGTATTTCTCTCAGTGAGAACAAAAGTTATCGAAGCAATAGGAGAACCACATAAATGCCCGTCTTCAGCGCCTACGCACAAAAAAGCAAACACTTGCATCCAACGCGGGCAAGAGGGTTGTCAATCCCCTTGAACTCGTTACTTGCAAGCGATAAGTAGTGATAGATAGATAATTTGATAAATATTAATAGTAAATAAAAGCAAAGTAATTAGTGGAAGCAATATTTTGAGAGTTTTTATAATTATATTTGTGAGGAGACTCGGGGGCTATAGTGTTCGCTAGAGGCTTCTCTCTCGAAGAAGGCATACGGTGGGTGAACAAATTATTGTTGGGCAATTGATAGAAAACCGCATAGTTATGCAATATTTATTCACGACAATGATGATGCATATTGGCATCACGTCCATAAACAAGTAGACCGAATCCTGCCTGCTTCTACTACTAATACTCCACCCATCGACCGCTATCCAGCATGCATATAGAGTATTAAGTAAAAACGGAGTAATGCTTGGAGGATGATGACATGATGTAGACCATGTAAATCCAATCGGTATAAACAAACCCCATTGTTTTACCCTTAGTGGCAGCAATACAATACGTGTCATATCCCTTTCTGTCACTGGGATTGAGCACCGCAAGATTGAACCCACTACAACGCACCACTCCCACTTAAAGATAAATCAATCTAGTTGGCCTAACCAAACCGATAGATCGGAGAGCATTACGAAGCTATAACAATAATGAAAATAAAATACCAGCAAGTATTCCATATCTTTTCATGAATAATATGAACATAAACCCACAATTCATCGGATCCCAACTAACACACCGCAAAGATTGACTACATAAGATAGCTCACCACGAGAATCGCGGTGATCTTGGCAATGAAAAACATAGAGAGAGAGATAGACATATAGGAACTAACTACAGACCCATAGGTCTGTGGTGAACTACTCACACATCACCATGGGAGCAACAAGGTTCATGTAGAGGCCCTCCATGATCGATCCCCCCTCCGACAAGGCACCGAAATAGGGCTCCAGGTGGGCACACAGTAGAAAAGGTACTTGCGCCGGCGGAAAAAGTGTTTCGGAGCCTCTCTACGGTTTTTGCAATATTAGAACTCAGGGCCAGACGGCCGGGGAGGTGGCCCCAAGCCATCAGGGCGCGGCCACCCCCCTGGCGTGCCCTGTTGGCTTGGGGCCACCTCGTGTGTTCTCCGGTCTTCCTCCGAAGCTTCCGGGTCTTATTTTGGTCCATAAAAAATCATCAAAAAGTTTGTGGTATTTGGACTTCGTTTGGTACAGTATTCCTGAAAATCCAAAAACATGTAGAAAACAGCAACTGGCACTTGGCACTGGGTTAATAGGTTAGTGCTCAAAAGTAATATAAAACAACAATTAATTTCCTAAAAAGTATCCTAGAATGATAATATAATAGCATGGAACAATAAAAAATCATCTAACAACTCATCCTAATCGATCATTGTAAGTTAATATAAATCATAAAACCTTCTCTCTCATAGGACCTAGTCCTCCCTCCTAGGTAAAATGTCATAAAACAGAATAACACCTATGTCTCCATGATGAAGCAAAGAGATCCAACAGTCTCCAACTTGTGGCTTGCAATCCTTCTTTATTTCTCCCCATGCTTCAATTTGGAGCCGTCCTTGTGGTTTGCGCTCAGTCGAGTATGGAAAAGCGAACTGGACCCTCATGGGCTTTTAATTGTCATATAACCTTTGCCATGCATCAACGGAGGCACAACATCATTTGGCAGTTTCTGTTGAAGAATATAATAGTAGCCTAGTTAGCAATGTAATCAACACCATTTACGCAATAGTAGTGTACTTAATTAGCAACTGTTACCAAGATATTTCCGGGAATGTCATCCCCCCTCAACCTATGCACTAGTGGCATGTAGAATATATAATTTGGGCCAGGTCCCATATTATACGGGAAGTTATCCCTACCAAATAGGACGCCAATAAAAAAGGTGACAAGAACATCCTTCTCCTCCCAAGTTAGATGTGATCCATAAGTGTAGTGTGTCGTGTCAACTATTTTCCGTGTTTCACTCGAAGAAAGGAAATAAGCTGTAAATTATAAATTAACAAATTTAGTATGGATGAACACCAACTATTTTTAAATATAGAATGCAAATTACTTGACAAATATGGTTGACAAACCCACATGGAGGTAAAACTGGAAGCGTATCGACATCCACCCAAATGTCGATATTACCTTCAATATGATCTTCGGGACGAAGATCGAAGGTTATTTCCATATCCTCCTAAAATCCATATGCCTTGGCAAGAGCTTCCCAATTTGAGTACCCTAATTCTGTGTCATTAACTGCATTCATTACTTTGACCAGAAATGTGTGACCATGTTTAGTCCTCGGGTTAGCTCTCCTCGCCTCCATACTCTCGTTGTCTTCGAAACCGAGCCTCTCCAAGACATACCGTCTTGCATGGCAGGGGATGAACTAGTCGAATTGTATAAAACAGAAATTACACGTTGAAGCAAAGAAACAGAAGTCATGCTTAATTACGAAAAAACACTTGTCATCGTTGCGTACCGTACAAACATCGAAGGTCTCGTCAAGCTTGATGGTGAAGAACTTTCCGTCTCGCAGGTGAGGACTGTCGTAGAGACCGTTATCTGCGCCGCAGAGATGACACTCAGGGATCCTATCATCGTCAGACGACATTACCTGTGTTCATGATTCAAAAATTACGGCATGACCATTGCTAAAGTAAGACATATTGAGCGCCTAAAATTTGCCGGAACGGAAATAAATCAACATTCCGGCAAAACATAGGCAGTAGGAGGTGTTCCCTCCAATATCATACGGATATGACCAAATAGACATAATTCAATATCGGTTGACTTTCGGTCTGTCGAGCCTTTCCTTAAGAAACTCTCATATATATCATGATGTCTTGTTGCGCACTCTCTCACACTGATATATGGTCGTGTATGTTGGTGGACACTCTCTCACACTAATAGTTCGACCGTCGGTGATGGTCGCACCTCTTCTTCTCTCCTTGCGCATTATACCGAGGTATATATCGCAAGAAGAGAAGAAGAGGAAGCGACCCCCATGACAACAGTCGGGATTCCTCCATCAATAACACACATGAAAGTCACTCAAGGAGAAACGACAGAGTGAAAGTACCTGGTTTTTTTACTCAAAATTTCTAGAGCTATTTTGTAACTGAAAAATTATAATGCATGAGGTATTTATAATGAAACTTCTTATCTTAAAACATCTGAAATTGCTACTCAAATTATAATGAACTATCTACCATATGAACCCTGTAATAAAATGTTCATATAATTTTTATGTAATTGCTACTCAATTTATAATGAACTATCTACCCATAAACTAAATCCCTACAAAAACTAAATCCTACCTATAAACTATCTACCATATGAACCCTGTAATAAAATGTTCATATAATTTTTATGCAATTGCTACTCAATTTATAATGAACTATCTACCTATAAACTAAATACCTACAAAAAGTAAATCCTACCTATAAACTATGTACCATATGAACCCTAAAACTTAAATCAAAGAAGAAGAGAGGTAGAGGATGGAGGCTACCTACGGCGGAGGGGGTCGACGACGGGCCGGGGAGGGATGGAGGAGGGCGGGATGGGCTGGCCGGGGAGGGACGGAGGAGGGGGGACGGGTCGGGGAGGGCCGCCGCGTTGGGAGGACGGTCGGCAGGAGCGCCGCGTTGGGAGTGTTGGAAATATGCCCTAGAGGCAATAATTATTTAGTTATTATCATATTTCCTTGTTCATGATAATCGTTTATTATCCATGCTATAATTGTATTGATTGGAAACTCAAATACATGAGTGGGTACTTAGACAACACTGTGTCCCTAGTATGCCTCTAATAGACTAGCTCGTTGATCAAAGATGGTCAAGGTTTCCTGGCCATAGACATGAGATGTCATTTGATAATGGGTGACGGTGTCCTGGACTAGGGGGTACTCACCACGTCATCTCCCGACCTGTGGGTTGGGCCGAGGACCCCCGTGATGATTCACTAATGGGCCACTTCGGGCAGCCCATGCCGAATACAAGGAGGATTCCACAAGACTTGGTGATCAAGACAAGTACTCCTCTCCACCGACGTAGCCGACTAGGACTCTTGTTATCCTAGGCCTCTGGTGTGTTATATAAGCCGAGGCCAGGCTAGTCATTAGACAATCAGATCATCATAGATCATATCATCATACGAGCATAGCTCTTAGGGTTTAGACCACTACATACGATCTCGTGGTAGATCACCTCTGTACTCGATACACCATCATCAATACAAACAAAGCAGGACGTAGGGTTTTACCTCCGTAGGAGGGCCCAAACCTGGGTAAACATCGTCTCCCTTGTCTCCTGTTACCCATCGATCCAAGACCCACAGCTCGGGACCCCCTACCCGAGATCCGCCGGTTTTGACACCGACAACGAGATCACATCATTAGGAGAATGATGTGATGGACAAGACCCAAACTATGAACATAGCATATGATCGTGCCAGTTTATTGCTATTGTTTTCTGCATGTCAAGTATCTGTTCCTATGACCATGAGATCATGCAACTCAGTGACACCGGAGGAATACCTTGTGTGTATCAAACGTCGCAACGTAACTGGGTGACTATAAAGATGCTCTACAGGTATCTCCAAGGGTGTCTGTTGAGTTGGCATTGATCAAGACTGGGATTTGTTACTCCGTGTGATGGAGAGGTATCTCAGGGCCCACTCGGTAATACAACATCACAACAAGCCTTGCAAGCAATGTGACTAAAGTGTTAGCCACGGGATCTTGTATTACGGAACGAGTAAAGAGACTTGCCGGTAACGAGATTGAACTAGGTATAGAGATACCGACGATCAAATCTCGGGGAAGTAATATACCGAAGAACAAAGGGAATAACATACGGGATTAACTGAATCCTTGACATAGAGGTTCAACCGATACAGATCTTCATAGAATATGTAGGAACCAATATGGGCATCCAGGTCCCGCTATTGGTTATTGACCGTAGAGGTGTCTCGATCATGTCTACATAGTTCTCGAACCCGCAGGGTCTGCACACTTAAGGTTCGGTGACGTTTCGGTATAGTAGCGTTATGTATGGTGGTGACCGAAGGTTGTTCGGTGTCCTGGATGAGATCCTGGACGTCACGAGGACCTCCAGAATGGTCCGGAGGTAAAGATTGATATATAGGAAGTCCCGTTTTGGTCACCAAAAAAGTTTCGGGTATTTCGGTAGTGTACCGGGAGTGCCGGGAGGGGTACCGGGGACCATCGGGAGGGGTGTCTCGACCCAAAGGGCCTCATGGGCTGTGGGAGGAGTCAAGCCAGCCCTTAGTGGGCTGGCCGAGCCCCCCACTAAGGCCCATGCTGCTAGGGGTGGGAAAAACCCAAAGGGGGAAAGGTGGAAAGGGTTTCCATGTGGAGAGGAGGAATCCTACTCCTAATAGGATTGGAGTAGGACTCCTCCACCTCCAATTTCGGCCAGCCCTTGAGGGTTTGAGGCTGCCTCCTCCCCTCCCTCCCTCCTATATATACTAGAGGATTTAGAGGAGAGAGCTAACCCTAATTGCCACGTGCTCCCTCTACTTCCTCTAGATCATTTTCTCCTCTAGTCTAGTTTAGGCGAAGCCCTGCCGGAATAGTTCCACCACCACCGCCGCCGCGCCGTCGCGCTGCCGGAGAACTCATCTACCTCTCTGCTCCCTCTGGCTGGATATCGTCATCGAGCTGTACGTGTGCTGCACGCGGAGGTGCTGTCCGTTCGGCGCTAGATCGGAAGGATCATGATTGGATCGCGGGACGGATCATGATGGGATCGCGGGACGGATCGTGATTGGATCGCGGACGGATCGTGATGAGATCGCGGGACGGCTTGCAATTTGGATCGCGAAGACGTTCGACTACATCAACCGTGTTTCTTAACGCTTCCCGCTTAGCGATCTACAAGGGTATGTAGATCCACTCTCCCTCTCGTATATGCTCATCACCATGGATAGATCTTGCGTATGCATAGGAAATTTTTTGTTTCCCATGCAACGTTCCCCAACAGGGAGGACGGCCGGGAGGAGTGCCGGCGCAAGGGAGAGAGTGGAGAGGGAGGGAGTGGGGAGGGAGAGAGTGAGACGGGCGTGCGGGGAAGAAGTAAAGGCGCTACTTAGCGGTAGCGCGGGGTGGCAAAGGGCTCTACTGCTATGGATTTAGTAGTAGCGTTGATTTTTGACAAACTCTACTACTACAGGTAGCCCCTACGGTCACGAAGGGACCACTTAGTAGTAGCGTTGTTTCAGAAGACAGCGCTACTGCTACGGCGTTAGTAGTGGCGCCAGCTCTGGACAGCTGCTACCACTACAGGTAGCCACTGGCGGTGGCGACGGGACCACTTAGCAGTAGTGCTGGTTGGGTGGCCAGAGCTACTGCTACTTTTCTACTTGTAGCGCTGGTCGGTTGCCCGCGCTACTCCTACTTAGCAATAGCGCTTTTCCTCTTTCCAGCACTTATGCTAAAATCCTATCAATAGGCTTTCTCCTAGTAGTGTGTTGTATGGCGCTGAGTGTTGGCCGACTAAAAGGCGACAAGTGTAGGAGATATGCCCTAGAGGCAATAATAAATGTTATTGACTATCTCCCTGTTCATAATTAGGTTTATGTTCCATGCTATAACTGCTATGGTTCTCGAGTCTGCAATAACCAAGAGGCTTGGAGGAAGACTCATATGCACGTGTGGAATAATAAACAGTAAAATGTATTCCTAGTCTGGCCTCTAAGACTGGCTCAAGTATTGCATGATGATCCTGTTTTCCTGATCATGGGCATGGCTATGCCGGCAATTTTGAGGGCACAATGTTAGAAGAACATTTGTGTTGAATCGACCCGAATTGATGTTATGCTATGAGATTCATTCGTCACAAGTTAATGGTTTATAACACAGAGATGGTTAACGTTTGCATGATTCCTTAGACCATGAGAGTATCCAGTTTCTTCCTACTTGCTTCATGAACTTTGGGGTTTGTTAAACGTCATCCGTAAATGGGTGGCTATTACGGCGGCTTACGGGTTCATGGAAAAGTATGTCAAGTAACTTGATAGCTCAAGATTGGGATTTTCTCCTCCGGCGATGGAGAGATATCTCTGGGCCCTCTCGGTGTTATGGTATCCATCATCGTCTCGCCAGACATTTTGTGATTTCATCACGGGGATGCCGGAACACGGGAACGAGAAAAGAGAACAATACCGGTAACGAGGTAGCTGGCATAGTGAACAAGTTGTTGATCCACGGGGATGCCAACATGTCTCACCTCGGGTATTTGTAACATATCGCGAAGCAACAGGAATAGCACACGGCAACTGGAGGTTCACTCGAATATTCAATCGTGTGGGTATAGGTGTCAATATGGGTGTCCACGGCTCCGATGTTGATCATTGATCGGAAGGGGTTCCGGGTCATGTCTATACTTCACCGAACCTATAGGGTCACACACTTAAGGGTCATCTATCTGCTGAATACTAGACAGGGAGTCTGAGAGAAAATCACTGGAAAAGTTTCGGAGAGCGGAAATGTTCCGCAGAGAGAACACCGGAACAGTTTCGGTAAAACTGAAAAGTTGTTTCGGAGTGTACCATTAAGTCAAATTGGTTTCGGCACATCCCTGGAAATTATTGGAGGGTACCAGAATTGTTCCGGTAACTTCTGAGATTTTTCCGAGACAAAAACCGGAAATGTTCCGGACTGCCGTAACCGCTTTAGTTGCTTTTCACAGATGAAAATCACTAAACCGAAAAGTTGCTTCGGGGTACACCTTTAAGTCAAATTGGTTTCGGCACACGCCTGATAATTCTTGGAGGGTGCCAGAATCATTCTGGAAACTTCTGGGAATTTTCCGAAAGAAAAACCGAAAATGTTCCGGAGCTGCCGGAACCACTTTGTTTACTTTTCGCAGAGGAAAATCACTAATCCGGAATTGTTTCGGAACGCGTCAAAAATTATTTTAGTGGGTAATGGAAATGTTCTAAGCCCAAATAAATATTTTCGGTTCGAACGGATGCTGAAAAATGTCGTCGTGAATAGTGAAGGTGCTTTTTGGGTGGCTTCTTGGAGAAGCCACCTTGTGGGCCCTTTGGTATTTTCCCCCTTGGCTTCTTGGAGAAGCCACCCTTGGGCTTGGCCTATAAATAGGGGTGGAGTGGGATGCCTAAAGACTTACTCTTTCTCACATACAAGTGCCATGCATGATCTGGCTTTCTCTCTCCCTCGTAGCGAAATAGTTTCGTAGAGCCGAAAGGCTGTCTGGGTTCCGGTGGGAACTAGTTCTGGACGGCGAAGCCCTGCCGGATAGATGACAGCATATGTGTGCAACTCTGTAGAGAGATCGTAGTTTCAGTCTTAGTTCGAGAGTGCCTCCCGAAGGGCTGTCCGTGTGACCGTCCGAGTTTCGAAGGTCCTCCCGAAGGGCTGTCCGAGTGACCGTCCGAGTTTCGAAGGTCCTCCCGAAGGGCTGTCCGCGTCACCGTCAGGGGGACTGTCCGACCGCCTCCCGGAGGGCTGTCCGAGGGGCAGATGATGGTATACATCCTCGCGGTTGGGAGGTTGTAAATCCTAGCTTCGGGGATCTGCACCGCCAATCGTCATCGACTCTACTTCCGCTGCGCTACGAGTCGGTAACGAAAAAGATCAAACCTTGTATGCAGTCTCCATAGTGGTCCTGGGCTGGTGCATTGGTCGGAAATTTTTGTTTTCTGCTGCGTTACCCTACAGTGGCATCATGAGCCGTGCTATGCGTAGATGCAGGTTACGATCTAGAATACATAGAGATGTATGGGTGTTGCACAATATAATTAGGTAGTAGATGAGTTCTATTACTGAAAATTATTTGTGCGGGTAGCAGATGAAATATGTTACCCGATGTTCTTGTTGGAGTTTCAATGTTTTGGTAACAGCATGGTGGAGTTTCAATGTTTTGGCAATCCACGATCCTTATTGATCAACGAAGTGCTAACAGTTCATTGAATTCCACCGTAGTTAAAAAGAAAGATGAAATTTCGCAGACGAAAGGGCAATGCAGATATGATCTGCACGGGGGTCATGCGTATGACGAAGTTCAGTATGGGGCTCGAGATTTTATTATCTCATGTTTCATACACCCCGCAAAGTTAATCTAGCGACTTGAATTATCACACTTGATGATGGACGTTGGTAGCTTCGGTTTGTTTCGAAACCTTAGAAGCCACGAAAAACAAGTTTTTGCATGAACCGATTAGAGGCGTCTAACTTGGTTTTGCAGGATGGTTTGCATGTGCATGTGATGTGGTATAGCAGTGCTCATAATAATTTGATTATGTATGAGATGACTATATAATGTAAATTGATTAACATGACCTGCGTGTCATGATTCGGCATGATGGCTGGAGCCATATGATTGTCACTTTAAATTACCTGTGTGTCAACCTTGTTGTAATGCATTATTTTATTAGCTATAGAGATAGCAATATTATCTGGTGCATCGACAAGGTGGTGGCAATCTTCACGAAGGTGAACACCGACGCGAATGCCGAAGACGAAGAAATGAAAGACTTCTCCGTCAGAAAGGGCTATACCATATCATGCTATTATGAATTGCCTGAGATGTTTATCCCTTATGATGCACCCTTCTTGATTGCGCGGTAGTCGCTTTTTATTAGGGTGATCTCTCACAAAAATATCAAGTAGTTAGTGCTCTCCCAAGTGTAGCACCGTCACGGCACCTAACTTTTTGGGGTACGACATGTACACATCAGTACGAATGATTAGAGAAGTGTCACGCGGGTGAGGTCAGACCTCGCAGCAAGATCACTTGGTTGTCTTGACGTTCAGGCAGGACAGTCGTGACCTCGGAACACACGCATCGAAAGATGGACAAGAGTCACATAGAGATGTGATTGGCAAGTTGGCCTACCGATTGAAGTTCACGTCATCAGTGATGAACCCGTCAATGGCGTCGAATTGAAATGCGGATCTTGAATCACTCACAATCAATTATGAGAGATATTGATTTGAGTGGGAGCGCACTGTAGAATTAACTTGTTTAATTCTCAGTGCAATTAATTTTGAACACTGTCTAAGTGTGGTTTGCAAAATAGTTGTAGAATAATGGCTCGCGTTTCCACCTTCCCTATTAAAATTGAATAGCTGTTTAATATCTGGTTAAAACTTTACAGTTGGTAACGTAATGTGAGGATTGTCCTCAAGAGTGCCGAGAAGGATTTTGACCTATCGCATACTTTCGGTATTCTCCCACTAATGCTATGGATGATGTGACTCTCGTCCTTCGATCCAAAAACTAGAATTCCGTTACGGTCAAAGTGCAGTATGTTTGCTTCCATGAGACCCGAACTTCGAAATTTTTGATAGTTATATGATATTCATGGAACTGAAAATTAATTTTCAGATACTAACAAAGGCTGAAAGATATGAAATATCCAAAGCAATGTTTCTTTGCAAACTATTAGTAAAGGTGTTTACTATGCATTAGACTGATAAGAGGGGATCCAGAAGAACGCCTGTCATATGATGATGGTGAATAAAACAACAACTTAAAGAGAAAGGAAGTGTCCGAAGGGTGTTAGTGAAACTTTCACGCCTAGGAAGTCCGGGGCTAACGCCACTCTTAAGTTGGGTGCTTCTTCTGAGAGTAGGAGAAATACTGAAAGTTAAACTGTTAGAAGTATAATGGCAAAAGGAAAGAAGACTGGAATATCCAGCTCATGTATGAATGTCATACAAGTTTTTGATGTATAGAAGGTTGGTCAAAGATATAGTTCTTGGGAATTATGGTTAAACATGTTAATCACTAATTCTTGGGTATTGGGAGTTAGTCACAAAGATACCCGCTCGATTGCATTCTGTTGCAACTCGATGTAAGAACTACTATGGCCTGACAGACTAGCCAGGAATGAGGTTTAGATACACGCAGGGAACATAGTAAATGTTATTATGCCTTCCATCGGTGTATTACCTATGTATTTATTTTCATAATTCATTTAGAGTTTCAAACTCTAGCCCTTTGCATAAGGTATCTTGCAAGAAGGTTGTTCATAAGAGAACTTTTGATGTTCGGTGTTATGAATAACATAAGGGCCATACTTTCATTATGAATGAGACATGTGTTATGAATATTGATAATAATACATTACCTCTGGGTTTACTTTCATAATTCATTTTAGAGTTTCATACACTCTAGCCCATTGCACAATGTTTGTTGCAAAAGAGTTGTTCATAAAAACAACAATTGTTGTTCAGTATTATGAACAACATGAATGGCCATGCTTCCATCCTAGATGGGATGTATGTTATGAATATTGATGGAAATATGATACATCCATAACACTGAAGCTAAATGTCACAAGACTAAAAGAATACCACACAAGTGTGGCACTGCATTTGGTCACATTGGAGAAACCCGCATGGAAAATTCCATTATGATGGATTTTGAAGTCGTTTGATTTTGAATCATCTGACACTTACAACTTTCCTCTAAAAAATGAAGTGACTGAAATACCATTCACAGGCCATAAGGAATGAGCAAAGAACATATTGGTGATCATACAATATGATGTGTGTAGTCCAATAAATGTTGTTGCTTGAAGTGGATTTGTCTATCTTCTGAAATGACTCAAGTAGATATATGGATATTTACTTGATGAGACGTAAGTCTGGATCTTTTGAAATCATTCAAAAGGTTTTTCAAAATGAAGTAGAAGTTATTGTAACAAGAAAATTATTGTTACAAGTTTAGCGAATGTCTGATGAGTTGTGAAAGGGGTTTCATAACTTGCACCTCCCGGAACACCACTGCAAGTGGAAAGTCCGTGAAGATGTAATCAAGCCATTTATGACATGGTAAGATCAAAGATGACATAAATAAATTTGCCATTACCCCTTTTAAAGAGTGATGCTTTAGAGACTGACGCTTTTACACTGAAAAGAGCTCCATCAGGTCTGTTGAAATGACGCCATGATATGGTACGCCCAACCATGTTATATCTTTTCTTAACATTTGGAATATGGGGCTTGTGTAAAAGGTTACAAACCTATTCCAAATCAGACAAGTGCTACTTTGTAGGTTATCCGAAGTCATTGGGTATTCCCCCACCACTATACCAAGGCAAGCGATTTTGCCACAAAACGGTATGCTTTTAAAGAGAATAGTTCTTACAAAAGGTCAGTGGGAGGACAGTGCAACTCGACGAGATAACCAGTATCTTCGTCATCGGGTCAAAGGAAAGGAACCTTGGAAGTGATTCCGGAGTTTCCTACTGCGACTGATACGGAAGCCTCTACATGAGATGTATGGACTTCGGTCGAACTTGCAGCTGAACCACGTAGGAAAAAGTCGTGCAAACCTCTCAGGTGCGCATACGAGATATTGTTGTTAGACAACAGTATACCTACAATACACAAGGAAGCGTTGATGGTCCCTGACTCCGAAATTGGCTAAATGCCAATACAATCCGAGATAGTTTCCATATAAGTGATTCAAGATTAAAACCTTGATACACCTTTCGGAAGACTTAGAGTCTAACGAATATTTATGAAACTATAAACTGATGTGGATAAAATGTTTTATCCATAAAGCTCGACTTGTTGAAATAACAAGTTCAAGGAGTTGACTACGATGAGGTTGTTTCACCGTAACGATGCTTAAAGTCGGTTCGGGTTGAACTAGCAATTAATACATATTTCAACCATGAGATATGAAACATGGATGACGAAAGGATTTCCATCTGATGGAAATGTAACCAAGGACTTGCATGTGTTACAGTACAAGGTATTTTGTCAGTCCAGAGGATGCTAGTAAGTATGCAAACTTCAGAGTTCCAGAGATGAACAGAAGAGAGCAAAAATGGAGTTGGAATCTTCGTGTTTTGATGAAATGGTCAAAAGGGTTTTGACTTCATCAATGGGTACTGAAGATGCTTGTCATTCAAGAAAGTAAGTGGGAGCATAATAATATTTCTAAAAACGTTGTGTGCTTGACACATTGTTAATTGGAAATAAATTTCTTGACACGAATTAGGACTTCATTTGAAAAAGGGTTTTTTCGATGAAGTGCTTGGGCTAAATAGTCTTAATATTAGACATGTTGATCTATGGAGATAGATTTACCTAATGGGGCTAAGCAAAGATACATATTGACAAGATGCTAAAACTTTTTAGCATTTAAAACGCCAAGGAGTGATTCTTGCCGAAGTCACATGGAAAGAGTTTTTGCAAGACTCGGTGTCCCAAAAACACTGATGAGCAAAATACATGATGGAGATTCCACACACCTTCGTGTTTGGATTAATCATGTATTCCATGGTATGTAAAAACAACCAGATATGTCCAATACTCCAAAGTTGTTGCGAGTATAGATACCAAAGTGATCAAAAGTACTGATCATGGGACAACAGTGAAAGATGTCATTAAGTACTAGAGCAGTACTGATGACATGTTTTCTCGCAAGCAGAGATTATGAAGTGCTCGTTGTAAGTAATTACATCGATACAGTCTTCATCAATGCTCCATGCGATTTTCGATTTAAGTTAAGGGTTTTGTGTAATACACAACATAGTGGCACGGTAGTTGAAAATTGTTCGAAACAAGATACTGTGGCGAATTCTATAACAAAGGCTAAGTGTGTTGACGCTTTAGAAGCGACAAAGAAGTTGTTGAATCATATAGTTCATTCATGAACTTAGTATGGTTCCAAGATGGCTTTGGTCTATGGGACACTATTGCAGATAGTTGCTCCATAGCTCAGTCTGAGGAATCAGGTTTCGACCAATGATTCACACATATGCAAAGCCAAGTCCATACAAAATATGAATTTTGTCAAAGCGTGAAAACGGAAGGATATGCAAAGTTACACACAGAGCTGAAGTCGTCAGATCCGTTGGACATCAGGCTATACCACATGCGAAGCATATTTTACACCAGTGTGCCACAGGTGTAAAGTGCATTAGCATTGACTAGATTATTGACTCTAGTGCAAGTGGGAGTCTGTAGGAGATATGCCCTAGAGGCAATAATAACTGTTATTGATTATCTCCCTGTTCATAATTAGGTTTATGTTCCATGCTATAACTGCTATGGTTCTCGAGTCTGCAATAACCACGAGGCTCGGAGGAAGACTCATATGCACGTGTGGAATAATAAACGGTAAAATGTATTCCTAGTCTGGCCTCTAAGACTGGCTCAAGTATTGCATGATGATCCTGTTTTCCTGATCATGGGCATGGCTATGCCGGCAATTTTGAGGGCACAATGTTAGAAGAACATTTGTGTTGAATCGACCCGAATTGATGTTATGCTATGAGATTCATTCGTCATAAGTTAATGGTTTATAACACAGAGATGGTTAACGTTTGCATGATTCCTTAGACCATGAGAGTATCGAGTTTCTTCCTAATTGCTTCATGAACTTTGGGGTTTGTTAAACGTCATCCGTAAATGGGTGGCTATTACGGCGGCTTACGGGTTGATGGAAAAGTATGTCAAGTAACTTGATAGCTCAAGATTGGGATTTGCTCCTCCGGCGATGGAGAGATATCTCTGGGCCCCCTCGGTGTTATTGGTATCCATCATCGTCTGGCCAGACATTTTGTGATTTATCACGGGGATAACGGAACACGGGAACGAGAAAAGAGAACAATACCGGTAACGAGGTAATTGGTATAGTGGACAAGTTGTTGATCCACGGGGATGCCAACATGTCTCACCTCGGGTATTTGTAACATATCGCGAAGCAACAGGAATAGCACACGGCAACTAGAGGTTCACTCGAATATTCATTCGTGTGGGTATAGGGGTCAATATGGGTGTCCACGGCTCCGATGTTGATCATTGATCGGAAGGGGTTCCGGGTCATGTCTATACTTCACCGAACCTATAGGGTCACACACTTAAGGGTCATCTATCTGCTGAATACTAGACTGGGAGTCTGAGAGAAAATCACCGGAAAAGTTTCGGAGAGCGGAAAAGTTCCGCAGAGAGAACACCGGAACAGTTTCGGTAAAACCGAAAAGTTGTTTCGGAGTGTACATTTAAGTCAAATTGGTTTCGGCACATCCCTGGAAATTATTGGAGGGTACCAGAATTGTTCCGGTAACTTCTGAGATTTTTCAAAGACAAAAACCGGAAATGTTCCGGACAGCCGGAACCGCTTTAGTTGCTTTTCACAAATGAAAATCACTAAACCGAAAAGTTGTTTCGGAGTACACCATTAAGTCAAATTGGTTTCGGCACACGCCTGATAATTCTTGGAGGGTGCCAGAATCATTCTGGAAACTTCTGGGAATTTTCCGGAAGAAAAACCGGAAATGTTCCGGAGCTGCCGGAACCGCTTTGTTTGCTTTTCGCAGATGAAAATCACTAATCCAGAATTGTTTCGGAACGCGTCGAAAATTATTTTAGTGGGTACTGCAAATGTTCTAATCCCACATAAATATTTTCGGTTCGAACGGACGCTGAAAAATGTCGTCGTGAATAGTGAAAGTGCTTTTTGGGTGGCTTCTTGGAGAAGCCACCTTGAGGGCCCTTTGGTATTTTCCCCCTTGGCTTCTTGGAGAAGCGACCCTTGGGCTTGTCCTATAAATAGGGGTGGAGTGGGCTGCCTTAAGACTTACTCTTTCTCACATACAAGTGCCATGCATGATCTGGCTTTCTCTCTCCCTCCCAGCGAAATAGTTTCGTAGAGCCGAAAGGTTGTCTGGGTTCCGGTGGGAACTAGTTCTGGACGGCGAAGCCCTGCCGGATAGATGACACCGTATGTGTGCAACTCTGTAGAGAAATCGTAGTTTCGGTCTTAGTTCGAGAGTGCCTACCGAAGGGCTGTCCGTGTGACCGTCCGAGTTTCGAAGGTCCTCCCGAAGGGTTGTCCGAGTGACCGTCCGAGTTTCGAAGGTCCTCCCGAAGGGCTGTCCGCGACACCGTCCGGGGGACTGTCCGACCGCCTCCTGGAGGGCTGTCCGAGGGGCAGATGATGGTATACATCCTCACGGTTGGGAGGTTGTAAATCTTAGCTGCGGGGATCTGCACCGCCGATCGTTATCGACTCTACTTCCGCTGCGCTACGAGTCGGTAACGAAAAAGATCAAACCTTGTATGAAGTCTCCATAGTGGTCCTGGGCTGGTGCGTAGGTCGGAATTTTTTGTTTTCTGCTGCGTTACCCTACAACAAGTGCAGCAGTTAGGGGTGGCGGAGATGCGCATGTTGAGATAGATGTGTGGACACACACGGAAGGACCGAATCCTGAATGATGATATACGAGATAGAGTTGGGGTAGCACTGATTGAACAGAGGCTTGTCCAACATCGTCTGAGATGGTTTGGGCATATTCAGCGCAGGCCTTCGGAAGCACCAGTGCATAGCGGACGGCTAAAGCGTGCTGACAATGTGAAAAGAGGCCGGGGTAAACCAAACTTAACATGGGAGGAATCCGTAAAGAGAGATCTGAAGGATTGGGGTATCGCCAAAGAACAAGGCATCGACAGGGTGTGTGGAAGCTTGCTATCCATCTGCGAGAACCATGAGTTGATCGCGAGCTCTTATGGGTATCACCTCTACCCTACCTCAACTTGTTTGTGACTAAAGGCTTTGTTATTGTTATTGTTGTTGTTGTTGTTGTTGTTGTTGTTGTTGTTGTTGTTGTATCCTATTTTGAAAAGGATTTTGCAGCCATGTGGTTAAGTGATCTCATAGATCTGAACATGAATCCTGCTCTGACCTAACATGAATAACTGCAAGACAAGAGTGATGTGCTTAGGGAGCAGAAGTGAGAATTGGTTGCTTTCCTTAAGTGCTAACTGCCTTTGCATCATACGGGATATACTTCTGGTTGCTCCTTCTACCTTCTACTCTACGGACTAATGAAACTTTAGCAGCTCTTTTGCTAACTTTCTGACGAAAGGAGGTGTGAGCTGATCACTAACATTGCCTGTAATGTAGTGTCTAACATGGGTAAACTGGTCGATGTTGTATCAAAATGTTCAATATGGATTTAGAGTCGGGAGCTCTAGAATACAATGTCTTACCAATATACCAGTAAACTTTATGATTCACATGTCATCCACCGATCTTTTGATAGTGCATCGCTCCCTCCAGGGCGATCAGGGGGGCAACCCAGCGCCCCGGCCACCGCCTCCTCCCCCCTCTCCTCCACCTCGTCTTCCCCAGAGACGTGCGCCGGCTAAGCCCGGACGCCACCAGTGATGTGGACGGCGGGGATCTAGGCTGCAGCCCCACGGTTTGGAGGGACCGGCGGCGCGCGATCGCCCTTCGATCTTCGTCTTTCCCGGCGGTTCGGCGCTGCTCCAACGGCTTCGTGGGGAGGGAGGATCAGGAGGGGATGTGGCCATGGTTGACTGGTCAGCGGCGCCTCCGGTCAGATCTGATCTGACCGGTGCCGCTGGCGGTGGTGGCCATCTCCTCCGTCAGAGGTGGTCGGCCTGAGGCTGGATGGTCAGATCTCGAGATCCGCCATCTAGTTCCGGCTGCGAGTCGGGAAGAGATAGTTGCCGGTGAAAACCGAGCCGATGGCAGGTGATGGCGGCGTCCTGCGTCGTTACCTTGATGAAGGCATCGTCGTGTAACTACTGTCGACCCACTCGTGCTGCTCCGGGAGTAACCATACGATCTGGTCTTCCAGATCGGACGATGGTGATACTGCAGTGTCATTTTCTCTCTTGGGAGCATCCGTCAGAGGTAGGAGGTGGAGCGGCTTTGTCTTGCACGGAGCTTTCGATGGAGATGTCAAGTCATGCCTGGCCAACCGGTGCTACGCTATGGCATGCCTGGTCGGCAGGTGCTACGCACGACAGATCTTCCGGAATCTTCGCGTCTAGACGGACGAGCGTGGGGCGGTGGCATCGTTGGCCACCGTGCTGGCGTCGACGGATGGACGGACTGGCAAGGATGATGCATATCTCTCTCCTGAAGATGGGTCAGCGGTCCAATGATGATGGCGGCGTCTAAAACGTGTGCATGTGGTATACGGTTTAGGTCTGCAGCACCGGTTGTGGGTTCCGATACGTTATGTGGATGGATCGGCGACGGCACCGGTTTTAGATATGGGGATTGAGAGCACTCCACATTATCGAGTTTTGTAGGTGTGAGTGGTGGCTTCGGGTGGCTTGATGTATGTTCTTGTTAGAACTATGTTGAATAATAAATAAAGATGGCCGTATGCATCGATTGATGCAGAGGCCGGGGGTTTTAACCTCATTTTCCAAAAAAAAAAACATGTCATCCACCCATCTTCTAAACTTTACTATTCATGCAATTCAATAAGGTGACGCCAGAGAATATGCGACACTTGGTCTTGCAATTAGTCATCCTTGGAGGCCTACCTTCTTAATTGTCGCCAAACCGATTTTTTAAATTATTTTTAATTGTCACTACTTTAATCTATTTCACACCATAGAAATTTCAAGTGCTAAACATAAGTTTTGTTATTTGATTAGCTTCAATTCACATGTTAACGTGCATCACTTATTATTCTAATAAGCTAGCTCTTCTACTCCAAGAGGATCACTCACAGAGTGTTGAATCAAAGTACACGGATGGTGGGATCTGGCTGGGTTATTTCTTTCAAACAAAAGATATGGTCCTAATGTTTGTTGGATGGATACCTAATGCAACTACCGTCTTTCCTTCTATTAAGAGCATTGTATCCTGCCTGGCTGCTTTAGCTCAATATATTCGCATGGCATGCTTGTAGCCAACTTGCCATTCCCTACATGTTGGCTCATCCGAATAGTTTCACCCATAGATGGAATGCCCAATAAAGAGAGAAATCTCAATCACGAGAAGTTGATACGTGATATGCTGCTTGGACTAGGAGGCATCAGGGAACAATTAATCACTCGTCTGGTGTCTAAATTCCGCCACCTGATCTTGGGAGCGTTGGGGTACTCAGGGCCTGTGCAGCCTATGTGCAACCGCAGTGGTATCTGGTGATGGCGGGTGTTCATGGTAATGTCTAGGCCAGATCTCCAGTATGCGGTCCAACAGATATGCTTGCACAGGCACGCACCAACCAACGCCCACTGGATCCTCCTCCTGTGCGTGCTCTGCTACCTCTAGGGTGTCATTCGCTATTTTTTCAATAAAGCACATTTCATTGAATTGATTTATCAAGGTGATACAACCGCATCGAAAGAATGCCCGGCCACTGCATAGCATGATGCACACAGCCAACAAGTCCAAAAAACAAAAAAATAAAAATTGTTTTGTAGCAAAAATAAATCAATCCAGCCTAGGGTGAGGTAGATCCTATCCGGAGATTACACCGCCATCCATGGAGGAAGAAAACCTCCCTGGCCATACGCTCCAGCCGGGTAGACGCCATCATAAAAAGGTCTCTGTCCTCCGGCCTCTGCAGGATAGACCAAGTACGGAGTCATCGTGTACATGCATGAATAACTTGCACAGGAGAAGAAACACATTTATTATTAAAAACCACATCATTCCTGGTAAGCCACAATGTCCAACATAAGGCAGCCGCCCCCACAAGAATATGTGTAGAAAATTGTTTATCAATACCCCGCAACCAATTACCGAACATGTTACGTGCACTACGTGGGGGGTATAGATTGGAAGCTACTTGAACAATGGCCCATACTGCCCGAGCGAACTTACACTCAAAAAATAAGTGTTTAATAGACTCGTCATGTTGTCAAAAGACACATGTTTTACTACCTTGCCAGTTACGTCGTGCCAGGTTATCTCTTGTTAAGATGACCCCTCTGCTTAAAAACCAGAGGAATATCTTCACTCTTAGAGGTATTTTTAGCTTCCACATTTTTTTGTTATCAACGGGAACATCACTATGAACCATTGCATCGTACAAGGACTTCACTGAGAAACTGCCATTCTGACGCAGCTTCCATCGAAACTTGTCCGGCTCGCTTGTCAGTTGAATATCCTCCAGACGAGAGAGTAATTCATTCCATGCTGCCAAGCGAGGGCCAAAGAGGTCCCTACGAAAAGAAATATCGGGGTTTTCTTGTCCCAACACTTGTTTGATCGTGACAAATTTGTGTCTCACAATCCTGTACAAGTTAGGGTACTGCACCATAAGTGGGGCGGTGCCTAGCCAGGTATCTTCCCAGAATCGGACCTGAGAACCATCTCTAACTGAGAAAGTACCAAATCTATCTATTATCTATTACTAGCAAAAGTGCCCGTGCGTTGCAACGGGATAATAAAATTGTGGTGTTCAAATCAATTTTTAAATATTCGCACTCTATGTATATACACGTATCTGAATATTTGTGCACCAACCGCACAAATGCGAACGTAAGACACGTGCATTTTAACATGCTCACAATGTATTGATGTTGGACTTGATTCTTGATGTGTGTATTTTTTAGTATATCTTTGATGCGTGTATGAGAAGGAAAAGAAAAGGTAAGTCTCTCGATAGATGAAAAACTGTAGGGCCCTACGACGGACGAATATTTCAGAGGAACGCTCGTTTTTTTCACTTTTACAGATGGCGGGGTGTGTAATTTTTTTGACAAATGGCGGGGTGTGTAATTTACTTCAACTTCAGGGGCAGTTCGACCACAGACGAAACATCTAAAGAAACAATTCGCAAAGAGTTTTTTTTCACTTACGGGTGGCGGGGTCGGTAATTTACTTCAACTTTAAGGGCAGTTTCAGTGACATGCAAAAAAATCAAAGAAACAATTAACGAAGAGTTTTTTTCACTTATGGATGGCGTGGTGGGTAATTTAGTTTGATTTTATGGGCTGATAGGTGGACGTACGAAATAAACAGGACGACGAAAAAAAATGGAGAAACGGTCCTCCCTTTAATATTAGGTATAGATATAGAAAAGGAAAATACGAAGAAAAGTAAGAAAATAGGCTAGAAAATCCCACGTTAATTAGAAAATACCAACCCTTGATTTGGTGGACCCATCACTTAAAATACATAATTAACAGTTCAGATTGAACTCTTGGATTGTGCCTGCGCGGGTCGTCATTGCATTCACATAAAAGTTTCTACGTACTTTCCTCCTTGGACGTGTCCACCGACCTATAAGTTACATAACGAGTCACCTGCATGGCTATGTTCAAAGAAAAAAAATAATGTACTTTTGTCCTAGCCGGCTGCTGCTAGCTATGCAGGAGGATGTCCCTATTCCTTCGCTTCGGACGCCAGCCTCCTGTGCTTGCCGGCCCTCGGCCCTGCTCCGTCGTTGGTTCAAGAGCTATCAGTCCAGAGGCAAGGGAGACACATCTAGAGCGTCTAGGTGCAAGTCCGGTCAGTGTCCACGCTAGGCCTCTGCCCCAGCGCATGCAGTGTCCGCAACAAGGACGTATGCCACCGTGAGTCACCTTCGGCTCTACTACATCTTATTCTAATCCAGACGTGCAATCAGGAGGATCCATCAGCGATGCCATAAAGCTGATGTGCACCATTAAGGTATATGATATACTATATACAACTTGCTTGTCCTCTCAATCCTGTCTTCTCCTTTGCTTATATCTGTCGCATGGATCAGGTTGTGCTACCGTTATTTCTTTCTACTCAGCCTAAAGATCACAGATAAAAGTCCAACCATATTACAGTGGCTATGCATGGTGACCTACTTGATGAAGGTTGTTCGGCTGCTATTAGTATATAATGATCCCCATATCTCTATCTTCTGTCGTAATGATCTATCTTTTACTTTATTCTATATGCCTTCACAGACAAATGCTCAACCTATTACAGTTGACTTTGGTATTTGCATTGTGTGCGGAACTTAACATGGATCACCTCCCCCCGGCGACCGTGCGGCAGAGGCGCATATCGATGGATTGCATCAATCCCGTGAAGTACGTACAAATAAAGACCAGAAGGGAAGGGTGGAACATTGTCATATGTATGCCCATTGTAAGCATGGATCGATGTGCCAATTTGCTACTGAGTTCATTTGGGATTTCATTGTCATATGTATGCCTGCTCGGAGTTGCGTCGATACAGGCTCTAAATATAAAATACAAAATTAATGTCATTGCGGGTGTACTTCAAGTGCACCGATTTTGTACCAGATGATATGCGTATCCATTAGTTTTTGGACATTACTGCCAATTGATAACGAAGGTGATAAGTATAGATTATGACTATTAAGCAATGAAAACCGAGTGTATGTATACCATTGCACTAAGACGCCTATCTATACTCTGTCGTTGATGGGGCAATGCATATGAATATAAAAAAATATTAAGTTGTTAGTGGTAGAAAAGTATTCCAGTAATAATAGTCAAAATTGTTGAGAGGTCTGTTGAAACATTGTTAAAAGGATTTCCAATAGTGTAAAAGCTGCCATGTTAGGCTACATTGTTTCAGATGTTGTAGAGGTACAAAAAAATCCCGAGAACATGTATGATGTATTTGGGGTCACCTCAAAAATTTTTTAGTTTTGACGAATTTCGTTTTTCTCTGATGTTATTTTGCCATGTTGTACCAGATTACATCTAGGACATGGAAATAAAGCATTAGAGTTTTGCTCTTGCATGGAGTGTACTTTGCTTGCTGTATGGGCCCAAACAAAGTGAAATGGGATGATTGAACTTAAAAAAATGTTTCAAACGTAGGGTTTATAGCTTTCACACTCAGTTGTTTGCTGCATTGAAGTGCTGCAGAAACTTAATGGATATGCTTAGATTTAAGTTTCGAGTTCCAGTTTCTGCTTAAGAGAATGACATACGATTTCGATGACAATTTATTTATTTGTTTTCAGGTTTTCTTTTTTTGAATATGTTTCAGTTTTACATACAAGCATGGTTTAATTAATGGATATGTTTCAGTTTTACATACAAGCAAGCATGGAGTAACAAATCCCAGTCTTGATCCATGCCCACTCAACAGACACCCTCGGAGATACCTGTAGAGCATCTTTCACTAGTAGAAACAGGGCTTTGGTCTGGGCCAGGATAAGGGCATTAATCCCGGTTCACTTACGAACCGGGACCAAAGGGTGCATCAGTCCCGGTTCATGAGACCAGGGCGCCGGCCGGGCCTCGGGGGCCATTGGTCCCGGTTCGTCTGGCACTTTTGGTCCCGGTTCTAGACACGAACCGAGACCAATGGGCCTCGCTCCTGGCCCAGCACCTTTAGTCCCGTTTGGTGGCTAGAACCGGGACCAAAAGTAGGGTCTTCTGTCCCGGTTCTAGCCACCAACCGGGACTAAAGATAAGCCTATATATACCCCCGCCCCTGCCCGCTCACTCTGTTTTTTGGCCGGCCGGCGTGTGCAGGTGTGTGTTGCTCTAGCTCTCACCTCCTATGCACATGAGGTGTTCGATGAAATGCCCGAGCCACACTTAAGCTTTCTCCTCTCCAAGCTTGACCTCCAAGCTTCATTTTCCTCAAGATTTGTCTAGGTTTGGCGGTCCGTCCTGTCCCGTCCCCGTCCTCACTGCCGTCGATCGCCCGCGCCAATCTCGTTGCCGGCACCACCGTGGTGAGCCTCTTGTTCTTATCTTCTTTCTAAAAGAAAAAAATTCTTACTTGTATGATTTAGATAGATAATTGTACAATGTTCTTACTTTTATTATTGTTTGTTATTATATAGTGCCATGGTTTTGCTATCCGCCCCCGTCGGCCCTCGTCCTGTCTATGATTCGGATGTGGTATATTATCTTTTATAACTATTTGTTTCATTTAGTGTTTATGACAATTATGCCGACCAACGTGACATAGATGTTTTTATCTAGGAGGTATGTGAACCGGAAATTCGAACCGACCCTCTTGTCGAGAGGTTAAATTTAGTTGAAAAAGAAAACAATTACTTGAAGAAAAAGTTGAAAAGAATTGAGGAGGAGAAGATGGAATTGGAGTTGCATGTTGCCGATATCGTCGAAGATCACAAGATCAAGATGGATGCAATGCGCTTGAAGATTAGAAAGATTAGAAAATATGCCATTCATACTGAGGCTGGGTATCATTATGCCGTTGGATCAATTTGTACCTTAGTTGCGGTTATGATCGCATTTGTTGTTGCATTTAAATGTTTTACATAGTTTCAATGTATGTTTTAATTAGATGCTCTAGAGAGCTATATGTTGTTCAATGAGAACTATGTATGAACTTTATGTACTTATTTTGGTCACTACTGTACTTTGGTTTTAATGTGATGATGAACTTCTATTAATTTGGTCACTTCTCTATTCATGATGTTCTGTAATGGTTTTTGATACACTTAATTATATAATGCACATAGATGAACCGGCAATGGATGTACGGTGACCGACGCACCTCCGAGTACATTAAGGGCCTGCATAATTTTCTCGAAGTGGCTGAGGCAACCAAGCAGAATGGTTTTATGTATTGTCCATCTACTATCTGTGGGAATACGAAGGATTACTCTAACTCGAAAACCCTTCACGTCCACCTGCTTGAGATGGGTTTCATGCCACACTATAATGTTTGGACCAAGCACGGAGAAAGAGGGGTTATGATGGAAGACAACGAAGAAGAGGAGGATGATGACAACTATCCGGCCCCTGAATACGGTGATGCTGCAATGGGGGAAGCTGAAGATCAAGAGGAACAAGACGATGTGCCCGATGATTGCTACTTCTTGAGCTTGTGTTGGTTTTCCCTTGAAGAGGAAAGGGTGATGCAGCAAAGTAGATAAGTATTTCCCTCGGTTGTTGAGAACCAAGGTATCAATCCAATAGGACGTACAAGCAAGGCCCCAATCTATGCACCTGCACAAACAATCAAACACTTGCACCCAACGCTATAAAGGGGTTTTCAATCCCTTCACGGTTACTTGCAAGGATGAGATCTGATAGAGATAGATATAAAAGATTACTAAAACGATAACTAAAATAAAAGTAAATAAATTGCAACAAAGTATTTTTGGCATTTTTGGTTTATAGATCTGAAAATATAATATGGAAAATAGACTCGGGGGCCATAGGTTTCACTCGAGGCTTCTCTCTTGAAGGAAAATAATACGGTGGGAGAACAAATTACTGTCGAGCAATTGATAGAAAAGCGCATAGTTATGACGATGTCCAAGGCAATGATTATGCATATAGGCATCACGTCCGTATCAAGTAGACCGAAACGATTCTGCATCTACTACTATTACTCCACACATCGACCGACTCCTGCCTGCATCTAGATTATTAAGTTCATGAAGAACAGAGTAACGCATTAAGTAAGATGACATGATGTAGAGGGATAAACTCAAGCAATATGATGAAAACCCCATATTTTTATCCTTGATGACAACAATAGAAATACGTAACTCGCTACCCCTACTTTGTCACTGGGTGAGGACACCGCAAGATTGAACCCAAAACTAAGCACTTCTCCCATTGCAAGAATTACCAATCTAGTTGGCAAAACCAAACCAATAACTCGAAGAGACTTGCAAAGATATGAATTCAGAGAAGATTCAAATAATATTCATAGATAATCTGATCATAAATCCACAATTCATCGGATCTCGACAAACACACCGCAAAAGAGTATTACATCGGATAGATCTCCATGAAGATGATGGAGAACATGGTATCGAAGACCATAGATAGAGAAGAAGCCATCTAGCTACTAGCTATGGACCCAAAGGTCTGAGGTGAACTACTCACGCATCATCGGAACGACAATGATGTTGGTGTAGATGCCCTCCGTGATCGAATCCCCCTCCGGCAGATTACCGGAAAAGGCCCCAAGATGGGATCTCACGGGAACAGAGGCTTTGGGCGGCAGAACTGTATTATCGTGGCTCTCTTTGGTATTGGGGGAATATTCCTGAATTTATAGGCGAAGTATTAGGGTTGGAGGAGCTACGGGGGGCCCACAAGCCAGGGGGGCGCCCACCCCCCTGGGGCGCGCCCTGGTGGCCTGTGGCCCACCCGTAGGTCTTTTGGCCTATTCTCGAAGCCTCCTGGGTTCCTTCTGGTCCAAGAAAAATCAGTGTAGAATTTTATTCCGTTTGGACTCCGTTGGATATTCCTTTTCTCCAATACTCAAAAACAAGGAAAAAATAGAAACTGGCACTAGGCACTCGGTTAACAGGTTAGTCCCAAAAATAATATAAAATAGCATATTAATGCATATAAAACATCCAAAATAGATAATATAATAGCATGGAACAATCAAAAATTATAGATACGTTGGCGACGTATCAGCATCCCCAAGCTTAATTCCTGCTCGTCCTCGAGTAGGTAAATGATAAAAACAGAATTTTTGATGTAGAATGCTACCTAACATATTTATCCATGTAATATTCTTTATTGTGGCATGAATGTTCAGATCCATAGGATTCAAAAAAAAGTTTAATGTTGACATAAAAACAATAATACTTCAAGCATACTAACAAAGCAATCGTGTCTTTTCAAAATAACATGGCCAAAGAAAGTTATCCCTACAAAATCATATGGTCTGGCTATGCTCCATCTTCCCCACACAAAGTATTTAAATCATGCACAACCCTGATGACAAGTCAAGCAATTGTTTCACACTTTTTATGTTCTCAAACCTTTTTAACTTTCACGCAATACATGAGCGTGAGCCATGGATATAGCACTATAGGTGGAATAGAATATGGTGGAGGTTGTGAGGAAAAGGAGAAGTTAGTCTCACATCAACTAGGCGTATCAACGGGCTATGGAGATGCCCATCAATAGATATCAATGTGAATGAGTAGGGATTGCCATGCAACGGATGCACTAGAGCTATAAGTGTATGAAAGCTCAAAAAGAAACTAAGTGGGTGTGCATCCAACTGCTTGCTCACGAAGACCTAGGGCAATTTGAGGAAGCCCATCATTGGAATTTACAAGCCAAGTTATATAATGAAACATTCCCACTAGTATATGAAAGTGACAAAATAGGAGACTCTCTATCATGAAGATCATGGTGCTACTTTGAAGCACAAGTGTGGAAAAAAAGATAGTAGCATTGTCCCTTCTCTCTTTTGTCTCACATTTTTTTTTGGTGGGCATCTTTGGCCTCTTTTTTTTATTTGGGCTTCATTGGCCTCTTTTATTATTTGTAAAGTCCGGAGACTCATCCCAACTTGTGAGGGAATCATAGCTTCCATCATCCTTTCCTCTCATGGGACAATGCTCTAATAATGATGATCATCACACTTTTATTTACTTACAACTCAAGAATTACAACTCGATACTTAGAACAAAATATGACTCTATATGAATGCCTCCGGCGGTGTACCGGGATGTGCAACGATCTAGCATAGAAAATGACATCAAAAAATGGACAAGCGATGAAAACATCAAGCTAGCTATCTTACGATCATGCAAAGCAATATGACAATGATGGTGCATGTCATGATAAACGGAACGGTGGAAGTTGCATGGCAATATATCTCGGAATGGCTATGGAAATGCCGTAATAGGTAGGTATGGTGGCTGTTTTGAGGAAGGGAATATGGTGGGTTTAATGCACCAGCGAAAGTTGCGCGGTACTAGAGAGGCTAGCAATGGTGGAAGGGTGAGAGTGCGTATAATCCATGGACTCACATTAGTCATAAAGAACTCGCATACTTATTGCAAAATTCTATTAGTTATCGAAGCAAATTATTAGACGCATGCTCCTAGGGGAGAGGTTGGTAGGAGTTAACCATCGCGCGCTCCCGACCCTCACACAAGGGATGACAATCAATAAACAAATCATGCTCCGACTTTGTTACATAACGGTTCACCATACGTGCATGCTACGGGAATCACAAACTTTTAACACAAGTATTTCTACCAATCCACAATTACTCACTAGCATGACTCTAATATCACCATCTTTATATCTCAAAACTATATGCAAGGAATCAAACTTCTCATAGTATTCAATGCACTTTATATGAAAGTTTTTATTATATCCCTCTTGGATGCCCATTATATTAGGACTAAATTCATAACCTAAACCAATTACCATGCTGTTTAAAGACTCTCAAAATAATATAAGTGAGGTACAAGAGCTCAATTATTTCTATAAAATAAAACTCCACCGTGCTCTAAAAAGATACAAGTGAAGCACTAGAGCAAAATTGCCTAGCTCAAAAGATATAAGTGAAGCACATAGAGTATTCTAATAAATTCACGATTTATGCGTGTCCCTCCCAAAAGATGTGTGCAGCAAGGATGATTGTGGAAAACTAAAAAGCAAAGACTCATATCATACAAGACGCTCCAAGCAAAACACATATCATGTGGTGAATAAAAATATAGCCTCAAGTAAATTTACAGATGGATTGAAGACGAAAGAGGGGATGCCTTCCGGGGCATCCCCAAGCTTAGTCTCTTTGGTATCCTTGAATATTCCTTGGGGTGCCTTGGGCATCCCCAAGCTTAGGCTCTTGCCACTCCTTATTCCATAGTCCATCAAATCTTTACCCAAAACTTGAAAACTTCACAACACAAAACTCAACAGAAAACTCGTGAGATCCGTTAGTATAAGAAAAATAAATCACGACTTTAGGTACTGTTGTGAACTCATTCTTTATTTATATTGGTGTAATATCTACTGTATTCCAACTTCTCCATGGTTCATACCCCCCGATACAACCCATAGATACATCAAAATAAGCAAACAACACAAAGAAAACATAATATGTCAAAAACAGAACAGTCTGTAGAAATCTGTAAACTTCGAATACTTATATAACTCAACAAATTTTGAAAAATTAGGAAAATCTGGGAAATTTGTATATCAATCTTGTGTAAAAATTTCAGACTCATTCGACGCTCTGGGGAATTTATAGAATGCCTGGACTGAGCGCAAAAGTTTCTGTTTTTCAGCAAGATCAAATCAACAATCACCGTAGACTGTCCCAAAGGTCTTACCTGGCTCAAACACTAATTAAAACACTAAAACACAATTACTACAGAGGTAATAATGTGTAAATTACTCAATAACAGAAACAAAAACAAAAAATAAAAAATAAAATTGGGTTGCCTCCCAACAAGCGCTATTCTTTAACGCCCCTAGCTAGGCATAACGCAATAGATCTAGGTATTGTCATCTTTTGTATGCAATCCATTCTCAAACATATCTTCCAAAACCCTTTTTAGCAAATCCTTTATTTATTTTCTTTCCTTTCTAATAGGAGAACTTAGTTCATGAAAAGGAGTTTGATTAGTAACTTTGACATTCATAAACTCATAATCTGGATCATCACCATAAATGTCATCATATAAAACGCGTATCTCATTTTTAACGGATTCCCTGATTTTTTCTTCTAACCAATCATCATTGAATCCTACATAAATGCCCCTAGTGATCCAATCAAATTCATCATAGGTTTCAAGGTAAATGGTTTGGGTAATTTTGGAATAGGGAACTCTTCTTCTAAGATTGTCACGGTAGGATTGATAATCCCTAGACTCAAAGCTACGCAAGGTTTCTTTATCATGTAGGATTTCTTCAATCGGAGGGTGTTCAATATCCTTTTTATAGAAAGCAAAACTTTCCCTGGCTTCTTGTATGATAAAATCAAATTCACGCATAAGGATGATAGCGGCAATCTTTTTAGCCTTAGGATGATTAATTTTGGGAAGTTCATAAAACACCTTTTGTAAAGCGGGATGAACGTGCACAAATTTTCTTTCCAATTTTTCAACGAGCATGACAATAGCATCCGCATAACAATTGGTGCTAAGAAGAATAGATCTCTTATCCATCGGCATTACCCCCGTACAATCAAAGAACTCTTGAATAACACTCTTCCCAATAATATCACCGTCTCCCACTTGAAAAGTTTTAGCTGTAGAATTAGGAGGAGGTTCAGTTTCATGATCTAGAGAGCAAGATCCAAATTTTTCCTCAAGATTTGTACTAGCAATACCCTCAAAATTTTCAATGATAACCTTCCTAGATTCAGACATGGTGGCAACGAATCGATCCAGCACCCAAGCAAACGAAAATCAAACGAAAAGACAAACGGAGGAAGGGCAAATAAAAAGGCAAATCTTTTTGGTTAATTCTGAAAATCGTTTTAGAAGTGGGGGAGAGGAAAACGAGAGGCAAATGGCAAAGAATGTAAATGCAAGAGATGAGTTTGTGATGGGTACTTGGTAGGCTTGATGTAGATCCCTCCGACAACCACGCCAAAAATTGGCAAGTTGACGGGAGAGTTCTTGTCTTGACTTGCTATGTATCCTCCCCGGCAACGGCGCCAGAAATCCTTCTTGCTACTTCTTGAGCTTGCGTTGGTTTTCCCTTGAAGAGGAAAGGGTGATGCAGCAAAGTAGATAAGTATTTCCCTCAGTTGTTGAGAACCAAGGTATCAATCCAGTAGGAGGTACAAGCAAGGCCCCAATCTATGCACCTGCACAAACAATCAAACACTTGCACCCAACGCTATAAAGGGGTTGTCAATCCCTTCACGGTTACTTGCAAGGATGAGATCTGATAGAGATAGATATAAACGATTACTAAAACGATAACTAAAATAAAAGTAAATAAATTGCAGCAAAGTATTTTTGGTATTTTTGGTTTATAGATCTGAAAATACAATATGGAAAATAGACCCGGGGGCCATAGGTTTCACTAGAGGCTTCTCTCTTGAATGAAAATAATACGGTGGGTGAACAAATTACTGTCGAGCAATTGATAGAAAAGCGCATAGTTATGATGATATTCAAGGCCATGATTATTCATATAGGCATCACGTCCGTATCAAGTAGACCGAAATGATTCTGCATCTACTACTATTACTCCACACATCGACCGACTATTGCATGCATCTAGAGTATTAAGTTCATGAAGAACAGAGTAACGCATTAAGTAAGATGACATGATGTAGAGGGATAAACTCAAGCAATATGATGAAAACCGCATCTTTTTATCCTTGATGGCAACAATACAAATACGTGCCTCGCTACCCCTACTTTGTCACTGGGTGAGGACACCGCAAGATTGAACCCAAAACTAAGCACTTCTCGCATTGCAAGAATTACCAATCTAGTTGGCCAAACCAAACCAATAACTCTAAGAGACTTGCAAAGATATGAAATCATGCATATAAGAATTCAGAGAAGATTCAAATAATATTCATAGATAATCTGATCATAAATCAACAATTCATAGGATCTCAACAAACACACCGCAAAAGAGTATTACATCGGATAGATCTCCATGAAGATCATGGAGAACATGGTATTGAAGATCATAGAGAGAGAAGAAGCCATCTAGCTACTAGCTATGGACCCGAAGGTCTAAGGTGAACTACTCACGCATCATCGGAAGGGCAATTGTGTTGGTGTAGATGCCCTCCGTGATCGAATCCCCCTCCGGCAGATGACCGGAAAAGGCCCCAAGATGGGATCTCACGGGAACAGAGGCTTGCGGCGGCGGAAAAGTATTATCGTGGCTCTCTTTGGTATTGGGGGAATTTTCCTGAATTTATAGTCGAAGAATTAGGGTTGGAGGAGCTACGAGGGGCCCACAAGCCAGGGGGGCGCCCCCCCCCAAGGGACGTGCCCTGGTGGATTGTGGCCCACCCGTAGGTCTTCTGGCCCCTTCTCGAAGCCTCCTGGGTTCCTTCTGGTCCAAGAAAAATCAGTGTAGAATTTTATTCCGTTTGGACTCCGTTCGATATTCCTTTTCTGCAATACTCAAAATCAAGGAAAAAACAGAAACTGGCACTGGGCACTAGGTTAATAGGTTAGTCCCAAAAATAATATAAAATAGCATATTAATGCATATAAAACATCCAAAACAGATAATATAATAGCATGGAACAATCAAAAATTATAGATACGTTGGAGACGTATCAATGATGATCTTCGCCGGGTCATTGTTGATGCAAAGAGACAATGCCAAAGTGAAAGGGAGAAGTTGAAGTTCGATCGCATGTTAGAGGATCACAAAAAAGGGTTGTACCCAAATTGTGAAAATGACAACACAAAGCTCGGTACCACACTGGAATTGCTGCAATGGAAGGCTGAGAACGGTGTATCTGACCAGGCATTTGAAAAGGTGCTGAAAATAATGAAGAATAAGTTTTGAAAGGACAACGAATGGCCCGACAGTACATACGAAGCAAAGAAGGTTGTCTACCCTCTAGTATTGGAGGTGCAGAAGATACATGCATGCCCTAATGACTGCATCCTCTACCGCAGTGCGTACGAGGATTTGAACGCATGCCCGGTATGCTGTGCATTGCGGTATAAGACCAGACGAGATGACCCTGGTGATGTTGAGGGCTAGCGCACCGGGAAGAGGGTTCCCGCCAAGGTGATGTGGTATGCTCCTATAATACCACGGTTGAAACGTTTGTTCAGAAACAAAGAGCATGCCAAGTTGATGCGATGGCACAAGGAAGACTGTAAGAAAGACGGGAAGTTGAGAGCACCCGGTGATGGGTCGCAGTGGAGAAAGATCGAGAGAAAGTGGGGGGACTTTACAGGTGACCCAAGGAACGTATGGTTTGGTTTAAGTGCAGATGGCGTTAATCATTTTGGGGAGAAAAGCAGCAAGCATAGCACATGGCTTGTGGCTCTATGTATGTATAACCTTCCACCTTGGTTGTGCATGAAGCGGAAGTTCATTATGATGCCAGTGCTCATCCAAGGCCCTAAGCAACCCGGCCATGACATTGATGTGTACCTAAGGCCATTAGTTGATGAACTTTTACAACTGTGGAATGAAAAAGGTGTACGTGTGTGGGATGAGCATGCACAAGAGGAATTTGACCTACGAGCGTTGCTGTTTGTAACCATCAATGATTCGCCTTCTCTCAGTAACCTTTCAGGACAGACAAAAAAGGGATACCACGCATGCACGCACTGTTTAGATGACACCGAAAGTATATATTTGGACAAATGCAGGAAGAATGTGTACCTGGGGCATCGTCGATTTCTTCTGACCAACCATCAATGTCGAAAGAAAGGAAAGCATTTCAAAGGTGAGGCAGATCACCGGAAGAAGCCCGCCCTCCATACTGGTGATGACATACTTGATATGGTCAATGATTTACAAGTAATCTTTGGAAAGGGTCCTGGCGGACTATCTGTTCCGAATGACGCTGAGAGACGCGCACCCGTGTGGAAGAAGAAATCTATATTTTGGGACCTATCCTATTGGAAAGACCTAGAGGTCCGCTCTGCAATCGACGTGATGCACGTGACGAACAATCTTTGCGTGAACCTGCTAGGGTTCTTGGGAGTGTATAGGAAGACAAAAGATACACCGGAGGCACGGGAGGACCAGCAACGTGTGCAAGAAAAAGACCGCATGGATCCAAAGCAGTATGAAGGTCTTGCCAGCTATGCTCTTACGAAAGAAGAGAAGGAAATCTTCTTTGAATGCCTGCTCAGTATGAAGGTCCCGTCTGACTTCTCGTCGAATATAAAGGGAATAATAAATATGGCAAAGAAAAAGTTCTAGAACCTAAAGTCTCATGACTGCCATGTGATTATGACGCAACTGCTTCCGGTTGCATTGAGGGGGCTTCTACCGGAAAACGTTCGATTAGCCATTGTGAAGCTATGTGCATTCCTGAATGCAATCACTCAGAAGGTAATCGATCCAGAAATCCTACCAAGGTTAAAGAGTGATTTGGTGCAATATCTTGTCAGTTTCGAGCTGGTGTTCCCACCATCCTTCTTCAATATCATGACGCACGTCCTAGTTCATATCTTCGACGAGATTGGCATTCTGGGCCCTGTATTTCTACACAACATGTTCCCCTTTGAGAGGTTCATGGGAGTCTTAAACAAATATGTTAGTAACCGTGCTAGGCCAGAAGGAAGCATCTCCATGGGCGATCAAACAGAGGAAAGCATTGGGTTTTGTGTTGACTTTATTCCTGACCTTAAGCCGATTGGTCTCCCTCAATCGCAGTATGAGGGGAGACTGACTGGAAACGACACGTTAGGAGCGAATTCAATATTATGTAGGGACGGGCATTCTTGGTCTCAAGCACACTACACTGTTCTACAGAATTCTACCTTGGTGACCCCGTATGTCAACGAACACAAGAATATTCTGCGCTCCAAACACCCGGAGCAGTGAGACGACTGGATTACATGTAAACACATCAGGACTTTCGGCAGTTGGTTGCAAACACATCTCATGGGTAACACCACTGTTGCAGATGAGCTGTACTCGTTGGCCAGGGGACCATCTTCGACTATATTGACTTACAAAGGGTACGAGATAAATTGGAATACATTTTACACGATCGCCCAAGATCAAAAGAGCACCAACCAAAACAGTGTTGTCCGCTTTGATGCAGCAACCAACAGGGGAAATGACACATATTATGGTTACATAGTGGACATATGGGAACTTGACTATGGACATGATTTTAAGGTCCCTTTGTTTCGGTGCAAATGGGTCAATCTATTAGGAGGCAGGGTACATGTAGACCTGCGGTACGGAATGACAACAGTGGATCTGAACAATCATGGGTACACAGACGAACCATTCGTCCTAGCCAATGATGTGGCGCAGGTTTTCTATGTGAAGGACATGTCTACCAAACCGAGAAAAAGAAAAGATAAGGAAGCGAATACATCATACGATGAGCCAAAGTGCCACATAGTTCTTTCAGGGAAAAGAGACATCGTGGGAGTGGAGGGCAAGACAGACATGTCTGAAGATTATGAAAAGTTTCATGGAATTCCTCCCTTCAAAGTGAAGGATGACCCAAGCACATGCACCTTGTTAAACGATAAAGATTATCCATGGTTACGGCGCAATAAGCAAGGGACACATGCGAAGAAAAAGTGAAGACTTTCTCTCCACAACTATTCTGATGATGGCTTTGATCTAGAATATCACTGCAGTTACATGTCAAGAAATGAAATGCCTTTTGTACCTGATGAGTTTTCATCTGAAACCCTGATACTTCGAAAGAGATTGTT
Source organism: Elymus sibiricus (assembly GCA_039707655.1). NCBI lineage: Eukaryota > Viridiplantae > Streptophyta > Magnoliopsida > Poales > Poaceae > Elymus > Elymus sibiricus. The sequence goes on from CM077667.1 coordinate 477,890,372, forward strand.
CATTTTGTACACGAAGTGCATCCAGTTTTTGCCGTAACCCTCTCAACTTTTTAGCACATGCTATGTGGGTGAAATGATGATACCATGCCAACTTTCAACCATTTCAGAGTTCATTTGCAGTGTTTTTCAATTCAGGGTCATCTTAGCTCAAAAAACATCATGAAATGCATGAAAAATAGCAAATGAAGTCAGAAAAGGTTTGAAAAGTGATGATGTGGTTTTGAATGGTGCATATTGAATTCATAAAAAGTCTTGAGTTCAAATATGTTTAAAAAATTGAAATCCTTTTGTAACGGACGAGTTTTCGTCTGAAACCCTGATACTTCGAAAGAGATTGTTCATTTTGTACACGAAGTGCATCCAGTTTTTGTCGTAACCCTCTCAACTTTTTAGCACCTGCTATGTGGGTGAAATGATGATACCATGCCAACTTTCAACCATTTCAGAGTTCATTTGCAGTGCTTTTCAATTCAGGGTCATCTTAGCTCAAAATAAATCATGAAATGCATGAAAAATAGCAAATGAAGTCAGAAAAGGTTTGAAAAGTGATGATGTGGCTTTGAATGGTGCATATTGAATGCAGAAAAAGTCTTGAGTTCAAATATGTTTAAAAAAATTGAAATCCTTTTGTAACAGATGAGTTTTCGTCCAAAACCCTGACACTTCGAAACAGATTGTTCATTTTGTGCACGAAGTGCATCCATTTTTTGCCATAACCCTCTCAACTTTTTAGCACATGCTATGTGGGTGAAATGATGATACCATGCCAACTTGCAACCATTTCAGAGTTCATTTGCAGTGCTTTTCAATTCAGGGTCATTTTAGCTCAAAAAAAATCATGAAATGCATGAAAATAGTAAATGAAGTCAGAAAAGGGTTAAAAAGTGATGATGTGGCTTTGAATGGTGCATATTCAATGCAGAAAAAGTCTTGAGTTAAAATATGTTTAAAAAATTGAAATCCCTTTGTAATAGACGTGTTTTCGTCCGATCAAAGTTATTTAACTTAATATTATATAAAATTTATGCAACTAAAATTATCAAAGTTATTTTTGTTAAAAACTTTAATAGCAAAAAGAATATTCATAAACTATTTTTTGTTATGAACTTTTAATATGCAAAAAAATAACATAAAAAAATAGCAAAAGTGAACATAGATGCGCTTATAGGGAAAATTCGACCTGAAATCAAAGTGCATCACTTTGATTTCAGGTCGAATTTCCCGTATAAGGGCATCTATTTTCACTTTGAGAGGAACTCATCAAGGAAGAGAGGGGCGGGCTTATAAACTGGTGCGAGCGCCTCTCGCTTGGCGAGGTGGGACTAAACTCCCACCACAGCCAGGACCAACCCTTTAGTCCGGGTTGGTGGCTCCAACCGGGACCAATGCCACCCTTTCGTCCCGGTTGGTGCCACCAACCGGAACCAATGCCACCCTTTAGTCCTGGTTGGAGCCACCAACCGGGACCAAAGGTCTCTGCTTCCCGCCCTTTGGGCTGCTGAAATTGACCTTTAGTCCCGGTTGGTGGCACCAACCGGGACGAAAGGGGGGCATTGGTCCCGGTTGGTGGCACCAACCGGGACTAAAGGGTTGGGTATATAAGGCAGGACTTATCGAATTCTCCCCCAACCTCTCCCATTCGCCCCAACGCCGACGCCCTGCCCCGACGCCGCCAGGCTGCCGGAGCTCACCGCCGCCCCCGAGCCCGTCCTCGTCGTCGCCGCCGTCCCCGAGCCCGTCCTCGTCGTCGCCGCCGCCCCTGAGCCCGTCCTCTTCGTCGCCGCCGCCCCCGAGCCCGTCCTAACCGCCGCCCCCGAGCCCCGTCGTCGCCGCCCGTGCCTCCTCCCCGAGCCCGTCGTCGCCGGTGAGCTCCTGCCCCCTGCTCCTCCCCCCTCCTCCGCGGCCACCGCGGCCGCGTGATGCGCCGGAGCCGTTGGCCTGCCCGGGCCCTCGCCCGCGTTTTAGTGTTTTTAGTTTGTTTTAGTATTTTTATTAGTTGTTTTAGTTTGTTTTATTAGTTGTTTTAGTTTGTTTTATTAATTTGTTGTTTTAGTTGTTTTAGTTGTAAAAAAGTTTTAGTTGTTTTAGTCGGCGAACCCGAGGATCGCCGGGGAGGAGTCCCCGATGATCGCTTAAGTAGAAAATGTGTCATTGTTGTTAAATATGTTATTATTATCATAGTTGTCAAATGCAATCATCTTTATTAAAGTTTATTAAATAGTAGGAATTTAAATAGTTGTATAATTTGTTCTTGATGTCGACGATGCCCGGCCCGCATCCTCATCGTCGACTCGGCGCTGGCGACCACCTGCTTGAGAGGCGCCATGTCCGGGACTGGGCTCCGCCGGGCTGGTACTTGGAGGTGCTGCCTTTCCGGGTGCCCAGCTTGGTGAGGAATCAGGGTCCCGTCGTCGACCTGGAGGTTCTTTGGTGGCGGTCGCGTGGACTACTGTCGGTGCAGAGGGAGCCGGCCCCCGCGGAGGTGGTACGTCGCCGTGTCAGGGAGGAGGACAAGCACGTCCGACGCTACATGGCTGCGTTGGACGCCAGGTTTTCCAATACCTGGCAGGTTCTTCAGGGATCTCACCCGAGCTATGATCCAGTCATAGTTCCTTCTGTTTGGGTGTCCATCGCCTGCGCCGCGAGACGTCAACTATATTTGTATTAGTGATATTATATAATAATATTCGAGATGTATTAATGTTAATATTCAATGATGTATTAGCGATACTATTCGATGATGTATTAGTGATATTATATGATCGTATTGTTGCATTGCCTTGTATTGATTTGCATATCTCATGTTTGTATATTGCCATGTTGTAATATTTGCAGAAACTATGGATCACAGAGACTTAGAAAACGAACAGTTGTTGGGGGATATAATCCGAGCCGGAGGTGAGCCCTTGTCGTATCACAACGACACCGATGGTCAGGAAGGAGAGGATGACGTCTCCGGTGATCCAACAATGGAGGAGGAAGGAGATCATGACGGCTCCGGTGACCAAATGGCGGAGGAAGGAGATCATGATCACGGCTCCGGTGACCGAACGGAGGAGAGAGCCTCAACTGTTGCAAAGTCCGACGAGGTAAGGAGACGGGGCCCGAAGAAAAGGTTGCGCCCGGATGAAAGGTTCACGATCACAGAAGTCGCGAAAGATGGCCAACCGATTGCTCCCAAGCGGACCAAGGATGCATTTGTACATCAGTGTGGAGTTGTTGTTAGGGACTATGTCTCGATGAACACCCAGCAATGTAATAAGAATAAAAGGACTCTGAAGTTTCTTATGTCCATGATAGACTGAAAGATGATCTTTGGACTGAGCTGATGACAAATTTCAACCTAGCGCGAGAGGAGGATCCGAATAACCCAGTTATAGAGTGAAAGGTCAAAGCGTTTGCTCTTAAAAAGATGGCAGAACTATTCAGGAACTGGAAGAAAGAGTTAAACACAAAGTTTGTCGAGAAAGAGGAGACTCCGAAATTCATCGGTCGATATGAGAAGATAAGAGATCAATGGCCCGAATTTGTGGCCTACAAGAAATCGGAGAAGGGTAAGAAATGGTCACTAACAAACAAGAAAATTGCTGCAAAGAAGAAGTATCACCATCACACGGGGTCAGCTGGCTACTACAAAGCCCGACAGTTATGGGACAAAGCTGAGCAAGACCTGCTTGCTAAGAATGTCCAACCAACGACATTGCACTGGCCAGATCGTTCAAGGACTTGGTTCTTCGGGGTTGGGGAACTTTGGACCCAGAAACAGGGGAGTGTGTTTGGACGGACGAGCAACTTGCAATAACCTTAAGGAAGCTTCATGCAGCAATCAAGGCAGCGTAGGAAGGGACGTTCATTCCCATCAAAGAGAAGGACGAGCTGACAGAGGCCCTCGGGAATCCTGAACACCCTGGACGAACACGAGGCACATCAGGCTCCATTCCGTGGAAGCATTGGTTTCCCCACAGTGGTGGTTATAGAAGCTGAGAGAGAAAGAGGAAACAGGAAGCAAGCGAAATGCAGAAGCTCAGTGCAAGATTAGCAAAACTAGAGGAACTTGAGAGCCAGCGAGCTACCGGCCAACCATCTGAGCGGCACGAAGATCCTTCCTTCGACGCTGCCCCAGAAGCTACCCCACCATCTCAGCGGAGAGGTAACGTGGCTTCCACGGAGCTCGTTCAGCCTGATTTCATGGCTCCTCGCTACCCCGTGGATAGTATCACGCAGGCTGAACATTGCGAGCTAATGACGAAATGCCAGAACCTGACCTTCAAGGCAGCGGTCGGCTCTGTTGTACCTCCTCGAGCTAAGGGAACTTTCCATTGCCGTCCGATTCCACATGGCTATGTTGTTGTGATGGTGGATGAAATAATGGATGGATTTGTGGGGCTGGAGCTTGACAACCCTACAGGTGAAGAGGATATTATTCTTATGGAAAATGCTTTGAGGAGTACCTGTCTATGGAGAAAGGAGTACATCGAGCTTCCAAACTGGACGCCTCAGCAGACTCAGCCTCCTCCGGTGCGTCAGGGCACTCCGCCTCCTTCTCCTCCTCCGGTGCGGCAGGGCACTCCGCCTCCTCCTTCTCCTCCTCCGGCGCGTCAGGGCACTCCGCCTCCTCCTTCGCCTCCTCCAGCGTGTCAGGGCACTCCGCCTCCTCCTTCGCCTCCTCTGGCGCGTCAGGGCACTCCGCCTCCTCCTCCTCCTCCTCCGGCGCGTCGGGGCACTACGCCTCCTCCGGCGCATCAGCAACGGTAGAAGAGAGTCGCCGCCACCGCTCCGGCGGCTAGCAGTACAATAGGCGGGAAGAAATTCAAATTCGGTCCAAGCCTCAAGCCTCTTCCAAAGTTACCATATGAGAGGACTGACGAGGAACGCGCTAAAATAAGTGCAGCCGAAGTGAAGGCCCATTTTGCATGGAAAGATCGACCTCCAAAGGAAACGGTAGATCCGGTGAAAGCGAAGCGCACTCTGCATGCCCTGAAGAGACCACCACCGCCTCGGCTATCCAGCTATGACCGCATAATTATAAAGACACATGATGAAGCGCTGCGGTCGGGAAGTACTTCCAGTGCTGCAAGATACAAAAAATGAAGAAGTGGGAAAACAATTCCCCAGCTCGGCGAACAGGAGAAGTAATCGTGCCCCCCGCTCAAGGTGTCTAGCAATATCGCTAATCATCCGGTGCTACTGCCCGGTACCACTCTTGGTGACTACGTGGGCGATGATGTACAGTTTGAAACGGCTGAGGTAGTAGCACCAGAGGACGTCTTTAGATACGAGCACGGGAAGCCTCTCGTCAAACCTGATCATCCTCATCTAACAACGATGATGCAAAAATTGCATGAGTGGTACATGGAAACCTGCAGGAAGTCTGGGAAAGACAGTTTGATGATCAGAATTAAAAAAGAGCATGACTTCCCTGGAGTCGACCTGCTGCCTATTGAATTTGTGGAGTTATTTCAGTTATACAATCAAGAGGCCCTCGACAAACAACTCATCACTTGCTACTGTCTGTAAGTATTACTTCTATAATTAAGTCTCTAGCTCAGCTCGTTCATTGCATGTATATATAATTATCCTCACTATATTATGCAGATTGAAGATGGTCGAATGCAAAAAAGAACAAATCTATGACATTGGGTTCATTAGCCCAAATACCGTAAATGAATGGTCGGTACAAAATGAAGCCAAAGATACTGAGGAGAACTTGCTATAATCGTTCCTTAGACATCAAAACAAAAGGGAAATACTCTTTCCTTACAACTTCAAGTGAGTGTTACTGTCTTGTGCATATTCGGTTTCGCTTACTCGAGGTTAAGTAATGTAATTGATGAGTTATGCGTGCGTAGCTTCCACTATATTCTGCTATCCATTAACCTTGACTAGGCATTAGTAACTGTCTTAGACTCGAGACGTAAAGACCCCGAGAATTATGCGGACATAACTGCAATGCTCCAGAAGTAAGTTCAATCAATACCGGGACCATATCGGCAACTTTCGTTCATTTCCTGATATCTAGTAATCATTTTCTTTGCCTGCCAGGGTTTGGAAAAAGTTCACCACTATGGTTCCAGGTCTGAAGAAGGAGCTGCGACTTACACACCCCAAAGTAAGTAGTACTAGCTAGTTCCGCGCATCTCTCATTGATTCTAGTTTCATCAATACCATTATCATGCTTGCTTATCAGTTTGATTGAACTCTATTCTCGTAAAGTGCTTGCACCAGGCACCCGAGAATCATTTATGTGGATACTACATATGCGAGTTCATTCGCCACTATAACTCTGAGCGGGGCTTCTCTGAGAAGCAATTTGAAGTCCGTAAACAATATTCAGAATTTTATTTTATACATTACCATCAATTGTGTTGAGTTTCATTCATATATATGTATTGACCCCCTTCTTTAAATTAGATCTGGCAGATGCGGGATGAACTCCTACCACATGATCGCATACGAGCAATTCAAGAGGAATTGGCGGGATTCTTTCTTGACCACGTAATACCTGAACACGGAGAATACCATGTGGAAATGCAATGGTTGTAAGGGATGTTATATTGTACATATGTAGTAGCGTCGGATAGATATACGAAAACTTGTTGTTCGACCAAGCACGGAGAAAGAGATGTCACTTCTCTCTATATATGTTCATGACGATCTTGTGTAATTAATGGTTTCCTTCATTTGCTTCCTAGCTAGCGTCGAGTTCTCTCTATATGTATAGTAGCTAGCGTCGACCAAGCCCGGAGAAAGAGAGGTCACTTCTCTCTATTAGCTAGCTAACACAATATGAAACCCCTAAATTAACCCTCCAAAACCCCTACACCCCCCCTTCCAAAAAAAACCCCAGCGCCTGCGAGCTGCTGACGCGTGGCTGCCTTTTGGTACCGGTTGGTGTTACCAACCGGGACAAAAGTTCCTCATGCCTGGGTGCCCCACAGCGGCCACGTGGAGCCCCTTTGGTCCCGGTTCGTAAGCAAACCGGGACTAAAGGTTTTGGGTATTAGTCCCGCTTGTTTTATCCCGGTTCCAGAACCGGGACTAAAGGCCCTCTGGAACCGGGACTAGTACCCTGTTTTCTACTAGTGTTTATAGTCACCCAGTTACGTTGTGACGTTTGATACACACAAGGTACTCCTCCGGTGTCAGTGAGTTGCATGATCTCATGGTCATAGGAACAGATACTTTGACATGCAGAAACAATAACAATAAACTGACACGATCATATGCTACGTTCATAGTTTGGGTCTTGTCCATCACATCATTCTCCTAATGATGTGATCCCGTTATCAAATGACATCTCATGTCTATGGCTAGGAAACCTTGACCAGCTTTGATCAACGAGCTAGTCTATTAGAGGCATACTAGGGACACAGTGTTGTCTATGTACCCACATATGTATTTGAGTTTCCAATCAATACAATTATAGCATGGATAATAAACGATTAAAATGAACAAGGAAATATAATAATAACCATTTTATTTTTGCCTCTAGGGCATATTTCCAACAGTCTCCCACTTGCACTAGAGTCAATAATCTAGCTCACATCGCTATGTGATTTACATTGTTATGAATCTAACACCCAATGAGTTCTGGGGTTCCATCATGTTTTGCATGTGAGAGAGGTTTTAGTCAACAGTCTGCAACATTCAGATTCGTGTGTTCTTTGCAAATCTATATGTCATACTGCAGATGCTACCATGCTCCACTTGGAGCTATTCCAAATGGCTGCTCCACTATACGTATCCGGATTGCTACTCAGATTCATCCGGATAGGTGTAAAAGAGCTTGCATCGACGTAACCCTTTACGACGAACTCTTTATCACCTCCATAATCGATAAACATTTCCTTAGTCCTCTATTTACTAAGGATAATTTTGACCGTTGTCCAGTGATCCACTCCTGGATCACTCTTGTACCCCTTGACAGACTCATGGCAAGGCACACACCAGGTGCGGTACATAGCATGGCATACTATACAGAGCCTATGTATAAGGCATATAGGGGACGACCTTCGTCCTTTCTCTTTCTTATGCCGTGGTCGAGCTTTGAGTCTCACTCAACTCCACACCTTACAAATCAGGCAAGAACTCTTTCTTTGACTAATCCATTTTGAACTCTTTCAAAATCTTGTCAAGGTATGTACTCATTGAAAGTCTTATCAGACGTCTTGATCTATCTCTATAGATCCTAATGCCCAATATTTAAATAGCTTCATTCCAGGTTTTCCTTTGAAAAACTCCTTTCAAACAACCCTTTATGCTTTCCAGAAATTCTACATCATTTCCGATCAACAATATGTCATCCACATATACTTACCAGAAATTCTATAGTGCCCCCCACTCACTTTATTTTAAATACAAGTTTCTCATAAACTTTGTATAGACCCAAAAACTTTGATCACCACATTAAAGCGTATATTCCAACTCCGAGATGCTTGCTCCAGTCCATAGAAGGATCGCTGGAGCTTGCATATGTTTTAGCATCCTTAGGACTGACAAACCCTTCCGGTTGTATCACATACAACCTTTCCTCAAGGAAACCGTTAAGGAAACGATGTTTTGACATCCATCTGCCAGATTTCATAATCGAAAAATGCAGCAACTGCTAACATAATTCCAACAGACTTTAGCATCGCTACGGGTGAGAAAGTCTCATCGTAGTCAACTCCTTGAACTTGTCGGAAACTATTTTGCGACGAGTCGAGCTTTTATAAATGGTGACATTTACCATCAGCGTCTGTCTTCTTCTTAAAGGTCCATTTGTACTCAACGGCCTGCCATTCAATGGGCAAGTCTACCAAACTCCATACTTGGTTTTTATACATGGATCCTTTCTCGGATTTCATGGCTCCTAGCCATTTGTTGGAATCCGGTCCACCATCGCTTCTTCAAAGCTCGTAGGTTCACTGTTGTCTAACAACATGACCTCCAAGACAGGATTGACGTACCACTCAGAGGCGGTACGAGTTCTTGTCGGCCTACGAGGTTCAGTAGTAACTTGATCCGAAGTGTCATGATCATCATCATTAACTTCCTCTTCATTCGGTGTAGGCGCCACAGAAACATCTTTCTGCGTCGTGCTACCATCCAACTGAAGTGACGGTTCAATAACCTCATCAAGTTCTACCTTCATCCCACTCAATTCTTTCGAGAGAAACTTTTTCTTGAGGAAGGACCCAGTTTAAGCAACAAACACTTTGCCCTTGGATCTGAGATAGAAGGTATACCCAACTGTTTCCTTGGGTATCTTATGAAGATGCACTTTTCTGCTTTGGGTTCGAGCTTATCAGTCATAAGCGTCGCATTCCCAAACTCTAAGAAATGACAACTTAGGTTTCTGCCAAACCAAAATTCATACGGTGTCATCTCAACGGACTTAGATGGTGCCCTATTTAAAGTGAATGTAGTTGTCTCTAATGCATAACCCCCAAAACGATAGTGGCAAATCGATAAGAGACATCATAGTACGCACCATATCCAATAGAGCATGACTACGACGTTCGGACACACCATCACACTATGGTGTTCCAGGTGGCGTGAGTTGTGAAACAACTTCCACAATGTCTTGAGTTGTATACCAAACGCGTAGATCAGATATTTACCTCCACGATCATATCGTAGACATTTTATCTTCTTGTGACGATGATCTCAAACTTCACTCTGAATTTGTTTGAACTTTTCAAACATTTCAGACTTGTCTTTCATTAAGTAAATATCCCCATATCTACTCAAATCATCAGTGAAGGTAAGAAAATAGCGATATCCACCGCACGCTTCAACACTCATTGGATTGCTACATCAACATGTATCATTTCCAATAAGTCACTTGCCCGCTCCATCATATCGGAAAACGGGGTCTTAGTCATCTTGCCCAAGAGGCATGGTCCGCATGTCTCAACCGATTCAAAATCGAGTGAGTCAAAAGATCCATCAGCATGGAGTTTCTTCATGCGCTTTACACCAATATGACCTTGGCATCAGTGCCACAAGTATGTGGTACTATCATTATTAACTTTGCATCCTTTGGCATCAATGAACATGTGTATTACTACGATCGAGATTCAATGAACCATTCACATTGGGTGCATGACCATTGAAGGTATTATTCATGTAAACAGAATAACCATTATTCTCTAACTTAAATGAATAACCGTACTGCAATAAACATGATCTAATCACGTTTATGCTCAACGCAAACACCAAATAACATTTATTTAGGTTCATCACTAATTCCGATGGTAGAGAGAGCGTGCGATGGTGATCACATCAACCTTGGAAACACTTCCAACACACATCATCACCTCGCCTTTAGCTAGTCTCTGTTTATTCCGTAGCTTTTATTTCGAGTTACCAACATTTAGCAACTGAACCGGTATCTAATACCCAGGTGCTACTAGGAGTACTAGCAAGGTACACATGAATAAAACGAATATCAAATATACTTTTATTGACGTTGCCAGCCTTCTTATCTACCAAGTATCTAGGGCAGTTCTGCTTCAGTGACCGTTCTCCTCATAGAAGCACTCAGTCTCGGGTTTGGGTTCAACCTTGGGTTTCTTTACTGGAGCAGCAACTGGCTTGCCATCCATGAAGTATCCCTCCTTGCCCTTGCCCTTCTCGAAATTAGTGGTTTTACTAACCATCAACACTTGATGCTCCTTCTTTATTTCTATCTTCGCGGTGTCAAACATCGCGAATAGCTCGGGGATCATTATTTCCATCCCTGGCATTTCATAGTTCATCACGAAGCTCTAGTAGCTTTGTGGCAGTGACTTGGAGAACTATATCAACAACTATCTTATCTGGAAGATCAACTCCCACTCGATTCAAGTGATTGTAGCACCCAGACAATCTGAGCACATGCTCACCGATTGAGCTATTCTCCTTCATCTTGCAGGCAAAGAATCTTGTTGGAGGTCTCATACCTCTCAACACGGCCACGATCCTGAGATCCCAATTTCAGCTCTTAGAACATCTCATATGTTCGGTGATGTTTCAAAAAACGTTTTGGAGCCTCGGTTCTAAGCCGTAATGCATGACGCACTGAACTATCAAGTAGTCATCAGAACGTGCCTGTCAGATGTTCACAACATCTATAGACGACGCTTGAGGGGGTAGCACACCGAGCGGTGCATTAAGGACATAAGCCTTCTGTGCAGCAAATGAGGACAATCCTCAGATCACGGACCCATTCCGCATTATTGCTACCATCGTCTTTCAACTCTATTTTCTCTAGGAACGTATAAAAAACACACAGGGGAGCTACAGCGCGAGCTAGTGATCTACAACATAATTTGCAAAGACATTTTGACTATGTTCATGATAATGAGTTCAATTAATCATATTATTTAAGAACTCCCACTCAAATTGACATCCCTCCGGTCATCCGAGTGTTACATGATCCAAATTCACCAACCCAAGTCCGATCATCACGTGAGATGAGGTGGTTTCAATGGTGAACATCTCCATGCTAATCATATCTACTATATGACTCATGTTCAACCTTTCGGTCTCTTGTGTTCCGAGGCCATGTCTGTACATGCTAGGCTTGTCAAGTTTAACCCGAGTGTTCCGCATGTGCAACACTGGCTTGCACCCGTTGTATGTGAACGTAGAGTCTATCACACCCAATCATCGCGTGATGTCTCGGAACGACGAACTTTCGCAACGGTGCACACTCAGGGAGAACACAATTTTATCTTGAAATTTTAGTGAGGGATCACCTTATAATGCTACCATCGTCCTAAGCATAATAAGATGCATAAAAGGATTAACATCACATGCAAATCATAAGTGACATGATATGGCCATGATCTTGTGCTTTTGATCTCCATCTCCAAAGCACCGGCATGATCTCCATCGTCACCGGCATGACACCATGATCTCCATCATCTTGATCTCCATCATCTTGATCTCCATCAACGTGTCGCCATGAGGTTGTCGCGCCAACTATTGCTTCTACCACTATTGCTAACTCATAGCGATAAAGTAAAGCAAAAACGGCAAAAATAAATTAAAGACAACCCTATGGCTCCTGCCGGTTGCCGTACTCATCGACATGCAAGTCGTGATAATCTATACAAAACGTGATCATCTCATACATCACATATATCTCATCATGTAATTGGCCATACCACATCACAACATACCCTGCAAAAACAAGTTAGACGTCCTCTAATTTTTGTTGTATGTTTTATGTGGCTGCTATGGGTATCTAGCAAGAACGATTCTTACCTATGCAAAAACCACAACGGTGATACACAAATTGCTATTCAACCTTCTCATGGACCGCCTTTGTCGAATCCGATCCATCTAAAGTGTGAGAGACAGACACCCGCCAGCCATCGTTATGCAACAAAGTTACATGTCAGTTGATGGAACCGGTCTCTCGTAAGCGTACGAGTAAGGTTGGTTCGGGCCGCTTCATCCCATAATACTGCTGAATCAAGAAAAGACCAAGGGAGTAAGCAATCTAAGAATCAACGCCCACAAACTCCTTTGTGTTCTATTCGTGATCTCATCTACGCATAGACTTGGCTCTGATACCACTGTTGGGGAACGTTGCATGGGAAACAAAAAATTTCCTACACACACGCAAGATCTATCCATGGTGATGAGCATCTACGAGAGGGAGAGTGGATCTACATACCCTTGTAGATGGCTAAGCGGGAAGCGTTAAGAAACGCGGTTGATGTAGTCGAACGTCTTCGCGATCCAAATCGCAAGCCGTCCCGCGATCCAATCACGAATCGTCCCGATCTAGCGCCGAACGGACGGCACCCCCGTGTTCAGCACACGTACAGCTCGATGACGTTCTCCGCCCTCTTGATCCAGCAAGAGGGGTGTAGGAGATATGCCCTAGAGGCAATAATATATGTTATTGATTATCTCCCTGTTCATAATTAGGTTTATGTTCCATGCTATAACTGCTATGGTTCTCCAGTCTACAATAACCACGAGGCTCGGAGGAAGACTCATATGCACATGTGGAATAATAAACGGTAAAATGTATTCCTAGTCTGGCCTCTAAGACTGGCTCAAGTATTGCATGATGATCCTGTTTTCCTGATCATGGGCATGGCTATCTTTGCGAAGGTGAACACCGACGCGAATGCTGAAGACGAAGAAATGAAAGACTTCTCCGTCACAAAGGGCTATACCATATCATGCTATTATGAATTGCCTGAGATGTTTATCCCTTATGATGCACCCTTCTTAATTGCGCGGTAGTCGCCTTTTATTAGGGTGATCTCTCACAAAAATATCAAGTACTTAATGTTCTCCCAAGTGTAGCACCGTCACGGCACCTAACTTTTCGGGGTGTCACATGCTAACATGGGCACAAACGATTAGATAAGTGTGAGGCGGGTGAGTTGAGACCTCGCAGCGAGATCACTTGGTTGTCGTCACATTCAGGCATGAAAGTCATGAGCTCGGAACACACGCATCGAAAGATGAACAAGAGTCACATAGAGATGTGATTGGCAAGTTGGCCTACCGGTTGAGATTTTTCGTCATCTGTGATGCTACCATCGTGGCGAACAATAAAAAATCGGGTCTTGTATCACTCATAATCAATTTTGAGAGATATTGATTTGAGTGGGAGCACACTGTAGAATTAACTTGTTTAATTCTCAGTGCAATTAATTTTGAACACTGTCTAAGTGTGGTTTGCATAATAGTTGTAGAATAGTGGCTCGCGTTTCCACCTTCCAAATTAAAATTGAATAGCTGTTAAATATCTGGTTAAAACTTTACGGTTGGTAACGTAATGTGAGGATTGTCCTCTAGAGTGCCGAGAAGGATTTTGTCCTATCGCATGCTTTCGGTATTCTCCCGCTAATGCTATGGATCATGTGACTCTCGTCCTTCGATCCAAAAGCTAGAATTCGGTTTCAGTCAAGTGCAATACGTTTGCCTCCATGAGACCCGAACTTTGAAAGTTTGGATAGTTATGTGATATTCATGGAATCTAAAAATCATTTTCAGAGACAGACAAAGGCTAAAAGATATGAGATATCCAAAGCAATGTTTGTTTGTAAACTATTAGTAAAGGAGTTTACTATGCATTAGACTGATAAGAGAGGGATCCAGGAGAACGCCTGTCATATGATGAAAGGTGAATAAAACAACAACTTAAAGAGAAAGGAAGTGTCCGAAGGGTGTTAGTAAGACTTTCACGCCTAGGAAGTCCGGGGCTAACGCCACTCTTAAGTTGGGTGCTTCTTCTGAGTGTAGGAGAAATACTGAAAGTTAAACTGTTAGAAGTATAATGGCAAAAGTAAAGAAGACTGGAATATCCATCTCATGTATGAATGTCATACAAGTTTTTGATGTATAGAAGGCTGGTCAAAGATATAGTTCTTGGGAATTATGGTTAAACAAGTTAATCACTAATTCTTGGGTATTGTGAGTTAATCACAAATATACCCGCTCGATTGCATTCTGTTGCAACTCGATGTAAGAACTACTATGGCCTGAAAGACTAGCCAGGAATGAGGTTAGATACACACAGGGAACATAGTAAATGTTACTATGCCTTCCATGGGTGTATTCCCTATGTATTTACTTTCATAATTCATTTTAGAGTTTCACACTCTAGCCCTTTGCATAAGGTATCTTGCAAGAAGGTTGTTCATAAGAGAACTTTTGATGTTCGGTGTTATGAATAACATAAGGGCCATACTTTCATTATGAATGAGACGTATGTTATGAATATTGATAATAATACATAACCTCTGTGTTTACTTTCATAATTCATTTTAGAGTTTCATACACTCTATCCCAGTGCACAATGTTTGTTGCAAAAGGGTTGTTCATAAAAACCAACAATTGTTGTTCAGTATTATGAATAACATGAAGGGACATGCTTCCATCCTAGATGGGATGTATGATATGAATATTGATGGAAATATGATACATCCATAACACTGACGCTAAATGTCGCAAGACTAAAAGAATACCACACAAGTGTGGCACTGCATTTGGTCACATTGGAGAAACCCGCATGGAAAATTGCATTATGATGGATTTTGAAGTCATTTGATTTTGAATCATCTGACACTTGCAACTTTCCTCTGAAAAGTGAAGTAACTGAAATACCGTTCACAGGCCATAAGGAACGAGCAAAGAACATATTGGTGATCATACATTATGATGTGTGTAGTCCAATAAATGTTGTTGCAAGTAGTGGATTTATCTATCTTCAGAAATGACTCAAGTAGATATGTGGATATTTACTTGTTGAGACGTAAGTCTGGATCTTTTGAATTCATTCATAAGGTTTTCAAAAATGAAGTAGAAGTTGTTGTAACAAGAAAATTATGTTTCTACAATTCGATTGCAGAAAGGAATATTTGAGTTACAAGTTTAGCGAATGTCTGATGAGTTGTGAAAGGGGTTTCATAACTTGCACCTCCCGGAGCACCACTGCAAGTGGAGAGTCCGTGTAGCTGTAATCGAACCATTCATGACATGGTAAGATCAAAGATGACATAAATAAATTTGCCATTACCCCTTTTAAAGAGTGATGCTTTAGAGACTGCGGCTTTTACACTGAAAAGTGCTCCATCGGGTCTGTTGAAATGACGTCATGGTATGGTACGCCCAACCATGTTATATCTTTTCTTAACATTTGGAATATGGGGCTTGTGTAAAAGGTTACAAACCTATTCCAAATCAGACAAGTGCTATTTTGTAGGTTATCCCAAGTCATTGGGTATTCCCCCACCACTATACCGAGGCAAACGATTTTGCCACAAAACGGTATGCTTTTAAAGAGAATAGTTCTTAAAAAAGGTGAGTGGGAGGACAGTGCAACTCGACGAGATAACCAGTATCTTCGTCATCAGGTCAAAGGAAAGGAACCTTGGAAGTGATTCCGGAGTTTCCTACTGCGACGGATACGAAAGCCTCTACATGAGATGTATGGACTTCGGTCGAACTTGCAGCTGAACCACGTAGGCAAAGCTCGTGCAAACCTATCACATGCGCAAATGAGATATTGTTGTTAGACAACAGTATACCTACAATACACAAGGAAGCGTTGATGGGCCCTGACTCCGGAATTGGCTAAATGCCAATACAATCCGAGATAGTTTCCATATAAGTGATTCAAGATTAAAATCTTGATACACCTTTCGGAAGACTTAGAGTCTAACGAATATTTATGGAACTAAATACTGATACGGATAAAATGTTTTTATCCATAAAGCTCGACTTGTTGCAATAACAAGTTCAAAGAGTTGACTACGATGAGATTGTCTCACCATAGCGATGCTTGAAGTCGGTTCGGGTTGAACTAGCAATTAATACATATTTCAATCATGAGATATGAAACATGGATGAGAAAAGGATTTCCATCTGATGGGAATGAAACCTAGGACTTGTATGTGATACAGTCCAAAGTAATTTCTCAATCCAGAGGATGCTAGTAAGTATGCAAACTTCAGAGTTCCAGCGATGGACAGAAGAGAGCAAATTGGAGTTGGAATCTTCGTTTTTGATGGAATGGTCAAAGGGGTTTGACTTCATCAAATGGGTATCGAAGATGCTTGTGATTCAAGAAAGTAAGTGGGAGCATAATAATATTTCTAAAAACCGTGTGTACTTGACACATTGTTAATTGGAAATAAATTTCTTGACACGAATTAGGACTTCATTTGAAAATAGTTTTTCGATGAAGTGCTTAGGCTAAATAGCCTCAATATTAGGCATGATGATCTATGGAGATAGATTTACCTAATAGGGCTAAGCTATGAATACATATTGACAAGGTGCTAAAACCTTTTAGCATTTAAAACGCCAAGGAGTGATTCTTGCCGAAGTCACATGGGAAGAGTTTTGCAAGACTCGGTGTCTCAAAACACAGATGAGCAAAAATACATGATAGTGATTCCACACACTCTTGTGTTTGGATTAATCATGTATTTCATGGTATGTAAAACAACCAGATATGTCCGATACTCCAAAAGTTGTTGCGAGTATAGATACCATAGTGATCAAAGTACTGATCATAGGACAACAGTGAAAGATGTCACTGAGTACTAGAGTAGTACTGATGACATGTTTTCTCGCAAGCAGAGATTATGAAATGCTCGTTGTAAGTAATTACATCGATACAGTCTTCATCAATGCTCCATGCGATTTTTGATTTAAGTTAAGGGTTTTGTGTAAAACACAACATGGTGGCACGGTAGTTGGAAATTGTTCCAAACAAGATATTGTGGCGAATTCTATAACAAAGGCTAAGTATGTTGACGCTTAAGAAGCGACAAAGAAGTTGTTGAATCATATAGTTCATTCATGAACTTAGTATGATTCCAAGATGGTTTTGGTCTATGGGACACTATTGCATATAGTTGCTACATAGCTCAGTCTGAGGAATCAGGTTTCGACCAATGATTCACACATATGCAAAGCCAAGTCCACACAAAATATGAATTTTGTGAAAGCGTGAAAACGCGAGGATATGCAAAGTTACACACGGAGCTGAAGTTGTCAGATCCGTTGGACATCAGGCTATACCACAAGCGAAGCATATTTTACACCAGTATGCCATAGGTGTAAAGTGCATTAGCATTGACTAGATTATTGACTCTACTGCAAGTGGGAGTCTGTAGGAGATATGCCCTAGAGGCAATAATATATGTTATTGATTATCTCCCTGTTCATAATTAGGTTTATGTTCCATGCTATAACTGCTATGGTTCTCGAGTCTACAATAACCACGAGGCTCGGAGGAAGACTCATATGCACGTGTGGAATAATAAACGGTAAAATGTATTCCTAGTCTGGCCTCTAAGACTAGCTCAAGTATTGCATGATGATCCTGTTTTCCTTATCATGGGCATGGCTATGCCGGCAATTTTGAGGGCACAATGTTAGAAGAACATTTGTGTTGAATCGACCCGAATTGATGTTATTGTAGGGTAACGCAGCAGAAAACAAAAAATTTCTGACCTACACACCAGCCCAGGACCACTATGGAGACTGCATACAAGGTTTGATCACTTTCGTTACCGACTCGTAGCGCAGCGGAAGTAGAGTCGATGACGAACGGCGGTGCAGATCCCCGCAGCTAGGATTTTACAACCTCCCAACCGCGAGGATGTATACCCTCATCTGCCCCGCGGACAGCCCTCCGGGAGGCAGTCGCACAGTCCCCCGGACGGTGTCGCGGACAGCCCTTCGGGAGGACCTCCGAAACTTGGACTGTCACTCGGACAGCCCTTCGGGAGGACCTCCAAAACTCGGACGGTCACACGGACAGCCCTTCGGGAGGCACTCTCGAACTAAGACCGAAACTACAATCTCTCTACAGAGTTGCACACATACGGTGTCATCTATCCGGCAGTGCTTCGCCGTCCAGAACTAGTTCCTGCCGGAACCCAGACAGCCTTTCGGCTCTACGAAACTATTTCGCTGGGAGGGAGAGAGAATGCCAGATCATGCATGGCTTGTGTATGAGAGTAAGGATGTGTGAGATGGCAGCCCACTCACCTCCCATTTATAGGAAAACCAAGGGGTAGGGTGGTTTTACAATAAAACCCAAAAACTCCCATGCACTAGCTCACACATGAGGGTGTTAAGTGCAAAATGGGATGCCATGTGGAGCTCCATGGAGGAGCTGCACATGTGAACGTCCCACCTTCATGGGGGCTCCCCAAAGGGGGTTGCTTAGCCTCCAAGTCCTTCTAGAAACCTTTTGGAAATATCCCAAAAGGTGACTTTCCATAAATATCCCAAAAAGCACTTTCACTATTCACGACGACATTTTTCAGCGTCTGATCGAACTGAAAATATTCATGTGGGCTTAGAACAATTCTAGTACCCACCAAAATAATTTTCAACGCGAGCCGGAACAATTCCGGTTTAGTGATTTCATCTGCGAAAAGCATCTGAAGCGGTTTCGGCAGCTCCGGAACATTTCCGGTTTTCATCCCGGAAAATTCCAGAAAGTTTCCAGAATGATTCTGGCACCCTCCAAGAATTATCAGGCATGTGCCAAAACCAATTTGACTTTATGGTATCCTCTGAAACAACTTTTCAGTTTCACCGAAACTCATCCGGTGACCTCTCTGCGGAACTTTTCCGCTGTCCGAAACTTTTCCGGTGTCCGAAACTTTTTTCGGTGTTTTTCTCTCAGACTCCCTGTCTAGTATTCAGTAGATAGATGACCCTTAAGCGTGTGACCCTATAGGTTCGGTGAAGTATAGACATGACCCGGAACCCCTTCCGATCAATGATCAACATCGGAGCCGTGGACACCCATATCGATCCCTATACCCACACGAATAAATATTCGAGTGAACCTCCAGTTGCCGTGTGCTATTCCTGTTGCTTCGCGATATGTTACAAATACCTGAGGTGAGAAACATCGGCATCCTCGTGGATCAACACTTGTCCACAATGCCAGTTACCTCGTTGCCGGTATTGTTCTCTTTTCTCGTTCCCGTGTTCCGGCATCCCTGTGATCAAATCACCCTGTGTCTGGCCAGACGTTGATGGATACCGTAACACCGAGAGGGCCCAGAGATATCTCTCCATCCTCGGAGGAGCAAATCCGAATCTTGAGCTATCAAGTTACTTGACATACTTTTCCATGAACCCGTAAACCGCCGTAATAGCCACCCATTTACGGATGACGTTTAACAAACCCCAAAGTTCATGAAGCAAGCATGAAGAAACTCGATACTCTCATGGTCTAAGGAATTATGCAAACATTAACTTCCTATGTTATTAACCATTAACTTATGACGAATGTATCTCATAGCATAACATCAATTTGGGTCGATTCAACACAAGTGTTCTACCAACAATTGTGCCCTCAAAATTGCCGGCATAGCCATGCCCATGATCAGGAAAATAGGATCATCATGCAATACTTGAGCCAGTCATAGAGGCTTGACTAGGAATACATTTTACCGTTTATTATCCCACACGTGCATATGAGTCTTCCTCCGAGCCTCGTGGTTATTGCAGACTCGAGAACCACAGCAGTTATAGCATGGAACATAAACCTAATTATGAACAGGGAGATAATCAATAACATTTATTATTGCCTCTAGGGCATATCTCCTACAGACTCCCACTTGCACTAGAGTCAATAATCTAGTCAATGCTAATGCACTTTACACCTATGGCATACTGGTGTAAAATATGCTTCGCATGTGGTATAGCCTGATGTCCAACGGATCTGACGACTTCAACTCCGTGTGTAACTTTGCATATCCTCGCGTTTTCACGCTTTCACAAAATTCTTATTTTGTGTGGACTTGGCTTTGCATATGTGTGAATCATTGGTCGAAACCTGATTCCTCAGACTGAGCTATGAGCAACTATCTGCAATAGTGTCCCATAGACCAAAGCCATCTTGGAACCATACTAAGTTCATGAATGAACTATATGATTCAACAACTTCTTTGTCGCTTCTTAAGCGTCAACATACTTAGCCTTTGTTATAGAATTCGCCACAGTATCTTGTTTGGAACATCTTCCAACTACTGTGCCACCACATTGTGTATTACACAAAACCCTTAACTTAAATCGAAAATCGCATGGAGCATTGATGAAGACTGTATCGATGTAATTACTTATAACGAGCACTTCATAATCTCTGCTTGCGAGAAAACATGTCAACAGTACTACTCTAGTACTCAGTGACATCTTTCACTGTTGTCCTATGATCAGTACTTTGATCACTTTGGTATCTATACTCGCAACAACTTTTGGAGTATCGGACATATCTGGTTGTTTTACATACCATGGAATACATGATTAATCCAAACACAAGAGTGTGTGGAATCTCCATCATGTATTTTACTCATCAGTGTTTTGGGACACCGAGTCTTGCAAAAACTCTTTCCATGTGACTTCGGCAAGAATCACTCCTTGGCGTTTTAAATGCCAAAAAGTTTTAGCATCTTGTCAATATGTATTCATTGCTTAGCCTCATTAGGTAAATCTATCTCCATAGATCATCATGCCTAATATTGAGGCTATTTAGCCTAAGTACTTCATCGAAAAACTATTTTCAAATGAAGTCCTAATTCATGTCAAGAAATTTATTTCCAATTAACAATGTGTCAAGTACACAAGGTTTTTAGAAATATTATTATGCTCCCACTTACTTTCTTGAATCACAAGCATCTTCGATACCCATTTGATGAAGTCAAACCCCTTTGACCATTCCATCAAAAACGAAGATTCCAACTCCACTTTGCTCTCTTCTGTCCATCGCTGGAACTCTGAAGTTTGCATACTTACTAGCATCCTCTGGATCGACAAATTACTTTGGACTGTATCACATACAAGTCCTAGGTTTCATTTCCATCAGATGGAAATCCTTTCGTCATCCATGTTTCATATCTCACGATTGAAATATGTATTAATTGCTAGTTCATCCCGAACCGACTTTAAGCATCGCTACGGTGAGACAATCTCATCATAGTCAACTCCTTGAACTTGTTATTGCAACAAGTCGAGCTTTATGGATAAACATTTTATCCGTATCAGTTTTTAGTTCCATAAATATTCGTTAGACTCTAAGTCTTCCAAAAGGTGTATCAAGATTTTAATCTTGAAACATTTATATGGAAACTATCTCGGATTGTATTGGCATTTAGCCAATTCCGGAGTCAGGGCCCATCACCGCTTCCTTGTGTATCGTAGGTATACTGTTGTCCAACAACAATATCTCGTTTGCGCACCTGAGAGGTTTGCACGAGCCTTGCCTACAGGGTTCAGCTGCAAGTTCGACTGAAGTCCATACATTTTATTGTAGAGACTTCCGTATCAGTCGCAGCAGGAAACTCCGGAATCACTTCCAAGGTTTCTTTCCTTTGATCTGATGACAAAGATACTGTTTATCTCGTCGAGTTGCACTGTTCTCCCACTCACCTTTTTGAAAGAACCACTTTCTTCAAAAAGCATACCGTTCTTTGTGGCAAACCTATTTGCCTCGGTATAGTGGTGGGGAAATGCCCAATGACTTGGGATAACCTACAAAGTAGCACTTGTCTGATTTGGAATAGGTTTGTAACCTTTTACACAAGCCCCATATTCCAAATGTTAAGAAAAGATATAACATGGTTGGGCGTACCATACCATGGCGTCATTTCAACAGACCCGATGGAGCTCTTTTCAGTGAAAAAGCCGCAGTCCCTAAATCATCACTTTTAAAAGGGATAATGGCAAATTTATTTATGTCATCTTTGATCTTACCATGTCATAAATGGTTCGATTACATCTTCATAGACTTTCCATTGCAGTGGTGTTCCGGGAGGTGTAAGTTATGAAACCCCTTTCACAACTCATCAGACATTCGCTAAACTTGTAACTCAAATATTCCTTTCTGCAATCGAATTGTAGAAACATAATTTTCTTGTTACAACAACTTCTACTTCATTTTTGAAAACCTTCTGAATGAATTCAAAAGATCCAGACTTACGTCTCATCAAGTAAATATCCATATATCTACTTGAATCATTTCTGAAGATAGATAAATCCACTACTTGCAACAACATTTGTTGGACTTTCACACATCATAATGTATGATCACCAATATGTTCTTTGCTCGTTCCTTATGGCCTGTGAACGGTATTTCAGTCACTTCACTTTTCAGAGGAAAGTTGCAAGTGTCTGATGATTCAAAATCAAATGACTTCAAAAATCCATCATAATGGAATTTTCCATGCGGGTTTCTCCAATGTGACCAAATGCAGTGCCACACTTGTGTGGTATTCTTTTAGTCTTGCGACATTTAGCGTCAGTGTTATGGATGTATCATATTACCATCAATATTCATAGCATACATCCCATCCTGTATGGAAGCATGGCCCTTCATGTTATTCATAACACCGAACATCAAAAGTTCTCTTATGAATAACCTTCTTGCAAAATACCTTATGCAAAGGGCTAGAGTGTATGAAACTCTAAATGAATTATGAAAGTAAATACAGAGGCAATGTATTAATATCAATATTCATAACATACATCTCATTCATAATGAAAGTATGGCCCTTATGTTATTCACAACACCGAACATCAAAAGTTCTCTTATGAACAACCTTCTTGCAAGATACCTTATGCAAAAGGGCTGGAGCGTGAAACTCCAAAAGAATTATGAAAATAAATACATAGGTAATACACCGATGGAAGGTATAGTAACATTTACTATGTTCCCTGTGTATACCTAAACCTCATTCATGGCTAGTCTTTCAGGCCATAGTAGTTCTTACATCGAGTTGCAACAGAATGCAATCGAGCGGGTATCTTTGTGATTAACTCACAATACCCAAGAATTAGTGATTAACATGTTTAACCATAATTCCCAAGAACTATATCTTTGACCAGCCTTCTATACATCAAAAACTTGTATGACATTCACACATGAGATGGATATTCCAGTCTTCTTTCCTTTTGCCATTATACTTCTAACAGTTTAACTTTTAGTATTTCTCCTACTCTCAGAAGAAGCACCCAACTTAAGAGTGGCGATAGCCCCGGATTTCCTAGGCGTGAAAATTTCACTAACACCCTTCGGACACTTCCTTTCTCTTTAAGTTGTTGTTTTATTCACCTTTCATCATATGACAGGCGTTCTTCTGGATCCCTCTCTTATCAGTCTTATGCATAGTAAACTCCTTTACTAATAGTTTGCAAAGAAACATTGCTTTGGATATCTCATATCTTTTAGCCTTTGTCTGTCTCTGAAAATGATTTTCAGATTCCATGAATATCACATAACTATCCAAACTTTCGAAGTTCGGGTCTCATGGAAGCAAACATATTGCACTTGACTGAAACGGAATTCTAGCTTTTGGATCAAAGGACGAGAGTCATATCATCCATAGCATTAGCGGGAGAATACTGAAAGTATGCGATAGGACAAAGTCCTTCTCGGCACTCTTGAGGACAATCCTCCTATTACGTTACCAACCGTAAAGTTTTAACCAGATATTTAACAGCTATTCAATTTTAATAGGGAAGGTGGAAACGCGAGCCATTATTCTACAATTATTATGCAAACCACACTTAGACAGTGTTCATAATTTAATTGCACCGAGAATTAAACAAGGTAATTCTACAGTGCGCTCCCACTCAAATCAATATCTCTCATAATTGATTGTGAGTGATACAAGACCCGCATTTAAATTGTTCGCCATTGGTGTAACACCACAGATGATGAAAATCTCAACCGGTAGGCCAACTTGCCAATGACATCTCTATGTGACTCTTGTTCATCTTTCGATGCGTGTGTTCCGAGCTCATGACGGTCATGCCTGAACGTCAAGACAACCAAGTGATCTCGCTGCGAGGTCTCAACTCACCCGCCTCACACTTCTCTAATCGTTCGTACCCGTGTGACACGGCGCACCCCGAAAAGATAGGTGCCGTGACGGTGCTACACTTGGGAGAACACTAACTACTTGATATTTTTGTGAGAGATCACCCTAATAAAAGCGACTACCGCGCAATCAAGAAGCGTGCATCATAAGGGATAAACATCTCAGGCAATTCATAATAGCATGATATGGTATAGCCCTTTCTGACGGAGAAGTCTTGTATTTCTTCGTCTTCGGCATTCGCGTTGGTGTTCACCTTTGCGAAGATTGACACCACCTTGTCGATGCACAAGATAATATTGCTATCTCTATAGCTAATAAAATAAGTGCATTACATAAGGTTGACACGCAGGTCATTAAAGTGCAATCATATGGCTCCAGCCATCATGCCGAATCATGACACGCAGGTCATGTTAATCAATTTACATCATATAGTCATCTCATACATAATCAAATTATTCTGAACACTGCTATACCACATCATATGCACATGCAAACCATCCTGCAAAACCAAGTTAGACGCCTCTAATCGGTTCATGCAAAATTTTATTTTACGTGGCTTCTAAGGTTTCGAAACAAACCGAAGCTACCAACGTCCATCATCAAGCATGATAATCCAAGTCGCTAGATTAACATTCCAGGGTGTATGAAACAGGAGATAATAAAATCTCGAGAACCATACTAAACTTCGTCATACGCGTGACCCCCGTGCAGATCACATCTGCATTGCCCTTTCGTCTGCAAAATTTCATCTTTCTTTTTAACTACGGTGGAATTCAATGAACTGTTAGCACTTCGTTGATCAATCAGGATCGCGGATTGCCAGAACATTGAAACTCCACCATACTGTTATCAAGATCAGAAATATGCAAATTCGAGGGAAGCAACAAGAACATCGGGTAACAGAATTCATCTGCTACTCGCACAAATAATTTTCAGCAATAGATCTCATCTACTACCTAATTATATTGTGCAACACCTATACATCTCTATGTATTCTAGATCGCAACCTGCATCTACGCATAGCACGGCTCTTGATGCCACTGTAGGGTAACGCAGCAGAAAACAAAAATTTTCTGACCTACGCACCAGCCCAGGACCACTATGGAGACTGCATACAAGGTTTGATCACTTTCGTTACCGACTCGTAGCGCAGCGGAAGTAGAGTCGATGACGAACGGCGGTGCAGATCCCCGCAGCTAGGATTTTACAACCTCCCAACCGCGAGGATGTATACCCTCATCTGCCCCGCGGACAGCCCTCCGGGAGGCGGTCGCACAGTCCCCCGGACGGTGTCGCGGACAGCCCTTCGGGAGGACCTCCGAAACTTGGACTGTCACTCGGACAGCCCTTCGGGAGGACCTGCAAAACTCGGACGGTCACACGGACAGCCCTTCGGGAGGCACTATCGAACTAAGACCGAAACTACAATCTCTCTACAGAGTTGCACACATACGGTGTCATCTATCCGGCAGGGCTTCGCCGTCCAGAACTAGTTCCTGCCGGAACCCAGACAGCCTTTCGGCTCTACGAAACTATTTCGCTGGGAGGGAGAGAGAATGCCAGATCATGCATGGCTTGTGTATGAGAGTAAGGATGTGTGAGATGGCAGCCCACTCACCTCCCATTTATAGGAAAACCAAGGGGTAGGGTGGTTTTACAATAAAACCCAAAAACTCCCATGCACTAGCTCACACATGAGGGTGTTAAGTGCAAAATGGGATGCCATGTGGAGCTCCATGGAGGAGCTGCACATGTGAACGTCCCACCTTCATGGGGGCCCCCCAAAGGGGGTTGCTTAGCCTCCAAGTCCTTCTAGAAACCTTTTGGAAATATCCCAAAAGGTGACTTTCCATAAATATCCCAAAAAGCGCTTTCACTATTCACGACGACATTTTTCAGCGTCTGATCGAACTGAAAATATTCATGTGGGCTTAGAACAATTCTAGTACCCACCAAAATAATTTTCAACGCGAGCCGGAACAATTCCGGTTTAGTGATTTCATCTGCGAAAAGCATCTGAAGCGGTTTCGGCAGCTCCGGAACATTTCCGGTTTTCATCCCGGAAAATTCCAGAAAGTTTCCAGAATGATTCTGGCACCCTCCAAGAATTATCAGGCATGTGCCAAAACCAATTTGACTTTATGGTATCCTCTGAAACAACTTTTCAGTTTCACCGGAACTCATCCGGTGACCTCTCTGCGGAACTTTTCCGCTGTCCGAAACTTTTCCGGTGTCCGAAACTTTTTTTGGTGTTTTTCTCTCAGACTCCCTGTCTAGTATTCAGCAGATAGATGACCCTTAAGCGTGTGACCCTATAGGTTCGGTGAAGTATAGACATGACCCGGAACCCCTTCCGATCAATGATCAACATCGGAGCCGTGGACACCCATATCGATCCCTATAGCCACACGAATAAATATTCGAGTGAACCTCCAGTTGCCGTGTGCTATTCCTGTTGCTTCGCGATATGTTACAAATACCCGAGGTGAGAAACATCGGCATCCTCGTGGATCAACACTTGTCCACAATGTCAGTTACCTCGTTGCCGGTATTGTTCTCTTTTCTCGTTCCCGTGTTCCGGCATCCCTGTGATCAAATCACCCTGTGTCTGGCCAGACGATGATGGATACCGTAACACCGAGAGGGCCCAGAGATATCTCTCCATCGTCGGAGGAGCAAATCCCAATCTTGAGCTATCAAGTTACTTGACATACTTTTCCATGAACCCGTAAGCCGCCGTAATAGCCACCCATTTACGGATGACGTTTAACAAACCCCAAAGTTCATGAAGCAAGCATGAAGAAACTCGATACTCTCATGGTCTAAGGAATTATGCAAAAATTAACTTCCTGAGTTATTAACCATTAACTTATGACGAATGTATCTCATAGCATAACATCAATTTGGGTCGATTCAACACAAGTGTTCTACCAACAATTGTGCCCTCAAAATTGCCGGCATAGCCATGCCCATGATCAAGAAAACAGGATCATCATGCAATACTTGAGCCAGTCATAGAGGCTTGACTAGGAATACATTTTACCGTTTATTATCCCACATGTGCATATGAGTCTTCCTCCGAGCCTCGTGGTTATTGCAGACTCGAGAACCACAGCAGTTATAGCATGGAACATAAACCTAATTATGAACAGGGAGATAATCAATAACATTTATTATTGCCTCTAGGGCATATCTCCTACAGTTATGCTATGAGATTCATTCGTCATAAGTTAATGGTTTCTAACACAGAGATGGTT
This sequence comes from Elymus sibiricus, assembly GCA_039707655.1. NCBI lineage: Eukaryota > Viridiplantae > Streptophyta > Magnoliopsida > Poales > Poaceae > Elymus > Elymus sibiricus. The sequence continues at coordinate 477,917,979 of CM077667.1, forward strand.
AATGTTTGCATGATTCCTTAGACCATGAGAGTATCGAGTTTCTTCATGCTTGCTTCATGAACTTTGGGGTTTGTTAAACGTCATCCGTAAATGGGTGGCTATTACGGCGGCTTACGGGTTCATGGAAAAATATGTCAAGTAACTTGATAGCTCAAGATTGGGATTTTCTCCTCCGACGATGGAGAGATATCTCTGGGCCCTCTCGGTGTTACGGTATCCATCATCGTCTGGCCAGACACAGGGTGATTTGATCACAGGGATGCCGGAACACGGGAACGAGAAAAGAGAACAATACCCGCAACGAGGTTACTGGCATAGTGGACAAGGTGTTGATCCACGGGGATGCCAACATGTCTCACCTCGGGTATTTGTAACATATCGCGAAGCAACAAGAATAGCACACGGCAACTGGAGGTTCACTCGAATATTCATTCGTGTGGGTATAGGGATCAATATGGGTGTCCACGGCTCCGATGTTGATCATTGATCGGAAGCGGTTCAGGGTCATGTCTATGCTTCACCGAACCTATAGGGTCACACGCTTCAGGGTCATCTATCTGCTGAATACTAGACAGGGAGTCTGAGAGAAAAACACCGAAAAAGTTTCGGACACCGGAAAAGTTTCGGACAGCGGAAAAGTTCCGCGAGAGGTCACCGGATGAGTTCCGGTGAAACTGAAAAGTTGTTTCAAAGGATACCATAAAGTCAAATTGCTTTTGGCACATGCCTGATAATTCTTGGAGGGTGCCAGAATCATTCTGGAAACTTTCTGGAATTTTCCGGGATGAAAACCGGAAATGTTCCGGAGCTGCCGAAACCGCTTCAGATGCTTTTCGCAGATGAAAATCACTAAACCGAAATTATTCCGGGTCGTGTTGAAAATTATTTTAGTGGGTACTGGAAATGTTCTAAGCCCACATAAATATTTTCAGTTCGATCAGACGCTGAAAAATGTCATCGTGAATAGTGAAAGTGCTTTTTGGGATATTTATGGAAAACCACCTTTTGGGATATTTCCAAAAGGCCTTCTAGAAGGCTTGGGGACCAAGGACCCTCCCTTGGGGGGGCCCCCTTGGGTGTGGCCGGCCAAGATGGTGGAGCTCCATGGAGCTCCACATGGCCCTCCATTTTCCCTTCCATGCCCTTTATGTGAGACATAAAGTAGGGGTATTTTGGTATTTTCAAGTGCCAACCCTACCCCTTGGTTTTCCTATAAATAGAGGAGTTGTGGGTTGCCATAAGACACATTCCTTACTCTCATACACAAGCCATGCATGATCTGGCATTCTCTCTCCCTCCCAGCGAAATAGTTTCGTAGAGCTGAAAGGCTGTCTGGGTTCCGGCAGGAACTAGTTCTGGACGGCGAAGCCCTGCCGGATAGATGACACCGTATGTGTGCAACTCTGTAGAGAGATCATAGTTTCGGTCTTAGTTCGTGAGTGCCTCCCGAAGGGCTGTCCATGTGAACGTCCAAGTTTTGGAGGTCCTCCCGAAGGGCTGTCCGAGTGACAGTCCGAGTTTCGGAGGTTCTCCCGAAGTGCTGTCCACGACAACGTCCGGGAGACTGTCCGACCGCCTCCCGGAGGGCTGTCCGCGGGGCAGATGAGGGTATACATCCTCGCGGTTGGGAGGTTGTAAATCCTAGCTGCGGGGATCTGCACCACCGTTCGTCATCGACTCTACTTCCGCTGCGCTATGAGTCGGTAACGAAAATGATCAAACCTTGTATGCAGTCTCCATAGTGGTCCTGGGCTGGTGCGTAGGTCGGAAATTTTTTGTTTTCTGCTGCGTTACCTTACAAGGGGGCGGAGAGGTAGATGAGATCTCCAGCAGCACGACGGCATGGTGGTGGTGATGGTGGAGTTATCCCGGCAGGGCTTCGCCTAAGCACTACCGGAATCTATTTGGTGGAGGAACTAGAGAATAGAGAACTAGCACGTGGCCGTGTGTTCTGGGGCTCTATTCCTCTAGTATATATAGGAGGGAGAGTGAGGAGCAAGCCTCCCTAGGGTTTCCCCTAGGGGTCGGCCGAACCAGGGCAAGGAGGAGTCCAATCCACTTCCTACTAGGAAGTGGATTCATATTAGAAAGGAGTCCTATTCCTTCCTATCTCCACCTTTTTTCCTCTTGGGCATATGGGCCCTTATGGGGTCGGTTACCCAGCCCATTAGGGAATGGTGCGCCACCTCTTGGGCCCATGTGGCCCCCCGGGCTGGGTGGGCCCCACCCGGTGGACCCCCGGAACCCATTCGTCACTCCCGGTACACTATCGGAAATACCTGAAACTTTTCCGGAACCCAAATACCACTTTCCTATATATAAATATTTACCTCCGGACCATTCTGGAGCTCCTCGTGACGTCCGGGATCTCATCCGGGACTCCGAACAACCTTCGGTCACCAACACATATATCTCAATACTACCGAAACATCACCGAACGTTAAATGTGCAGACCCTGCGGGTTCGAGAACTATGTAGACATGACCGAGACACCTCTACGGTCAATAACCAATAGCGGGACCTGGATGCCCATATTGGTTCCTACATATTCTACGAAGATCTTTATCGGTTGAACCTCTATGTCAAGGATTCAGTTAATTCCGTATGATGTTCCCTTTGTTCTTCGGTGTGTTACTTGCCCGAGATTCGATCGTCGGTATCTCTATACCTAGTTCAATCTCGTTACAGGCAAGTCTCTTTACTCATTCCGTAATACAAGATCCCGTGGCTAACACTTTAGTCACTTTGCTTGCAAGGCTTATTGTGATGTTGTATTACCGAGTGGGCCCTGAGATACCTCTCCGTCATACGGAGTAACAAATCCCAGTCTTGATCCATGCCCACTCAACAGACACCCTCGGAAATACCTGTAGAGCATCTTTATAGTCACCCAGTTACGTTGTGACGTTTGATACACACAAGGTACTCCTCCGGTGTCAGTGAGTTGCATAATCTCATGGTCATAGGAACAGATACTTTGACATGCAGAAACAATAGCAATAAACTGACATGATCATATGCTAGGTTCATAGTTTGGGTCTTGTCCATCACATTATTCTCCTAATGATGTGATCCCGTTATAAAATGACATCTCATGTCTATGGCTAGGAAACCTTGACCATCTTTGATCAACGAGCTAGTCTATTAGAGGCATACTAGGCACACAGTGTTGTCTATGTACCCACACATGTATTTGAGTTTCCAATCAATACAATTATAGCATGGATAATAAACGATTATCAAGAACAAGGAAATATAATAATAACCATTTTATTATTGCCTCTAGGGCATATTTCCAACAGGAGAACGCGTCGGCTCGGTCGAGCGAGCGTCCAAGATGAAGGCCAAGGCGGCGGGATCCTCTGCTAGCTCTGGCCGGCGCTCTCCCTCCCCCGGCATTCGTCGCAAGAAGACCAAGGTGGCGGCTATGGTCGGCCTCCTGGAGCTTCCCTCCTCTGGTGCTCCGCGCCCCCTGACCCGGGGCAAGCTGAAGCAGTTGGCCAAGTGTTGCGACCTCAACATCGATGCCATCCTTGCACAGGCCCACGTTCAAGCTTCTTCCTCCGCTGGGGCTGTTCCCTCTTCTCCGGTCGATATCTCCTCTAGCTCCCCAGTTGGTGACGGCAATGTTTAGGATGTGTAGGTCTAGTGCTCTGTTTCATCTGCTTCTCCCGTTCCTGGTTGCTCTAGTCTCCCTTATGTCAGCATTTCATTCCTGTAAGGTGTGGATTTCATCCACCTTTAGCTATCTGCATGTTTGCTTTCTGTCACTCTGCATTAGTCGTTCAGCTGCTCTGTCAGCCTCTAATTTGTGTGTGTTCTATCTGTACCCTGTCCTGCTATCAATGGAAAAGCTGGTGTTTGCATTTCTTCCATATGATCATGCTCTTCTTGTTCCTCTTTTTTTTTGCTTGGGCTGCTGTCGTTCTTGTTTATCAATGAAAATTCTGGATTGGAATGTTCGAGGCCTCGGTGATGAGGATAAGTGTTCTTTGGTTCGTGATACGATAACCTCCTGTCGCCCTAGTGTCGTTTGTCTGCAGGAAACCAAGCTGGTTTCTCTTTCCAAGCGGAAGATGGGCTCTTTTCTCCCTGCATATCTGGATGAACATGCGGCTGTCCCCTCCATTGGTTCATCTGGTGGCATTCTAGTGGCATGGGATAATTCTACTTTTTCTAGACATGTCTTGGAGGCACACAAATACCATATCAGTATCACCATGGTTTCTACATCAAGCAACCTATATTTTTTGCTCACTGTGGTGTATGCCCCTTGTCATGATCGAGATAGATCGGCTTTCTTTGAAGGTGTGGATGCTGCAGTGGGCACGGTTACAGTCCCCTGGCTGGTTATTGGTGATTTCAACATGTATAGATCAGATTTGGAGAAATTTTGTGGCCGTATCAATTGGTCTATGATGGAGAGGTTTAATGGATGGATCAGGGACAACGATCTGGAGGACATTAATATCAGCAATAGAAGAGTTACATGGTCCAACAAAAGGGATTCCCCAACCCTTGTTCGGTTGGATAGAGTGCTCGTCAACTCAGAGTGGCTGTTGGGTTTTTCTCACACTTCTGCCTCGGCTGTTCCTACTATCACCTCAGATCATATCCCCATTCTTGTCCAGTTTAGCAATACAGTGGTTAAGAGCAGGTTATTCAGACTGGAAAATCACTGGATGGTCTTGGAGGACACAAGGAAAATTATCATGATGGTTGGGATAGAGATACCAGGCTTTTTCAGTTATCTGCCTCGCTTATTAATTTTAAGATGAGGTGTATCCGGGCTGCTTAAGAAAGTGGAAGCGCAACAGAGCTAGCCTGGACTTGATGATCGGTAACAACAAGATTCTGGTTGAGTATTTGAACATGGTTGAGGAGCGGCTCCAACTCTCTGTCCTGGAGACGGTTCTCAGAGCATTTGCTTCTGCTAAAGCTGAACAACTTATTCTATGGCAAACGGCGATGTGGTGCCAGAGGGCAAAATTAAGATGGTGTGTCTCCGGGGATGAAAGCAACAAGTTCTTTCATACTGCTGCTAACTGCCAGGCCAGGAGGAACAAGATCAGAGTAATTGTTCATGACGGGGTTGAATTTTTTGACAACCAGCGTAAATTGCAGCTTGCTACCACGTACTTTTCTAATCTTTTGGGGAAGCCATCTCCCTCACTGCCAGTAGTTCTACTTGATGCTTTATATGATGCTGCAGACCTTTCATGTCTTGCTACTGAGTTCTCATGGGCTGAGATTGTTAGTGCTATTAATCACTCACCTAATAACCGGAGTCCTGGTCCGGATGGCTTCACTTATGAGTTTTTCAAGGTTTTCAGCAATGTTATTAAGCAGGACCTATTGTCATTCTTCTCGGAGTTATACCATAATCAACTGAATTTGGCTGGGATTAACACGACCTACATCTCGTTGCTACCAAAGAGTGATACTCCACTTGAGCTACGTGACTACCGTCCGATCTCCGTTGTTCATAGTGTACCTAAGCTTGTTAGCAAGGTACTTGCTCGTCGACTACAATGCCAAATTCCACACTTAATACACCCTCTCCAATCAGGTTTTGACAAGGGGCGATCTATTGGCGGCTGACATGATACAGTGTGCTCACAAGAGGATATTGCCTATGGTGGTTCTTAAATTGGATTTTCGTAAGGCCTTTGACACGATTAGTTTGTCATGTCTGTTTAATATTATGGAGGCACGGGGTTTTCCTCCGCGATAGATCCGTTGGATAAATTCTATCCTATCCACGGCTACTTCCAGAGTGTAGATTAATGGTGAACTTGGGGAACCCATTATTGCCAAGAGGGGTTTTCGACAGGGAGACTCTATGTCCCCATACATATTCATCGTGGTGGCTGATGTTCTGCAGAGACCATGATATGCGCAATTTGAGGCTGGATCTTTGGTCCACCCTCTCGGTGCGGATCAGTTCTTTCCAGTACTACAGTACGCAGATGACACCTTGCTTCTCTTCCAAGGTAACATACAGCAAGCCACTACCATCAAGCATATTTTATCAGCCTTCTCGGACTTCTCGGTTTGCACATCAACTTCCAGAAAAGCACTTTGCTTCCCATCTGTTTGGACGCGAATGCTGCAGCCGAAATTGCTATATTGTTTGGTTGTCCTGTTTCCGCCTTTCCATGTACATATCTCGGTCTTCCTCTTTCACTCCATAAGATCAAGCATGGCATGCTCTTACCGGTGATTCACAAGGTTGATAGGCGGTTGTCTGGCTGGCTAGCTACTTTCTTGTCTTGGGGTGGCCGTTTTAACTGTGATCAATTCCGTGCTTGCTAGCATTCCGAGTTACTACATGACATGTTTTCCATGGCCCAAAGAATCTATTGACAAGTTGGAAAGCATCTTAAGAGCATTCTTTTGGCACGGTAAGAACAAGGTCAAGGGTGGACATTGTCTAGTAGCCTGGGATTATGTCACGATGCCCAAGCTATCCGGTGGGCTAGGTGTGAGGGATCTATCTGCACACAATCAAGCCTTACTTTGCAAGTTCACAGCCAAGGTACTACAGCATTCTGACATCCCCTGCTTTTAGTGGTTCGCATCACAATACTGTCACAGTCAGATACCTCTCTCGGCTAGCAACCGTGTACACCAATTTGGAAGGGCTTTAAGCGTTGCATCAATATGGTTCTCGCCGCCTCTCGCTGTTACCTTGGTGCTGGGAACCAGGTTTCTTTTTGGCATGATAAGTGGCTGGACGTTGGTAGGCTGTGGCGCTGTGCTATGAGTTGCCAACCTTATGCTCCTTCGCTAAGAACAGCTACTGCTCTGTTGCTTCCCAGTTCTCTAATGGTGTTTGGGACATCCAGTTACATGCAAATCTTTCCAGACTGGCTAACCAGGAACTTCATCGGCTGCACTCTTTTCTGCTGGGTGGTCAACCTGTTCCTGATTCCAGAGACCGTCGCATGTCATCACTCTACGGCAAGGATGTGAGCACTGATTATACTTACCAACTGATCACCTTTCGAGGTGCGTCCCACGGCTTTGAACAGTGGATTTGGGACCTGATCATTCCTCTCAAGCATCGCATCTTCTTGTGGTTAGCCTTCTGGGGCCGCCTGAACACTCGTGACAGTATGGTTAAGATGCAGTGGTCCTCTATCGCTAACCATGCTGAATGTGATATTTGCCCAGCTCCAGAAACCATCGGTCATGTAATTATGTGTTGTGTACAAGCTTCAACTATTAGGGACCGGTTGAACATGACTGATCCTGCTTTGAGGTCCACGGATCAAATGAATTTTATGAGAAGAGCACATTCAACCTGGCCGACATCAAGCAAATGGCATATCCTTATTGCGGCTGCTGCTGTCACCCTTTGGCATGCCAGGAATGACAGAGTGTTCAATTAGAAGAACTGGTCCTCAGCCTACACTAGGCTCTACGCTGCTGACCTGCTCACGCTTTGGAGCCACAGGGCTAGAAGCCCGGTGAACCAAGCGGCACTACTAGTTTGGGTGCGTCAATTACACGGCTAGAACTGTCTGGGTTCCTCTTTCATCCTTTCTTTCTTTCTTTCTTCTTCCTCTGTTTCATTAGGCTGCTTAATGCCTGTGCACCACGGTGCAGAAAATAAGCTCATGTAATTGACTTCTGTCTCCAGGCTCAGCCTGTTTTGAAATATATAAGGTAGAGCATGATCTACCTTTCATTTCAAAAAATTAATAATACTGAAGGCTCGAACTACACCTATACAGAGGCCTAATTTATCTTTAAATCCTACCTTGAATGCTTGATTCAACCAAACACCCACTGGCGGAGCTACGTACTAGGAAAATGGGCCATGGCCTGCCCATCCCATAAGGATTATAGCCTGGGATTAGAACTAAACTGGGTCATGAGGGCAAAATAATTGGACTTCTTTTGTACCGGCCCGCCCAACGTTGGTCGTCTAGCTCCGCCACTGCAAACACCCCACAAATCTGTGGCAAATAAATTATTTCCTTGCATACATGTGTTTTGCGGAACGGATGGAACGTACTAGTATCATATACTTTCGTCGGGCAGAACCGGTCCAATAGACTGCTAGCATTTGTACGTGACAGTATTCTGCCATATATTTTCATCTCCTCCAAACACCGATCGACTCAGAATTAATCGAGCAAGCGTCATACGCATGTATTGCCGGAAAGCACTCGGTTCTGTCGCCCCAACCTTCTTGCCTCAGCTTTCCATGGCAGAAGAGAGAGACGATGGGCTATTTTCAAGAGAGATGATGGGCTATTTTTCCTTGCGAGAAGAGAAAGCTGATTTTTAATAATGAGAAGGAATAGATCTTGGATAGTGATTGCTTCAGATTGGTCAATTTTCGAACGGGGAGAGGAAGAGTCCATGGATCTCTAGATGGATTAAGATTGAGATTGAGATGTGAGTTTTTTTTCCTACTACTATTACAACCCTTTAAAGAGGCGTGGAGTTCTAGATAGATCGCGATAGGGGATTTTCGATTTATTTTTCTAATAGAGAAAAAATTATGGGCCTTTTGAAGGAATCCATTGATTGATTTGTACCGTAATAATTCAGTGCCAAGAGATCAACGACTTCTGTTTTCTAATTAACGTCTAAATTTCTAGGGAGGATCTAATTATTATAGGTATAGATAGATAGATGTTCACAAATTTTATAAATTACATAGATTTTAAAGTATTGTTGTGCATTTTAAATAATTTGTATAAATTAAAAAATGCTCTCGAATTTAGAAAAAATGCTCACAGAATTTAAAAGCTTACGTGAATTTCAAATGATATTCAGGAATTTATATAATCTTCACGATTTAGAAAAGTTCATCCTTTTGAATATTAATTGTTTTTTTTTTAGATAATTTGTAAAATGTTATCAAATTTATAGAAATAAGTTCATGAATTAAAAAAACAGAAAAGCAGAAAAAACAAAGATAAAAGGAAAAAAATAAAGGAGACAACAATAGATAGAACAAAACCAAAATAAACTGGCCAACAAAAGAAAAATCGAGCAGATCATGTACTGAGGTTACGGTAGTTGCGCCGGTCAACATGGTAGTCCCGGTGAAATTTCACGGTTTGTTTTCTGTCCTTGGGAAAAAGATAGGGTTTTCTGCCTCCCTTACCTTGTGTTGGGCAACCCAATGTACTTATAGCCCGCTTGGAAAATTGTCCCCAACGATAAACCAAACTGAGCCCACCACGCGCAGAGAGGTTGAGGCTATTGAACTGAAACACATGGACGAAGAGATTCTGAGTTCTTTCATTCAAAATGGGAAAAATTCTACTGCTTTGATTATGTGGTGGATGTGTAGAAAATGCAACCACCAAACTTCCCGTGCTTAATAATTCTGCATCTTGCCTCGACTCAATATATTCGCTCCACATACTTCGAATATGCCTATCATACCCTCTACTTTTTGTTGGCTCTCATAAGAATAGTTACGCCCATAAAATAGACTATAGGTAAAGAGGGAAACCCAATTACATGAAGTTCGATATGTGCAATACTTTTTCTTGAGATCATGGATATGTGCAATGCTACTTGGACTAGGAGGCATCAAGGAATAACAGGGTGCGATATGATTTAGAGCACTGGACATGGTTAAGGGGTGGGAGTAAATGGATACATGTGAGAGATGCTGAATATGTGGAATGCTATCATTCATATTCATCGAGACCTTTGCATGGGAACTCATTGCCAGTGACAAAGGAATTGACAGCCGGACCATAGCAGCAACTACAAACATTGTTGCAATGGTGGTCGAAGGATACTACTGATGTGGAGCTGAATCAAGTCAAGTACAAACATGTGCCCTCCAACAGCTCTTTCCCCCTCTATCTCTCGGTGCCGAATACTGCACTCACCTCTTTGTGCACTATCGTTTCACCCATCAGGTATGGCTGATCTTCAGAAATTGGACGGGAGCAGATTTTCAGATTCCTGATAATCATTTCGGGACCACGAAGGAGTGGTTGTTAACGGAAATAAGGGCAGTCAATAAAACTATGCGACGCAACTTTGACACCAGCGCCATCCTTCGGCACTCCAGGATTTGGAAGGAATGTAATTCCGAAATTTTTGAGAAGGTTGCAAGCAGCGCTAACAGGGTACTAGATTTGATTAGGGAAGACATTGCTGCTTGGAGACCTTGGCACTCCTGCTTACTAGTTGTTTATCCCCGTGTTTTTCTGTTCTTCGGTGCCTTTGCGCCATTGGGTTTTCAGTTCTAGTTCGCCTAGACTGCCTACCTTGTTGTACTGTTTGTCTCGCCCTTTCTAATAAAATTCGGCCAACGGCCCTTCGAAAAAACACATGTCTTATAGGATAGGGCGCGCCTTAATTGGCCACAGCTAGCCTCTAACGCCCTTGCCCAGAGGCGAACCTAAAATATTGGGCCGGGGTTAATTGACCTCCGGCTGATTTTAGCCCAATACCATGTACCTATAGCTAAGGCCAGCCTATTAGCATACATCCATGCATGCACAACGGCAATGCTACAACCCACTGTGTTGTCCTTAGGGATGTGGCATCCGTTGGGTTTGGGTATGGGTGGAGCCACCCAATATCTTGACCCATCACCTCAAATCTTACCCGTCACCCGTACCTATACACGTCGACGGATACAATTTTTTCTATACCCGTCACCCGTCAGGGTAAACAGATACCCATGAATAAAATTACCTAGATTTAAAACTTATCAAAAATTAAGTATTACATAGTCAGAAACAAACTTCTAATATTAATTTATAAACAAAAAATCATAAAATCATAAAGAAAATCGAAACTTACCAACCCAAAATAGCCTTGCTCTTGTTCTTCTGCTTGGCAGCAGCAGCAGATCAATCATTTCTAAGAAGGCTAGCGTGTCGCTTCTCTAACATATTAGACAAAGTGCTCCGATGGTGCTGCTCTTTGGACCCCGATGCAGAAGGTGGCAGGCTTCGACGTCGGCACTCGACCCTGGACTTGGCCCTTTCCTGGCAGGTACAGGTGGACCTTCCGATGATAGGGTTGGGACAGGGGTAAGTGTGCGGCGCTTCTGGTCGTGGAAGTCACCGAGCTGCAGCTCCACCTAACGCTCCCCGTCCATGCGCGAACTATGGTCATCGTCGTGAGGTTCCATGGCATTTGTGTCCTCCTCTGGAGGACATGAACGGGGCGATGGCGCGAGGCAGCGAGCGGCTGGAGTGCAGCCGAGGCACTGGCGGCGAGGAGATGGAGGTCGACCTGCTGGTTGTTGCGATAGGGACCTCTTATATGTCGCTTACTGCGGCAGCTAGTCGCGGTTTCACACAGGGCGCAGCTCGCCCTGGGCCAACCCATTTGCAGGGGCTCCGCTTCGCGAGGTAAAAATCATAAAAACAACTTGCGACTGGAATCGAACCCACCGCATGCTGCGGATGCACAATCGTGCTATCCACCGCGGCTGGCCCGCCCAAGTGAAAGAATTACAGCGTGAATCTTAAAGAAACAAACAGCGGCGACAAAACTTAAAAACCAGTTCGCAAAATTTCCAAAAGAAACTTTTGTGCACATGTTTTGTAAAAACAAGAACAAAAGTGACAACATGAACGTTTTTTTCGAAATTATGAACATTTTTTACAGAAGTAAAAAACATATATTAAAATTCACCCCAAACATTTTTTTTGACTGTCAAACAAATTTTGAAAACGTGAACAGCTTTTTGAATTTGTGTACAAATTTCAAAAACACGAACATTTTTTGAAGTTCCTGAAAAAAAATTAACTTGTGAGAAAATATTTAAAATGCAAACATATTTTGAAACTTGAGCATTTTCTGAATGTGTGAACAATTTTTTTCAGGGAGAACAATTTTTTGAAATCCTTGAACTTTCTATTCGTGCGAACATATTTTCAAATTCTAAACTTTTCTAATTATCAAACATTTTTCGAAAATAAGCAAACAAATTTTGAAATTCATTTTTTTAGAATTTCTGAACAAAATTTGAATAAAACACCGTGTCTTGTAAAAAGCAAACACTTTCCAAATTTGAAAACAAAATAAATAAAAAACAGAAATATTTATGAAAACCAGGAACATACTTTGCAAATAATGCCCAATTTTTCGAAACAGGAACATTTTTTGACATTCCAGAACAAAATTTGGACAAGCAAACATTTTTTGAAACTCCTAAAAAATGGTAACATCAACATTTTAAAAAAAATTAAACAACTTTGATAAAGGGAACATTTTTTTATGTTCTGAATAATTTTTAAACAATGTTCCAAACATTTTTTGAAAAACACAAAGAAAAATTGAAAATATGACCCTTTTTTGAAATTTGCAAACAATTTTTGAAACTCGTTAAAAAATGAACATATGACCATTCTAAAAAAAATTGTGATCTATTTTTGGAAGCAGGAACATTTCTGAAAACAGGAACATTTTTTCAAAACAGGAACATGTTTTGAAACTGCCGAAAAAAATTCAAAAACTCGACCAATGTTTCAAAATACGACTTTTTTTTTCTAAACTCACAATTTTTTTTAAATGCGTAAATTTTGGATATGTGATATTTTCTGAAACTCATGAACAAAATTCAAAACATGAACAATTTTTGTAAGTGCGGACATTTTTCTTGTAAACGGAAACATTTTCTTAAACTCCCGAACAATATTTTGAAAACACGAACATTTTGAAAACGGAACATTTTTTTGAATTTCGTGATTTTTTTGGAAAACATGGATTTGTTGAAAATTCTGCAACTTTTGAAAATAAAACTTAAAAACAATAAAGCGAAAAGTTGAAAAAAGAAACAGAAAAAGTAAAAGTAAAAAAGAAAAATAAATAGGAAAACAAAAAACCCGTTTCAGGAACCTTCTACAAGGTTCCCAAAAACGGCAAAAACCAGCTGGGATCATCTAGAAGATTCCCAAAACCGTTCATTAGAAAGCTACGCGTAATGTTCAACCAGGCCGGCCCAATTGTTCGATACGCCGAGTTGCCTGTGCGAATCGTCGATATTATGACGCAAAGAGCGAAATCACTAGTTGAGGAGTACACCTTGCAACGATTACTTCCACCCCCAGGTTGCGACAAGTGGCGCATTGCATGTGTGCCACTTGTCGCAATCGGGTAGTTTTCCCTTTTTTCGTAGATTCGTTTTTTCAAAACGTTTTATCTCCTAAACCGTGCGTCCAAATCTCGAACCGTTTTCACCGTTGACTTTATCGCGTCGAGATTTTCAAAACTAGATCCCATGTTGATAGGTTTTGACGAACTTTTTTTTCACGAAAAAACCGGTTGAAAAAACCAGACAAAAAAACCATGCCTCGCGCGATAGAAAAAAAACAGAAAACACGTTTTTCCCTTTCCGAGAGGCACGGACCGTGCCTCTCGCGGAAGCAAAACCGTGCCTCTCGCGGGAAAAATAAGAGAGCAGAAAACGCGTTTTTTTCCTTTCGGAAAGGCAGCCCGTGCCTCACACGATAACAAAACCGTGTCTCTCACGGAAGCAAAACCGTGTCTCTCACGGAAAAAAAGAGAGAGCAGAAAACGCGTTTTTTTCTCTTTCCGAGAGGCACGGCCATGCCTCTCGCGAAGGCAGAACCGTGCCTCTCACGGAAGCAAAACCGTGCCTCTTGCGAAGGCAAAACCGTGCCTCCCGCGAAAGCAAAACCGTGCCTCTCGCGAAAAACAAAGAGGGAGCAGAAAACGCGTTTTTTTTCCTTTCCGAGAGGCACGGCCGTGCCTCTCGCGAAGGCAAACCCTTGCCTCTCGTGGAAGCAAAACCGTGACTCTCGCAGAAAAAAACAGAAAACGCGTTTTTTTGCGCAAAAAAAACGCGTTTTTTTTCCGTAAAAAATATTTTTTTTTAGAATTTTTTTTTTCGTCCAAAAGCTACGAAAGACCGGTGGAAAACCGGAACACCGAAAAAAACTGGAAAAAAACCACTCCAAAAAGGCGAAAACGCGTGCGAAAAAATAAAAAAAACAAAATCCGAAGGGAACACTCAAAGCGCGACACGTGACGGCGACTGGTAATGCGCCAAGTGGCGGCGCGTGGGAGTGATCTCTGGAACGCTTGTGAGGGAGCGCTCGCTAGTTGCTCCCCGCAAAGAGCGGCAAATAGGGAATTCCGCTGCGACGCACGTCAAGAACTCTAGAGAGAAGAGTACGTACTTGATTAGTGAAAGGCCTGTGGTCTCTGGCTCTCTGCGGCCGTGGGGTAGTGGCCTCTGCTAGTAGGGTTTGACGGCCTAGAAATTTTTTGACCCGTGCAATAATAAATGGGAGAAGCCCATGCGCATGCGCGTGGATGAAGAAGAATAGTCCCATGGCTCCTCCTCCTCTTGCCAGCCACAGCACACAAAGGGCGTGGATGCAAATGATGAAGAAGGTGACCACCCTGATCCCAGCTACATACAAATACCTCCGCAAAAAGAAAAAGGTACACACTGAGCTGAAACCCGTCTGCACTGACGAGATAGAGCCCGGAATCTTGCGCGCATGAGAGCATATAGTTGCCCCGCACTCCAACTGGTAGCTCCAGGGTGAAAAGGCTCCTCGTGGCCAAATCTAGACCCAAGGTGTACCCTACGTTGGTGGTCACCATGAAGACTTTGCCATGGATGGGTGGTAGCATTTCAAGGAAGACGATGTCATCCGGGAGCTCTATCTCTGCCTGGCCCCTGGCAAGGACGCCCCATCTGCCAGATGTGCGAGATCCCAGTACACCCATCTCCGCGTACAGTTTTGGCCAGCTCTTCCACAGATTCACCAAGGTGATGCCATCGCGGCGTCCATCCTCGGGTAGGAACATCTCAGTGAATCCCGTTTGAGTGCGGTCCTCCCAGCGGTCACGGTGGGGCCGGATCTGTAGGAGGCCGGCCGCAGGCTCACCGGTGAGAAGCGGCAGCACGAGGGGGTGATCGAATCTGCCGGCGTGGAAGACCTCGACGATGAGGCGGCCGTTCCGGCAGTGCTTGATTCGCGGGCATCTGCGGGCGAAGGCGGCGTCGCAGGAGGAGGTCGCGTGGCGTATGGGGGCGGCGAGCTCCGGGGGCTGCTGCGGGAGGGGCACGAAACGATACCTGCCGGGGTAGCCGACGCAGACGCCGAGGAGGCGGGGCGGGTTGCGCTCGCGGAAGCGGCGGAGGAAGGCCGGGTCGGAGGCGTGGTGGAGCCACCGCTTGGAGACGAGGGCGGCGTGGACGAGGCAGGTGGGGAAGCCGAGGCGGAGGAGGATCTCGCGCAGGAGGTCGTCGTTGCCAAGCACCGCCGCCGCCGATGCGAGCGCGGCGGCCGCCGAGATCCGTCGATCTCCGTCCATAGCTTTGGGCAACCAAAGTTTGGGGGATTTTCGGGAGGGAAGGGGTTTGGAGGGGGTTTCGGTGGGCGCGGAGCAGGAAATGTGTAGGCAGAATGGATGCGCCATCGAGCGTTTCCTTCCTTTTTCTTTTTCTTACACGAGTATTCCGCTGGTCCATTTTCAACCGTTGGATTAGGACACTAGTAACCGTTGGATCGTGCCCTTGCGTCATCCCTTACGTCATCTACATCTCACATGTGCATCTCATCCTCGGGTATTCCGCCGGCCCTTTTTCACCGTTGGATTAGGACACTAATAACGGTTGGAATGTGCCCCGCGTCATCCCTTATGTCAGCTTCGCCTCATACGTGCATCTCATCCTCCCTTCGTAGTCTCACACACACATTTAAGTTTGCAACCTCTTGCATGAGCAACAACCAACGCCCTCGTGCAGGACGCGGCAGAATTGATCTCATGACATCGTCGAGCAGCAGGAGCCTAGAACGTTGTTGCGCACAAGGTCGTCCCCATCGTCGCAAAACATGGTCGCGTGTTTGCATCGCCAAAAAAAAGGAATCGCTAGCCATCGGCCCGCCTCTATAGCCGCATCATCATCGCCTGCCCCGGCCACCACACTGTCAATTGCGCTGTTGAAAGTTTCATGGACTAGGGGGTGCTAATCACGTAGGCCGCCCAATCATGGGTTGGGCAGAGGACCCCCAGACGACCAAAGAGTGGGCCACGTTTATCATTCCCCCACGACATACTCAAGATGGTATCCTCTGAAGACTTGGCTCATACTTCAAGACACATTTAAATCATCGGTATGTTTATCCCTTGATGTAACCGACCTACATACCCCCAGTGCCTATATAAGCCGATGTGATTAGACCATAGGGTTAGATTCATCCGTATGCGATTTCGAGGTAGATGAGCATGTACTTTGTAACCCATCCACAATCAATAGAACAGAAGCATGATGTAGGGTTTTACCTCTTCGAGAGAGTCTGGACCTGGATAAAGCATTGTGTCCCTCTTTGTCATGTTATCATTAAGCTAAGATCACCAACTCGGGACCCCTAGCCGAGTTCCACAGATTCAACTCCGACCTTGGTGGACCATGCAAGTCACGTTGTGTGATCGAAATGACTCAATGGCTCGCCTCCAGATCGACGATGTCGTCGGTTGTGACATGACTTTTCTGCCGGGACAGATCTTCATCTTCGGGAACGTCACGTTTTATGCGGATTCGGCTGGACGCCTTGGCCAGATCGATAACTTCACTCTAGGTCGGATCGTCAGGTTTGGCAACATGTAATACGCCGCTGACTCCCGCGGTAAACTTGCATTCTCGGGCTAGGTGTCAGACCAAGCCGATGGCCGCGCCAACATGTCGGCTTCGACCCTGGACTTAATCTCAGATCAGGACCATGGCTCAAGACACACTTCGGCCCGGCCTCGAGCGCAGAACTGAACGCTACCCCCACGAGATCATGTGTTCGGCTTGACTAAGGAGGAACCTGGGGCCACATCAAGTCGGACCTCGGGGCAAAATTCTGCCAAACCCAATCTACAGTCAAGCCTTTCGTGAGGATGTAGGGGCGGTCCTGAACGATATGTTACAACAGATTCAGAGACTGGCCATCTCGGACAATCGCAATTTAGTATACGATAGAATATGGGAAAAGCATGAAGGAGCTCTAATTTTCAGCCCGCCCAACACCCACCTAGTCGCTACCGTCGAGGATTTAACTGACGTTCTACCAAGCGCCTTCAAGGAGGCAAACTATATGGATGGAGATATCGGCGAAACCTCTCCACCAGCCATGAAGAACACCGGCAAGTGGGACGCAACCTCCACCTATGATGTCTGCATGGTGAAAACCCCCAAGGGCGAATAAGGAGGGCCACCGAAACGTCGATGAAGGGGCCGGCGAAATGGAGACCATGGCAACGACGGCACCACAAACGAGAACAATGGCAACCACGACGCAACCAACGATGTCATCGGTGATGTTGGGGCTGGCACCAACAACATCTGTGACAACAACGGGGACAAGGACAACCCCGAAGACACCAACTACAACCCGGCTGATGGGGATATGTACCTAGGGTAGGGTCTTAGGCCTGACCTACATACCCTACCTAAGGACACTACATAGGAGAACTTAAAGATTACAAGATTACAAGGAAGACTCCGACTGAAATCACCATGGCGCATGAGTCATTCGACAGAAAATCCACTCGGAGGTTTCTCCCTCCATTCGACAGCCGCCTTTCACTCAGAAGAACCAGAAGTCAGTCGACCGCAGAAGACCAGAAGCCACTCCAGGGAGGCCAACGGACAGGCGTTCGACTGGTCGCCATAAGTAGCATTTATTACATACGTTATCAGTAACGTTCACCTTTATTACCATGATCGAACCCTTGGTTGCCGGGTATTCATGAGGGGCAGCGCACTCTATATAAGCCACCCCTCCCCTCTGGCACAAGGGTTCGCACCCCCTGTAACCCACACATTCCACACGACAGAAACTCCCGAGCACTGAGACGTAGGGCTGTTACCTCCACGAGAGGGGCCTGAACTCATACATCCGTGTGTACAATCTCGCCGTAGCTAGGACTCTGCCCTCTCCTTACGTACCCTTAACCTCTACTGTCAGGCTCGTTCCATACAAAGACAACAGAAGAGAAGGCCCTGGCTGAGCACGAACAAGATCCGGGAGCAGAGGACAAAATGCAAGGCCTCCTTGATCTCGACCATGTGGCTACCATAGTGTAGATCCGGTTTCTCTTTGATAAACTAGCTGAACCCCCGCCCTCCTGCTGGCATAGTTCTTCTCTGAAGTTGCTAATTACAAGAATTTTGACACGAGAGTTTTGCGCAGCGCAGAAGTTAGGCTGCATTTTCTTTATTTCTATTTATTTATAATTTTTTTGAGTGAGTTCTATTTATTTATATGGAAACCAGCAAAGGTTATGGTGCTAGTCGCCCAACTCTCTCGGCCAAGATCGGTCCTATTCGATCTTGCCATCCCACGGTCAGTTCAGCTGAACGAGGCCGAGCTCTGCTCTAACATATAGCTAAAGAATCGGACAAGTTGTAACATGGCCCGCCGATTGCTTATTCAAAACGATATAAACAGCTAAAAGATCACTACTTGAAAAGGCTCCATGGCATGAGCTGCCGTGTCAGCAAAAGAAGGTGCCATGGCACAATCTGGAGAGCGAGGTTTTGGCTAACAGATCCCTCCCCGCCCCTACACTCAATGTTCGCAGATGATCTTCTGCATGCCGACCTTCTAACGCATCTCCATGAACATGTTGTGCCCTAGAGACTTCGTTAGAATATCAGCTAGCGGACCATCGGTACCGACATGACCAACATCCATCTCCCGGCCTCAGTTCGCTCTCTAGCTTAGTGGAGCAAAGGTTTTGGATCCCGAGTAGACTTTTTTTTTCTCGTGGGGCACCGAAATTCACGGTTACCGCGTAATACAGGAAACAAATTCATCAGTTACCACATTCCGACGTGTTGGCTAGGTCGCATCTATCCTTCTCTTGCCTTCAGATCAATGTATTGAATACCCCCGTGGCATTATTTTTTCGCTCACCTCCCTTTCTGCACTGAAAAACGGTGGTACAAAAAGAACGGAGTATACTCGAACCCGCGACCACACGAATTGATGCGGAAGCACGCGCATACTAGTAGACAACGACTACATATGTGTTGTCTCACTAGTAGAAAAAGGGCCATTTGTCCCGGTTCCAGAGGGCCATTTGTCCCGATTCTGGAACCGGGACTAAAGGGTCGGGACTAAAGCCCAAAACCTTTAGTCCCGGTTCGCTTACCATCCGGGACAGAAGGGGCTCCATGTGGCCGGTGCTGGGAGCCCAGGCAGGAGGACCTTTAGTCCCGGTTGGTAACACCAACCGGGACCAAAAGGCAGGACCTTTAGGCCCGGTTGGCAATACCAACCGGGACCAAAAGGCACTGGGGTTTTTGTTTTTTTTAAAGGAGGGGGGGGGGGGGGTTAGGGGGGTTTGTAGGGTTAATTGAGGTGTTTCATATTGTGTTAGCTAGCTAATAGAGAGAAGTGTCCTCTCTTTCTCCGTGCTTGGTCGACGCTAGCTACTATAGAGAGAACTCGACACGCTAGCTAGTAAGCAAATGAAGGAACCATTAAGTACACAAGATCGTCATGAACATATACACAGAGAAGTGATCGACCTCTCTTTCTCCGAGAGATTGGTCAAACAACAAGTTTTCGTATATCTATCCGACGCTACTACATATATACAATATAACATCTTTTACAATCCCTAACATCATGTACCTAAGATCCAATCACAAATTCGAATGGTATTCTCCGTCTTTAGGTATGACGTGGTCAAGAAAGAATCCCGCCAATTCCTCTTGAATTGCTCGTATGCGATCATGTGGTAGGAGTTCATCCCGCATCTGCCAGATCTAATTTAAAGAAGGGGGTCAATACATGCATATATATAAATAAAACTCAACACAATTGATGGTAATATGTAAAATAAAATTGTGAATATTATTTACGTACTTCAAATTGTTTGTCAGAGAAGCCCCGCTCAGAGGTCGATTGGCGAATGAACTCGCATACGTAGTATGCACATAAAACAGTCCCTTCTTTCTGGTACAAGCACTTTACGAGAATAGAATTCAATCAAACTGATAAGCAAGCATGGTAATGATATATTGATGAAAATTTGAATCAATTAGAGATGCGCGGAACTAGCTAGTACTACTTACTTTGGGGTGCGTAAATCGCAACTCTTTGTTTAGACCGGGAACTTTTCGGGTGAACTTCTTCCAAACCCTGCCAGGCAAAGAAAATGATTACTTGATATCAGGAAATTAACGAAAGTTGCATGCCGATATGGTCCCGGTATTGACTGAACTTACTTCTTGAGCATTGCAGTCATGTCCGCATAATCCTCGGGATCTTTACGTCTCGAGTCTAAGACAGTTACTAATGCCCCGTCAAGCTTAATGGATAGCAGAATAAAGTGGAAACTGCGCACGCATATATAACTCATCAATTACATTACTTAACCTCGAGTAATCGAAACCGAGTATACAGAGAAGACAACAACACTCACTTGAAGTTGTAAGAAAAGAGTATTTCCCTTTTGTTTTGTTGTATAAGGAACGACTTTAGCAAGTTCTCCTCGGTCTCTTTGATTGAGTTTCGTACCGTCCATTCATTTACGGCATCTGGGCTAATGAACCCAACGTCGAAGATTCCTAGTTTTTTGCATTCGACAATCTTCAATCTGCATAATATAGTGAGGATAATTATATATACATGCAATGAACGAGCTGAGCTAGAGACTTAACTATAGAAGTAATACTTACAGACAGTAGGCAGTCATGAGTTGTTTGTCGAGGGCCAGTTGATTGTATAACTGAAATAACTCCACAAATTCAACAGGCATCACAGTAAGTCCAATGAATTCGTGCTTTGGTAGTACTGCCATATACATAGTGTCTCTCCCAGACTCCCTGCAGGTTTTCATGTACCACTCATGCAATTTGTACATCATCGTTGTTAGAGGAGGATGATCAGGTTTGACGAGAGGCTTCCCGTGCATGTATTCATATTTTTCTTTTGTTACCTCAGCCGTTTGAAAAATTACATCATCCCCCAAGTAATCACCAGGATTGGTACCGGGCACCATCCCCGGATGATTTGCGACGATATCGCTAGACACCTTGAGCGAGGGGCACGATTGCTTCTCCTGTTCGCCGAGCTGGGGAATTGTTTTCCCACTTCTTCGTTCTGCTAACCTTGCATCACTAGAAGTACTTCCCGACCGCCGCACTTCTTCATATGTCTTTTTAATAATCCAGACATAGTTGGAATCCGGCGGAGGTGGTGGTGGTCGCTTCAGGGCATCGATAGTGCGCTTCACTTTCACCGGATCTAGCTTCTCCTTCGGAGGTGGAGTTTTCTTTGCAAAATGGGCCCTCAATTGGTCCTGACATATCTCCTCGTTTTCAGACTCGGTCCTCTCATATGGTAACTTTTCCAGAGGCTTGAGAGATGGACCGTATCTGTATTCCCTCCCGCCTCTGCTTGTACTGCTAGCCGCCGGAGCGGCGGCGTCTCTCTTCCGTCGTTGCTTACAAGGCGGAGAAGGAGGCGGAGTGCTCCGACGCGCCGGAGGAGCCGGGGCGGCGGCGTCTGTCTTCCGCCGTTGCCGATGAGGCTGAGGAGGAGGCGTATTGCTCCGACGTGCCGGAGTAGGCGAAGGAGGAGGCGGCGTGCCCTCACGCATCGGAGGAGCCGGAGAAGGGGCGGGGTCCCCTAATCACTCGCCGGAGGAGGAGGAGGAGGAGGAGGAGGCGGAGTGCCCTGACTCGCCGGAGTAGGAGGAAGAGGAGGCGGAGGCGTCCAGTTTGGAAGGTTGATGTACTCCTTCTGCCATAGACATGTACTCCTCAGAGCACGACCCAGCCGATTCTCCCCTTCACCTGTAGAGTGGTCAAGCTCGAGCTCCACAAATCCCTCCATTACTTCATCCACCATCACAACAGCATAGCCATGTGGAATTGGACGGCAGTGAGGAGGTGCAACCGAGCCGACAGCCGCCAATAAGGTGAGGTTCCGGCATTTCGTCATAAGCTCGCAATGTTGAGCCTCCGTGATAGTATCCACGGGGTAGCTAGGAGACGTGAAGTCAGGCTAAACGGGCTCCGTGGAAGCGATGCTGCTTTTCCGCTGAGATGGCGGGGTAGCTTCTGGGGTAGCTTCGTGCCGCTGAGATGGTTGGCCGGCAGCTCGCTGGCTCTCAGCTTCCTCTAGCTTTTGTAGTCTTGCATTGAGCTTCTGAATTTCGCTCAGCTCCGCTTTCCTCTTTCTCTCCTGGCTTCTGTAACCGCCTGCGTCGGGAAACCCAACCTTCCACGGAACGGAGCCTGGTGTGCCTCGTGTTCGTCTAGGGTGCTCAACATTCCCTAGGGCCTCAGTCAGCTCGTCCTTCTCTCTGTCGGGAATGAACATCCCTTCCTGCGCTGCGGTGATATACTCCTGAAGCTTGTTCATGGGTATTGCCAGTTGCTCGTTCGTCCAGCGGCACTTCCCTGTTTCAGGGTCCAAGGTTCCCCCAACCCCGAAGAACCAGGTCCTTGAACGGTCTGGCTAGTTCAATGTCTGTGGTACGACGTTTTTAGCAATCAGGTCATTCTCAGCTTTGTCCCACAACGGCCGGGCTTTGAGGTAGCCACCTGACCCCGTGTGATGGTGATACTGCTTCTTTGCAGCATTGATCTTGTTTGTCTCTGACATTTTCTTACTCTTGTCCGATGTCTTGTAGGCCACAAATGTGGGCCAGTGATCACCTATCTTCTCAAATCGGCCGGTGAATTCTGGAGTCTTTCCTTTGTTGATAAACTTTGATTTCAACTCATTCTTCCACCTCCTGAATAGATCTGCCATCTTCTTAAGAGCACACGCCTTGGCCAGTGGCTCTATAACTGGCTTATTCGGATCCTCCTCTGGCGGTAGGGTGAAATTTGCCTTCAGCGCGGTCCAAAGATCATCTTTCTGTCTATCGATGACATAATCACCATCAGGGGCGCCGTCCTTAGGCTTATTCCATTGCTTGATGCTGATCGGGATGTAGTCCCTAACAATAGCTCCGCACTGAGCAGAAAATGCGTCCTTGGTCCGCTTGGGTTCAATCGGATGGCCATCGTACGCGAGTGCTGTGATCGTGAACCTTTCTTCCTTGCGTAACCTCTTCTTCGGGCCTCGTCTCGTTACCGAAGTTTGGCTCGATCCGGAGGGCTATAAAAGAAGAAAGAAGAGTTAATTAATATATGTACATACCAAAACAATTAATACATCAATTAGCTAGTCAGCACAGTCTTAATTAATATATATACCTCGCCGGACTTTGCAACAGCTCCCTCCTCCGTTCGGTCACCGGAGCCGTCATCATGGTCTCCTTCTTCCTCCGGCATTCGGTCACCGGAGCCATCATGATCATGTCCTTCCTCCTCCATTGTTCGATCACCGGAGCCATCATCCTCTCCTTCCAGACCATCGGTGTCGTTGAGATACGACAAGATATCACGTCCATCGTGGATTATGTCCCCCAACAGCTGTTCTTGTTCCAAGTCTCTTGGATCCATAGTTTCTGCAAATATTACAACATGGCAATTAATATACAAACATGAATGTCGTCCGACGTCCGGACCGCCTCTCTCATGAATGTCCGACGTCCGGTTTGGGGTGGCCTCGACAACACTTCTAGGGTTTGGGGTGGCCTCGACAACTCATGACATATTTTCATTATTTTTATTTCTTTAACTCAACGACAACGACATACATACATGGAAAAAATGTATATCGACCCCCCCCCCCTCATGTCGAAGTTATCGGGGAGGGGGGTATATCGACCCCCCCCCTCATGTCGAAGTTATCGGGGAGGGGGGTATATCGACCCCCACTCATGTCGAAGTTATCGGGGAGGGGGGTATAACGACCCCCCCTCATGTCGAAGTTATCGGGGAGGGGGGTATATCGACCCCCCCCCTCATGTCGAAGTTATCGGGGAGGGGGTATATCGACCCCCCCCTCATGTCAAAGTTATCGGGGAGGGGGTATATCGACCCCCTCCCCCCTCATGTCGAAGTTATCGGGGAGGGGGTATATCGACAACGACATACATACATGAAAAAAAATGCTATCCATCTTTACATACATAGCCATATACATATATTATATATTTTCATTAACTCATGACATATTTTCATTATTTTTCTTTCTTTAACTCAACGACAACGACATACATACATGAAAAAAATGTATATCGACCCCCCCCCTCATGTCAAAGTTATCGGGGAGGGGGTATATCGACAACGACATATATACATGGAAAAAAATGCTATCCATCTTTACGTACATAGCCACATACATATATTATATATTTTCATTAACTCATGACATATTTTCATTATTTTTCTTTCTTTAACTCAACGACAACGACATACATACATGGAAAAAATGTATATCGACCCCCCCTCATGTCGAAGTTATCGGGGAGGGGCGATCTCTTTCTCGTTATTTTTCGTGTGTCCGTGTCGTCGTATCCGTGTCCGTGTCCGTGTCCGTGTCGCCGTATCCGTGTCCGTGTCGCCGTATCCGTGTCCGTGTCCGTGTCGCCGTATCCGTGTCCGTGTCGCCGTATCCGTGTCCGTGTCGCCGTATCCATATCCGTGTCCGTGTCCGTGTCCGTGTCCGTGTCGCCGTATCCGAGCAGGGACCATGGGAAAGGGGGGGCTCACTGGGGGCGGCGACGGGGAGGCGACGGGGCGGCGACGGGGAGGCGATGGGGCGGCGACGGGGCGGCGCGGCGACGGGGAGGCGACGGCAGCGGCGACGGGGAGGCGACGGCAGCGGCGACGGGGAAGGGGACGACGATGGCGGGCTCGGGGCGGCGCGCGGCGACGGGGACGACGACGGCGGGCTCGGGGCGGCGCGCGGCGACGGCGACGACGAGCGGGCTGCGACGGCTACGAGGAACGGGCGGCGACGGCGACGAGGAGTGGGCGGCGAAATTTCCTAAGTCTTAGTTATATAGCAACCACCTTTGGTCCCGGTTGGTACCACCAACCGGGACCAATGCCACCTTTGGTCCCGGTTGGTGCCACCAACTGGGACCAAAGGTCTCTTTTCAGCAGCCCAAAGGGCGGGAACCAGAGACCTTTGGTCCCGGTTGGTGGTACCAACCGGGACCAAAGGTCGGCATTGGTCCCGGTGGGTGCCACCAACCGGGACCAAATGTGGGCATTGGTTCCGGTTGGTGCCACCAACCGGGACCAATGGCCTTGCACAACATTTTTTTTCCAGTATTATTGTTTTGTTTTTTGCTTTATTTATTTTTTTAATTTTTTTCCAGTATTTTTCTTCTGTTATTTTAGTTCATTCTTTTTAACAAATAAATACTTTCATAATTTTAGTTGCATAATTTCCATTATTTTGTTTTGTTTTTTGCTTTATTTATTTTTGTTTTACTTTTTGCTTTATTTATTTCCAGCGTGTTTTATCATTATATTCTTTTTGCTATTAATGTTTTGAACAAAAAATACTTTGATAATTTTAGTTGCATAATTTTTATATAATTATAGTTTCAAAAATACTAGAGGTTTATAAAAGCTTTTTAGTTGATTCTTTTTTGAACTCCACTCCCACGATGTTTTGAAAGAAATTAAAAAGCACTTCAAATGAACTCTGAAAAGGTTGAAAGTTGGCATGGTATCATCATTTCACCCACATAGCATGTGCTAAAAATGTTGAGTGGGTTACGGTAAAAACTGGATGCACTTCGTGTACAAAATAGACAATCTCTTTCGAAGTATCACGGTTTCGGACGGAAACTCATCTGTTACAAAGGGATTTCATTTTTTTGAACTTATTTGAACTCCATACTTTTTGTGTGTTTAAAATGCACCATTCAAAGCCACATCATCAATTTTCAACCCTTTCTGACTTCATTTGGTATTTTTCATGCACTTACTGATTTTTTTGAGCTAAATAACCCTGAAATTAAAAAGCACTTCAAATGAACTCTGAAAAGGTTGAAAGTTGGCATGGTATCATCATTTCACCCACATAGCATGTTATAAAAAGTTGAGAGGGTTACGGCAAAAACTGGATGCACTTCGTGTACAAAACGGACAATTGAGCATCATCCTTTCTATTTGTCTTTTGTTTCTTTCTAAGTGTCTTTGTAAAAATGGAGTTGGAAAAATGAAATATACCGTCGGAAAATGAAAGGATTTCTAGATAGATCAACAAAACACACGGTTTCCCCTGCATACAGCCCGACGGTGGCTCATGAGTGCCCTCATATGAAATGCACCGTCGGACCGTATGCAGGGAATCTGAATGATTTGTATTCGGTCGATGAACTAAAGGATTTCTAGATAGATCAACAAAACACACGGTTTCCCCTGCATACCGCCCGACGGTGGCTCGTGAGTGCCCGCATATGAAATGCACCGTCGGACCGTATGCAGGGAATCCGAATGATTTGTATTCGGTCGATGAACTAAAGGATTTCTAGATAGATCAACAAAACACACGGTTTTCCCTGCATACAGTCCAACGGTGTAAATATGAAATGCACCGTTGGACCGTATGCAGGGAATCCGAATGATTTGAATCCGAATGAGTACACACACTAAGTGTCGAACATGTCCGAGAGGTGGGTTATTTATAGGGTCGTGTGCCTCTTTAGTCCCGGTTGCTAGCACGAACCGGGACTAGTCGTTATAGTGCTGATCCAACAGCTCACAAGCGGTTGAAAGAAACACATGATCCGTGTGCTTCTTCCTGATTGGTAGGATCTTCACCGCGCAAGGTTATAAAGAGTTGAGAGGGTTACGGCAAAAACTGGATGCACTTCGTGTACAAAACGGACAATCTCTTTCGAAGTATTAGGGTTTCATACGAAAACTCATCTGTTACAAAAGGCATTTCATTTCTTCACATGTAACTGCAATGATATAGTTGTGGAGAGAAAGTCTTCACTTTTTCTTCGCTTGTGTCGTTTGCTTATTGCGCCGTAACCATAGATAATCTTCATCGTTTAAGAGGGTGCTTGGGTCAGCCTTGACTTTGAAGGGAGGAATTTCATGAAACTTTTCATAATCTTCAGACATGTCTGTCTTGCCCTCCAACCCCACGATGTCTCTTTTTCCTGAAAGAACTATGTGGCGCTTTGGCTCATCGTATGTATTCTCTTCCTTATCTTTTCTTTTTCTCGGTTTGGTAGACATGTCCTTCACATAGAAAACCTGCGCCACATCATTGGCTAGGACAAATGGTTCGTCTGTGTATCCAAGATTGTTCAGATCCACTGTTGTCATTTCGTACTGTGGGTCTTCCTGTACCCCGCCTCCTTACAGATTGACCCATTTGCAGTGAAACAAAGGGACCTTGAAATCATGTCCATAGTCAAGGTCCCATATGTCCACTATGTAACCATAATATGTGTCCTTTCCCCTATTGGTTGCTGCATCAAAGCGGACACCGCTGTTTTGGTTGGTGCTCTTTTGATCTTGGGCAATCGTGTAAAATGTATTCCCATTTATCTCGTACCCTTTGTAAGTCAATAAAGTCGAAGATGGTCCCTTGGCCAACGAGTACAACTCATCAGAAACAGTGTTGTCACCCATGAGACGTGTTTGCAACCAACTGCCGAAAGTCCTGATGTGTTCATATGTAATCCAGTCGTCACACTGCTCCGGGTGTTTGGAGCGCAAAATATTCTTGTGTTCATCGACATACGGGGTCACCAAGGTAGAATTCTGTAGAACTGTGTAGTGTGCTTGAGACCAAGAATGCTCGTCCCTACATATTATTGAGTCTGCTCCTAGCGTGCCTTTTCCAGTCAGTCTCCCCTCATACCGTGATTGAGGGAGACCAATCTTCTTAAGTTCAGGAATGAAGTCAACACAAAACCCAATGACATCCTCTGTTTGATGGCCCATGGAGATGCTTGCTTCTGGCCTAGCGCGGTTACGAACATATTTCTTTAAGACTCCCATGAACCTCTCAAAGGGGAACATATTGTGTAGAAATACAGGGCCCAGAACGACAATCTCGTCGACTAGATGAACTAGGACGTGCGTCATGATATTGAAGAAGGACGGTGGGAACACCAGCTCCAAACTAACAAGACATTGCACCAAATCACTCCTTAACCTTGGCAGGATTTCTGGATCGATCACCTTCTGAGAGATTGCATTGAGGAATGCACATAGCTTCACAATGGCTAATCGAACGTTTCCCGGTAGAAGCCCCCTCAATGCAACCGGAAGCAGTTGCGTCATAATCACGTGGCAGTCATGAGACTTTAGGTTCTGGAACTTTTTCTCTGCCATATTTATTATTCCCTTTATATTCGACGAGAAGCCAGACGAGACTTTCATACTGAGCAGGCATTCAAAGAAGATTTCCTTCTCTTCTTTGGTAAGAGCGTAGCTAGCAGGACCTTCATACTGCTTTGGATGCATGCCGTCTTTTTCATGCACACGTTGCTGTTCCTCCCGTGCCTCCGGTGTATCTTTTGTCTTCCCATACACTCCCAAGAAGCCTAGCAGGTTCACGCAAAGATTCTTCGTCACGTGCATCACGTCGATTGCAGAGCGGACCTCTAGGTCTTTCCAATAGGGTAGGTCCCAAAATATAGATTTCTTCTTCCACATGGGTGCGCGTCCCGCGTCGTCAGTCGGAACAGATAGTCCGCCAGGACCCTTTCCAAATATTACTTGTAAATCATTGACCATATCAAGTATGTGATGACCAGTATGGAGGGCGGGCTTCTTCCAGTGATCTGCCTCACCTTTGAAATGCTTTCCTTTCTTTCGACATTGATGGTTGGTCAGAAGAAATCGACGATGCCCCAGGTACACATTCTTCCTGCATTTGTCCAAATATATACTTTCAGTGTCATCTAAACAGTGTGTGCATGCGTGGTATCCCTTGTTTGTCTGTCCTGAAAGGTTACTGAGAGCAGGCCAATCGTTGATGGTTACAAACAGCAACGCATGTAGGTCAAATTCCTCCTGTTTGTTCTCATCCCACACACGTACACCTCTTCCATTCCATAGCTGTAAAAGTTCATCAACTAATGGCCTTAGGTACACATCAATGTCATTGCCGGGTTGCTTAGGGCCTTGGATGAGCACTGGCATCATAATGAACTTCCGCTTCATGCACAACCAAGGAGGAAGGTTATACATACATAGAGTCACAGGCCATGTGCTATGCTTGCTGCTCTGCTCCCCAAAAGGATTAACGCCATCTGCACTTAAACCAAACCATACGTTCCTCGGGTCACCTGTAAAGTCGCTCCACTTTCTCTCGATCTTTCTCCACTGCGACCCGTCAGCGGGTGCTCTCAACTTCCCGTCTTTCTTACGGTCTTTTTTGTGCCATTGCATCAACTCGGTATGCTTTTTGTTTCTTAACAGATGTTTCAACGGTGGTATTATAGGAGCATACCACATCACCTTGGCAGGAACCCTCTTCCCGGTGCGCTGGCCCTCAACATCACCAGGCTCATCTCTTCTGATCTTATACTGCAATGCACCGCATACCGAGTATGCGTTCAAATCCTCGTACGCACCGCGGTAGAGGATGCAGTCATTAGGGCATGCATGTATCTTCTGCACCTCCAATCCTAGAGGGCATAGAACCTTCTTTGCTTCGTACATACTGCCGGGCAATTCGTTATCCTTTGCAAGCTTCTTCTTCATTATTTTCAGTAGCGAACTAAATCCCTTGTCAGATACACCATTGTCTGCCTTCCATTGCAGCAATTCTAGAGTGGTATCGAGCTTTCTGTTGTCATCTTCGCAATTTGGGTACAACCCTTTTTTGTGATCCTCTAACATGCGATCGAACTTCAACTTCTCCCTTTCACTTTCGCATTCTCTCTGTGCATCAACAATGACCCGGAGAAGATCATCATCGGGCACATCGTCTGGTTCCTCTTCATCTTCAGCTTCCCCCATTGCAGCATCACCATATTCAGGGGGCGGGTAGTTGTCGTCATCCTCTTCTTCTTCGTTGTCTTCCATCATAACCCCTCTTTCTCCGTGCTTGGTCCAAACATTATAGTGTGGCATAAAACCCTTCTGAAGCAGGTGGAAGTGAAGGGTTTTATTGTTGGAGAAAGCCTTCGTATTCTCACACACAGTACATGGACAATGCATAAAACCATTATGCTTGTTTGCTTCAGCCGCTTCGAGAAAATTATGCAGGCCCTCAATATACTCGGAGGTGTGTCGGTCACCGTACATCCATTGCCGGTTCATCTACGTGCATATCATGAATAGAGAAGTGACCAAATTAATAGAAATTCATCATCACATTAAAGCCAAATTACAGTAGTGACCAAAATAAATACATAACGTTCATACATAGTTCTCATTATTGAACAACATATAGCTCTCTAGAGCATATAATTAAAACATACATTGAAACTATAAAATTTAAATGCAACAACAAATGCGATCATAACCGCAACTAAGGTACCAATTGATCCAACGGCATAATGATACCAAGCCTCATTATGAATGGCATATTTTCTAATCTTTCTAATCTTCAAGCGCATTGCATCCATCTTGATCTTGTGATCGTCGACGACATCGGCAACATGCAACCCCAACTTCATCTTCTCCTCTTCAACTCTTTGTAATTTTTCTTTCAAGTAATTGTTTTATTTTTCAACCAAATTTAACTTCTCGACAAGAATTTCTATGTCCGTTTGAATTTCCGGTTCACATACCTCCTAGATTAAAAAATCTATGTCACGTTGGTCGGCATAATTGAAATAAACACTAAATAAAACAAATAGTTATAAAAGATAATATATACCATATCCGAATCATAGACCGGACGAGGGCCGATGTGGGCGGATACCATGACCATGGCACTATATAATAACAAACAATAATAAAAGTAAGAAAATTACACAAGTATCTATCTAAATGATACAAGTAAGAACTTTTTTCTTTTAGAAAGAAGATAAGAAGAAGAGGCTAACCACGGTGGTGCCGGCGCCGAGATGGACGCGGGCGATCGACGGCGGTGAGGACGGGGACGGGACAGGACGGACCGCCAAACCTAAACAAATCTTGAGAAAAATGGAGCTTGAACAAGGAGCTTCGAGAGGAGAAAGCTTAAGTGTGGCTCGGGCATTTCATCGAACACCTCATGTGCATAGGAGGTGAGCTAGAGCACCACAAAGCTCTCCCCTCGCCGGCCAGAAAAACAGAGCAATGTGGAGTGCTCTGCTCGCTGGCGGGGAGGGGGGGTATATATAGGCATCTCATTGGTCCCGGTTCGTGGCTGGAACAGGGACTAAAGGACCCCATTTGGTCCCGGTGCCAGCCACAAACCGGGACCAATGCTTGTGGGCCAGGAGTCCAGCCCATTGGTCCCGGTTGGTGTCTAGAACCGGGACCAAAGGGGTCAGACAAACCGGGACCAATGGCCCACGAGGCCCGGCCGGCACCCTGGCCTCACGAACCGGGACCAATGCAGCCATGGGTCCCGGTTCGTGAGTGAACCGGGACTAATGGGCTGGCCCGGCCTGGACCAAAGCCCTGGTATGTACTAGTGTCTTGAGCTCCAAATATATTTAACCAGACGCTTAATATTTGAATTCAAAATTTTCAAAAAGTTCTGATTTTTTTTGCTCGATAGTACATATTTCATGGGGTAACGAGAAACCCGGATACTGCCCGGTATCCAAATATTTCGCTCGATACCTAAAACCATGAGTGGAGCTGGCGTCGATGTGTTTTCTCCTCCCTTGCTGAACAAAATGTCTGCATAGGGTAATGGCCGATTTGTTGTCGACCCTGATTTTGAACTTGGGTTGCTCTTTGCGATGAGCTAACCGATCTGATGATTCAGCCGTACTCCTTGACATGCCTAGCCGCCGCTGGCAGGACATATTCTACCTTGCAACAGGGCATGGCACAATCTGATGACTAGGTGATAACATTTCCGTCGATGAAGAAGATGACACCAGTGGTGCTTCTACGGTCGTCTTCGGTTTGTTTGCCTCAACGCTGCCCAGTGATGAGCGTGCGGTGCTCCTTGTGCCGGCTTACAATGCAAAAACATGTGTGATGTCCGTCCTGGTGTTCACCAAATACCGAAAGGTCCAAATCAAGATCATGTACATAGTGGCGACCATGGTCTCCCCTTCTTCATGATTGGTTACCTTAAGACGATGTTCCATGGGTGTGTGCCTCGGGGTGCAATCACCCATGCCTGCATGCTCAAGAATCTTTGAAGCGTAGGAAGCCTGGCTTGGCATGATCTTGTAGGCGCTGTGCTGCACCTTCATGCCATAATTGTAGATGTGAAGCCCGAGACCAGTCATCTCGAGTAACTCCTTCATCTGCTATTTCAATGACATAATCACCTCGACTCTTGTACATGTGATGATGAGATTATGGAAAGAAACACCGTTGACGAAGAAGGATCTCGCGTCGCGATGTTGGCACAACGCATGTTCGATGGGGCAACGCGTGAAGCTGAGGGACACCAGACCACCAGTTGGAGTTCCATGCACATGGTGCTTGATGGACCCGGTAGAGGTCCTTACTAAGCCAGAGCACCTTGGTGCTGTCATTGTGAAAGCCGGTAGGACGCTGGACGTAGACCTCCTGTGGCATCTCGTCGTTGAGGATCGCTGGCTTGACGTCAATATGGTGCTCCACTTGGGACTCTTCCAGCTCACTGCACCACCGTTTAGTGCAATCACAAAAATCCTAATCAAGGTTTAAAATTGTCCGGATTAGTGGTGAAGATTGCATCAGTGTAACCCCTTAAATCGATCTTTCATCGGTGTAAGCCTTTACAACAAGCATCATCACCTTAATATAAGAGAAACATGTCCTCAGTCCTACGTAAGTATATTTTAACGGTTGTCCAATGGTCAAAACCTTGATCATTCTCGTTTCTTCTCATGACACTTTTGAGCATAGGATACATTTTTTGTGTACATACCATGGCATACATGACAGATCCTATTTCAGATGCATGTGGAATCTTTACTCATGTGTTCTCACTCATCAGTCATCTTACGACACCGAGTCTTGCTAAAACGTTTCCCACATGACATGGGCAAGAACATTTCTTGACAGTTTCCATACTAAACACTTTTATTATCTTGTCAATATATGTACTTTGGCTCATCCCTCAGGTGCTTTGATATATCTCCATAGATCTTTCATGCCCAATATGAATGTTGCCTCGCCTAATTAGTTCATTGAAATTATTATTAATTGAAGCTTTGTTTTTTTCTCAGCAAAATTCGCATTATTTGTCGTAACCAATCTGTTATCAACAAAGAGTATTCGAAATGTTATTGCACTCCCCTTTAATTTTTTGCAAACTCAAGTACCTTAGATTGATATGTTTTTATCGATCGGGTATTGTCGATTGAACCGCTCAAAATGTGAACCAAATCCAAATTTGAATATCTCAATCAAATGGGAGAGCTTCAAAATTAGGGAGCATAGTGAATTAAAATAATAGAATGAGCCCCGCAAAAAATAAAACAAAATGAGAGAGCTCCTAAATAAATTGTTGACCCGATCAATATCGAATGACCTAATCTCAAATATAAGACCTCAATTAATTATGAGGCCTCTAAAACTAGGGAGCATATTGTATTAGATATATTTGTTAATGCAAACCAATAAGGTTGTGCTAGAAAATATGCGACACTTGGTCTTGCAGTCGGGCATCCTTTGAGGTCTATGGGCATAATTGTCTCCAAATTGATTTTTTATTTATTTTCTAATTACTTATAAGTAACACTACTACGTATGCGAGTCAAGTGCTAAATATTCATTTCGTGATTTGAGTTATTTCGGTTCATACATTAATGTGTATCAAGTAGCATTCAAAATATAGCCCTTCTACTTTCACAGGATGTAGAGAGGCAAATACTCTTTAATTTAAGCAGATGGATGGTGGAACTCAGGGTATTTCTTTGGAAAGAAAAAATATAGTACAATCTTAATGTGTAGTGGACGGATAGCTAATGCAAACACCATCCCCACTTGCTTAAGAGCACTGAATCCTGCGTCAGCTCAATATATTCGCTTGGCATGTTGTAATATATTTATCATTTCTCCTACTTCACTAGTAGAAAACAAGGCACTAGTCCCGGTTCTGGAACCGAGACAAACCGATCGGGACTAATGCCCAAAACCTTTAGTCCCGGTTTGCTTACGAACCGGGACCAAAGGGGCTCCACGTGGCGCTCTCTGGGGCAGGGGAGGGAGGACCTTTAGTCCCGGTTGGTGTTGCCGCTCGTCTAACTTCCCGGCCGGTCACCCATCCTCTTACTGCTCCAGCCCCAGCACGCTTAACTTCCTGGTTCTATCGCCCCTAGTTTCCAAGTCTGCACTTGTTTGTTTCCTAACAATAGTAAGCTATCAATCCTATTAACCCTTAGGTCTTGATGTCACATGATGTAATTTTTTGAATTTCAAACAATTATTAAAATAAACAAAATAAGTAATAATAATATTAAATTTCAATGAAAATAAAATAAGTAATAATATTATTTTATTCATTTTTTGCCATTTATTCATTTAATATGGCATAATTAATATCTTAAAATCTGTAAATCGAAATTCGACAAATAATATATCCATTATTATCAGAAAAATGTGAGGAATCCAAATATGACATTATTTATTTATTTTTAAATAAAATTAATTATTAAAATTATTAAAATTATTTTTTTTGATTTTTTAGGAAAAAAATCTTCTTTTTGAAATAACTTTTTTTTACTTTTGGAATTTTGAGAATCTGAGAAAACTTCACCGGGTAAACCCGGGTGAAATCGAGTCCCAATTTTTATCTAGTTTTTTTTTGATATATTAAACTTTTTTTTCGACGTCTTATGCAAAAGTTATGACCGTTGTACATTTTTTTTTCTGTTTTTTTGCAAAAACGGTCAAAATTCATATTTCAAAATTTCTATATCAACTAGACACTAAAACCTAACTATATCTCAAAGGATTTTTTTTGAAGATTTTATCATTTTTGTTTATTTTCTACAAAACTAAAAAAGGCGGTCCATGGGGGGGGTAGAGTTTGAAAATTTCAGTAGCCCTTTATTCCGGGTTGGTGTCCATCCAATCATACTGTCGACTACATCTGCTAGCACCGTCCCAACTAGAGTCACAACTAAGGTTAACCAAGCCAGAAGCAACCCTTTCTAACTTCATTTGCTATTTTTCAAGCCTTTAATGATTTTTTTGAGCTAAATGACCCTGAAATTGAAAAGCACTACAAATGAACTCTGAAAAAGTTGAAACTTGGCATGGTATCATCATTTCACCCACATAGCTTGTGCTAAAAAGTTGAGAGGGTTATGGCAAAAACTGGATGCACTTCGTGTACAAACTGGACCATCTCCTTCGAAGTATCAAGGTTTCGGACGAAAACCCATCTGTTACAAAGGCATTTTATTTTTTTAACTTATTTCAACTCCAAAAATTTTCTGCATTCAATATGCACCATTCAAAGCCACATCCTCAAGTTTCAACCCTTTCTAACTTCATTTCCTATTTTTTCATGCATTTAATGATTTTTTTGAGCTAAATGACCCTGAAATTGAAAAGCCCTACAAATGAACTCTGAAAATGTTGAAATTTGGCATGGTATCATCATTTCACCCACATAGCATGTGCTACAAAGTTGAGAGGGTTATGGCAAAAACTGGATGCACTTCGTGTACAAACTGGACCATCTCCTTCGAAGTATCAAGGTTTCGGACGAAAACTCGTCTGTTACAAAGGCATTTCATATTTTAACTTATTTCAACTCCAGACTTTTTGTGCATTCAATATGCACCATACTACAACATGTTAAAATCTACAGAAAGAACTAACTAAAAATAATAATAAACAACAATTAAATGACTAAAACAACTATATAAGCAAAACAGTATTGTTTTAATTAAAATCCTAATTTAACTTATTGTAAAAATAACCAAATAAATCTTACTGTGAAAACAATCTAACACGTGACTAGGAGCAAAAAGAATTAAATTAAAAACTATTTGTAAACTCAAGTTATTCACAATCTAGGGTTTGAAGCAAATTTGAACAAATTCAAATTTAAACCATTCAAATTTGTAAACTAATGGCACAAAAAGAAACTAGACAAAATTTTGAATCTAATGCAAAAAGAATCACTCAAAAACATCAAATATCCTAAAAGATATAAGCAATTTAAAACAGAAACTAAAAACAGAAAACAAATGTAAAAACAGAAGAAAAAAACTTTCAGAACCCCTTTAGTCCCGGTTGGTGTCTCCAACCGGGACTAACCTTTAGTCCCGGTTGGAGACACCAACCGGGGCTAAAGCCTCAACCCCTTTAGTCCCGGTTGATGTCTCCAACCGGGACTAAAGGTGAAGCCTTTAGTCCCGGTCGGAGACACCAACCGGGACTAAGTCCCATTTGAACCGGGACTGATGCCCGACTGGCGCCCTAACCGCTCGAATCGGGACTAATGCAACCGGGTTCGTAATGCAACCGGAACTAATGTGTAGATCGAGTTGGGACGAAAGCCCTGTTTTCTACCAGTGCTTGTTCCTACTTGTTGTAACTCGTCAGAATAGTTTCACCGAAAATGTTGGGCTGGACCATGGCTCAGCCGAACCCATGCTTCATGCCGCACATCTCAGGCCAGTCTTTTTCGGAATATGTGCATGGCGGGTGTGGTAAATCATGACGGGAACAACTAACGCACATGACAAGAACTAGTACTAGTAAACCTACCGACTGCTAACCACATAGGAAATAGAATAGTGGACTGCCTCGGAAGAAAGGAAAGTTGTCTCCATGCAGCCGCACTGTTCACAATTTTCTGCCCCCAGGACATGCATGCCAACATAAAATTCAGTTTTTCTTTGTTTTCAAAAAATCATGAAAAAATTCACACATGTAGTAATCTGAATAGTCAGTGAACTGATTTTTTTTATATATATTTTTTCAAATGGATGCGATCTGTGCAAGTAAATGAAGTTTCGCTGCGTTTCTACACATTTGCGTGACGGTTTGACCCCATGCAAAAATGTTGTATTTTTTTATCACATGTGAGTACAGTTTGCTATATTTAACTGAAAAGGGTGAAAATGTGAGTACAGTATGCGTCGGCCAAATACGACCGGCAGTTATTTGTGATGTATCTTGGTTTTCACCTTGGCGAGGTTGAGAAAAAGGTGAATTTTATCGGAGGGTTTAATCGAGAGCAGAACCCCCGTGGCGTGGCGACGGATAACATGTTCCCTCTGCCACCTGCTTCCCTGTCCCGACCAACTACCAAAACCTACCAAACCCATACTTCCTACCTCCTACATCCGTCAATCCCTCTATCCGCGCCAACCCGTGCACGCATGCACGCAGCTCACGACGACAATGTAAGAACCGGGGCCACCCCGCGCCACCTCCTCCTCTGTGTTCTCATGCTCTGCGGCGCGTGCATGCCGGGCGCACACGCAGAAGCACTCCGGGCGTCGACCATCTCTGCTACGACGAAATCATCACCATACCCGTTGCTGCAGCTGCACAATAGCGGCTGCCACCCATGTGCCTCCTCCGTGCTCCCGTCATCGCTCTCGCTTTCTCCGGACATAATTTCGTTGCTCCCATCCACAGGATCAGGTGACGGCGCACTGGCGCTGTTGGACGAGCGGCCACCATCCCGTCCAGCCCGAGCCCCA
Source organism: Elymus sibiricus (assembly GCA_039707655.1). Taxonomy (NCBI): domain Eukaryota; kingdom Viridiplantae; phylum Streptophyta; class Magnoliopsida; order Poales; family Poaceae; genus Elymus; species Elymus sibiricus. Next base: position 477,955,572 of record CM077667.1, read on the forward strand.
CCCCAACCCGGACACGCTCAAGACCGGTTAATTCTTGGCAGTTTATCATGCGGCATCGAGGTCACACGGTTTGTTCAGAATGTCATACGTAGGCCGGGCGCACCAAATCCAACTCAGTTATTTATGGAGAGAATTCCTTATTTGACACTCACTTAAAATCATGTTCCTTATTTGACACTGAAGAAAATTTTCTTCCCTATATGACCTCTAGTCTTAATTTGTTTCCCTATATGACACTCTAGTTCATTTTGTACACGTGAAAAGACCTTTTTACCCATGTGCATAATGTGACCAGAAATGTGCCCAAGAATAATAATAGCTGTGCACAAGAAATCTATCGTGGGTCAGACAGCACTGAGCCTAATTGACATGCCATCTAATATCTTTTGTTCGCCAAGTGGATACACAGGTAAGAAAAGCCAGGCCCGGCATGTGTGTATCCACTGTCCAAGTTCCTCCCGCAACAGAAACAAAAGAAAATGTTAATTATTATTAAGGGATAAACTAATTATAAACTAACCTTTTGAGTAGCATACTTTGAAAGCTACTATGTATAGAGCTCGCAAATGCCGGAATTCACTACCGAACAGCCAGTGCTATGCTACGTTTGGCAACCTAAGCTAGCTAGGTAGCTATTCGTGGCCAAGGCAAAGTGCACGTACAACTGCTCACATGTTTTTTTGAAGATGGCCGACTGGGGCGCGCGGCAGGGGAGACCACGTACGTGCTGCGCGCGTCGCCGTTCACTGCGTCAGCTACGGCGCAAAGCGGACCAGCGAGTCAACGACCGGGACGGGGAGGCCTCCGCGCGCGCGCTACGTCCAAAAATTAACCACGACAGATTTCTTGGCACATTTCTGGTCACATTATGCACATGGGTAAAAAGGTCTTTTCACTTGTACAAAATGAACTAGAGTGTCATACAGGGAACAAAATTAAGAGTAGAGGTCATATAGGGAAGAAAATTTTGTCCAGTGTCAAATAAGGAACGTGATTTTAAGGGGGTGTCAAATAAGGAATTCTCTCTTATTTATGGGTCCACGCAGTTCGGAAAACCCTATTTGCCGCAAGTGGCAGCAAATAGTTGGAGCTTCGCATAGGGCAGCTAAGAATGGGTCGGCCCGTTTTTTTCCCTTTTTTGTTTCTATTTTTTATGTTGATTTCTCTCTTTCTTTCTTGCTTTTTTTTTTCTTTTCTCCCTTGCAAATTTATTTTTTTTAAATTCAAAACTTCAAAAATCTTTCAGCATTGCAATTTTTGTTCAGTTTTTCGAAAAATGTTTCGAATTCCAAAATTTTATTCCTGTTTCAAAAAATGTACTGAATTTTAAAACAGGGTTGAGTCAATTAATCACAAGGTGTGAACTACCAGGGCACCAAGAGGGGAGGGCCCCCATTACAAATTATATTACTAAACACTATACAATTATATATTAAATTTAAAAATTATTGAATGCATAAAATAGAGCATCAATTTGAAGGAGTGCAAATACACTCCACATACTAATACTGTATACCACGTGGAGGGAAACCAAACTGACTAGCGAAATTGATTTTAAATATTATAGTCTCACTTTATGATGGATGTCTTAGTATCATAATGAAATTTATGATAACAACATTTCAATCTTTAAACCAATAGACACTTTTTAATTTCCGAAATAGGTAGGAGATCTCATTTGCACCAAACCAAACCAAGTGAATCTAGATGAGGATGTTACGTAATCAAATCATGCACAAAAGTACAATCCACAACATTTTTTGCTCTTCGACGATTCTATCATTGAACCCAACTTGCAAGTCACATACGTTATACGCTAGAAATTTCTATGAATATGGTACTAGAAACTACCAGTAACATATTTGTTAGTATGCATATTTTTGAAATATCTAACATGTTATTAAATAATATTAAAAGATATATGAACACACACATAGATATGCTAATGTATGTGTATACATTATACAGTTTATGCAATATTAGAAAATTAATTTGAATGTTCTTTTAACAAGAAAGAGAATTTTTTATAAATCATACAATTTAAATTTGTAGAATAAATAATGATCAATGATAGAAATTAAAATTTTGTAACAATGAATAATATAACTATTATTTGAAAACATTTTTATATGACTGAGAAATAGAAAATCATATTAATTTAAGATATATTATTGTAAACATAGTTGAAATAAGTATAAATGTTTGGTATGAAAAATAATAATTATATATCGCCCTGGGCCCAAATATCGTTTGGGCCGGCTCTGCTAGTTATAAAACATGAGTTAGTAATTACAAGTCAAAGTTTCCAGAATGTATACAGAAGGATTATGACACATTTCTAATATATTTTGCTTTTGTAATTGTCAATGGACTAAAAGATTGATCATGGTTTAAACCACCTTTTAAAACGTAGTTTTGATAATAATCACCGGTGCTAACCTCTGGGTTCATGCTGAATAACTGAGAAGATGGCAAGCGCAAGGATGTCATGACCCGTTCCTTAGACTCCAGGGTCATCTTTGATCCAAGCTGGATGGGTGCCTGAATCATGGCTTAATCCGCCTTCATGAAGGAGATAAAAGAGTGATTTAGTCCATGTTCACCAGTGACCCATGTCACCGATTGAAAATAAAAATCATTTTCGCTGTTCTCCGTGCCCCAGGTATCAATTTAGCAGCCAAACATTGGCAACGAGGATGAGGAAGAACTCCACAGGCCAGTTCGCTAGTCACCCTTAGCATATGGGCCAGATTCTCATGACGTGTCCCATAGAATTGAGGTAGTCAATCACAGGGTTGTCCCATAGGCCGGGCAAAAGGGGTGACCACCTGGGGCCCCAATAAAGAAGGGCCCCAACTAAAAATCAAACTACTAAACACTACAAAATTATACATTACATTTGAAAGATTATCAAATGCATCAAATAGACCCTCAATTTGAAGGAGCTGAAATACACACCACATAGTAATATGTTATACCATGCGGAGGCAAAACCAAAGTGGCTACAAAAGTTGACTTTAAATATGCAAGTCTCTCTTTATGATGGATGTCGTAGTATCATAATGAAATTTTTTATAACAATATTTAAATGTTTAAATCAATGCATAATTTTTCATTTGAGAAATGGGTAGGATATCTCATTAGCACCAAATCAAACCAAGTGAACTAGATGACCATGTAAGATAATCAAATCGTGCGCAAAAGTACAATCCACAACATTTTTGGTTCTTCGAAGATTTTATCACTGAACCCAACTTGCAAGTCACATTCGCTATATGTTATAAAATTTCTATGAATATTGTACAAGAAACCACGACAAAAATATTTGTTAGTATCTATAATTTAGAAATATCTAACATGTTATTCAATAATATTAAAATATATGCAAATGAGGACGAGGAAGAACTTGGTCATCTTCGGTGTTCTCCCTGGCCCAGGTATCTTTGGTGTCCTCCCTGTGGCCTAGGTATGGAAATATATGCAAATATATAACTCAGTCATCTTCGGTGTCCTCCCTGGCCCACACATCAATGTAGCGCCCAGAGATTGACAATGAGGAAGAGGAAGAACTCCGTAGGCCAGGCCCCAGGCACCCTTGGCATATGTGCTAGATTCTAGCGACGTGGCCCATAGGGTTGAGGAAATCGATCACAGGGTTGTCCAGTAGACCGGGGAAATGGGGCGACCGCCCTGGGCCCCTAGAGGGGAGGTCCTCAACTAAAAATTATACTACTAAAAACTATACAATTATACATTACATTTGAAAGATTATCAAATGCATAAAATAGAGCCTCAATTTGAACGAGCGCAAATACACACCACATAGTAATATTTTATACCATGCGAGGCAAACAAAACTGACTATCGAAGTTGAGTTTAAATATGCTAGTCACACTTTATGATGGATGTCGTAGTATGATAATGAAATTTATGATAACAACATTTCAATGTTTAAACTAATGCACAATTTTTCGTTTAAGAAATGGGTAGGAGATCTCATTTACACCAAATCAATCCAAGTGTATCTAGATAAGCATGTCACATAATGAAATCATGCACAAAAGTACAATCGACAACATTTTTGGTTCTTCGATGATTCTATCACTGAACCCAACTTGTAAGTCATATTCGCTGTATGCTAGAATTTTCTATGAATATGGTAATGGTTAGCTACGGCGCTATAGCTACTGCCAGGGAGGACACCAAAGATGACTGAGTTATATATTTGCATAGATTTCCATACCTGGGCCACAGGGAGGACACCGAAGATACCTGGGCCAGGGAGGACACCGAAGATACCTGGGCCAGGGTAATGGTATTCATAGACCGTTGAATGAAAGCACATGAATGGTGGGATTCAGGTTCTTTCTTTCAAACAATAGATGTGGTCCCTTTTTTTGGTGGATAAAGATGTGGTGTTAATGTCTGTTGGATGGATAACTCATGCAACCACCATCCTTCCTTTGTTTTAAGAGCATTGGATCTCGCCTTACCTCTATATATTCGCTTGGCATGCTTGTAGCCGGCTTATCATTCCCTACTTGTTGTCACTCGTCGGAATAGTTTCACAAATAGATGGAATACAAGATCAAGAGGGAAATCCCAATCACGAGAAGTTGGACATGTACTTTGCTGCTTGGATTATGAGGCATCCGGGAACAATCAGTTGCGGGTAGTTGAAATCCCATGGCCTTGTGATCGACGTCTTGGGCCAGTCTTCTTTAAGAGGGTCGGCGTAGCCCCCGTGCAACCACATATTGGTTCACTGAGTCTCGGTATTCGTGAGAGAGCCTGAGTCGTTGCATTTGGAGAATGACTTGTGAAGACTACGATATTTGGATAGATTCATCGAGCTGTACCTTGGTTTTCACAGTGGCAAGGTTGAGAAAAAGGCGTGGCGACGAATAACATGTTCGCTCTGCCCACCTGCTTCCCCGCTACGACCAACCTCCAAAAGCGACCAAGCCAACTCCCGTCTCACTCCTCCAACAAACATCAATCATACAGCCGCACAGCTCGTTGACATCAATCCTCTCGCTCTCCACCCAGCGCACGCACACTCAGCTCGCAGTCCAATGGCAAGAACCAGCAGCCGTCACCAGGCGCATAGTCCTTCGCGCCGGCACCGCGCGTGTCATGGGCGGCGCTCCCGGCCATGGGGCTAGTCGCCGCCATGTGGTTGGCGTAGCGGATAGGACCGCATGATGGACTGAAGCAATTCGTCACGAATCAAGCGTGTAGGCCTGCACGAGAAAGCATGCCACTAGGTTAGGTTGGTCGGTCAGTTGGGCTGGGTTGGCCTGCACTATGCTAGCCAGCCGCGAGCACACCGGGACAGCCTGCCATGGGCCAAACACGGCACGGGCTAAACGGGCTGTGACAGGCACGAGGCATGCCCGCGACGTGCTTGGGCCTGGAGGCTGGTTACACGGGCCGGCACGTCAATAGGCTTAGAAACTAGCCCAACAAGTTGATAAATACGCAGCCCAGCATGCTAAACGGGCCAACATACCGGCCCGTTTACTACCTAGGTCGTTCACTAACCGTGCCCCCTTGGGCCGTGCCGTGTAGCATGGGCCGGGCCGGGCCGGCTCATTTGGCCAGCTCTACTATGCACTATGCAGTACGGTATTTTTTTTAAAAAGTTTTATGTAATCTCTTGCAAATTTCAGCCTTGAGTTGGTAAATTGTCTCTCGGGAGCTACATTTTATAGCCTTTTTTTATTTGTGATTCGGGTTATGTGGAGAGTATTTGGGCCATTCTTGTAATAAACATTCGGGTTTGTATTGAAATTCCAAACAAACGAAACGAAGCAGGTATATGATTGTTTCCAAGTGTAATCTATCTTGAGTGTTGATTCTTCAGCTAGACGAACATGAGTGCAGTGCTTGTGCTTCCTGATAGCTTTGGGTGCACCTATTATTGGCCTCTGATTAGATCTCAAGACACAGTGCTTCTCAAAAATTATTGGTACTAGGAGTATATGTTAATTATTCCTTCTCTTTTCAGTTCTCATAGATGCATGACCTGAAAAGGTATATCAGTTGCCTTGCAACTAGCTGCTTTGTGAATATAACAACGATCTGAAATTTTCTTCCAAAAAAAGTGAACACCATAAAGTTCACTACATGCAACTGGAACTCCATAATATAATTTTGTACGCACACTTTTCTTTGTCCTTCAGAAAGTGCCGCCACCACAGTTTAGCTTTATCATCTCCAAATGATTAGTAGCGTAAAGGCTCTTTTCTTGCCACTTCGCAAAGGATGTATCTTTCCAGGTATGCCGACAGTTAAGGGTAGGTGATCCAATAGTTTAGGGCATCAACGGCCGGAATTAGCAAATCCGAGCACCTAAACATCAGCTGACACGCCTGGGCGCATCCATGGATAATGACCAGTCGCACCTCAAATGTCCCCTTCCGCAACCGGAAATTTCATTACCAAATCCTCAAATCAATACACATGCAACATAAAACCTATCTAAATCTTCACCGGTGCTAGTTTGTCTCCATGTCCGAGTCCATGTCCAACGGCCTGAGGGGGATCCGAGCTGTGAGATCGGATCGATATGTAACAGGAGACATGAGACACACGGTATTTACCCGGGTTCGAGTCCTCTCTATGAAGGAAAAACCCTACCTCATGCTCTTGTTGTGTTATTGGTGTAGCAAGTATAGAGTTGATCTAGCTTGAGATCGTATGTTTGTGGTCTAACACCTATGGGTGACGATGAATGTGTATGGGTATCATCAACTAGCCTGGCCTCGGCTTATATAATGAACAGGAGGCCTAGGATAACAAGCGTCCTAGTCGGCTACGTCGGCGTAGAGGAGTCCTTGTCATGATCACCATGTCTTGTGGAATCTTCCTCGTATATGTCATGGGCTGCCCGAAGTGCCCATTAGTGAACCGGCATGGGGGCCCTCGGCCCGAACCACTGTTTAGGAGACGACGTGGTGAGTATCCCCTAATCCAGGACACCGTCAGTAGCCCCCTGAACCGGTCTTCAAGTTGGTGATGCTCCTCGGTTCTTCCGAGTAGCTCTTTATCTTCGATCGTCGGTCATGAAAACTGGTTCAACAAATCTTACTACCTTCGATATTGAGGATCGCCGAGGTGTATCCGACGAGTTCACACGTCGGGTGTCCAAGGAGGCCCTTTAACGTCTCGGCCTTTATCAATACCTTGTTATTTTTAGCCACACATCGGGTTCAAAGTTTTTTCCGTGCTCCGATGCCCTATTGCAGCCGAGCTCCAACGCCAAACTGCATCGAGGCATCATAAATCCCCTTGGTTTGAAAACATTGAAGGAGTTCAACCGAGCCCCTTTGGGTAGTTAGGACCTTAGCCAATGGGTGAGGGAGCTCTCCCACCCCTATATAAACCCCCCAAGGGGTGCCCTTGTAACCAGCCCACCTTGAATAGAAATTAAGGAGAGGCGTGAGAAGATCATTTTCGCGGCGGGATCTCGTGAGCGGGTTCGGCCGTACACAGTTGGACCGTGTGCAGCCGCCTCGCGCAACGGCGCCGAACTCCGTCGGCGCAGCACCGCTGCCATCTCCCGCCCCTCCAGCTCGACGCACGGTAAGCACACCTCCTCCGGCAACTCAATTTCAGCGGGAACCAGAGGCGTGGCTTCTTTGCCTGTCACTGGCGCCGGAGTGGAACACGAAGGATTCCCGCACAGCTCCGACGCCTCCGAGTTCGACCCGTTCTTCAGACATCCAGGGCACGTGGACAACCGCTCTCCCCCGTCAGTCGACGGAGATGCACGCAATATCTTCCCTGAATTTGCCGGATAGCAGCAGGTGCGAATTTCCTATGTCTGATTTTATTTCGTCAATTGCATATAGATGGGTGCATCGTTGCTTATATAAATTGCAATTTTGGCAGTTTGAGAGTCAGGGTACAGAGTATGGATCACCTGCATACTATTAATGTGCATTCTGAACATTCACCTGAAGATGTTGTATACTCACAAGTTGATGAAGGACAAAGTGCTGTTCCACATGTTCACGAAGGACATAATGTTGTTCCACAAGTGAATGGAAGGAAGAGGCTGAAGAATTATACACGCAGGGAGGATGAGTTGTTGGTGTCTGCTTGACAAAACGTGAGCCAAGATGCCATCTGTGGTAATGACCAGCGTAATACAACATATTGGAACAGGGTAACTGCTTGGTACCATGATTGGAAGAATTACAATGAGTGGAATCTTGATACTGATCGCAATGAGAATTCTGTCAATCATTGTTGGAGTACAATTCAGGATAGTGTGAATCGGTTCTGTGGTGCTTATGAACAAATCACAAACAGGCTAACAAGTGGTAGCACTTTCCAAGATCTTGTAAGTGCATTTGTCTGAAATTTTGTGTACATGGTAAATTTATATGTCATGCTTTTGATCAATGGCTTATACATGAACAGATTTCCCAAGCCATGCAGCTATACAAGCGTAATGACAAGCACAATAGAAATTTTGTGTTGTTGCATTGTTGGACATTATTGAAGAATTGTCCTAAGTGGCTTGCAAGGCCGATTCCTACACCAGCTACAAAGAAGCACAAGTCCAGCCATGATACTAGCTCACAACCTATTAATCTTGATGATGATAGTGTACCAGTCCAGCCTGCACAAGTCCAGCCTGCACAAGCAACCTATGTTACTAGAGTAGGAGGGAGAAGGAAGGAGAAAGACACCGCAAAGAGAGGTGTGGATGGCAGTATATTCAAGGATGCATTTGGAGAGATGATGGACAAGAAGGATGCTGCAGATGCTATCAAGGAAGGAAAGAAGCAAGAGCGGTATATTGAGTTCATGGTAATTCAACAGCAGAAGTTGGCTTTTCATGCCAAGTCAGTGGAGCTTGAGGAGAGGAAAGTTATGTTAGAAGAGAAGAATGCTGCAACAAAACTATTTTCAGAGGAGTCTAAGATAATGTTGGCTGATACAAGCAATATGACAGAACAACAGCAGAAGTGGATTGAGACTATTCGCAGCAACATTATGGCCCGCATGGCCGATGGTTGATGTGTGCATCAAGAGCTTATGTGCATTTTGGAGGGTATATTTTGGAGGGCATAATTCATGTGTGACAACCGAATGTGATAATGTTGGTGGATGTGAATTGTGTGTGTTGCAGTACACTTGCGAATTATGGTTTATGAACTATCGAATATGAATTCTGGATTGTGAATTGTTTGTGTTTTAGTAGACTTAAATTATCGATGTGAATTGTGTGTGCTCTGCCTTATGGTAGACTTACGAATCATGGATGTGAATTGTTCTCTGAATTGTTTGTTCTGGCTGTTGAATGCGAACTGTGTGTGTATTCATGTGTTTTCAGAGAAGTTTGCATTCGGTTTTCAAAGAACAAAAGCGTGTGTTTCAGTCTTTCAGAGCATAGAAGCGATTGTTTTCAGAGAACTTTGGCATTCAGTTCAGTCGCCCCCTCCACACTCGCCGTTCCCCGTCCACCCGCGCTCGCCCCCCCCCCCCCCCCGCGCTCGCCGTCCACCCGCCGCTCGCCCCCCGCGCTCCCCGTCCACCCGCGCTCGCCCCCCGCGCTCGCCGTCCACCCGCCGCTCGCCCCCCGCGCTCCCCATCCACCCGCGCTCGCCCCGCGCACTCGCCCCTCGCCACTCGCCGCTCGCTCTCCGCGCTCCCCGTCCACCCGCGCTCGCCGCCCGCGCTCGCCGCTGTACCCGCCCCTCGCCCTCCGCCGTCCACCTGCACTCGCCCCCCACGCTCGCCGTCCACCCGCCGCTCGCCCCCCGCGCTCGCGCCCGGCGCTCCCCGTCCACCCCCCCCCGCGCTCGCCGCTGCACCCGCCCCTCGCCCTTCGCCGTCCACCCGCGCTCGCCGTCCTCCGCCGCACCCGCCCCTCGCCCTCTGCCGTCTTCCGCACCGAGGTCAACTTCTAGCGGCATCAAGAGCTTCAGATGCAGGTCGAGTAGAAGCCGTCGCCGCCCTCTCGATCTGCCCCCCACCATCCGGCAGTCGACGCCGCACAACCACCACATCTCGAGCCCGTATGCATCTTTTCTTCTTCTATTAATAATTAGACTCAATTAGCACATACTATAAAATTGTTAGAATGAATTTTGGGGATTACGAAGACGATTATAAATACTTCATGGATGAATTCGTCAATGATGATTCAGATGACGATCATGACCAAGAGATCATGATGATCTCTACTGCAGCCCTTGCATATGAGGAGTATGAGTCAAAAAATACTCCTAAATGGGGTGGCTCTATTCCTGGGCGGAGATATGTTGACAGGGGGAGAGCAGCTGGCCATGATAGGTTGTGGAATGACTACTTTGTTGATGAGCCGGTCTATGATGATAGAGCCTTTAGACGAAGGTTCAGGATGTCAAAGGAAGTGTTTTTGCGCATTGTTGATGGTGTGACAACTCATGATAATTATTTTGTGCGCAAGAGGGATGCTACAGGCAAGCTTGGATTTACTCATGTGCAGAAGTGCACATAAGCATTGCGGATGCTTGCATATGGTGCAACAGCTGATGCTATAGATGAAAATCTGCGTCTTTCTGAAGCAACATGCCTTGAATCCTTGAGGAAATTTGTTAGAGCTGTTGTTGAAGTGTTTGGAGAAGAGTACCTCAGAGAACCTACTCCAGAGGACACTCAAAGGCTTATGGCAATTGGTCAAGCTAGAGGATTTCCAGGTTTGCTTGGATCAATTGATTGCATGCATTTGGCATGGAAGAATTGTCCATGCGCTTGGGCTGGGCAGTGCCAAGGACATGTCAAAGAACCAACTATCATCCTTGAAGCTGTTGCATCTCTCGACCTTTGGATTTGGCATGCTTTCTTTGGCATGCTAGGCTCTCACAACGACATTAATGTGCTTCAGAGATCACCAATTTTTGCTCGCTTGGCAGAGGGAAACGCCCCAGAGTGCAACTATGTGGTGAATGGACATGAGTACAAAATGGGGTATTATCTTGCTGATGGAATATATCCACAATGGGCGGCATTTGTGAAGACCATCTCTAACCCTCAAGTCAATAAGAGAGTACTTTTTGCCAAGATGCAGGAGGGTGTGCGAAAAGATGTTGAACGTGCGTTTGGAGTTCTTCAAGCTCGTTGGTCAATTGTTCGAGGCCCGGCAAGAATTTGGGATGAGGAAACCCTTTGGTACATCATGACAGCTTGCATCATAATGCATAATATGATCATCGAAGATGAACGTGGGGAAGAGCTAAACCTAGACTTCGAGGCAATTGGAGTGCCTGTCGTGCCAATTCGTCAAGGAGATGCACTCACGGAGTTTCTTGCGATGCATGGTAGGATACAGGACAGGCAAGTTCATACTCAACTCCGAGATGATTTGGTGGAGCATGTGTGGACATGGCATGGAACACAGTAAACTAGGTGACCACACTATTTATCATGTTTGTCTCATGTATCGTACTGTTTTATCATGTTTTTTTTAATTACTATTTCAAGTGCACTATGTCATCATGTTTGTTTCGAACAATCTATGTCGTGTTGAAATTTGATTTGACTTCGAATTATGAACTTTGAAATTCAATTATTCTTCAATTATTTGATTTCTGTGACATTTGAATATACCACTGTGTCGAATTATGCTAGCAAAACCAAAAGCATACGTGTTCATAGTGTTGAATGGAGAAGAAACAATATGAGACAAAAGAATTTAGAGGGAAAGGTAGGGTGATTGTTGGAGACATAGGTTAAAAAATAGGTGATGAGATGTAGGCAGCCTCCCTACACAGCCATGTAGGGAGGGGAGCTATTAGAGTTGCTCTAAGTGTCGGACAAAAACTGTGGGAGTACATGCAGGATCCTATCCGAATAATCAAAGTTTCTATTTTATTTTGTTGTTCACCAGGTTGACCCTCCCCTCGCCCCCTCCACCAGGACCGACAACAACGGCTCAAAATGGTGGTTTTTTAATTAGCCGCCACGTCCCCATCGATCATATGACGATATCCGTTGGTGCTTTTTCTTGCATTGCTCCATGTTTTGAGAGTGTGGCCACTTATCCGTTGGATAGTTAGAATCAGTCCAGCAACAACCTAATATAATGTGTGAAAAAGTCGTGTAATAATAAGCCAGTAATTAATGCCAGTTTTGGCAACAAAAATCTCTCGTTGCTTAATTTGCCCGGTTGAGTGCGACAATTATCTTAGCCAGCATGCTGGAGTCGTCTTATTGGAAATTATTTTATTTTACAACTTTGCAGAATTCCGCCAGTGCCAGCTAGGAGCAGTGAAATTCTCGACCACCTAGAAGCAAGTGAATTAACAGGCCAAATTCTACCAGTTCTTACAAAGTTTATTCAAATTTTGATAATATTTGATTAATGTCGAAAGAAGCGATAGGCTGCCAGCGTGTTACTGGCCAGTAACCAGCCTACTGAGTACTGACCCATAATCATATGTTTTACAAAATTTGAAGTGTACACACATAAGTTCACTTGTGCATTTATACAAACAGATGAAATTATTTAGGAACCACCAAGGACCACTAGTACATAACTGGCCTTTAGTCCCGGTTCCAGAGGGCCTTTAGTCCCGGTTCTGGAACCCGGACTAAAGGGTCGGGACTAAAGGCCCCCCCTTTAGTCCCGGTTGCACTACGAACCGGGACTAAAGTCCCTCCATGTGGCCGCTCTCTGTGCGTGGGCTGGAGAACCTTTAGTCCCGGTTGGTGTTACGAACCGGGACTAAAGGCTCCACCTTTAGTCCCGGTTGGTAACACCAACCGGGACTAAAGGAAAAAAAATCATTTTTTTTTCATTTTTTTTTATTTTTTTTTATTTTCAAATCTTTGAATTATTTGACAATTTAATCTCTAATCACCCCTCCTCACTGCTGCTTTAGAATTTAATCTCTAATCTCTAATCAGCACTCATTCCAAATCGTCTAACTTCCTGACCGGTCACCCATCCTCTCACTACTCCAGCCCCAGCACGCTTAACTTTCAGGTTCTATCTCCCCTAGTTTCCAAGTCTGCACTTGTTGTTTTCCTGACAATAGTAAGCTATCAATCCTGTTAACCCTTAGATCTTAATGTCACATGATTTAATTTTTTGAATTCCAAACAATTATTAAAATAAACAACAATGATTAACAAACAACCATGATTAATTTAAAAACTAAAAAATACATAAAAAAAAACAAAAATTACAAAAAAAAATCTCAGAAAACAAAAAAATCAAAAACTCCAAAATAATACAAAAAGTTCAAAATAAAATAAGTAATAATAATATTGAAATCCAATGAAAATAAAATAAGTAATAATAATAATAATATTATTATGCCATTTATTCATTTAATATCTTTAAATCTGTAAATCGAAATTCGACAAATAATATATCCATTATTATCAGAAAAATGTGACCATGATGTCACACGCTTCACCGTTTGAGTTTGAAACTATTATTCTAAAAACCAATAATTATATTTAGTAACACTAATATTTATTGAATAAGTAGTTTGACCACAGTTTGACCACTGTTTGACCAGAGTTTGACCACATTTCATTTTTTTAATCTTATATTAACTGAAGAATTTTTGTGTGTTCAATGTGAACCATTCAAAGCCACATCCTCAAATTTCAACCCTTTCTGACTTCATTTGCAATTTTTCATGTATTTAATGATTTTTTGAGCTAAATTAGGCCGAAATTGAAAAGCACTACAAATGAACTCTGAAAAGGTTGAAAATTGGCATGGTATCATCATTTCACCCAAATAGCTTGTGCTACAATGTTGAGAGGGTTATGGCAAAAACTGGATGCACTTTGTGTACAAACTGGACCATCTCTTTCGAAGTAACAGGGTTTCAGACGAAAACTCAGCTGTTATAAAGACATTTCATCTTTTAAATCTTATTTCAACTCCAGAATTTTTGTGTGCTCAATATGAACCGTTCAAAGCCACATCCTTAAATTTCAACCCTTTTTGACTTCATTTGCTATTTTTTCATGCATTTAATGATTTTTTGATCTAAATTAGCCTGAAATTGAAAAGCACTAAACTCGGGACTTAAAACGTCCGAAACTCTAGTATAAACAGTAAAATTGTATGTTCAAACCCTAAAACGTAACCATAAACTTAGAAATCTAAACCCTAGCCCCTAACCCTAAAACGTCTAAAACGTCCAAAAACTCTATTTTCCCTTTGGAAGTTGGTGATTTTAAAAAATTGTCGAAACGGAAAACAGGAAGTTTCTTCGGAGAGATCTTTTTTTCTGCAAATTTTGATATATTATTTGTATTTTTCTAAATTAGAATGATTTAGTTATGATTTTTCTAAGATTAACGTGGTAGGGGCCCCCTTTAGTCCCGGTTGGTGTCTCCAACCGGGACTAAAGATAGACCTTTAGTCCCGGTTGAATACACTAACCGGGAGTAAGGGACTAGGGAAAAAATTGAAAAAAAAATTGAAAAAAAAAATTTGATTTTTTTTCCAGTCCCGGTTGGTATCTCCAACCGGGACTAAAGATAGACCTTTAGTCCCGGTTGGAGATACCAACCGGGACTAAAGGGGCTGGCACCGCTGGAAGCGGGTCCCAAACCCTTTAGTCCTGGTTGGTGTTTCCAACCGGGACTAAAGGTCCCGTTCGAACCGGGACTGATGCCTGCGCCGCTCGAACCGGGACTAATGCCACCTTTGGTCCCAGTTCGTGAGTGAACCGGGAATAATGCCCTTATCCTGCCATGACCAAAGGCCCATTCCGCACTAGTGGACCAACGAAAATGGTGAGCTTCTTTTGGCTCCTGCATCATATCTCTTGTCGTCAAGTGTTTTTTGATCATGGGCATCTTTAGTGATTACATTTCATATTGCAAAGTTGCACGAATGGTTGTTATCTCACTAATGAGTAATGTATACAAGATTGAATATCTCTATCCAATACATTTTTCACCAAATCAGAGTAATAGCAACCAAACGGTAGCTGTTTAATTAGAAGATTAGAACATTGTCGATATATATGTACAAACTTTCACCACAAATGATATAGTTAGATAAACTTCCTTCAAGTAACAGGCTCAAATAATACTTTAGAAACATGTATATCAACCATGTATGGTGGGATGCAAGTAGCATAGTAACAACTTTTCACGATATTCAAGATGGTTTGGTTTCTCTCGCGGTTACTTGTTCCATCAACAGATCCCTGAAGAACATGTTGGCGAAGTTGTTGCATATCTAACTCGTTTTTCTTATCAATGTGGCTGATCATTGCCTTGTTCCTCTCAGCATCCTGTAAATTTCATCATTACTTATAAGGTTAAAATCATCGAAGTGTAACAAAAATAATCTTATCCAGTTAGCTCGCTAACTTAATGTCATTACAAGATATGAGCTATGTGGTTCGTATTGCAGTAATTATTAAGTGGATATGAGATTCAGAATTGTAGTATGTCAGGATTGATGTCAAATTCTAGCCATGACTGTAGTGTTAATTTTTGTTTAGTCCTTACATGAAGATTTTGTATTAGAATTTTTTTTAATAAATGCAACAACTAAAATAGTTACTTCATAATCTATTTTCATTTTTATTCAGCTCATAAAATGGATTGATGTATCTTCAGAAATTACATTCATATGAGGTCATGATTTTTGTTTAGTCCCTACATGAAGATTTTGTACTAGAATAAAAAAAACTTAATAAATCCAACAACTAAAGATAGTTACTTCATAACCTATTTTCATTTTTATTCAGTTCATAAAATGGATTGATGTATCCTCAGAAATTACATTCATATGAAGACATGAGAGATCTAATTATGACACCAGATATGTGAAATCATGAGAATAAACGTCAAAGTTACCTGAGAAAGTAACATCTTCTGGTGAAGACTATCACTAATATAGGATCCGACTTGAATAAACCAACTATCCTCCATGTTGTTTATCGTAGATGAACCTTCAATAGTTCGTCCACCACATATCTCAATAATTTTAAGTAGAAGAAAACATGTTTTTTTGTCATGAACCATGCATGACCATGGTTGCATTACAGCAGATTTACTATTTCTGCAACGCACTGTATTTATCTGTTGTAGCATCCACTCCATCCACTAGAAGAAGTTCAAAACATAAGATCCGGATAATGTTGATCCAATAAAAATAGATAGTAAATTGTGCAAAGTGCTTGTTTAATAACTTACAACACTTTGTAGTAGATTGTGTATGTGATTTGATCCTTTGCAAACAACGATAGCTTGTTCGGCCAATGAATTGATAAGTTTCCGAAGAGCTCTCACAAGAATCTTGTCTTTTGATGTATCTTCAGTACTAGTTTTCAGATTTCAAGTTAGAGAACATCTTCACTGAATATATACTCCCCCCGGATCATTTTATAAGATGTTTTACAGGGTAAATTAATTCAGCCTGCCTAAGCATCTTATCGCGGTACATAGAAGAATATTGTATTATAGTAACATAATTCACTATTATACCGAGAAAATGTCTGCGGATCATAATTCACTATTATAGTAACATAAAAGTTTAGAAACTATCAAATGTTTTGTGACTTGTAGAAAATTACACCTCACGTGCAAGTAGGTGGTATCCTACGTGCCTTGAATAAATTAGTAGGGTGTTGAGTCAAGAATAAAAGATAATGAGTTCATATTTCGTACCTTTATAATAAAGCTTGTTTCTTACTCTTGTTACATAATAAAACTAGGTATATGCAAAATTTTGTTCTGAAGCATGTTTATTTCTACATGCTACAGTAAAGAATTGTAATGCTGAATTAATTTCTGATAAAAGATACTAGTAATGTAGTATTATTTTCGGTAATATGATTATAATGTTTGATCATGTTTGGTTAATGTGACTCACCCTGATATATCACCAATTTGTTCATGTACAATGCTTTGCAAAAATTGTTCCATCCTTGTCTTGCCCGATGAATTGCTACAAAGGTGTGCAGAAATAATGTTGGCAACCACTGACACTTTTGCCCATGCAAGTCGTTCACTCGCCCAGTTTGGTTCAAATATACAAGCAGAAGCAAGAAAATAAGCTTTTAATATATCTTCTCGCACTACCTGAAAATCCTCGAGGCCGTTCTCATTAAACCACCTAAACACATGTGGTGCCAAAGAATATTACTATCTGTTTGATTTCCATGGACGAAAATTATTTGCAAGAATAAAGAACATATGAAATTACCACATACTTTTGTAGACCATGCCACTCAAGTTGATGTAGAACTTGGCAGTGGTTGAAATCCAGTCTTGCCAACTCAAGGTACGTGTTGTTATTCACAAGTGGCATCCTATCAAAACTGATCCATGGCAGGGGTAAATTCTTCCAATGTATGGCAAGAAATTATGATACACACTTGCACTCGAAACAGTTACAGTTGCTCTATCCCAAAATATAACCAATTATAATTTATTAAAAACAAAATCACTTAAGTTTGACCAAATTTATAGAAAAAATAACAATATTTGTGATACCAAATTGGCATATTGGATTCATT
The DNA here is from genome assembly GCA_039707655.1 of Elymus sibiricus. Taxonomy (NCBI): domain Eukaryota; kingdom Viridiplantae; phylum Streptophyta; class Magnoliopsida; order Poales; family Poaceae; genus Elymus; species Elymus sibiricus. Next base: position 477,973,076 of record CM077667.1, read on the forward strand.
TTGAAATATATTTTCACACTATAATTGCTTGATGTGATAGATGTTGATACGCTTTTCTACAAACTTTGCAAATTTAAGATAGTTTGAGTGAATACAAAACTAAGAATGCATGTAGAGAACTGCAAACTTTTACCTATAGAGTGCCTTTCCAATCCATACATCGTTGTCACCACCATACTGATCTAGATAAGTTCTTGCTTCTACACGTGGCAAGCTTACATGCCATGGGAAATCTAGAGCAAATTGTACCTATTATCATGGATTCAAGATAATAAACACAATATTGTTATAAAAAAGAGATAATATACAGTATTAAAAAAAGATGTAATATATTACTTGTGTAGTTTAGCTGGTGCATAGGCAAGGTTTAGACTTGTCTAATTAAATAAAAATGGCACGTTGCATAACGAGCATTAATCAAAATGGGAGAATTGCAAATAACTAAATTATGTATACACTGTATGGGGACGATCTATTTTGCTTCCTGTCTAAGTGCAATATTGTAGAAGAGCTGACAATTAATCGATCAAACATGAGTCGGGGGTGTCACCGAGTATGGTCCATGGTGGTGGCGGTGCAAGCTATCATCAGCAGCAATGATGTGTCTATCAGTGGATGATTATGGAAGTTCAAGCCCCCCCCCCCCCCCTTGAAAATCAATATCACTCTATTTACGTTCGTACATAGGGTATTCAAAAGAACAATTATATGAAAGGATGAAAATTGTTGCTTTTGTAGTCCTCAATGGTTATTTATGTATCTACGTTCTTGGTTATTTTTTAAACTATTAGAGCAACATATGATAGTGATATAGGCTGCCACTACTTGGGGCGTCATAGTGTAGGAGCTACTCACAAACCGCAGATGGTGGCTTAGTACTAGGATTTTGTGCTGCTTGGGAGAATATGGTTTATCCCGTTTAGTATGTTATCTCAGTATTTCTAGGACCATATAATTAATATCAACAGTACTCATTTCAGTGCAGAGACCAGGAGATATGAAACTCTTTCATTACCTTAAATAATAAATCCTTAAAACTTCTTATACGAACAATACGCAACTCAACTAGCATTGAGTGGATTACCTCGCCCGGTAGATCCTTAGCGATGATCCATTTATCACGAATTATGCCTTTCGTTTTTCTTTCTGTGAGGAAATCATTTGAGAAAATCCTAGTACGCTGGAGGACATCCTCACCAGGAAAACTTATCTGAGAGGCTCTATTCAAGTTATAAACCCTTGTGACGGGATGAGTTGATTGTCCCATTAAACAGAAGAACTCCCCGTCCTTCTTAAACTTCATAAATACAGCTGCATAATTTGACAAATTAATACAGTCCACAAGCATGTACTATGTTAATTTGAGAGGTAAAAACGGTGTTGTACATGGGGAAACATTGTATCCATGCAGCCGTAGTAGCCGAAAAGCCATACCTGTGTCATCTCCATCTGCTACATTGGAGTTCCTAGCCCAGCAAATACCTTCATCACTCCAATGCCTGGATGACAAACAAAATAACTTCCTCAAGTTTAGACTTAGAATTACCAAACTAGGCCCAAAAAAAATGTTCTGTTGATGAACAGAAGACATACGAACAATTGAGACTTCTATCCATGTCTATACTTTAACCACAAATACCTGAAATGTCTAATTTAGTGCCTCAAATTTACTCTTAAAGCCACCTAATTTCACACAACGATGAACTCACACCCTTCTTATTGACATTATGGAACAACAAGTTTGCGCGCACACGTGTAAGATAAGTAAGCATATTATAAAGATAAATAAAAAATAGCTTAAATATCAGAAAATTTCTTAAGAAAAATAGAGTAAACTGGAACATTTAAGGTATTCTAAAGGTATAAGCGATTAAATATTCAAAAAGTTCTTTTCACCCCAAGATTACTAGTAGAGAATGATTAAATCCTTTAAAGCCTGACAAACCTAACCCTTCAACCATATAAACTCTAGAAATTACACCTCTTAGATGTTTTGAGGTAATCTTGGACATTTGATAGTGGGTATCATAAGACATTTTCACCAGTATATTTAATAATCTTTCCAAAAAAATAATATTTTGATGAACTATTTTTCTTACTTATTTTGTACCAAAAACACTTGAGAAGTTTTGTTTTCAAAAATAAATTTGCTAGTTACCTTTTAGCAATAATCGTTTGACATTTATTGTTATAATTATTTCATTTTTGTAGATTAACTGAGTTTAACGAGTTTATGCAGAAAATAGATAACACCAGATGTGACGTGGTGCCCCGTCAAGTCAAACTAGGATTGGCTCATTTGGCAAGTGTAGTCTGCCTGGTCAGTTTAACTTGTTTTATACTTGATTGGTGCAATGTGCACTATGGCAATAGTTGCGGGGGTCTAATATACACGTTTTCACCTATAGACGTAGTCCATGCAGTCTTTGATTTCTTGTCGGAAGTATCTCGAGATGCCGAGTCGCTCCAATCGATCAACAGCCCAGAGGTGCTCAAAAAGGTCGACGGGGTAAACAGTGGGAACTGTAATGGTCAAACCGAACAACATGGGATCAGCCCTACCAGGCTGCAACCTTTCATACAATCCACCATGGTAGTCATCAACGAAATTAATTCCATGGATCACTTACCTCCTCCGTTGAATTTTTCGACTATCCTATTGATATACCCCAAGAATTTCTTATCACCGGTTTCCATAACAGCATATGCAGTAGCTGAGGGAGAACACAAGAAAGATCCATCACTGGATTGAAGCTTCAGAAGCTTCTGCCAGTCCAGCCCAGGCATTCCTTCAAGGCTGTACAAAATTGGTGTTGGAATGGTATGCAACATGTCCATTGGAATCCTGTGCACCACGAGAAATTAAGAAGGAATGTTAACAAATACTCCCGATGAGAAAAACCGAGGGAAAATGCTGCAGGTGTATTCTATAGGAAACCACCTCTTAAACTTCTCTTCTCTATTGACGTATATGCTCTGCAAAGCATGGTGGTCATATGGGAAGTCAATGCCCAAGCTCCGAGCTACCACTACGAGAGAAGGGAATACAATCTCAAAACCAAGGGGCCTTGTCTCTGGATCTTCCCTTGCTAACCTCCACATGTTCTCCTTGAGATAAGAGAGTCCTAAAAAAGATCCAAACCAATGAAGCAAAGATGAAGTACCTCTCTCTTGACTTGACTGTATTACTAAGTCCTTATATATGCAGTACCTCTCTTGCATTTGTCCGGCTCAAGAGACCATTTCGTCAGTGCTACAACACAGGCAAGGGTGTTGGTCAAACGGTCATAGGCAGAGAAGAAGGCTTCATCGCCCCATGAGCCGTCAAGTAACTGATTGTTGGCGATCCATTGGGTGGTGGCAGGGAACTGGGGACCATCGCCACTGTCTATTCTCGGCACCAGAGCGACCCACGCAGTGTCGTATGCTGAGATGCTGATCTCACCATCATTCATCGATCTTAGCATAACCCTGACTTGATCGGTTAGAGGCTGCAAGTCTGCTCCACACACCTGATGTAGTTGGTCATACAAGCAGTGGTCATTAACAAATCAGCAATCATTACCTATGCATTAGCACGAGTAGCATCATATTATCATGTTATTCATTAAAGTAGTTTGCTCTGTGTGAATCATAAAACCTTTGCTTCTTTCTGTTTGAAATTGCCCCGTGGAATGAAATATCAATAGGATTGAAATGTTTGATGATTAATATCTTCCACTACTTTGACTGTTTTCAAACGGTAAGGCATGGGGTCTGTCTTTACGAATTAAATATCTACCTTTCCTACTTTTGTATTGGTAAGAAGGATATTTCCTGCAATTAAATAGAACGACTTAACTGCCACTAGTTAGACGATAAACTCAAACCATATAAATAGAAAATATGGAGATGAGGCTTTTAAACTAAACAAAACGGGTGAATGGATATCCTTTCTTGAAGCACGTATTGAGAAAAGTTACGGCATGACATTCTAGAAACATGAGAACATAATATTGGGCTAAATTGGATGATTCTAGTTCAAAATAGAGATTAATGTCATAATGGAAGGAATTAGGCCTAATCTGAAATGTGATATAGCCTCTTCTTTCAATTTCTCTGTTACAAATTGTACCACTAGATTTTAAGGCTTCCTTTTTTTTCTTTGATTAACTTGCATGCCTAGAGTCTTACAACTAGTGTATAATATAGAATCGATCAGAGACTAGTTTCTATTAGACTAGAGAGGTTAGAGTCTTCATGCAAGCATACGTGTACTAAGGCTTACTTACTATTTGTATTATAAAATTAGTGGTTAATGTCCTGTTGGGTTTAATTGGGCCTAGTGTGAAATATGATATTACTATAATAGAACATTTTTTCTTTTAACGCCCTCTGGTTTATAACTTGGTTCAGCTAGATTATATGGCTTGTATTTATTTTCTCTAATTAGTGAGGAAATATGTGGTGAATCTCTAATTTGCTCAACAAGAAAGTATACCTGTGTAGAATTAGAATTTACCTCCGAAGTAACTAGCTCACATGGTTCCTTGGACCATTTTGTGATTCCAGTCTCAGTTACGCCGGGGTTCGTTAGAAGCCCTGCGGGCACAATGAGATTACTTAAAATTTAATACTCCCTCAACGGAGGGAGTAGTAAAAAAATCATATTTTATCTAAAAATGGCACTACCTTGACTAGCTTTTATAACTTTAGTACCAGTAGCATACTCTTCTTTTGAGTCGTCATCGAGTTCTCTAAATATTGGGTATCCAAACAACCGCTACAACAAATTCTCTTTGTATTAAGCTACATGGTCAAGTATATGTCTGAGTTTTCTATAATTTTCACCGGTCAAAAGTATTATTGGTGAAGGCTAGTTGGGCATATAACAACATGGGACAGAGAAAGAGGTGTGACGGGGAAGAGAGAGAGAGAGAGAGAGAGAGAGAGAGAGAGAGAGATTTGGATTGGAAGGGAGGAGAGGAAGAAGTTGAATTATGGGGTCCACGATTCAGTTAGAAAGAACTGGCCAAAGGAAAACAAGTATACGGTGTAGCTGGAATGACCCATATGGTAAAGTATGAAGGTCTTGTTGCACATTCAAAATTAAAGCAGTTGCCCATTTTTAAATTCTTCAGTTGTGCATCAAAAGATTTTTTTATGAACTGCTGTTTTGGACCAGGCCAGTTTCTGTTTTACGAATGCTTCTGGTAGTGTCAGACTAGAATATTGATGATTATCGCTAGAAATCAATTTGTACAAAGAAAATTTTCCCTGATTTTAGTGGTCTATAAACCATAAAAATTCGTCAAACTTTCATCTTTTGACTACTCGGGTGGCGAGATAAATTATCTTGTAGTTCCTACTATTGATTTATTTCTAAGAATTCATCATTAGTATGGGTTGCTACTCATGATAGACATTTAAATTCATGGATTAAATGGACTTTTGGCTTAAAATTTGAGTAAATGACACATTTCATCCCATAAAAAACTTTTTGTGACAGCATATACCCAATTAAAAACTTGTGACAGCATTTACCCATTTTTGCACCATGTCAGTTGCATGTCATCGGCCACGTCATCAAGGAGCCTGATTCCGGACCATTATATTTGCTACTTTAACATCTTACATATATGGAGAAGACGCCGCGCAAAAATACGCTTTCACTAGAAGCAGCTAAACCCACTGCGAGTATGGGATACAGACCTCCCTGGTGACGTGGCTGATGACATGGCAGCTGACATGGCACAAAAATGGAGAAATTTAAAAACATGTGTAAGTGCTGTCACATATTTTGCTTAAATCTCGTAGAACATGTCACAAGTTTTAAAATTGGGTAACTGCTGTCACAAGAAGATTAATATAGGGTAAAATGTATCATTTACTCTCAAATCTGAATGCTGGCTTCAATGGACATAAGAGAGTGTTCTTTAGATTGAATCAGATCCTAAAATATGTGAAACGAACATGTCACCATATGTCAAGAACATGTTGCATCCCAAGTCATGTAAACGATACCTTTAGCACCGGATGCCTGAGTGGCCTGAACCCTCCACCATGCCAGGCGCATGTCAGTCGGACCAACCGGTACAGCAGCAACATATTTGCCGCGGAAATGATATGAACCTGATTGTTTAATTGCAGAAGAAAACTGAGAGCCAACCTAGTGACAACACATTGTGCAGGGGGGAAGAAACTACAGAACATACAGTAGAGAGAAGCGTTCTATGAAACAAGATGAACTAGCACAAGGAAGGACTACTGGCAGAAACGAAGAGAAGAGAGACCTTTCATGACAGTGCACCATCTGGAACTACCATATCCAATCGCCCTGGGCGAGGGCGAGTGGAGGTGCATGCTGGTACTTGCAAATGAATATATCGCCCAGATGACCACAACCTTTCTGCGCTATAAATATAGAGATAACGATGGAGCAAATAATATAAATTATAGGTGCTGTTTAGACGTTAGAAAACGCATTAAGACAGGCGATCTACCAGCCGTGATACCAAGCGAAAGATGCCCATGATCAAAAAACACTTGACGACAAGAGATATGATGCAGGAGCCAAAAGAAGCTCACCATTTTGGTTTGTCGTTGGTGGTTCCTAAATAATTTCATCTGTTTGTATAAATGCACAAGTGAACTTATGTGTGTACACTTCAAATTGGGTAAAACATTTGATTATGGGTCAGTAGGCTGGTTACTGGCCAGTAACACACTGGCAGCCTATTGCTTCTTTCGACATTAATCAAATCTTATCAAAATTTGAATAAACTTTGTAAGAACTGGTAGAATTTGGCCTGTTAATTCACTTGCTTCTAGGTGGTCGAGAATTTCACTGCTCCTAGCTGGCACTGGCGGAATTCTGCAAAGTTGTAAAATAAAATAATTTCCAATAAGACGAATCCAGCATGGTGGCTAAGATAATTGTCGCACTCAACCGGGCAAATTAAGCAACGAGAGATTTTTGTTGCCAAAACTGGCATTAATTACTGGCTTATTATTACACGACTTTTTCACACATTATATTAGGTTGTTGCTGGACTGATTCTAACTATCCAACAGATAAGTTGCCACACTCTCAAAACATGGAGCAATGCAAGAAAAAGCACCAACGGATATCGTCATATGATCGATGGGGACGTGGCGGCTAATTAAAAAACCACCATTTTGAGTCGTTGTTGTCGGTCCTGGTGGAGGGGGCGAGGGGAGGGTCAACCTGGTGAACAACAAAATAAAGTAGAAACTTTAATTATTCGGATAGGATCCTGCATGTACTCCCACAGTTTTTGTCCGACACTTAGAGCAACTCTAATAGCTCCCCTCCCTACATGGCTGTGTAGGGAGGCTCCCTACATCTCATCACCTATTTTTTCACCTATGTCTCCAACAATCACCCTACCTTTCCCTCTACATTCTTTTGTCTCATATTGTTTCTTCTCCATTCAACACTATGAACACGTATGCTTTTGGTTTTGCTAGCATAATTTGACACAGTGGTATATTCAAATGTCACAGAAATCAAATAATTGAAGAATAATTCAATTTCAAAGTTCATAATTCGAATTCAAATCAAATTTCAACACGACATAGATTGTTCGAAACAAACATGATGACATAGTTCACTTGAAATAGTAATGAAAAAAAAACATGATAAAACAGTACGATACATGAGACAAACATGATAAATAGTGTGGTTACCTAGTTTACTGTGTTCCATGCCATGTCCACACATGCTCCACCAAATCATCTCGGAGTTGAGTATGAACTTGCCTGTCCTGTATCCTACCATGCATCGCAAGAAACTCCATGAGTGCATCTCCTTGACGAATTGGCACGACAGGCACTCCAATTGCCTCGAAGTCTAGGTTTAGCTCTTCCCCACGTTCATCTTCGATGATCATATTATGCATTATGATGCAAGCTGTCATGATGTACCAAAGGGTTTCCTCATCCCAAATTTTTGCCGGGCCTCGAACAATTGACCAACGAGCTTGAAGAACTCCAAACGCACGTTCAACATCTTTTCGCACACCCTCCTGCATCTTGGCAAAAAGTACTCTCTTATTGCCTTGAGGGTTAGAGATGGTCTTCACAAATGCCGCCCATTGTGGATATATTCCATCAGCAAGATAATACCCCATTTTGTACTCATGTCCATTCACCACATAGTTGCACTCTGGGGCGTTTCCCTCTGCCAAGCGAGCAAAAATTGGTGATCTCTGAAGCACATTAATGTCGTTGTGAGAGCCTGGCATGCCAAAGAAAGCATGCCAAATCCAAAGGTCGAGAGATGCAACAGCTTCAAGGATGATAGTTGGTTCTTTGACATGTCCTTGGCACTGCCCAGCCCAAGCGCATGGACAATTCTTCCATGCCAAATGCATGCAATCAATTGATCCAAGCAAACCTGGAAATCCTCTAGCTTGACCAATTGCCATAAGCCTTTGAGTGTCCTCTGGAGTAGGTTCTCTGAGGTACTCTTCTCCAAACACTTCAACAACAGCTCTAACAAATTTCCTCAAGGTTTCAAGGCATGTTGCTTCAGAAAGACGCAGATTTTCATCTATAGCATCAGCTGTTGCACCATATGCAAGCATCCGCAATGCTTATGTGCACTTCTGCACATGAGTAAATCCAAGCTCGCCTGTAGCATCCCTCTTGCGCACAAAATAATTATCATGAGTTGTCACACCATCAACAATGCGCAAAAACACTTCCTTTGACATCCTGAACCTTCGTCTAAATGCTCTATCATCATAGACCGGCTCATCAACAAAGTAGTCATTCCACAACCTATCATGGCCAGCTGCTCTCCCCCTGTCAACAAATCTCCGCCCAGGAACAGAGCCACCCCATTTAGGAGTATTTTTGTCCTCATACACCTCATATGCAAGGGCTGCAGTAGAGATCACTATGATCTCTTGGTCATGATCGTCATCTGAATCATCATTGCTGAATTCATCCATGAAGTATTTATAATCGTCTTCGTCATCCCCAAAATTCATCCTAACAATTTTATAGTATGAGCTAATTGAGTCTAATTATTACCAACAACAATGAATAGAAGAAGAAAAGATGCATACGGGCTCGAGATGTGGTGGTTGTGCGGCGTCGACTGCCGGATGGTGGGGGCGGATCGAGAGGGCGGCGACGGCTTCTACTCGACCTGCATCTGAAGCTCTTGATGCCGCTAGAAGTTGACCTCGGTGCGGATGACGGTGGAGGGCGAGGGGCGGGTGCGGCGGAGGACGGCGAGCGGGCGGGTGCAGCAGCGAGCACGGGTGGACGGCGGAGGGCGAGGGGCGGGTGCAGCAGCGAGCGCGGGGGGGGGAGCGCGGGTGGACGGGGAGCGCGGAGCGCGGGGGGCGAGCGGCGGGAGGACGGCGAGCACGGGGGGCGAGTGTGGGTGGACGGCGGAGGGCGAGGGGCGGGTGCAGCGGCGAGCGCGGGGAGCGAGCGCGGGTGGACGGGGAGCGCGGAGGGCGAGCGGCGGGTGGTGAGGGGCGAGCGCGGGTGGACGGGGAGCGCGGGGGCGAGCGGCGGGTGGACGGCGAGCGCGGGGGGTGAGCGCGGGTGGACGGGGAGCGCGGAGGGCGAGTGGCGGGTGGCGAGGGGCGAGCGCGGGGGCCGAGCGCGGGTGGACGGGGAGCGCGGGGGGCGAGCGGCGGGTGGACGGCGAGCACGGGGGGCGAGCGCGGGTGGACGGGGAACGGCGAGTGGGGAGGGGGTGACTGAACTGAATGCCAAAGTTCTCTGAAAACATTCGCTTCTATGCTCTGAAAAACTGAAACACACGCTTCTGTTCTCTGAAAACCGAACGCAAACTTCTCTGAAAACACATGAAAACACACACAGTTCGCATTCAACAGCCAGAACACACAATTCAGAGAACAATTCACATCCATGATTCGTAGGTCTACCATAAGGCAGAGCACACACAATTCACATCGATAATTTAAGTCTACTAAAACACAAACAATTCACAATCCAGAATTCATATTCGATAGTTCATAAACCATAATTCGCAAGTGTACTGCAACACACACAATTCACATCCACCAACATTATCACATTCGGTTGTCACACATGAATTATGCCCTCCAAAATATACCCTCCAAAATGCACATAAGCTCTTGATGCACACATCAACCATCGGCCATGCGAGCCATAATGTTGCTGCGAATAGTCTCAATCCACTTCTGTTGTTGTTCTGTCATATTGCTTGTATCAGCCAACATTATCTTAGACTCCTCTGAAAATAGTTTTGTTGCAGCATTCTTCTCTTCTAACATAACTTTCCTCTCCTCAAGCTCCACTGACTTGGCATGAAAAGCCAACTTCTGCTGTTGAATTACCATGAACTCAATATACCGCTCTTGCTTCTTTCCTTCCTTGATAGCATCTGCAGCATCCTTCTTGTCCATCATCTCCCCAAATGCATCCTTGAATATACTTCCATCCACACCTCTCTTTGTGGTGTCTTTCTCCTTCCTTCTCCCTCCTGCTCTAGTAACATAGGTTGCTTGTGCAGGATGGACTTGTGCAGGCTGGACTGGTACACTATCATCATCAAGATTAATAGGTTGTGAGCTAGTATCATGGCTGGACTTGTGCTTTTTTGTAGATGGTGTAGGAATCGGCCTTGCAAGCCACTTAGGACAATTCTTCAATAATGTCCAACAATGCAACAACACAAAATTTCTATTGTGCTTGTCATTACGCTTGTATAGCTGCATGGCTTGGGAAATCTGTTCATGTATAAGCCATTGATCAAAAGCATGACATATAAATTTACCATGTACACAAAATTTCAGACAAATGCACCTACAAGATCTTGGAAAGTGCTACCACTTGTTGGCCTGTTTGTGATTTGTTCATAAGCACCACAGAACCGATTCACACTATCATGAATTGTACTCCAACAATGATTGAGAGAATTCTCATTGCGATCAGTATCAAGATTCCACTCATTGTAATTCTTCCTGTCATGGTACCAAGCAGTTACCCTGTTGCAATATGTTGTATTACGCTGGTCATTACCACAGATGGCATCTTGGCTCACGTTTTGCCAAGGAGACACCAACAACTCATCCTCCCTGCGTGTATAATTCTTCAGCCTCTTCCTTCCATTCACTTGTGGAACAACATTATGTCCGTCGTGAACATGTGGAACAGCACTTTGTCCTTCATCAACTTGTGAGTACACAACATCTTCAGGTGAATGTTCAGAATGCACATAATAGTATGCAGGTGATCCATACTCTGTACCCTGACTCTCAAACTGCCAAAATTGCAATTTATATAAGCAACGATGTACCCATCTATATGCAATTGACGAAATAAAATGAGACATAGGAAATTCGCACCTGCTCCTGTCCGGCAAATTCAGGGAAGATATTGCGTGCATCTCCGTCGGCTGACGGGGAGCTGTGCGGGAATCCTTCGTGTTCCACTCCGGCGCTAGTGACAGGTAAAGAAACCACGCCTCTGGTTCCCGCTGAAATTGAGTTGCCGGAGGAGGTGTGCTTACCGTGCGTCGAGCTGGAGGGGCGGGAGATGGCAGCGGTGCTGCGCCGACGGAGCTCGGCGCCGTTGCGCGAGGCGGCTGCACACGGTCCAACCGTGTACGGCCGAACCCGCTCACGAGATCCCGCCGCGAAAATGATCTTCTCACACCTCTCCTTAATTTCTATTCAAAGTGGGCTGGTTACAAGGGCACCCCTTGGTGGGTTTATATAGGGGTGGGAGAGCTCCCTCACCCATTGGCTAAGGTCCTAACTACCCCTCTCCGATTTAGCTCTTGAGCTTAGGGTTGGCCTAACAAGGGAGTTGGTGGGGCCTACATTAATTCATACATGGCAGCCCACTCTATTATTGTATTTTCTCCATTTATTCTCCATGACGTGGCTCCGTACACCTGCGTGGCGCCACCCCTTTGGTCTCCAGAGGGCGCGGCCCGGCGGTGGGTGCTGCGACGGGTGCGGCGGGATGCGGTTCCTCCCGTGCTTCGAGTGCTCCGGAAGCCGCAAGGTGGTGGTCGCGAGCGGCGTGGACGTGGGGGCCAGGAAGAAGGGGCGCAGAGGCGTGGTGGTGCGGTGCGGCGAGTGCAACGAGAACGGCCTCGTGCTATGCCCCATCTGCTCCTGATTCAAAAGAGTTTGAAATATGCTCCTGTCGAACGGAAACGAGTTGTCTCTGTTTTTCTGTGTGCGCATTATAAATGCGGGAGGAATTCTAGTTGCAGGAGACGATGGTGTTCAGATTGATTCAGTGATCGCCCAACTTCTTTTTATTTTGTCTGAATTTCTTCAAATGTTCGCCGAATGTTGGTTCAAGCCCAGTCCAATTGAATCGGGAAGCGACTTGGACATCGAAGGAACGGAACAATGTACTTGAAAAATGCATTTCGATCAAAATCTTATGTTGATGCTTTAGATTTGCCATTTACAAAATAAAACTGCCCAATCTGCTACCTATTCAAAAGAGTCTTCAGTTTGCAATTTGATTCCCCCATATGGATTCTAGCTGTTTCTGTGTTCGAGTGTCTGGCTAACGAACTGAGCAATGCACTCATCGATCAAAATATTATGCGAATGGTTTTGATCATATTTAGGCCTCCTTTGATTTGTAGGATAGGAGAAGTGTAGGAATATAAAATTATAGGATTGAGATGTCATGTGCACTTGAACCCTATGGGATTGCACAAGTTGTTTGATTGGGGTGGAGGAATTTTCCATGAGGTCTAGGCTAATGAAAAATTTCCTATGAGATTGAACTACATAGTTCCTATGAATCAAAGAAGGCCTTAAAGTAGAAGGTAAGATGTTCTTTTTCACTCTGCCAATTACAATAGACAACTTGATTGGCTTCAGGCGAATTGCACAACTTTTATGAGCAACGCCAAGAAATCTTCCTCAGTTCTGTGGGTAAAGAGTGTCATACACGTCTGATCAATTAATCATGTGGAATAGCTTTAAACAAGAATCGACTAAAACCAAGATTTTGATCATGAAATGCACTGGAATAATGAAAAAAAACTTGCAGGTATAAGTTACTTCCCAACTAATTGCAACCAATCAAATTTGGTTGGAGCAAGCACTGCAGTCTTATGCATGAAAATGGCACAAAAGAGGAAATTGTTAAAGGGAAATTAATGACCCAACCATTCCCATGTAAACAACCTATTTTCCCACATAATAGTGGATTTAAATATTTTGCAAATGGCTGGGACATATCACCCCGCCAACATCTACTTTTCAAAAACGATTACACAATTTCACAATTTTAAAATGTTCAGCTAGCAGGACTGTCACACCATCTTATAAAAAATAAAATACACGCAATGAACTATTTATGCCTGCAAACTAGGAGAAACACAGATCTTTCGCTGCTATTCCCACTTGTATCACCAGTTGCCTCTTGTGGCTTGTGCTCTCCAAGGTGTTGGATCCTCTGTTAATGAGACAACAGATCAACATAGAGGCCTTGAACACTACATATTTCGAATTTTAGTGATTAGTGCGATATTTGAAAACAATTACAAGTAATTAAATAAAAATTTACCTTTGGATGGTGGCCAAGCAATCGTGTATGACACGTGTAAAAGTGTAAAACACGTCCACACTTAAATGGTGACATCAGCTGCCATGAACTGGTTTTGAAAATAAAATGGGGAGTGTTTATTCCATAACTGGTCAATTTTTCCTAGCCAATGACCATATTTTTGGGCTAATTATATCATGCCATGTGTCATGAGAGGATGAAACATTTTTTAACACAAAACAATTCTTCATAAAATGAAACCATTAATTTTTAAATTTGAAACAATTTTTGAGAAACATGAAACAATTATTTTGTAGACTTGAAAAGAAATTTCTGGAATATTTTAGAATATGGAACAATTATCTTTGGAATTTGTTTGTATTAGGCGATGGAACAAATAAAATTGAAACACTTGTTTTTTCTTTTGTGAAAGTGGAACATTTTAGAGAAGATGAAACAATTTTTGAGAGAATGAAACATTTTTTAACAAAGAAGGAACGAAAAGTAGCATGAATCATGGAGAAGAATGAATATTCCAAAATCTAGTAATTGGCAAGATAAAAATTGACTAGTTATTAAGTAGCAAATCCGAATATTTGTGGGGTAGCAAAATAAAACACACGACCCTCCTTTTATTGAAAAAGCGTACTCAATATTATAGTAGCATCATACACAGTAGCTAAACCACAAGCATGGACTAGACTACATGTATACTACGCACTCCTTCCGTTCCATAATTTTTGTTGTGGCCACCACGACAAGTATTAGGTAACATAATTTGTAGATCACACAAGTAGGTGATTTTTAGGAACAAGCTTGAGTATCTCCTTGCGACGGAGACTCAAGCGGAACACCTCTGTCATATTGATGCCATCCTTCTCTGTGCCGGGCGGCAGCTCCCAGTTAAAACAGTGCACAAGGTTCGCCAGCATAATCTCGATGGAGGCCAAGCCGAAGTTTATGGCAGGGCAGGCCCTCCGTCCGGCTCCGAAGGGCAGGAACTCGAAGTCGTTCCCCCTCAAGTCCACCGCGGCGGCGCTGCCTCCCTCTAGGAACCTCTCCGGCAGAAACTCCTCCGGCCTCTCCCACGAGTCGGTGTCCCTGTTTATGGCCCACGCGTTGACGATCACCCGCGTTCCGGAAGGAATTGTGTAGCAGCCGATGTTGCAGTCGGCCATGGAGATGTGGGGGAGGAGGAGCGGCAGCGGGGGGTGCAGCCTGAGTGTCTCCTTTACCACTGCCTTCAAGTAGGCCATACCCGTGAGGTTGTCTTCCTCGACCATTTCTTCACCGCTTGAAGCTCCATTTCTCACCTCAGCTTGCAGTCTGGCCATGGCTTGAGGATGGCACATGAGCTCAGCCATGGCGACCTCGAGGATGGAAGAAGTTGTGTCCGTGCCCGCAGCAAACATGTCCTGCATGCGCGTTTTAATTCGATAGTTCAAGAGCTGAAAAGAAATGGATATGCTATTTAACAACAGGTTACTTTTTCCTTGCCAATGACTAGATTTTTGTTGCAAAAAAATTGTTCCATTTTTATTGTAAAAAAGGTTTATCTTTATTGTAAAAAATGTTTCGAGTTGGCAAAAACAAGTTGCTTCATGGCAAGAAATGTTTCGTCTTCATACAAAACGTTTTGTGTTTACAAACAAAATGTTTCATCTTCATTATAAAAAAAACATTTTCATAAAAAAAATGTTTCATCTTAGCAAGAAAATATTTCATCTTCATTGTAGGAATGTTCAAAAAATATGGGTACTAGCTACAAAAAAAATACCCAGTTACTGAATAGACACTCCCAAAATAAATTCGTGTTTTCACAACATTAATTTTGATGAGTTAGGTGATCACTCACCATCAACATGGCTTTGATATGGTCTTTGGTGATCCCGTACTCTTGCTGAACAGACAGCATTATATCGATGAAGTCGACCTCTCCTTCACCGTCGATGCCGTCATCTCTCGCTGATCTTTGCTCGTGCTCCTCAATCACCGTTTGGAGCAAATCGTCCCACCGTCCGTTCACCTTCTTGGCTTTTTCGCAGACATTATTAAACCTTCTCAGCAGACCTATTTTCGCCAACCTTGGGTAACAGTTTTCTAGATTAAAGCCATCGAAGAGAGACGAGTTGGCCGCGATGAGCTCTCTGAACATCTTGTTCCGGCCTTCTGCCCTGAAGAACTTCCCCGACAAGGCGCGGCACACGACGTCGTTGGCGAACGTGTTGAGCATCTCGTTCAGGTCGAGCACCGTGCTTGCAGTCGCTGCCTCCCGGATCTTGGAGATCACCAGTCTGACCTATAATACATACAGAAGGAATGTTGGCGGTGAGTGACTATCGAAAAGTCATCACGACGAAGATAGCATGCACACACACACACCTCTTGTCGACGGGCGAAGCGGAACGACTGGACCTTCTTGACGGTGAACAGGTGGGTGGTGGCGAGCTTCCTCACATGGCGCCAGTGCTCGCCGTAGGGGGTGAAGACGATGTCCAGCGGCCCGTACAGGAGCACCTCGGCGACTGTCGACGGCGGCCGCGACGCGAACAGGTGGTCGTGTGTCCGCAACACCGCCTTGGCAGCGCGTGGGGCCGTCACGACGAGGTACGGGACGGCGCCGAGGCGGAGGAGCATGAGGCCGTCGCGGCCATGCTTCTTGGCGAGGTTGGACAGCGAGACGTGGTCGCGGGGATGGTGCAGGTGGCCTATCAGTGGGAGTCCTGGAGGCGATGGAAGGGGCCGTTTTATATGTTTGCTACCACTTCTTCTGGCGAAGTGCACTAATAGCGGCAAGAACAATAGTAGTAGCAGAGCTTGCGGAGCCATGAGTTTGTATGCTGCATCTGACTGCTCCGCCATGGCTTAGGTTACAGTTGGTTCTTGTGTAGTACAGTACGAGGTATCAACTGGGCACAACTGGCCACGTCTTTTCTCTCTAGCTTTCTATCTCTCAGGCCTTTTTATAGTACAGCGAAAGCTATGAACTGCGCAACCACGGATAAGCTCTAAAATCATATGGGGCAAGAGAAATGGTTTATTTAGGAGGCGAATACCTTTTTTCCTCAAATACGCAAAAGCTTTGTGTATCTTGTATGAAAAGATAAAATGACAGAATTCCATCGCTCCTCTGCCATCCGAAACAGGCAGACTTTGCACCATTCTTTTCCTTTACGAAATCAAATCCTGCCTGATTCCATCAAAGATGCCAGATCTCCAAACACCCCAAGGTACTTACAGTATTCACTGGCCTCCTATTCATATTACACGAAACTTCGTCCTGCAATGCATTCCCAACTTTGAACACTTATTTTTTTTTAGAAAAGGAGGATTACCCCCGGCCTCTGCATCTGGGCGATGCATGTAGCCATTTTATTAATTATTCTCAGAGACCTTACAAAGCATTACATCAGTAAGCCTGAAGCCACCATCTAGGCGACACCTCTCGCTACTCCTATCCCCTTGATGCAGGGGTGTCGAATGTCCGAGCCTAATACCAAACAGACATCGCACCAAAACCTAACATCTAAAGCCGGATGCCCCATCCCAGCCACATACCGGGAATGGGTCACACACCGGTCCGGCGCACTCACCGAGGCTACCGCCGCCGTCATCCACCTAACCATCTTCAAAGCAGGTACTGACGCAAAGACCTTGCCAGGTCAGCTGTCGACGCCACCATGGAGCCAAACAGCGCCACCGCCCTGCGCGAGGCCATCACGCCACGTCCAGCGCCGAGACCCCGCTGCTCCATGCCGCCGAGACCTGCCGTCGTCGACGCGAGAGAAGGCACGCCACACCACCTCATGCCTCTTCCATCCGGCGCCGCTCCACAAACGATGCCCCCAAGAGGGAACACGACACCGCAGCGCCGCCATCGTCCGATCCGGTGATCTTAGGATTTCTCCCGGAGCGGCACGAGCAGGTTGACGATAGTTGCTTGACGATGCCTTCATCAAGGTAACGACGTAGACGCCGCCATCGCCCGCCATGACCGGAGTCGGCTCGGTTTTCACCGGTGACTATGTCTCCCCAACTCGCCGCCGGTGCTAATAGTGGGATCCAAGATCCGTCACTACCAGCCTGGCCAACCGCCTTCGGTGGAGAAGGCAGCCACCACCACCATGCCTGGGCCAAGAGACCCGGACGTCCTCGTGCCGCGAAGATGACCCAGGGGGGATCTCCTCTTGCCGTTGTCGAGACGAGGCGCAGCCGCAGTGGATCTCGATCTAAACCCCTCGGGCCCAGATCAGATCTCATCGCAGCCAAGATCTCATCCGCCGACGGCCGCCGGAGATCTCCTGGCCACCGCCACCCCGCTGCGCACTGCCGTTGGAGGAGGAGGGAGATGGACGCCACTGC
This sequence comes from Elymus sibiricus, assembly GCA_039707655.1. Classification (NCBI taxonomy): domain Eukaryota; kingdom Viridiplantae; phylum Streptophyta; class Magnoliopsida; order Poales; family Poaceae; genus Elymus; species Elymus sibiricus. Next base: position 477,990,971 of record CM077667.1, read on the forward strand.
CCCCATGCATTACCGCCGGCCGAGGACTGCGCCGCCGCCGCCGCCTCACCACAGGGGCTTCGCCCCGCGGCGTCCTCAGCGACGGTGGCGGTAGTGGGAGGCGATGGAGGGGGAGGGCTGAGGGCGGCGTGGACGGGGACTCCCCGGGGGCGGCGCGGCGCCGCCGCCTCGGGGGAGAGAGGTCGGGGGATCCGATCTGTTTTGTACACTTATTTATTAAAAATTTATATGGATTTGTAGTGCAAATTTAGAGTTATTAAAAAATTTCATCAATAATATTTTCAATGCACATGTGCATATAAAATTATGGTCAGAGTTGGTTGTTAGAGACTGTAGAAATCTAAAACAACTTATAATTCCAAACTGATGGAGTACTTACCGAAGCATTTACACTGTACTACATGCTATGCTTAAACAACATGTTATTCCAAATGTTCTCAGAAAAAATCATGTTATATCAATGTAGTACTAACTGCCACACCTCCTCTGCCTTCCGCTCTCTCCCCGAAGATCATATTTCCTCTTTCTCCCTTGAAATGAAGTAATAGCCCTAAACTCAAACCATTTGCATCCCACACCCCCCAAGCTTGGGTTTGCTCTCTTGAACAATCCAAAATAAATTTTTGAATGGAGTACTGTGATTTCACTAGTTGGTGGACTAGCATATCTCACAGGGTTTGGGTTTGATCTTGAGATCGATTTACTTATTTGGACCCAGAACAATTAAAAATAAATGAAACTTTTGGTAAGACTTCCATTGTGTATGCTCCAACAGTCATGTTAAAGTAACAGCTTTTGCTGACATACAAGAATAAAAGAGTACGACCGCACTAAATATTGCCCACGAGATCCCGTGTGTGAAAAAATTATTAACAAATTATTGGCTGCCTGATTTGACATTGTTCACGGCTTGGATGCACAAAATATATATTGCCTATACGAGATGATCGACAAACCGATTGGAAAAGGTTGTCCTCGATCTCTCTAACCAACTACATATGGACATCTCTTGTATTTTGGATGGCATATTGGGATGTCGACATTCCGAGCTTGAGCAAGCCAAAGTAACTTCGGCTGGACCTCCTCATAGACTCCATCCGAGCTCAAGCGTGGCTATTGTCAATATCGAGCTCGCCATAGACAGCAGCTTCTGGGCTCGCCAAAACTCGGCAAAACCAAAAAAAAAAAAAAACAAGCCTGCATGAAGTATGTACGTTGTTGATGACCAAATTGAATCATCAGCACATTTCTAAAGAAGAAAGCAGGCATGGCTGCGGCCGCTTGTCTGTGTGGTCTCACTCAACCTCACTATTATGTTAGTGTCTAAAAGAGGAGTTTGAACCAGAGAAACGGAGACACACAAAGATGCGTGCGATATGTGATCTACTTACGGGAAAATATATCAAATACCTGTGAATTAGTGCCGAACTCCTTATTGACTTGATCGACCTAGATTAAACTAGCTGGTGATCGCCAATTCAGCATTTATTTCAACCATTCATTTAGCAAGGAGAATGTTGATTGGACCTTGAACCAATAATACTTGGATAACATTAACAAATTCTATTTGGTGAGGCCATGATATGACCGAAATGGTTGGTGGCATTGGCAGTTATTCAGTCGCATTCAGTGGCGGAGGACGGAGAAAAATTAAGGTAGGGCGGACTATACAAAATCAAGAAAAAAATGCGTTAAAAAACAGAGCTCTCCCAGCTTTATTCATGGTGGCTGCCTACAATCTGAGAAATCAAGGTAGGGCGGACGCCCAACCTTGCCCTACCGGGTCCTCCGCCGGTGGTCGCATTACATATCGTAGCATTTTTGTTTACCTTTTCGTTGGATGTACTTTTTTTGTAGGTAAACGTCCTGCTAGCATATACTCCGTCTGACTCAAAGAATGCAATTATAGTGTTCTCCTAAGCTAATTAGAGGAACATCTACAAGTGTAAACAAAACAAAAAATCTTCAGATCTTGACGTGCCACCATGCATCTAGGGCACAACCAGGTTAATGTAAGTAAGTACTAATATATGACTCAAGCTAGCATTTATTGGCTTATTGCCCAACCTCTGTTTTAAGACTGACGCACGTCAAGAGCATAGTCATATAACGATGTAAGAACATATGATAGGGTTTCTGACACATCAGCCTAACTTACTACATGTAAGTCAGTTTTCTCATTTTACTTTTGTTGGTCCAGCAATGGGGTGCTGTGCATTTGTAGCGACTTGTCATGTGCAAACATTCTCATAATATATACTCCACCACAGATGACCTATTTTATTTGCTAGAATGATTGTGACCGAAAAAAAGTTGCTCCAAAAATATGAAGGACATATCATGACTGATCTTCGTTACCTAATTACCTATCACCGGTTGACTATTATGCTAGTTAATCAATCTTAAATGCGAATTCATACAAATTAGCAGTTGAAACTTGAAACTGCCGTTAGCGCATCATTCTTAATCACCCTTATTTTTGTGTGATGTTGACATAAACAAATAATGTTGTAGCCCCTCAATTATTTGAACAAGTACCGGTACTGGTACCGTAACCTTAATCTAATCTGATATAATCCCTCAGCCCAGGAATATCCACCTTTGTTGGAGAGTCAAATCATCTTAAGGTTTGACTGAATTTATGCAAAAATATATCAGTATTTCTGACACTGAATAGGTATATTATGAAAATATATTCCATAATGAATCTACTGATACTAATTTGGTACCACAAAACTTCTTTTCCTTTTGTATAAATTTGGTCAAACTTATGAAAGTTGGGCTTTCTAAAAAAACCAAGATTGCCGAGTATTTGTGCATGGAGGGAATATCTACTAATATATAACCAGTTAAGTGGGCGCCTCTCCTGCTGTTTTCGGTAAAAATAAAGACATGCATTTTTGTAAGTTGAATGATATACTGCTCTGGCAATTAGAAGTTTTTTTGAAACACACACGTGACTTGTTAGTCGTTATGTTTCGACTTTTAATCATGCTACTCTAACCTCGAAGAAAATAAAATGAATAAAATTCAAACACACATGCTACTCTAACCTTGAAGAAAATAAAATGAATAAAGGTAATCTTCGTTGGAGTAATTAACATTTATATGCATGGAGAAGACCTCAAACATGGGCCTGTAGTAATCATCGTTTACAAAGTAATCGTTCCAAACAAATCATATATATTAGCCTTTGAGATGAAGGTGGGCGTACTATATAAATTAGTCATAAGGACTGTACTATGCTGATCTTAATCCTTCACCGTCCTTACAGAAATTCATAGGAGCACCAAGGTGTTACCTGAGCCTCCAACTCTTGTTTTTACATGTTAAAGAAAGAGTAAATTGCACATTTGGTACATCAACTTGGCAGATGGGTGCAAACAGATACATCATCTTGTAAACTAAGCATATGCATACATAAACTTGGCAGATGGGTGCGAGTTTGGTCACTTAGGCATTAGAATGGTTTTATAGAAGTGTTGAAGGGTTCTTTGTAAATATATTTTGTATTTTATTCCTAGAGTTTGATATGTTGAAAATAAAATAACAAAAGATATTGATTTTGCTATTGACCTATGCGTGCATTATATTGAGGAATGTCAAATCTAAAATAGTATATATTTTTTCTTAGTTAATTTTTTTGGTTCATCTTGCGAAGAAGAACAACTTTCGCTAAATATACATGTATAATGTTTTTATTTGCTTCTGTGCTGCCATCCCCCGAGATACATATACTAGAGAAACTTACATCCATTTACAACCTAATAACAATGGAAATCAATTTAAAAAGAATGAAAATATACAAAATATTCAGCATATCAAACTTTGGGGCTAAACTGCAAAATATATTTACAAAGAACCCCCAATACTTTTATAAAACCCATTCTAATGTCTAAGTGGCAAACTCGCACCCATTCTAATGTCTAAGTGACCAAACTCGCACCCACCCACCAAGTTTATGTATCCATATGCGCAGTTTGCAAGATGATGTATGTATTTGCACCCACCTGCCAAGTTGTTGTACTAAATATGCAATTTACTCTTAAAGAAATACAAATAAATGTTAGCATTTACATGTGTCTCAAACTTGTCTTTTTAGTACTGGAGCCGAAAATACAATGTTCTTTTGCACAACGATATACAAATGCAAAGCACATTCTTTCGTTTTTATGCGGTTTTTTTTCATATCTTTTAACACCTACAAATATGCTTTTCAGATTTTTCTTTGGCCTAGCTGTTCCTACACCCAAGAGCCAAAACGCCACTTTATCTTCTCTTATATATGGTGGGTGACTAGTCGCTCTTGATTAGCGTCGGCAGATCATAATCTCCAAACTAATGGACTACTTTTGCAATTAGATAGTAGTGCTCGTGATACATGCCTGCAATTCAATACTAGAACCAGCATTCCTAGATTAACAGCCGCGCACTTTTATTTATGAGTACCCAACCACATCAAAGTCCACATTCGCCATGGCTGACGATGCTCAATCCGGGAGCAATCACAACGGCCGAGCTGACGAAGGAGAGGATCAAGGACTGTCCTTGGTCCTCCATCGCGGCTGTTGGCTGGAGCCCCAGATTGTGAAGAGCGTCAAGCTCGTGGAAGCCCAGTTCGCGGCGCGCCCCGACGACACCTTCCTCGTGACGCACCCCAAGAGCGGCACCACCTGGCTCAAGGCCCTCGCCTTCGCCGTCACCAGCCGCTCCCGCCACGCCGCCGGCCACCCGCTGCTAACCAGGCACCCTCAGGACGTGGTGCCGTTCCTCGAGCTTCCCTACCGTCAGCTCTACCCCGTCGCCGACCTCGAGAAGCTCCCCTCCCCGAGGCTCCTCGCCACCCACATGCCGCTGCAGCTGCTGCCGCCGTGCGTGTCCGCCGCCGGCTGTCGGGTGGTGTACCTCAGCCGGGAGCCCAAGGACGTGCTCGTCTCGCTGTGGCACTTCGTCAGCAAGGTGCACCAAGACTTCTCCCTCCAATGCGCGTTCGAGTCTTTCTGCGAGGGGAAGTCCGCGTTCGGGCCGATCTGGGAGCACGGCCTCGGGTACTGGGAGCGAAGCAAGGAGGAGCCCGACAGGTTCCTCTTCCTCAAGTACGAGGAGATGATTCCCCGGCCGGAGGAGCATGTCAAGATGCTCGCCGAGTTCCTCCGCGTTCCCTTCACCGACGAGAAGGTGAGCCGCGGAGCCGTGGAGGAGGTGGTGGAGCTCTGCAGCTTCCAGAAGCTCAAGGGCCTGCCGGTGAACACGACGGGGGCAGCGGACCGGGTGGGCAGGGTTCCGATCGAGAATTCTTCCTACTTCAGGGCCGGCAAGGCCGGTGACTGGGCGAACCACTTGACTGAGGAGATGTCAGAGAAGCTGGATCGCATTGTAGAGGAGAAGCTCAATGGCTCGGGTCTCACGTTCTAGTTAAAATGTGATTGCCACGATTAGCTACTCGCCAGCTTGTAGAACCAAAGTGATGTGAAACTATACAATGCTTCGTTGCAACCTTTGCTTCCCTTCGTGAATACTTAAGCACTTCACATCAATTTGGAAGGAATGCGCTAAGTACAATTAATGCTCCTGCCATGGTCGTACGACAACTCATCTCCGGATCACAAATACCATCCTAGAAGAATTCTTAATATTTCGTTGTGTATGTTGTGTCCCTGGATTTCGTCGCAGATTTTCTTTTAAAAGCTATGCCATTCTTTTACGCCTAATAATTGGATGCGGCTCTCTTATTCAAACTCAACGATGACATTCTAACTTTAGTGATTACATTTCATATTGCAAAGTTGCACGAATGGTTGTTATCTCACTAATGAGTAATGTATACAAGATTGAATATCTCTATCCAATACATTTTTCACCAAATCAGAGTAATAGCAACCACACGGTAGCTGTTTAATTAGAAGATTAGAACATTGTCGATATATATGTACAAACTTTCACCACAAATGATATAGTTAGATAAACTTCCTTCAAGTAACAGGCTCAAATAATACTTTAGAAACATGTATATCAACCATGTATGGTGGGATGCAAGTAGCATAGTAACAACTTTTCACGATATTCAAGATGGTTTGGTTTCTCTCGCGGTTACTTGTTCCATCAACAGATCCCTAAAGAACATGTTGGCGAAGTTGTTGCATATCTAACTCGTTTTTCTTATCAATGTGGCTGATCATTGCCTTGTTCCTCTCAGCATCCTGTAAATTTCATCATTACTTATAAGGTTAAAATCATCGAAGTGTAACAAAAATAATCTTATCCAGTTAGCTCGCTAACTTAATGTCATTACAAGATATGAGCTATGTGGTTCGTATTGCAGTAATTATTAAGTGGATATGAGATTCAGAAGTGTAGTATGTCAGGATTGATGTCAAATTCTAGCCATGACTGTAGTGTTAATTTTTGTTTAGTCCTTACATGAAGATTTTGTATTAGAATTTTTTTTAATAAATCCAACAACTAAAATAGTTACTTCATAATCTATTTTCATTTTTATTCAGCTCATAAAATGGATTGATGTATCTTCAGAAATTACATTCATATGAAGTCATGATTTTTGTTTAGTCCCTACATGAAGATTTTGTACTAGAATAAAAAAAACTTAATAAATCCAACAACTAAAGATAGTTACTTCATAACCTATTTTCATTTTTATTCAGTTCATAAACTGGATTGATGTATCCTCAGAAATTACATTCATATGAAGACATGAGAGATCTAATTATGACACCAGATATGTGAAATCATGAGAATAAACGTCAAAGTTACCTGAGAAAGTAACATCTTCTGGTGAAGACTATCACAAATATAGGATCCGACTTGAATAAACCAACTATCCTCCATGTTGTTTATCGTAGATGAACCTTCAATAGTTCGTCCACCACATATCTCAATAATTTTAAGTAGAAGCAAACATGTTTTTTTTGTCATGAACCATGCATGACCATGGTTGCATTACAGCAGATTTACTATTTCTGCAACCCACTGTATTTATCTGTTGTAGCATCCACTCCATCCACTAGAAGAAGTTCAAAACATAAGATCCGGATAATGTTGATCCAATAAAAATAGATAGTAAATTGTGCAAAGTGCTTGTTTAATAACTTACAACACTTTGTAGTAGATTGTGTATGTGATTTGATCCTTTGCAAACAGCGATAGCTTGTTCGGCCAATGAATTGATAAGTTTCCGAAGAGCTCTCACAAGAATCTTGTCTTTTGATGTATCTTCAGTACTAGTTTTCAGATTTCAAGTTAGAGAACATCTTCACTGAATATATACTCCCCCCGGATCATTTTATAAGATGTTTTACAGGGTAAATTAATTCAGCCTGCCTAAGCATCTTATCGCGGTACATAGAAGAATATTGTATTATAGTAACATAATTCACTATTATACCGAGAAAATGTCTGCGGATCATAATTCACTATTATAGTAACATAAAAGTTTAGAAACCATCAAATATTTTGTGACTTGTAGAAAATTACACCTCACGTGCAAGTAGGTGGTATCCTACGTGCCTTGAATAAATTAGTAGGGTGTTGAGTCAAGAATAAAAGATAATGAGTTCATATTTCGTACCTTTATAATAAAGCTTGTTTCTTACTCTTGTTACATAATAAAACTATGTATATGCAAAATTTTGTTCTGAAGCATGTTTATTTCTACATGCTACAGTAAAGAATTGTAATGCTGAATTAATTTCTGATAAAAGATACTAGTAATGTAGTATTATTTTTGGTAATATGATTATAATGTTTGATCATGTTTGGTTAATGTGACTCACCCTGATGTATCACCAATTTGTTCATGTACAATGCTTTGCAAAAATTGTTCCATCCTTGTCTTGCCCGATGAATTGCTACAAAGGTGTGCAGAAATAATGTTGGCAACCACTGACACTTTTGCCCATGCAAGTCGTTCACTGGCCCGGTTTGGCTCCAATATACAAGCAGAAGCAAGAAAATAAGCTTTTAATATATCTTCTCGCACTACCTGAAAATCCACGAGGCCGTTCTCATTAAACCACCTAAACACATGTGGTGCCAAAGAATATTACTATCTGTTTGATTTCCATGGACGAAAATTATTTGCAAGAATAAAGAACATATGAAATTACCACATACTTTTGTAGACCATGCCACTCAAGTTGATGTAGAACTTGGCAGTGGTTGAAATCCTGTCTTGCCAACTCAAGGTACGTGTTGTTATTCACAAGTGGCATCCTATCAAAACCGATCCATGGCAGGGGTAAATTCTTCCAATTTATGGCAAGAAATTATGGTACACACTTGCACTCGAAACAGTTACAGTTGCTCTATCCCAAAATATAACCAATTATAATTTATTCAAAGCAAAATCACTTAAGTTTGACCAAATTTATAGAAAAAATAACAATATTTGTGATACCAAATTGGCATATTGGATTCATTTTGAAATATATTTTCACACTGTAATTGCTTGATGTGATAGATGTTGATACGCTTTTCTACAAACTTTGCAAATTTAAGATAGTTTGAGTGAATACAAAACTAAGAATGCATGTATTTTCAAACGGAGAGAACTGCAAACTTTTACCTATAGAGTGCCTTTCCAATCCATACATCGTTGTCACCACCATACTGATCTAGATAAGTTCTTGCTTCTACACGTGGCAAGCTTACATGCCATGGGAAGTCTAGAGCATATTGTACCTATTATCATGGATTCAAGATAATAAACACAATATTGTTATAAAAAGAGATAATATACAGTATTAAAAAAAGATGTAATATATTACTTGTGTAGTTTAGCTGGTGCATAGGCAAGGTTTAGACTTGTCTAATTAAATAAAAATGGCACTTTGCATAACGAGCATTAATCAAAATGGGACAATTGCAAATAACTAAATTATGTATACACTGTATGGGGATGATCTATTTTGCTTCCCGTCTAAGTGCAATATTGTAGAAGAGCTCACAATTAATCGATCAAACATGAGTCGGGGGTGTCACCGAGTATGGTCCATGGTGGTGGCGGTGCAAGCTATCATCAGCGGCAATGATGTGTCTATCAGTGGATGATTATGGAAGTTCAAGCCCCCCCCCCCCCCCCCTTGAAAATCAATATCACTCTATTTACGTTCGTACATAGGGTATTCAAAAGAACAATTATATGAAAGGATGAAAATTGTTGCTTTTGTAGTCCTCAATGGTTATTTGTGTATCTACGTTCTTGGTTATTTTTTAAACTATTAGAGCAACATATGATAGTGATATAGGCTGCCACTACTTGGGGCGTCATAGTGTAGGAGCTACTCACAAACCGCAGATGGTGGCTTAGTACTAGGATTTTGAGCTGCTTGGGAGAATATGGTTTATCCCGTTTAGTATGTTATCTCAGTATTTCTAGGACTATATAATTAATATCAACAGTACTCATTTCAGTGCAGAGACCAGGAGATATGAAACTCTTCCATTACCTTAAATAATAAATCCTTAAAACTTCTTATACGAACAATACGCAACTCAACTAGCATTGAGTGGATTACCTCGCCCGGTAGATCCTTAGCGATGATCCATTTATCACGAATTATGCCTTTCGTTTTTCTTTCTGTGAGGAAATCATTTGAGAAAATCCTAGTACGCTGGAGGACATCCTCTCCAGGAAAACTTATCTGAGAGGCTCTATTCAAGTTATAAACCCCTGTGACGGGATGAGTTGATTGTCCCATTAAACAGAAGAACTCCCCGTCCTTCTCAAAGTTCATAAATACAGTTGCATAATTTGACAAATTAAGACAGTCCACAAGCATGTACTATGTTAATTTGAGAGGTAAAAATGGTGTTGTACATGGGGAGACATTGTATCCATGCAGCCGTAGTAGCCGAAAAGCCATAGCTGTGTAATCTCCATCTGCTACATTGGAGTTCCTAGCCCAGCAAATACCTTCATCATTCCAATGCCTGGATGACAAACAAAATAACTTCCTCAAGTTTAGACTGAGAATTACCAAACTAGGCCCAAAAAAAAATGTTCTGTTGATGAACAGAAGACATACGAACAATTGAGACTTCTATCCATGTCTATACTTTAACCACAAATACCTGAAATGTCTAATTTAGTGCCTCAAATTTACTCTTAAAGCCACCTAATTTCACACAACGATGAACTCACACCCTTCTTATTGACATTATGGAACAACAAGTTTGCGCGCACACGTGTAAGATAAGTAAGCACATTATAAAGATAAATAAAAAATAGCTTAAATATCAGAAAATTTATTAAGAAAAATAGAGTAAACTGGAACATTTAAGGTATTCTAAAGGTATAAGCTATTAAATATTCAAAAAGTTCGTTTCACCCCAAGATTACTAGTAGAGAATGATTAAATCCTTTAAAGCCTGACAAACCTAACCCTTCAACCATATAAACTCTAGAAATTACACCTCTTAGACGTTTTGAGGTAATCTTGGACATTTGATAGTGGGTATCACAAGACATTTTCACCAGTATATTTAATAATCTTTCCAAAAAAATAATATTTTGATGAACTATTTTTCTTACTTATTTTGTACCAAAAACACTTCAGAAGTTTTGTTTTCAAAAATAAATTTGCTAGTTACCTTTTAGCAATAATCGTTTGACATTTATTGTTATAATGATTTCATTTTTGTAGATTAACTGAGTTAACGAGTTTATGCAGAAAATAGATAACACCAGATGTGACGTGGTGCCCCGTCAAGTCAAACTAGGATTGGCTCGTTTGGCAAGTGTAGTCTGTCTGGTCAGTTTAACTTGTTTTATACTTGATTAGTGCAATGTGCACTATGGCAATAGTTGCGGGGGTCTAATATACACGTTTTCACCTATAGACGTAGTCCATGCAGTCTTTGATTTCTTGTCGGAAGTATCTCGAGATGCCGAGTCGCTCCAATCGATCAACAGCCCAGAGGTGCTCAAAAAGGTCGACGGGATAAACAGTGGGAACTGTAATGGTCAAACCGAACAACATGGGATCAGCCCTACAAGGCTGCAACCTTTCATACAATCCACTGTAGGAGATATGCACTAGAGGCAATAATAAATGTTATTGATTATCTCCCTGTTCATAATTAGGTTTATGTTCCATGCTATAACTGCTATGGTTCTCGAGTCTACAATAACCACGAGGCTCGGAGGAAGACTCATATGCACGTGTGGGATAATAAACGGTAAAATGTATTCCTAGTCGAGCCTCTATGACTGGCTCAAGTATTGCATGATGATCCTGTTTTCCTGATCATGGGCATGGCTATGCCGGCAATTTTGAGGGCACAATTGTTGGTAGAACACTTGTGTTGAATCGACCCAAATTGATGTTATGCTATGAGATACATTCGTCATAAGTTAATGGTTAATAACACAGGAAGTTAATGTTTGCATAATTCCTTAGACCATGAGAGTATCGAGTTTCTTCATGCTTGCTTCATGAACTTTGGGGTTTGTTAAACGTCATCCGTAAATGGGTGGCTATTACGGCGGCTTACGGGTTCATGGAAAAGTATGTCAAGTAACTTGATAGCTCAAGATTGGGATTTGCTCCTCCGACGATGGAGAGATATCTCTGGGCCCTCTCGGTGTTACGGTATCCATCATCGTCTGGCCAGACACAGGGTGATTTGATCACAGGGATGCCGGAACACGGGAACGAGAAAAGAGAACAATACCGGCAACGAGGTAACTGGCATTGTGGACAAGTGTTGATCCACGAGGATGCCAACATGTCTCACCTCGGGTATTTGTAACATATCGCGAAGCAACAGGAATAGCACACGGCAACTGGAGGTTCACTCGAATATTCATTCGTGTGGGTATAGGGGTCAATATGGGTGTCCACGGCTCCGATGTTGATCATTGATCGGAAAGTGTTCCGGGTCATGTCTATACTTCACCGAACCTATAGGGTCACACGCTTAAGGGTCATCTATCTGCTGAATACTAGACGGGGAGTGTGAGAGAAATTCACCGAAAAAGTTTCGGACGAAACGGAAACGTTCCGGAGAGGATATCGGAATAGTTTCGGTAAAACTGAAAAGTTGTTTCAGAGGATACCATAAAGTCAGATTGGTTTCGGCACATGCCTGATAATTCTTGGAGGGTGCCAGAATCGTTCTGGAAACTTTCTGGAATTTTCCGGGATGAAAACCGGAAATGTTCCGGAGCTGCCGGAACCGCTTCAGATGCTTTTCGCAGATGAAAATCACTAAACTGGAATTGTTCCGGATCGCATTGAAACTTATTTTAGTGGGTACTGGAATTGTTCTAAGCCCACATAAATATTTTCAGTTCGACCGGACGCTGAAAAATGTCGTCGTGAATAGTGAAATCAGATTTATGGATATGGTTGGAAGTTGGCTTTCCACAAATATCTTCCCAAGATATTTTGGGATGACATGGCATTTTGGATATGCCCATCCTACCCCTTGTTTTTCCTATAAATAGAGGGGAGGAGGCAGCCCCATATGCTACATCCTTGCTCTCACATACACATGCCATGACATTTCTGGCTTCTCTCTCCCTCCCAGCGAAATAGTTTCGTAGAGCCGAAAGGCTGTCTGGGTTCCGGTGGGAACTAGTTCTGGACGGCGAAGCCCTGCCGGATAAATGACACCGTATGTGTGCAACTCTGTAGAGAGATCGTAGTTTCGGTCTTAGTTCGAGAGTGCCTCCCGAAGGGCAGTCCGAGTTACAGTTTGAGTTTCGGGTGTCCTCCCGAAGGGCTGTCCGAGTGACCCGCCCGGAGGGCTGTCCGAGGATCCGTCCGGTGGGACTATCCGAAGGACTGTCCAGAGGCCTCCCGGAGGGCTGTCCGAGGATCCGTCCGGTGGGACTATCCGAGGGACTGTCCAGGGGCCTCCCGAAGGGCTGTCCGAGGATCCGTCCGGTGGGACTATCCGAGGGACTGTCCCGATGCCTCCCGAAGGGCTGCCCGGAGATCCGTCCGGTGAGCTGACGTGGGAGTACATCCTCGCGGTTGGGAGGTTGTAAATCCTAGCTGCGGGGATCTGCACCGCCGTTCGTCATCGACTCTATTTCCGCTGCGCTACGAGTCGGTAACGAAAATGATCAAACCTTGTATGCAGTCTCCATAGTGGTCCTGGGCTGGTGCGTAGGTCGGAAAATTTTTGTTTTCTGCTGCGTTAACCAACAGTGGCATCAAGATCCGTGCTATGCGAAGATGCAGGTTACGATCTAGAATACATGAGATGTATGGGTGTTGCACAATATAATTAGGTAGTAGATGAGTTCTATTGCTGAAAATTATTTGTGCGGGTGACAGATGAAGTCTGTTACCCGATGTTCTTGTTGCTTCCCTAGAATTTGCGTTTGCTCAATCTCGAGACAGTATGGTGGAATTTCACAAAGTTCTGGCAATCCGCGATCCTGATTGATCAATGAAGTGCTTCAGTTCTTTGGGTTCCGCCATAGTCAAAAGAAAGATGAAATTCGCAGATGAAAGGGCATTGCAGATATGATCTGCACGGGGGTCATGCGTATGACGAAGTTTAGTATGGGGCTCGAGATTTAATTATCTCGTGTTTCATACACCCCGCGATGTTAATCTAGCGACTTGATGATAATACGTAGGTAGCTTCGGTTTGTTCGAAACCTTAGAAGCCACGTAAAATGAAATTTGCATAAACCAACTAGAGGCGTCTAACTTGGTTTTGCAGGATGGTTTGCATGTGCATATGATGTGGTATAGCAGTGCTCATATTAATTCGATTATGTATGAGATGACTATATGATGTAAATTAACATGACCTGCGTGTCATGATTCGGCATGATGGCTGGAGCCATATGATTGTCACTTTAATGACCTGCGTGTCAACCTTAAGTAATGCACTTATTTTATTAGCTATAGAGATAGCAATATTATCTGGTGCATCGACAAGGTGGTGGCAATCTTCGCGAAGGTGAACACCGACGCGAATGCCGGAGACGAAGAAATACAAGAGTTCTCCGTCAGAAAGGGCTATACCATATCATGCTATTATGAATTGCCTGAGATGTTTATCCCTTATGATGCACCCTTCTTGATTGCGCGGTAGTCGCTTTTATTAGGGTGATCTCTCACAAAAATATCAAGTAGTTAGTGTTCTCCCAAGTGTAGCACCGTCACGGCACCTAACTTTTCGGGGTGCGCCATGTCCACATGGGTACGAACGATTAGGGAAGTGTGAGGCGGGTGAGGTCAGACCTCGCAGCGAGATCACTTGGTTGTCTTGACGTTCTAGCTTGATCGTCCTGAGCTCGGAACACGCCCATCGAAAGATGAACAAGAGTCACATAGAGATGTGATCGGCATGTTTGCCCACCAATTGAAATTCTTGTCATCAGTGATGTCCACATCAATGGCGTTGAATTGAAATGAGGATCTTGTATCACTCACAATCAATTATGAGAGATATTGATTTGAGTGGGAGCGCACTGTAGAATTAACTTGTTTAATTCTTAGTGCAATTAATTTTGAACACTGTCTAAGTGTGGTTTGCATAAAAGTTGTAGAATAATGGCTCGCGTTTCCACCTTCCCTTTTAAAATTGAATAGCTGTTAAATATCTGGTTAAAACTTTACGGTTGGTAACGTAATGTGAGGATTGTCCTCAAGAGTGCCGAGAAGGACTTTGTCCTATCGCATGCTTTCGGTATTCTCCCGCTAATGCTATGGATCATGTGACTCTCGTCCTTCGATCCAAAAGCTAGAATTCCGTTTTCAGTCAAGTGCAATACGTTTGCTTCCATGAGACCCGAACTTCAAAAGTTTGGATAGTTATGTGATATTCATGGAATCTGAAAATCATTTTCAGAGACAGACAAAGACTGAAAGATATGAGATATCTAAAGCCATGTTTGTTTGCAAACTATTAGTAAAGGTGTTTACTATGCATTTGACTGATAAGAGAGGGATCCAGAAGAACGCCTGTCATATGATGAAAGGTGAATAAAACAACAACTTAAAGAGAAAGGAAGTGTCCGAAGGGTGTTAGTGAAACTTTCACGCCTAGGAAGTCCGAGGCTAACGCCACTCTTAAGTTGGGTGCTTCTTCTGAGAGTAGGAGAAATACTGAAAGTTAAACTGTTAGAAGTATAATGCCAAAAGGAAAGAAGACTGGAATATCCAGCTCATGTATGAATGTCATACAAGTTTTTGATGTATAGAAGGCTGGTCAAAGATATAGTTCTTGGGAATTATGGTTAAACATGTTAATCACTAATTCTTGGGTATTGTGAGTTAATCACAAAGATACCCGCTCGATTGCATTCTGTTGCAGCTCGATGTAAGAACTACTATGGCCTTAAAGACTAACCAAGAATGAGGTTCAGATACACGCAGGGAACATAGTAAATGTTACTATGCCTTCCATCGGTGTATTCCCTATGTATTTACTTTCATAATTCCTTTTAGAGTTTTACACTCTAGCCCATTGCATAAAGTATCTTGCAAGAAGGTTATTCATAAGAGAACTTTTTATGTTCGATGTTATGAATAACATAAGGGCCATACTTTCATTATGAATGAGACGTATGTTATGAATATTAATAATAATACATTACCTCTGTATTTTCTTTCATAATTCATTTAGAGTTTCATACACTCTAGCCCTTTGCATAAGGTATTTTGCAAGAAGGTTATTCATAAGAGAACTTTTGATGTTCGGTGTTATGAATAACATGAAGGGCCATGCTTCCGTACAGGATGGGATGTATGCTATGAATATTGATGGTAATATGATACATCCATAACACTAATGCTAAATGTCGCAAGACTAAAAGAATACCACACAAGTGTGGCACTGCATTTGGTCACATTGGAGAAACCCGCATGGAAAATTCCATTATGATGGATTTTGAAGTCATTTGATTTTGAATCATCTGACACTTGCAACTTTCCTCTGAAAGGTGAAGTGACTGAAATACCGTTCACATGCCATAAGGAACGAGCAAAGAACATATTGGTAATCATACATTATGATGTGTGTAGTCCAATAAATGTTGTTGCAAGTAGTGGATTTATCTGTCTTCAGAAATGACTCAAGTAGATATATGGATATTTACTTGTTGAGACGTAAGTCTGGATCTTTTGAATTCATTCAGAAGGTTTTCAAAAATGAAGTAGAAGTTATTGTAACAAGAAAATTATGTTTCTGCAATTTGATTGCAGAAAGGAATATTTGAGTTACAAGTTTAGCGAATGTCTGATGAGTTGTGAAAGGGGTTTCATAACTTGCACCTCCCGGAACACCGCTGCAAGTGGAAAGTCCGTGAAGATGTAATCGAACCATTTATGACATGGTAAGATCAAAGATGACATAAATAGATTTGCCATTACCCCTTTTATAGAGTGATGCTTTAGAGACTGCGGCTTTTACACTGAAAAGAGCTCCATCAGGTCTGTTGAAATAACGCCATGGTGTGGTACGCCCAACCATGTTATATCTTTTCTTAACATTTGGAATATGGGGCTTGTGTAAAAGGTTACAAACCTATTCCAAATCAGACAAGTGCTACTTTGTAGGTTATCCCAGGTCATTGGGTATTCCCCCACCACTATACCGAGGCAAAGGGTTTTGTCACAAAAGGGTATGCTTTTGAAAGGAATAGTTCTTACAAAAGGTGAGTGGGAGGACAGTGCAACTCGACGAGATAACCAGTATCTTCGTCATCAGTTCAAAGGAAAGGAACCTTGGAAGTGATTCCGGAGTTTCCTACTGCGACTGATACGGAAGTCTCTACAATAAAATGTATGGACTTCAGTCGAACTTGCAGCTGAACCCCGTAGGCAAGGCTCGTGCAAACCTCTCAGGTGCGCAAACGAGATATTGTTGTTGGACAACAGTATACCTACGATACACAAGGAAGCGTTGATGGGCCCTGACTCCGGAATTGGCTAAATGCCAATACAATCCGAGATAGTTTCCATATAAGTGATTCGAGATTAAAACCTTGATACACCTTTCAAAAGACTTAGAGTCTAATGAATATTTATGGAACTAAAAACTGATACGGATAAAAATGTTTTATCCATATAGCTCGACTTGTTGAAATAACAAGTTCAAGGAGTTGACTACGATGAGGTTGATTCACCGTAGCGATGCTTAATGTTGGTTCGGGTTGAACTAGCAATTAACACATATTTCAATCATGAGATATGAAACATGGATGATGAAAGGATTTCCATCTGATGGAAATGAAACCTAGGACTTGTAAGTGATACAGTCCAAAGTAATTTGTCGATCCAGAGGATGCTAGTAAATATGCAAACTTCAAGAGTTCTAGCAATGGACAGAAGAGAGCAAAATTGAGTTGGAATCTTCGTGTTTTGATGAAATGGTCGAAAAGGGTTTTTGACTTCATCAATGGGTAACGAATATGCTTGTTTTTCAAGAAAGTAAGTGGGAGCATAATAATATTTCTAAAAACCTTGTGTGCTTGACACATTGTTAATTGGAAATAAATTTCTTGACACTAATTAGGACTTCATTTGAAAATGGTTTTTTGATGAAGTGCTTGGGCTAAATAGCCTCAATATTAGGCATGATGATCTATGGAGATAGATTTACCTAATGGGGCTGAGCAAAAATACATATTGACAAGATGCTAAAACTTTTAGCATTTAAAACGCCAAGGAGTGATTCTTGTCGAAGTCACATGGAAAGAGTTTTGCAAGACTCGGTGTCTCAAAACACTGATGAGCAAAATACATGATGGTGATTCCACACACTCTTGTGTTTGGATTAATCATGTATTCCATGGTATGTAAAACCAACCAGATATGTCCGATACTCCAAAGATGTTGCGAGTATAGATACCATTGTGATCACAGTACTGATCATGGGACAACAGTGAAAGATGTCATTGAGTACTAGAGCAGTACCGATGACATGTTTTCTCGCAAGTAGAGATTATGAAGTGCTCGTTGTAAGTAATTACATCGATACAGTCTTCATCAATGCTCCATGTGATTTTCGATTTAAGTTAAGGGTTTTTTGTAATACACAATATGATGGCACAGTAGTTGGAAGATGTTCCAAACAAGATACTGTGGCGAATTCTATAACAGAGGCTAAGTATGTTGACGCTTTAGAAGCGACAAAGAAGTTGTTGAATCACATAGTTCATTCATGAACTTAGTATGATTCCAAGATGGCTTTGGTCTATGGGACACTATTGCAGATAGTTGCTCCATAGCTCAGTCTGAGGAATCAGGTTTCGACCAATGATTCACACATATGCAAAGCCAAGTCCACACAAAATATGAATTTTGTGAAAGCGTAAAAACGCGAGGATATGCAAAGTTACACACAGAGCTGAAGTCGTCAGATCCGTTGGACATCAGGCTATACCACATGCGAAGCATATTTTACACCAGTATGCCATAGGTGTAAAGTGCATTAGCATTGACTAGATTATTGACTCTAGTTCAAGTGGGAGTCTGTAGGAGATATGCACTAGAGGCAATAATAAATGTTATTGATTATCTCCCTGTTCATAATTAGGTTTATGTTCCATGCTATAACTGCTATGGTTCTCGAGTCTACAATAACCACGAGGCTCGGAGGAAGACTCATATGCACGTGTGGGATAATAAACGGTAAAATGTATTCCTAGTCAAGCCTCTATGACTGACTCAAGTATTGCATGATGATCCTGTTTTCCTGATCATGGGCATGGCTATGCCGGCAATTTTGAGGGCACAATTGTTGGTAGAACACTTGTGTTGAATCGACCCAAATTGATGTTATGCTATGAGATACATTCGTCATAAGTTAATGGTTAATAACACAGGAAGTTAATGTTTGCATAATTCCTTAGACCATGAGAGTATCGAGTTTCTTCATGCTTGCTTCATGAACTTTGGGGTTTGTTAAACGTCATCCGTAAATGGGTGGCTATTACGGCGGCTTACGGGTTCATGGAAAAGTATGTCAAGTAACTTGATAGCTCAAGATTGGGATTTGCTCCTCCGACGATGGAGAGATATCTCTGGGCCCTCTCGGTGTTACGGTATCCATCATCGTCTGGCCAGACACAGGGTGATTTGATCACAGGGATGCCGGAACACGGGAACGAGAAAAGAGAACAATACCGGCAACGAGGTAACTGGCATTGTGGACAAGTGTTGATCCACGAGGATGCCAACATGTCTCACCTCGGGTATTTGTAACATATCGCGAAGCAACAGGAATAGCACACGGCAACTGGAGGTTCACTCGAATATTCATTCGTGTGGGTATAGGGGTTAATATGGGTGTCCACGGCTCCGATGTTGATCATTGATCGGAAAGTGTTCCGGGTCATGTCTATACTTCACCGAACCTATAGGGTCACGCTTAAGGGTCATCTATCTGCTGAATACTAGACGGGGAGTGTGAGAGAAATTCACCGAAAAAGTTTCGGACGAAATGGAAACGTTCCGGAGAGGATATCGGAATAGTTCCGGTAAAACTGAAAAGTTGTTTCAGAGGATACCATAAAGTCAGATTGGTTTCGGCACATGCCTGATAATTCTTGGAGGGTGCCAGAATCGTTCTGGAAACTTTCTGGAATTTTCCGGGATGAAAACCAGAAATGTTCCGGAGCTGCCGGAACCGCTTCAGATGCTTTTCGCAGATGAAAATCACTAAACCGAAATTGTTCCGGATTGCATTGAAACTTATTTTAGTGGGTACTGGAATTGTTCTAAGCCCACATAAATATTTTCAGTTCGACCGGACGCTGAAAAATGTCGTCGTGAATAGTGAAATCAGATTTATGGATATGGTTGGAAGTTGGCTTTCCACAAATATCTTCCCAAGATATTTTGGGATGACATGGCATTTTGGATATGCCCATCCTACCCCTTGTTTTTCCTATAAATAGAGGGGAGGAGGCAGCCCCATATGCTACATCCTTGCTCTCACATACACATGCCATGACATTTCTGGCTTCCCTCTCCCTCCCAGCGAAATAGTTTCGTAGAGCCGAAAGGCTGTCTGGGTTCCGGTGGGAACTAGTTCTGGACGGCGATGCCCTGCCGGATAGATGACACCGTATGTGTGCAACTCTGTAGAGAGATCGTAGTTTCGGTCTTAGTTCGAGAGTGCCTCCCGAAGGGCTGTCCGAGTTACAGTTTGAGTTTCGGGTGTCCTCCCGAAGGGCTGTCCGAGTGACCCGCCCGGAGGGCTGTCCGAGGATCCGTCCGGTGGGACTATCCGAAGGACTGTCCAGAGGCCTCCCGGAGGGCTGTCCGAGGATCCGTCCGGTGGGACTATCCGAGGGACTGTCCAGGGGCCTCCCGAAGGGCTGTCCGAGGATCCGTCCGGTGGGACTATCCGAGGGACTGTCCCGATGCTTCCCGAAGGGCTGCCCGGAGATCCGTCCAGTGAGCTGACGTGGGAGTACATCCTCGCGGTTGGGAGGTTGTAAATCCTAGCTGCGGGGATCTGCACCGCCGTTCGTCATCGACTCTACTTCCGCTGCGCTACGAGTCGGTAACGAAAATGATCAAACCTTGTATGCAGTCTCCATAGTGGTCCTGGGCTGGTGCGTAGGTCGGAAAAATTTTGTTTTCTGCTGCGTTAACCAACATCCACCATGGTAGTCATCAATAAAATTAATGCCATGGATCACTTAGCTCCTCCGTTGAATTTTTCGACTATCCTATTGATATACCCCAAGCATTTCTTCTCACCGGTTTCCATAACAGCATATGCAGTAGCTGAGGGAGAACACAAGAAAGATCCATCACTGGATTGAAGCTTCAGAAGCTTCTGCCAGTCCAGCCCAGGCATTCCTTCAAGGCTGTACAGAATTGGTGTTGGAATGGTATGCAACATGTCCATTGGAATCCTGTGCACCACGAGAAATTAAGAAGGAATGTTAACAAATACTCCCGATGAGAAAAACCGAGGGAAAATGCTGCAGGTGTATTCTATAGGAAACCACCTCTTAAACTTCTCTTCTCTATTGACGTATATGCTCTACAAAGCATGGTGGTCATATGGGAAGTCAATGCCCAAGCTCTGAGCTACCACTACGAGAGAAGGGAATACAATCTCAAAACCAAGGGGCCTTGTCTCTGGATCTTCCCTTGCTAACCTCCACATGTTCTCCTTGAGATAAGAGAGTCCTAAAAAAGATCCAAACCAATGAAGCAAAGATGAAGTACCTCTCTCTTGACTTGACTGTATTACTAAGTCCTTAAATATGCAGTACCTCTCTTGCATTTGTCCGGCTCAAGAGACCATTTCGTCAGTGCTACAACACAGGCAAGGGTGTTGGTCAAACGGTCATAGGCAGAGAAGAAGGCTTCATCGCCCCATGAGCCGTCAAGTAACTGATTGTTGGCGATCCATTGGGTGGTGGCAGGGAACTGGGGACCATCGCCACTGTCTATTCTCGGCACCAGAGCGACCCACGCAGTGTCGTATGCTGAGATGCTGATCTCACCATCATTCATCGATCTTAGCATAACCCTGACTTGATCGGTTAGAGGCTGCAAGTCTGCTCCACACACCTGATGTAGTTGGTCATACAAGCAGTGGTCATTAACAAATCAGCAATCATTACCTATGCATTAGCACGAGTAGCATCGTATTATCATGTTATTCATTAAAGTAGTTTGCTCTGTGTGAATCATAAAACTTTTGCTTCTTTCTGTTTGAAATTGCCCCGTGGAATGAAATATCAATAGGATTGAAATGTTTGATGATTAATATCTTACACTACTTTGACTGTTTTCAAACGGTAAGGCATGGGGTCTGTCTTTACGAATTAAATATCTACCTTTCCTTCTTTTGTATTGGTAAGAAGGATATTTCCTGCAATTAAATAGAACGACTTAACTGCCACTAGTTAGACGATAAACTCAGACCATATAAATAGAAAATATGGAGATGAGGCTTTTAAACTAAACAAAACGGGTGAATGGATATGCTTTCTTGAAGCACGTATTGAGAAAAGTTACGGCATGACATTCTAGAAACATGAGAACATAATATTGGGCTAAATTGGATGATTCTAGTTCAAAATAGAGATTAATGTCATAATGGAAGGAATTAGGCCTAATCTGAAATGTGATATAGCCTCTTCTTTCAATTTCTCTGTTACAAATTGTACCACTAGATTTTAAGGCTTCCTTTTTTTTTCTTTCTCTGATTAACTTGCATGCCTAGAGTCTTACAACTAGTGTATAATATAGAATCGATCAGAGACTAGTTTCTATTAGACTAGAGAGGTTAGAGTCTTCATGCAAGCATACGTGTACTAAGGCTTACTTACTATTTGTATTATAAAATTAGTGGTTAATGTCCTGTTGGGTTTAATTGGACCTAGTGTGAAATATGATATTACTATAATAGAACATTTTTTCTTTTAACGCCCTCTGGTTTATAACTTGGTTCAGCTAGATTATATGGCTTGTATTTATTTTCTCTAATTAGTGAGGAAATATGTGGTGAATCTCTAATTTGCTCAACAAGAAAGTATACCTGTGTAGAATTAGAATTTACCTCCGAAGTAACTAGCTCACATGGTTCCTTGGCCCATTTTGTGATTCCAGTCTCAGTTACGCCGGGGTTCGTTAGAAGCCCTACGGGCACAATGAGATTACTTAAAATTTAATACTCCCTCAACGGAGGGAGTAGTAAAAAAAATCATATTTTATCTAAAAATGGCACTACCTTGACTAGCTTTTATAACTTTAGTACCAGTAGCATACTCTTCTTTTGAGTCATCATCGAGTCCTCTAAATATTGGGCATCCAAACAACCGCTACAACAAATTCTCTTTGTATGAAGCTACATGGTCAAGTATATGTCTGAGTTTTCTATAATTTTCACCGGTCAAAAGTATTATTGGTGAAGGCTAGTTGGGCATATAACAACATGGGACAGAGAAAGAGGCGTGACGGGGAAGAGAGAGAGAGAGAGAGAGAGAGAGAGGGAGAGAGAGAGAGAGAGAGAGAGAGAGAGAGAGAGAGAGATTTGGATTGGAAGGGAGGAGAGGAAGAAGTTGAATTATGGGGTCCACGATTCAGTTAGAAAGAAGTGGGCAAAGGAAAAAAAGTATACGGTGTAGCTGGAATGACCCATATGGTAAACTATGAAGGTCTTGTTGCACATTCAAAATTAAAGCAGTTGCCCATTTTTAAATTCTTCAGTTGTGCATCAAAAGATTTTTTTATGAACTGCTGTTTTGGACCAGGCCAGTTTCTGTTTTACGAATGCTTCTGGTAGTGTCAGACTAGAATATTGATGATTATCGCTAGAAATCAATTTGTACAAAGAAAAATTTCCCTGATTTTAGTGGTCTATAAACCATAAAAATTCGTCAAACTTTCATCTTTTGACTACTCGGGTAGCGAGCTAAATTATCTTGTAGTTCCTACTATTGATTTATTTCTAAGAATTCATCATTAGTATGGGTTGCTACTCATGATAGACATTTAAATTCATGGATTAAATGGACTTTTCGCTTAAAATTTGAGTAAATGACACATTTCATCCCATAAAAAACGTTTTGTGACAGCAGATACCCAATTAAAAACTTGTGACAGCATTTACCCATTTTTGCACCATGTCAGTTGCATGTCATCGGCCACGTCATCAAGGAGCCTGATTCCGGACCATTATATTTGCTACTTTAACATCTTACATATATGGAGAAGACGCCGCGCAAAAATACGCTTTCACTAGAAGCAGCTAAACCCACTGCGAGTATGGGATACAGACCTCCCTGGTGACGTGGCTGATGACATGGCAGCTGACATGGCACAAAAATGGAGAAATTTAAAAACATGTGTAAGTGCTGTCACATATTTTGCTTAAATCTCGTAGAACATGTCACAAGTTTTAAAATTGGGTAACTGCTGTCACAAGAAGATTAATATAGGGTAAAATGTATCATTTACTCTCAAATCTGAATGCTGGCTTCAATGGACATAAGAGAGTGTTCTTTAGATTGAATCAGATCCTAAAATATGTGAAACGAACATGTCACCATATGTCAAGAACATGTTGCATCCCAAGTCATGTAAACGATACCTTTAGCACCGGATGCCTGAGTGGCCTGAACCCTCCACCATGCCAGGCGCATGTCAGTCGGACCAACCGGTACAGCAGCAACATATTTGCCGCGGAAATGATATGAACCTGATTGTTTAATTGCAGAAGAAAACTGAGAGCCAACCTAGTGACAACACGCTGTGCAGGGGGGAAGAAACTACAGAACATACAGTAGAGAGAAGCGTTCTATGAAACAAGATGAACTAGCACAAGGAAGGACTACTGGCAGAAACGAAGAGAAGAGAGACCTTTCATGACAGTGCACCATCTGGAACTACCATATCCAATCGCCCTGGGCGAGGGCGAGTGCAGGTGCATGCTGGTACTTGCAAATGAATATATCGCCCAGATGACCACAACCTTGCTGCGCTATAAATATAGAGATAACGATGGAGCAAATAATATAAATTATAGGTGCTGTTTAGACGTTAGAAAACGCATTAAGACAGGCGATCTACCGGCCGTGATACCAAGCGAAAGATGCCCATGATAAAAAAACACTTGACGACAAGAGATATGATGCAGGAGCCAAAAGAAGCTCACCATTTTCGTTTGTCGTTGGTGGTTCCTAAATAATTTCATCTGTTTGTATAAATGCACAAGTGAACTTATGTGTGTACACTTCAAATTTTGTAAAACATATGATTATGGGTCAGTACTCAGTAGGCTGGTTACTGGCCAGTAACACGCTGGCAGCCTATCGCTTCTTTCGACATTAATCAAATCTTAGCAAAATTTGAATAAACTGTGTAAGAACTGGTAGAATTTGGCCTGTTAATTCACTTGCTTCTAGGTGGTCGAGAATTTCACTGCTCCTAGCTGGCACTGGCGGAATTCTGCAAGGTTGTAAAATAAAATAATTTCCAATAAGACGACTCTAGCATGGTGGCTAAGATAATTGTCGCACTCAACCGGGCAAATTAAGCAACGAGAGATTTTTGTTGCCAAAACTGGCATTAATTACTGGCTTATTATTACATGACTTTTTCACACATTATATTAGGTTGTTGCTGGACTGATTCTAACTATCCAACAGATAAGTTGCCACACTCTCAAAACATGGAGCAATGCAAGAAAAAGCACCAACGGATATCGTCATATGATCGATGGGGACGTGGCGGCTAATTAAAAAACCACCATTTTGAGCCGTTGTTGTCGGTCCTGGTAGAGGGGGCGAGGGGAGGGTCAACCTGGTGAACAACAAAATAAAATAGAAACTTTAATTATTCGGATAGGATCCTGCATGTACTCCCACAGTTTTTGTCCGACACTTAGAGCAACTCTAATAGCTCCCCTCCCTACATGGCTGTGTATGGAGGCTCCCTACATCTCATCACCTATTTTTTCACCTATGTCTCCAACAATCACCCTACCTTTCCCTCTACATTATTTTGTCTCATATTGTTTCTTCTCCATTCAACACTATGAAGACGTATGCTTTTGGTTTTGCTAGCATAATTCGACACCGTGGTATATTCAAATGTCACAGAAATCAAATAATTGAAGAATAATTCAATTTCAAAGTTCATAATTCAAATTCAAATCAAATTTCAACACGACATAGATTGTTCGAAACAAACATGATGACATAGTTCACTTTAAATAGTAATGAAAAAAAAACATGATAAAACAGTACGATACATGAGACAAACATGATAAATAGTGTGGTCACCTAGTTTACTGTGTTCCATGCCATGTCCACACATGCTCCACCAAATCATCTCGGAGTTGAGTATGAACTTGCCTGTCCTGTATCCTACCATGCATCGCAAGAAACTCCGTGAGTGCATCTCCTTGACGAATTGGCACGACAGGCACTCCAATTGCCTCGAAGTCTAGGTTTAGCTCTTCCCCACATTCATCTTCGATGATCATATTATGCATTATGATGCAAGCTGTCATGATGTACCAAAGGGTCTCCTCATCCCAAATTCTTGCCGGGCCTCGAACAATTGACCAACGAGCTTGAAGAACTCCAAACGCACGTTCAACATCTTTTCGCACACCCTCCTGCATCTTGGCAAAAAGTACTCTCTTATTGCCTTGAGGGTTAGAGATGGTCTTCACAAATGCCGCCCATTGTGGATATATTCCATCAGCAAGATAATACCCCATTTTGTACTCATGTCCATTCACCACATAGTTGCACTCTGGGGCGTTTCCCTCTGCCAAGCGAGCAAAGATTGGTGATCTCTGAAGCACATTAATGTCGTTGTGAGAGCCTGGCAGGCCAAAGAAAGCATGCCAAATCCAAAGGTCGAGAGATGCAACAGCTTCAAAGATGATAGTTGGTTCTTTGACATGTCCTTGGCACTGCCCAGCCCAAGCGCATGGACAATTCTTCCATGCCCAATGCATGCAATCAATTGATCCAAGCAAACCTGGAAATCCTCTAGCTTGACCAATTGCCATAAGCCTTTGAGTGTCCTCTGGAGTAGGTTCTCTAAGGTACTCTTCTCCAAACACTTCAACAACAGCTCTAACAAATTTCCTCAAGGTTTCAAGGCATGTTGCTTCAGAAAGACGCAGATTTTCATCTATATCATCAGCTATTGCACCATATGCAAGCATCCGCAATGCTGATGTGCACTTCTGCACAGGAGTAAATCCAAGCTTGCCTGTAGCATCCCTCTTGCGCACAAAA
Source organism: Elymus sibiricus (assembly GCA_039707655.1). Lineage (NCBI taxonomy): Eukaryota > Viridiplantae > Streptophyta > Magnoliopsida > Poales > Poaceae > Elymus > Elymus sibiricus. Next base: position 478,017,687 of record CM077667.1, read on the forward strand.
TAATTATCATGAGTTGTCACACCATCAACAATGCGCAAAAACACTTCCTTTGACATCCTGAACCTTCGTCTAAAGGCTCTATCGTCATAGACCGGCTCATCAACAAAGTAGTCATTCCACAACCTATCATGGCCAGCTGCTCTCCCCCTGTCCACATATCTCCGCCCAGGAACAGAGCCACCCCATTTAGGAGTATTTTTGGCCTCATACTCCTCATATGCAAGGGCTGCAGTAGAGATCATTATGATCTCTTGGTCATGATCGTCATCTGAATCATCATTGACGAATTCATCCATGAAGTATTTGTAATAGTCTTCGTCATCCCCAAAATTCATCCTAACAATTTTATAGTATGAGCTAATTGAGTCTAATTATTACCAACAACAATGAATAGAAGAAGAAAAGATGCATACGGGCTCGAGATGTGGTGGTTGTGCGGCGTCGACTGCCGGATGGTGGGGGGCGGGTCGAGAGGGCGGCGACGGCTTCTACTCGACCTGCATCTGAAGCTCTTGATGCCGCTAGAAGTTGACCTCGGTGCGGATGATGGCGGAGGGCGAGGGGCGGGTGCGGCGGAGGACGGCGAGCGGGCAGGTGCAGCGGCGAGCGCGGGTGGACGGCGGAGGGTGAGGGGCGGGTGCAGCGGCGAGCGCGGGGGGAGCGCGGGTGGACGGGGAGCGCGGGGGGGCGAGCGGCGGGTGGCGAGCACGGGTGGACGGCGAGCGCGGGGGGCGAGTGCGGGTGGACGGCCGAGGGCGAGGGGCGGGTGCAGCGGCGAGCGCGGGGGGCGAGCGCGGGTGCACGGGGAGCGCGGAGGGTGGCGAGGGGCGAGCGCGGGGGGCGAGCGCGGGTCGACGGGGAGCGCGGGGGGCGAGCAGCGGGTCAACGGCGAGCGCGGGGGGCGAGCGCGGGTGGACGGGGAGCGCGGAGGGCGAGCGGCGGGTGGCGAGGGGCGAGCGCGGGTGGACGGGGAGCGCGGGGGCGAGCGGCGGGTGGACGGCAAGCGCGGGGGGCGAGCGCGGGTGGACGGGGAACGGCGAGTGGGTAGGGGGCGACTGAACTGAATGCCAAAGTTCTCTGAAAACATTCGCTTCTATGCTCTGAAAAACTGAAACTCACGCTTCTGTTCTCTGAAAACCGAATGCAAACTTCTCTGAAAACACATGAAAACACACACAGTTCGCATTCAACAGCCAGAACATACAATTCAAAGAACAATTCACATCCATGATTCGTAAGTCTACCATAAGGCAGAGCACACACAATTCACATCGATAATTTAAGTCTACTAAAACACAAACAATTCACAATCCAGAATTCATATTCGATAGTTCATAAACCATAATTCGCAAGTGTACTGCAACACACACAATTCACATCCACCAACATTATCACATTTGGTTGTCACACATGAATTATGCCCTCCAAAATATACCCTCCAAAATGCACATAAGCTCTTGATGCACACATCAACCATCGGCCATGCGAGCCATAATGTTGCTGCGAATAGTCTCAATCCACTTCTGCTGTTGTTCTGTCATATTGCTTGTATCAGCCAACATTATCTTAGACTCCTCTAAAAATAGTTTTGTTGCAGCATTCTTCTCTTCTAACATAACTTTCCTCTCCTCAAGCTCCCCTGACTTGGCATGAAAAGCCAACTTCTGTTGTTGAATTACCATGAACTCAATATACCGCTCTTGCTTCTTTCCTTCCTTGATAGCATCTGCAGCATCCTTCTTGTCCATCATCTCTCCAAATGCATCCTTGAATATACTGCCATCCACACCTCTCTTTGCGGTGTCTTTCTCCTTCCTTCTCCCTCCTGCTCTAGTAACATAGGTTGCTTGTGCAGGCTGGACTTATGCAGGCTGGACTGGTACACTATCATCATCAAGATTAATAGGTTGTGAGCTAGTATCATGGCTGGACTTGTGCTTCTTTGTAGCTGGTGTAGGAATCGGCCTTGCAAGCCACTTAGGACAATTCTTCAATAATGTCCAACAATGCAACAACACAAAATTTCTATTGTGCTTGTCATTACGCTTGTATAGCTGCATGGCTTGGGAAATCTGTTCATGTATAAGCCATTGATCAAAAGCATGACATATAAATTTACCATGTACACAAAATTTCAGACAAATGCACTTACAAGATCTTGGAAAGTGCTACCACTTGTTGGCCTGTTTGTGATTTGTTCATAAGCACTACAGAACCGATTCACACTATCCTGAATTGTACTCCAACGATGATTGAGAGAATTCTCATTGCGATCAGTATCAAGATTCCACTCATTGTAATTCCTCCTATCATGGTACCAAGCAGTTAACCTGTTCCAATATGTTGTATTACGCTGGTCATTACCACAGATGGCATCTTGGCTCACGTTTTGCCAAGCAGACACCAACAACTCATCCTCCCTGCGTGTATAATTCTTCAGCCTCTTCCTTCCATTCACTTGTGGAACAACATTATGTCCTTCATGAACATGTGGAACAGCACTTTGTCCTTCATCAACTTGTGAGTACACAACATCTTCAGGTGAATGTTCAGAATGCACATAGGCCGTGTTTGTTTGGGCTTTAGCTTCGGCTTTTACAACTTTTCCACTTTGGTCAAAAAGCCACAAAAGCTCCTAAATAGGTGCTTTTGGAGCTTTTATGGCTTTTGGACAGAAAAGCTCCAAAAGCACCTATTTAGGAGCTTTTGTGGCTTTTTGACCAAAGTCGAAAAGCTGCAAAAGCCGAAGCTAAAGCCCAAACAAACAGGGCCATAGTATGCAGCTGATCCATTCTCTGTACCCTGACTCTCAAACTGCCAAAATTGCAATTTATATAAGCAACGATGCACCCATCTATATGCAATTGACGAAATAAAATCAGACATAGGAAATTCGCACCTGCTGCTGTCCGGCAAATTCAGGGAAGATATTGCGTGCATCTCCGTCGGCTGACGGGGGGGAGCGGTTGTCCACGTGCCCTGGATGTCCGAAGAACGGGTCGAACTCGGAGGCGTCGGAGCTGTGCGGGAATCCTTCGTGTTCCACTCCGGCGCCAGTGACAGGCAAAGAAGCCACGCCTCTGGTTCCCGCTGAAATTGAGTTGCCGGAGGAGGTGTGCTTACCGTGCGTCGAGCTGGAGGGGCGGGAGATGGCAGCGGTGCTGCGCCGACGGAGCTCGGCGCCGTTGCGCGAGGCGGCTGCACACGGTCCAACCGTGTACGGCCGAACCCGCTCACGAGATCCCGCCGCGAAAATGATCTTCTCACACCTCTCCTTAATTTCTATTCAAGGTGGGCTGGTTACAAGGGCACCCCTTGGGGGGTTTATATAGGGGTGGGAGAGCTCCCTCACCCATTGGCTAAGATAGATAGATGTTCACAAATTTTATAAATTACATAGATTTTAAAGTATTGTTGTGGATTTTAAATAATTTATATAAATTAAAAAATGCTCTCGAATTTAGAAAAAATGCTCACAAAATTTAAAAGCTTACGTGAATTTCAAATGATATTCAGGAATTTATACAATCTTCACGATTTAGAAAAGTTCATCCTTTTGAATATTAATTGTTTTTTAAATTTTAGATGAATTTGTAAAATGTTATCAAATTTATAGAAATAAGTTCATGAATTAAAAAAACAGAAAAGCAGACAAAACAAAGATAAAAGGAAAAAAATTAAGGAGACAACAATAGATAGAAGAAAACCAAAATAAACTGGCCAACAAAAGAAAAATCGAGCAGATCATGTACTGAGGTTACGGTAGTTGCGCCGGTCAACATGGTAGTCCCGGTGAAATTTCAGGGTTTGTTTTCTCTCCTTGGGAAAAAGATAGGGTTTTCTGCCTCCCTTACCTTGTGTTGGGCAACCCAATGTACTTATAGCCCGCTTGGAAAATTGACCCCAACGATAAACCAAACTGAGCCCACCACGCGCAGAGAGGTTGAGGCTATTGAACTGAAACACATGGACGAAGAGATTCTGAGTTCTTTCATTCAAAATGGGAAAAATTCTACTGCTTTGATTATGTGGTGGATGTGTAGACAATGCAACCACCAACCTTCCCGTGCTTAATAATTCTACATCTTGCCTCGACTCAATATATTCGCTCCACATACTTCGAATATGCCTATCATACCCTCTACTTTTTGTTAGCTCTCATAAGAATAGTTACGCCCATAAAATAGACTATAGGTAAAGAGGGAAACCCAATTACATGAATTTGGATATGTGCAATGCTTTTTCTTGAGATCATGGATATGTGCAATGCTACTTGGACTAGGAGGCATCAAGGAATAACAGGGTGCGATATGATTTAGAGCACTGGACATGGTTAAGGGGTGGGAGTAAATGGATACATGTGAGAGATGCTGAATATGTGGAATGCTATCATTCATATTCATCGAGACCTTTGCATGGGAACTCGTTGCCAGTGACAAAGGAATTGACAGCCGGACCATAGCAGCAACTACAAACATTGTTGCAAGCAGCGCTGACAGGGTACAACTGATGTGGAGCTGAATCAAGTCAAGTACAAACATGTGCCCTCCAACAGCTCTTTCCCCCTCTTTCTCTCGGTGCCGAATACTGCTCTCACCTCTTTGTGCACTATCGTTTCACCCATCAGATATGGCTGATCTTCAGAAATTGGACGGGAGCAGATTTTCAGATTCCTGATAATCGTTTCGGGACCACGAAGGAGTGGTTGTTAACGGAAATAAGGGCAGTCATTAAAACTATGCGACGCAACTTTGACACCAGCGCCATCCTTCGGCACTCCAGGATTTGGAAGGAATGTAATTCCCGAATTTTTTAGAAGGTTGCTAGCAGCGCTGACAGGGTACTAGATTTGGTCACGGAAGACATTGCTGCTTGGAGACCTTGGCACTCCTGCTTACTAGCTGTCTATCCTGGTGTTTCTCTGTTTTTCGTTGCCTTCGCTCCATTGGGTTTTCAGTTCTAGTTCGCCTAGACTGCTTACCTTGTTGTACTGTTTGTCTCCCCCTTTCTAATAAAATTCGGCCAACGGCCCTTCGAAAAAACACATGTCTTATAAGATGGGGCGCGCCTTAATTGGCGACAACTAGCCTCTAACGCCCTTGCCCAGAGGCGAACCTAAAATATTAGGGCGGGGTTAATTGACCTCCGGCTGATTTTAGCCCAATACCATGTACCTATAGCTCTGTAAAGAAATGACACCGGTGGAAAAACAAAGTGACGCCAGCCCATTAGCATACATCCATGCATGCACAACTGCGATGCTACAACCCACTGCGTTGTCGTTAGGGATGGCATCCGTTGCGTTTGGGTATGGGTGGAGCCACCCCATATCTTTACCCATAGGTTCAAACCTTATCCATCACCCATACCTATACACATCAACGGGTACATTTTTTTCTATACCCATCACCCGTCAGGATAAACGGATACCCATGGGTAAAATTACCTAGATTTGAAACACTTCAAATTAAGCATTACATAGTCATAAACAACAACTTGTAATATTAATTTATAAACAAAAAGACATAAAATCAAAAAGAAAATTGAAACTCACCAACGCGAAATAGCCTTTCTCTTGTTCTTCTTCTTGGCAGCAGCAGCAGATCGATCATTGCTAAGAAGGCTAGGGCGTCGCTTCTCTGACATATTAGACAAAGTGCTCAGATGGTGCTGCTCTTTGGACCGTGATGCAGAAGGTGGCAGGCTTCGGCGTTGGCACTTGGCCCTTTCCTGGCAGGTAGAGGCGGACCTTCCGATGATAGGGTTGGGATTGGGGTAGGTGTGTGGTAGTCGCCGAGCTGCAGCTCCACCTAGCGATCCCCGTCCACACGCGAGCTATGGTCATCGTCGCCAGGGTCCATGGCATTTGTGTCCTCCTCTGGAGGACAGGAAGGGGGCGATGGCACGAGGCGGCGAGCGGCGAGTGGAGCCGACGCACTGGCGGCGAGGAGATGGAGGTCGATTTGCTGGCTGCTGCGACGGGGACCTCCTATATGCCGCTTACTACGGCAACTTGTCACGGTTTCGCACAAGGCGCAGCTCGCCCTGTGCCAGCCCATTTGCAGTGGCTCCGCTTCGCGAGGTAAAAATCGCAAAAACAACTTGCGATTGGAAACCACCTGTTGCAGATGCACAATCGCGCTAACCACTACGACTGGCCCGCCCAAGTGAAAGAATTACAACGTGAAACTTAAAGAAACAAACAACGGCGACAAAACTTAAAAACCAGTTCGCGAAATTTCCAAAAGAAACATTTGTGAACATTTTTTTGCAGAAAAAAACAAGAACAAAAGTGAAAACGTGAAGGTTTTTTCAAAATTATGAAAAAATTTACAAAAGTAAAAAAAGAATTGAAATTCATCTGAACTTTTTTTTATTGTCAAAAAAATTTTGAAAACCTGAACAGTTTTTTGTATTTGTGTACAAAGTTTGAAAACACAAACATTTTCTGGAGTTCCCGAGAATTTTTTAATTTGTGAACAAAATTGAAAATGCAAACATATTTTGAAACTTGCGCATTTTCGGAATGTGTGAACAAATTATTTAATAAGGGAACTATTTTTTGAAATTCTTGAATTTTTTATTTCGTGACAAAAAATGCAAACATATTTTGAAATTCTAAAATTTTCTAAATATCGATCATTTTTTTAAAATAAACAAACAAATTTTGAAATTCTTTTTTCTAATTTCTGAACAAAATTCGAATAAAACACCGTGTTCTGTCAAACGCAAACAATTTACTAATTTGCGATCAAATTTCTAAATAAGAGAAATACTTTTGAAAAACAGGAAAATGTTTTGCAAATAATGACCAATTTTTTGAAACGTTAACAGTTTCTGAAATCCCAGAACAAAATTTGGAAAAGGGAACATTTTTTAAATCTCCTAAAAACTGGTAACATCAACATTTTTAAAAATTTCTAAACAATTTCAATAAAGACAACATTTTTTGATGTTCTGAATAATTTTTCAACAACCTTATTTTTTTTTAAATTTTCTTTTTGAAAATACGAACAATTTTTGAAATGCTCAAGTTTTTGCGAACTCCTGCAAAAATGAACATATATCCAGTTTTTTTAAAAAGTTGTGATCTATTTTGGAAGCAGGAATATTTTTTGAAAACAGGATTTTTTTTAAAACAAGAACATTTTTTAAAACTCTGGAACAAAATTCAAAAACGCAACCAAACTTTCAAAATGGGAATATTTTTTCTAAACTTCAAAACAAAATTTATAAATGCGCAAATTTTGGAATTGGGAATATTTTCCAAAACTCTAAAATCAAATTGAAAACGCAAACAATTTTTTAATGTGCGGACATTTTTCTTGAAAACGGAAACATTTTCTGAAACTCCCGATTTTTTTTTTAAAACACGAACATTTTGAAAAAGGAAATATTTTTTGAATGTCGTGATTTGTTTAGAAAACATGGATTTCTTGAAAATTCTGAAACTTTTGAAAAGAATTTTTTTTTGAAAACAATAAAGCGAAGAATTAAAAAAAAGAGACAGAAAAATGAAAAGGAAAAAAGAAACAGAAAAAGAAAAAGAAATAGGAAAACAGAAAACCCGGTTCAGGAAACTTCTAGAAGGTTCCCAAAACTGCCAAAAACCAGCTGGAATCATCTAGAAGGTTCCCAAAGCCGTTTATTAGAAAGCTACATACTGTTACACATGGGCCGGCCCAATTGCTCGATAGCCGAGTTGCCAGTGCGAATCGTCGACATTATGACACAGAGAGCAGCAAATAGGTAATTCCGCTGCGACGCACGTCAATAACGCTAGACAGAAGAGTACCTACGTGATTTCTGGACCGGGAGTGGTCAGTGAATGGCCTGTGTTGGTCTCTGGCTCTCTGCGCCCGTGGGCTAGTGGCCTCTGTTAGTAGGGTTTGACGGCAAATATAATGATAGGTTTAGCATGTGGATAAATAATATGTATGGTTCAGTTGTCAAGGCTGTTACCCCTTAAAATATATATGTGGGTACATTGGGTAAATGATATGGGTTATAATAAACATACCCGTACCCACCATACTTGATGGGTTTAAAATTTCCCTATTTATGTACTACATGTGTGATATGGACTATCCATGAGTAATTTTTTGACCCGTGCAATAATAAATGGAAGAAGCCCATGCGCATGCGCGTGGATGAGGAAGAATAGTCCCGTGGCTCTTCCCCCTCTTTCCAGTCACGGCACACAAAGGGCGTGGATGCAAATGATGAAGAAGGTGAACACCCTGATCCCAGCTACACGTATCCGGTTTGTGACTTGGAGTCATCCGGATCTGTGTCGAAGCTAGCATCGACGTAACCCTTTACGACGAGCTCTTCGGCACCTCCATATACGAGAAACATGTCCTTTGTCCTTTTTAGGTACTTCAGGATATTCTTGACCGCTGTCCAGTGTTCCGCTCCGGGATCACTTTGGTACCTCCCTACCAAACTTATGGCAAGGTTCACATCAGGTCTGGTACACAGCATGGAATACATAATAGAGCCTATGGCTGAAGCATAGGGGATGACACTCATCTGTTCTCTATCCTTTGCCGTGGTCGGGCATTGAGTCGTACTCAATCTCACACCCTGTAACACAGGCAAGAACCCCTTCTTGGACTGATCCATATTGAACTTCTTCAATATCTTTTCAAGGTATGTACTTTGTGAAAGACCTATGAGGCGTTTCGATCTATCTCTATAGATCTTAATACCTAATATGTAAGCAGCTTCTCCAAGGTCCTTCATTGAAAAACATTTATTCAAGTAGGCCTTTACACTTTCCAAAACTTCTATATCATTTCCCATCAACAATATGTCATTCACATATAATATGAGAAATGCTACAGAGCTCCCACTCACTTTCTTGTAAATACAGGGTTCTCCATAAACCTGCATAAACCCAAACGCTTTAATTACCTCATTAAAGCGAATGATCCAACTCCGAGATGCTTGCACCAGCCCATAGATGGAGCGCTGGAGCTTGCATACTTTGTTAGCACCTTTAGGATCGACAAAACCTTCCGGCTGCATCATATACAGTTCTTCCTTAAGGAAGCCATTAAGGAATGCCGTTTTGACGTCCATTTGCCAGATCTCATAATCATAAAATGCGGCAATTGCTAACATGATTCGGACAGACTTCAGCATCGCTACGGGTGAGAAAGTCTCATCGTAGTCAACTCCTTGAACTTGTCGATAACCGTTAGCGACAAGCCGAGCCTTATAGACAGTCACATTACCATCCGCGTCAGTCTTCTTCTTAAAGATCCACTTATTTTCAATGGCTCGCTTATCATCAGGCAAGTCCACCAAAGTCCACACTTTGTTCTCATACATGGATCCTATCTCGGATTTCATGGCTTCAAGCCATTTGTTGGAATCCGGGCCCGCCATCGCTTCTTCATAGTTCGAAGGTTCACCGTTGTCCAACAACATGATCTCCAGAACAGGGTTGCCGTACCACTCTGGTGTGGAACGTGTCCTAGTGGACCTTCGACGTTCAATAGAAACTTGATCTGAAGTTTCATGATCATCATCATTAACTTCCTCTCCAGCCGGTGTAGGCTCCACAGAAACAACTTCCTATGCTGCGCTACCCTCCGGTTCGAGTGGAGGTACGATTACCTCTTCAAGTTCTATTTTCCTCCCACTTACTTCTTTCGAGAGAAACTCTTTCTCGAGAAAGGATCCATTCTTGGCAACAAAGACTTTGCCTTCGAATCTGAGGTAGAAGGTATACCCAATAGTCTCTTTGGGATATCCTATGAAGACGCACTTTTCCGCTTTGGGTTCGAGCTTCTCAGGTTGAAGTTTCTTCACATAAGCATCGCATCCCCAAACTTTTAGAAACGACAGCTTAGGTTTCTTTCCAAACCATAATTCATACGGTGTCGTCTCAACGGACTTTGACGGTGCCCTATTTAAAGTGAATGCGGCGGTCTCTAATGCATATCCCCAAAATGATAGCGGTAAGTCGGTAATAGACATCATAGATCGCACCATATCCAATAGAGTGCGATTACGACGTTCAGACACACCATTTCGCTGAGGTGTGCCAGGCGGCGTGAGTTGTGAAACAATTCCACATTTCCTTAGGTGCGTGCCAAACTCGTGACTTAAATATTCTCCGCCACGATCAGATCATAGGCACTTTATTTTCCTGTCACGTTGATTCTCTACCTCACTCTGAAATTCCTTGAACCTTTCAAAGGTTTCAGACTTGTGTTTCATTAAGTAGACATACCCATATCTGCTCAAGTCATCTGTGAGGGTGAGAACATAACGGTAGCCACCGCGAGCCTCGACGCTCATTGGACCGCATACATCGGTATGTATTATCTCCAACAAGTCAGTTGCTCGCTCCATTGTTCCAGAGAACGGAGTCTTGGTCATCTTGCCCATGAGGCATGGTTCGCACGTGTCAAATGATTCGAAATCAAGAGACTCCAAAAGTCCATCAGCATGAAGCTTCTTCATGCGTTTGACACCAATATGACCAAGGCGGCAGTGCCACATGTAAGTGGGACTATCGTTATCAACCTTATACTTTTTGGTACTCACACTATGGACATGTGTAACATCACGTTCGAGATTCATCAAAAATAAACCATTGACCAGCGGGGCATGACCATAAAACATTTCTCTCATATAAATAGAACAACCATTATTCTCAGATTTAAATGAGTAGCCATCTCGCATCAAACGAGATCTAGATACAATGTTCATGCTCAAAGCTGGTACTAAATAACAATTATTGAGGTTTAAAACTAATCCCGAAGGTAGATGTAGAGGTAGCATGCCGACGGCGATCACATCGACCTTGGAACCATTCCCGACGTGCATCGTCACCTCGTCCTTTGCCAGTCTCCGCTTATTCCGCAGCTCCTGCTTGGAGTTACAAATGTGAGCAACTGCACCGGTATCAAATACCCAGGAGCTACTACGAGCGCTGGTTAGGTACACATCAATAACAAGTATATCACATATACCTTTAACGTTGCCGGCCTTCTTATCCGCTAAGTACTTGGGATCTACCAGCCGTGATACCAAGCGAAAGATGCCCATGATCAAAAAACACTTGACGACAAGAGATATGATGCAGGAGCCAAAAGAAGCTCACCATTTTCGTTTGTCGTTGGTGGTTCCTAAATAATTTCATCTGTTTGTATAAATGCACAAGTGAACTTATGTGTGTACACTTCAAATTGGGTAAAACATTTGATTATGGGTCAGTACTCAGTAGGCTGTTTACAGACCAGTAACACACTGGCAGCCTATCGCTTCTTTCGACATTAATCAAATCTTATCAAAATTTGAATAAACTTTGTAAGAACTGGTAGAATTTGGCCTGTTAATTCACTTGCTTCTAGGTGGTCGAGAATTTCACTGCTCCTAGCTGGCACTGGCGGAATTCTGCAAAGTTGTAAAATAAAATAATTTCCAATAAGACGAATCCAGCATGGTGGCTAAGATAATTGTCGCACTCAACCGGGCAAATTAAGCAACGAGAGATTTTTGTTGCCAAAACTGGCATTAATTACTGGCTTATTATTACACGACTTTTTCACACATTATATTTGGTTGTTGCTGGACTGATTCTAACTATCCAACAGATAAGTTGCCACACTCTCAAAACATGGAGCAATGCAAGAAAAAGCACCAACGGATATCGTCATATGATCGATGGGGACGTGGCGGCTAATTAAAAAACCACCATTTTGAGTCGTTGTTGTCGGTCCTGGTGGAGGGGGCGAGGGGAGGGTCAACCTGGTGAACAACAAAATAAAGTAGAAACTTTAATTATTCGGATAGGATCCTGCATGTACTCCCACAGTTTTTGTCCGACACTTAGAGCAACTCTAATAGCTCCCCTCCCTACATGGCTGTGTAGGGAGGCTCCCTACATCTCATCACCTATTTTTTCACCTATGTCTCCAACAATCACCCTACCTTTCCCTCTACATTCTTTTGTCTCATATTGTTTCTTCTCCATTCAACACTATGAACACGTATGCTTTTGGTTTTGCTAGCATAATTTGACACAGTGGTATATTCAAATGTCACAGAAATCAAATAATTGAAGAATAATTCAATTTCAAAGTTCATAATTCGAATTCAAATCAAATTTCAACACGACATAGATTGTTCGAAACAAACATGATGACATAGTTCACTTGAAATAGTAATGAAAAAAAAACATGATAAAACAGTACGATACATGAGACAAACATGATAAATAGTGTGGTTACCTAGTTTACTGTGTTCCATGCCATGTCCACACATGCTCCACCAAATCATCTCGGAGTTGAGTATGAACTTGCCTGTCCTGTATCCTACCATGCATCGCAAGAAACTCCATGAGTGCATCTCCTTGACGAATTGGCACGACAGGCACTCCAATTGCCTCGAAGTCTAGGTTTAGCTCTTCCCCACGTTCATCTTCGATGATCATATTATCCATTATGATGCAAGCTGTCATGATGTACCAAAGGGTTTCCTCATCCCAAATTTTTGCCGGGCCTCGAACAATTGACCAACGAGCTTGAAGAACTCCAAACGCACGTTCAACATCTTTTCGCACACCCTCCTGCATCTTGGCAAAAAGTACTCTCTTATTGCCTTGAGGGTTAGAGATGGTCTTCACAAATGCCGCCCATTGTGGATATATTCCATCAGCAAGATAATACCCCATTTTGTACTCATGTCCATTCACCACATAGTTGCACTCTGGGGCGTTTCCCTCTGCCAAGCGAGCAAAAATTGGTGATCTCTGAAGCACATTAATGTCGTTGTGAGAGCCTGGCATGCCAAAGAAAGCATGCCAAATCCAAAGGTCGAGAGATGCAACAGCTTCAAGGATGATAGTTGGTTCTTTGACATGTCCTTGGCACTGCCCAGCCCAAGCGCATGGACAATTCTTCCATGCCAAATGCATGCAATCAATTGATCCAAGCAAACCTGGAAATCCTCTAGCTTGACGAATTGCCATAAGCCTTTGAGTGTCCTCTGGAGTAGGTTCTCTGAGGTACTCTTCTCCAAACACTTCAACAACAGCTCTAACAAATTTCCTCAAGGTTTCAAGGCATGTTGCTTCAGAAAGACGCAGATTTTCATCTATAGCATCAGCTGTTGCACCATATGCAAGCATCCGCAATGCTTATGTGCACTTCTGCACATGAGTAAATCCAAGCTTGCCTGTAGCATCCCTCTTGCGCACAAAATAATTATCATGAGTTGTCACACCATCAACAATGCGCAAAAACACTTCCTTTGACATCCTGAACCTTCGTCTAAAGGCTCTATCATCATAGACCGGCTCATCAACAAAGTAGTCATTCCACAACCTATCATGGCCAGCTGCTCTCCCCCTGTCAACAAATCTCCGCCCAGGAACAGAGCCACCCCATTTAGGAGTATTTTTGTCCTCATACTCCTCATATGCAAGGGGCTGCAGTAGAGATCACTATGATCTCTTGGTCATGATCGTCATCTGAATCATCATTGCTGAATTCATCCATGAAGTATTTATAATCGTCTTCGTCATCCCCAAAATTCATCCTAACAATTTTATAGTATGAGCTAATTGAGTCTAATTATTACCAACAACAATGAATAGAAGAAGAAAAGATGCATACGGGCTCGAGATGTGGTGGTTGTGCGGCGTCGACTGCCGGATGGTGGGGGCGGATCAAGAGGGCGGCGACGGCTTCTACTCGACCTGCATCTGAAGCTCTTGATGCCGCTAGAAGTTGACCTCGGTGCGGATGACGGTGGAGGGCGAGGGGCGGGTGCGGCGGAGGACGGCGAGCGGGCGGGTGCAGCAGCGAGCACGGGTGGACGGCGGAGGGCGAGGGGCGGGTGCAGCAGCGAGCGCGGGGGGGAGCGCGGGTGGACGGGGAGCGCGGAGCGCGGGGGGCGAGCGGCGGGTGGACGGCGAGCACGGGAGGCGAGTGCGGGTGGACGGCGGAGGGCGAGGGGCGGGTGCAGCAGCGAGCGCGGGGGGCGAGCGCGGGTGGACGGGGAGCACGGAGGGCGAGCGGCGGGTGGTGAGGGGCGAGCGCGGGTGGACGGGGAGCGCGGGGGGCGAGCGGCGGGTGGACGGCGAGCGCGGGGGGCGAGCGCGGGTGGACGGGGAGCGCGGAGGGCGAGCGGCGGGTGGCGAGGGGCGAGCGCGGGGGCCGAGCGCGGGTGGACGGGGAGCGCGGGGGGCGAGCGGCGGGTGGACGGCGAGCACGGGGGGCGAGCGCGGGTGGACGGGGAACGGCGAGTGGGGAGGGGGTGACTGAACTGAATGCCAAAGTTCTCTGAAAACATTCGCTTCTATGCTCTGAAAAACTGAAACACACGCTTCTGTTCTCTGAAAACCGAACGCAAACTTCTCTGAAAACACATGAAAACACACACAGTTCGCATTCAACAGCCAGAACACACAATTCAGAGAACAATTCACATCCATGATTCATAAGTCTACCATAAGGCAGAGCACACACAATTCACATCGATAATTTAAGTCTACTAAAACACAAACAATTCACAATCCAGAATTCATATTCGATAGTTCATAAACCATAATTCGCAAGTGTACTGCAACACACACAATTCACATCCACCAACATTATCACATTCGGTTGTCACACATGAATTATGCCCTCCAAAATATACCCTCCAAAATGCACATAAGCTCTTGATGCACACATCAACCATCGGCCATGCGAGCCATAATGTTGCTGCGAATAGTCTCAATCCACTTCTGCTGTTGTTCTGTCATATTGCTTGTATCAGCCAATATTATCTTAGACTCCTCTGAAAATAGTTTTGTTGCCGCATTCTTCTCTTCTAACATAAGTTTCCTCTCCTCAAGCTCCACTGACTTGGCATGAAAAGCCAACTTCTGCTGTTGAATTACCATGAACTCAATATACCGCTCTTGCTTCTTTCCTTCCTTGATAGCATCTGCAGCATCCTTCTTGTCCATCATCTCTCCAAATGCATCCTTGAATATACTGCCATCCACACCTCTCTTTGCGGTGTCTTTCTCCTTCCTTCTCCCTCCTGCTCTAGTAACATAGGTTGCTTGTGCAGGATGGACTTGTGCAGGCTGGACTGGTACACTATCATCATCAAGATTAATAGGTTGTGAGCTAGTATCATTGGTGGACTTGTGCTTTTTTGTAGATGGTGTAGGAATCGGCCTTGCAAGCCACTTAGGACAATTCTTCAATAATGTCCCACAATGCAACAACACAAAATTTCTATTGTGCTTGTCATTACGCTTGTATAGCTGCATGGCTTGGGAAATCTGTTCATGTATAAGCCATTGATCAAAAGCATGACCTATAAATTTACCATGTACACAAAATTTCAGACAAATGCACCTACAAGATCTTGGAAAGTGCTACCACTTGTTGGCCTGTTTGTGATTTGTTCATAAGCACCACAGAACCGATTCACACTATCATGAATTGTACTCCAACAATGATTGAGAGAATTCTCATTGCGATCAGTATCAAGATTCCACTCATTGTAATTCTTCCTGTCATGGTACCAAGCAGTTACCCTGTTCCAATATGTTGTATTATGCTGGTCATTACCACAGATGGCATCTTGGCTCACGTTTTGCCAAGCAGACACCAACAACTCATCCTCCCTGCGTGTATAATTCTTCAGCCTCTTCCTTCCATTCACTTGTGGAACAACATTATGTCCTTCGTGAACATGTGGAACAGCACTTTGTCCTTCATCAACTTGTGAGTACACAACATCTTCAGGTGAATGTTCAGAATGCAAATAATAGTATGCAGGTGATCCATACTCTGTACCCTGACTCTCAAACTGCCAAAATTGCAATTTATATAAGCAACGATGCACCCATCTATATGCAATTGACGAAATAAAATCAGACATAGGAAATTCGCACCTGCTCCTGTCCGGCAAATTCAGGGAAGATATTGCGTGCATCTCCGTCGGCTGACGGGGAGTTGTGCGGGAATCCTTCGTGTTCCACTCCGGCGCTAGTGACAGGTAAAGAAACCACGCCTCTGGTTCCCGCTGAAATTGAGTTGCCGGAGGAGGTGTGCTTACCGTGCGTCGAGCTGGAGGGGCGGGAGATGGCAGCGGTGCTGCGCCGACGGAGCTCGGCGCCGTTGCGCGAGGCGGCTGCACACGGTCCAACCGTGTACGGCCGAACCTGCTCACGAGATCCCGCCCTTAATTTCTATTCAAGGTGGGCTGGTTACAAGGGCACCCCTTGGTGGGTTTATATAGGGGTGGGAGAGCTCCCTCACCCATTGGCTAAGGTCCTAACTACCCCTCTCTGATTTAGCTCTTGAGCTTAGGGTTGGCCTAACAAGGGAGTTGGTGGGGCCTACATTAATTCATACATGGCAGCCCACTCTATTATTGTATTTTCTCCATTTATTCTCCATGACGTGGCTCCGTACACCTGCGTGGCGCCACCCCTTTGGTCTCCAGAGGGCGCGGCCCGGCGGTGGGTGCTGCGACGGGTGCGGCGGGATGCGGTTCCTCCCGTGCTTCGAGTGCTCCGGAAGCCGCAAGGTGGTGGTCGCGAGCGGCGTGGACGTGGGGGCCAGGAAGAAGGGGCGCAGAGGCGTGGTGGTGCGGTGCGGCGAGTGCAACGAGAACGGCCTCGTGCTATGCCCCATCTGCTCCTGATTCAAAAGAGTTTGAAATATGCTCCTGTCGAACGGAAACGAGTTGTCTCTGTTTTTCTGTGTGCGCATTATAAATGCGGGAGGAATTCTAGTTGCAGGAGACGATGGTGTTCAGATTGATTCAGTGATCGCCCAACTTATTTTTATTTTGTCTGAATTTCTCCAAATGTTCGCCGAATGTTGGTTCAAGCCCAGTCCAATTGAATCGGGAAGCGACCTGGACATCGAAGGAACGGAACAATGTACTTGACCCCGCTGCTCCATGCCGCCGAGACCCGCCGTCGTCGACGCGAGAGAAGGCACGCCACACCACCTCATGCCTCTTCCATCCGGCGCCGCTCCACAAACGATGCCCCCAAGAGGGAACACGACACCGCAGCGCCGCCATCGTCCGATCCGGTGATCTTAGGATTTCTCCCGGAGCGGCACGAGCAGGTTGACGATAGTTGCTTGACGATGCCTTCATCAAGGTAACGACGTAGACGCCGCCATCGCCCGCCATGACCGGAGTCGGCTCGGTTTTCACCGGTGACTATGTCTCCCCAACTCGCCGCCGGTGCTAATAGTGGGATCCAAGATCCGTCACTACCAGCCTGGCCAACCGCCTTCGGTGGAGAAGGCAGCCACCACCACCATGCCTGGGCCAAGAGACCCGGACGTCCTCGTGCCGCGAAGATGACCCAGGGGGGATCTCCTCTTGCCGTTGTCGAGACGAGGCGCAGCCGCAGTGGATCTCGATCTAAACCCCTCGGGCCCAGATCAGATCTCATCGCAGCCAAGATCTCATCCGCCGACGGCCGCCGGAGATCTCCTGGCCACCGCCACCCCGCTGCGCACTGCCGTTGGAGGAGGAGGGAGATGGACGCCACTGCCCCCATGCATTACCGCCGGCCGAGGACTGCGCCGCCGCCGCCGCCTCACCACAGGGGCTTCGCCCCGCGGCGTCCTCAGCGACGGTGGCGGTAGTGGGAGGCGATGGAGGGGGAGGGCTGAGGGCGGCGTGGACGGGGACTCCCCGGGGGCGGCGCGGCGCCGCCGCCTCGGGGGAGAGAGGTCGGGGGATCCGATCTGTTTTGTACACTTATTTATTAAAAATTTATATGGATTTGTAGTGCAAATTTAGAGTTATTAAAAAATTTCATCAATAATATTTTCAATGCACATGTGCATATAAAATTATGGTCAGAGTTGGTTGTTAGAGACTGTAGAAATCTAAAACAACTTATAATTCCAAACTGATGGAGTACTTACCGAAGCATTTACACTGTACTACATGCTATGCTTAAACAACATGTTATTCCAAATGTTCTCAGAAAAAATCATGTTATATCAATGTAGTACTAACTGCCACACCTCCTCTGCCTTCCGCTCTCTCCCCGAAGATCATATTTCCTCTTTCTCCCTTGAAATGAAGTAATAGCCCTAAACTCAAACCATTTGCATCCCACACCCCCCAAGCTTGGGTTTGCTCTCTTGAACAATCCAAAATAAATTTTTGAATGGAGTACTGTGATTTCACTAGTTGGTGGACTAGCATATCTCACAGGGTTTGGGTTTGATCTTGAGATCGATTTACTTATTTGGACCCAGAACAATTAAAAATAAATGAAACTTTTGGTAAGACTTCCATTGTGTATGCTCCAACAGTCATGTTAAAGTAACAGCTTTTGCTGACATACAAGAATAAAAGAGTACGACCGCACTAAATATTGCCCACGAGATCCCGTGTGTGAAAAAATTATTAACAAATTATTGGCTGCCTGATTTGACATTGTTCACGGCTTGGATGCACAAAATATATATTGCCTATACGAGATGATCGACAAACCGATTGGAAAAGGTTGTCCTCGATCTCTCTAACCAACTACATATGGACATCTCTTGTATTTTGGATGGCATATTGGGATGTCGACATTCCGAGCTTGAGCAAGCCAAAGTAACTTCGGCTGGACCTCCTCATAGACTCCATCCGAGCTCAAGCGTGGCTATTGTCAATATCGAGCTCGCCATAGACAGCAGCTTCTGGGCTCGCCAAAACTCGGCAAAACCAAAAAAAAAAAAAAACAAGCCTGCATGAAGTATGTACGTTGTTGATGACCAAATTGAATCATCAGCACATT
The DNA here is from genome assembly GCA_039707655.1 of Elymus sibiricus. Lineage (NCBI taxonomy): Eukaryota > Viridiplantae > Streptophyta > Magnoliopsida > Poales > Poaceae > Elymus > Elymus sibiricus. The sequence continues at coordinate 478,036,477 of CM077667.1, forward strand.
TCTAAAGAAGAAAGCAGGCATGGCTGCGGCCGCTTGTCTGTGTGGTCTCACTCAACCTCACTATTATGTTAGTGTCTAAAAGAGGAGTTTGAACCAGAGAAACGGAGACACACAAAGATGCGTGCGATATGTGATCTACTTACGGGAAAATATATCAAATACCTGTGAATTAGTGCCGAACTCCTTATTGACTTGATCGACCTAGATTAAACTAGCTGGTGATCGCCAATTCAGCATTTATTTCAACCATTCATTTAGCAAGGAGAATGTTGATTGGACCTTGAACCAATAATACTTGGATAACATTAACAAATTCTATTTGGTGAGGCCATGATATGACCGAAATGGTTGGTGGCATTGGCAGTTATTCAGTCGCATTCAGTGGCGGAGGACGGAGAAAAATTAAGGTAGGGCGGACTATACAAAATCAAGAAAAAAATGCGTTAAAAAACAGATCTCTCCCAGCTTTATTCATGGTGGCTGCCTACAATCTGAGAAATCAAGGTAGGGCGGACGCCCAACCTTGCCCTACCGGGTCCTCCGCCGGTGGTCGCATTACATATCGTAGCATTTTTGTTTACCTTTTCGTTGGATGTACTTTTTTTGTAGGTAAACGTCCTGCTAGCATATACTCCGTCTGACTCAAAGAATGCAATTATAGTGTTCTCCTAAGCTAATTAGAGGAACATCTACAAGTGTAAACAAAACAAAAAATCTTCAGATCTTGACGTGCCACCATGCATCTAGGGCACAACCAGGTTAATGTAAGTAAGTACTAATATATGACTCAAGCTAGCATTTATTGGCTTATTGCCCAACCTCTGTTTTAAGACTGACGCACGTCAAGAGCATAGTCATATAACGATGTAAGAACATATGATAGGGTTTCTGACACATCAGCCTAACTTACTACATGTAAGTCAGTTTTCTCATTTTACTTTTGTTGGTCCAGCAATGGGGTGCTGTGCATTTGTAGCGACTTGTCATGTGCAAACATTCTCATAATATATACTCCACCACAGATGACCTATTTTATTTGCTAGAATGATTGTGACCGAAAAAAAGTTGCTCCAAAAATATGAAGGACATATCATGACTGATCTTCGTTACCTAATTACCTATCACCGGTTGACTATTATGCTAGTTAATCAATCTTAAATGCGAATTCATACAAATTAGCAGTTGAAACTTGAAACTGCCGTTAGCGCATCATTCTTAATCACCCTTATTTTTGTGTGATGTTGACATAAACAAATAATGTTGTAGCCCCTCAATTATTTGAACAAGTACCGGTACTGGTACCGTAACCTTAATCTAATCTGATATAATCCCTCAGCCCAGGAATATCCACCTTTGTTGGAGAGTCAAATCATCTTAAGGTTTGACTGAATTTATGCAAAAATATATCAGTATTTCTGACACTGAATAGGTATATTATGAAAATATATTCCATAATGAATCTACTGATACTAATTTGGTACCACAAAACTTCTTTTCCTTTTGTATAAATTTGGTCAAACTTATGAAAGTTGGGCTTTCTAAAAAAACCAAGATTGCCGAGTATTTGTGCATGGAGGGAATATCTACTAATATATAACCAGTTAAGTGGGCGCCTCTCCTGCTGTTTTCGGTAAAAATAAAGACATGCATTTTTGTAAGTTGAATGATATACTGCTCTGGCAATTAGAAGTTTTTTTGAAACACACACGTGACTTGTTAGTCGTTATGTTTCGACTTTTAATCATGCTACTCTAACCTCGAAGAAAATAAAATGAATAAAATTCAAACACACATGCTACTCTAACCTTGAAGAAAATAAAATGAATAAAGGTAATCTTCGTTGGAGTAATTAACATTTATATGCATGGAGAAGACCTCAAACATGGGCCTGTAGTAATCATCGTTTACAAAGTAATCGTTCCAAACAAATCATATATATTAGCCTTTGAGATGAAGGTGGGCGTACTATATAAATTAGTCATAAGGACTGTACTATGCTGATCTTAATCCTTCACCGTCCTTACAGAAATTCATAGGAGCACCAAGGTGTTACCTGAGCCTCCAACTCTTGTTTTTACATGTTAAAGAAAGAGTAAATTGCACATTTGGTACATCAACTTGGCAGATGGGTGCAAACAGATACATCATCTTGTAAACTAAGCATATGCATACATAAACTTGGCAGATGGGTGCGAGTTTGGTCACTTAGGCATTAGAATGGTTTTATAGAAGTGTTGAAGGGTTCTTTGTAAATATATTTTGTATTTTATTCCTAGAGTTTGATATGTTGAAAATAAAATAACAAAAGATATTGATTTTGCTATTGACCTATGCGTGCATTATATTGAGGAATGTCAAATCTAAAATAGTATATATTTTTTCTTAGTTAATTTTTTTGGTTCATCTTGCGAAGAAGAACAACTTTCGCTAAATATACATGTATAATGTTTTTATTTGCTTCTGTGCTGCCATCCCCCGAGATACATATACTAGAGAAACTTACATCCATTTACAACCTAATAACAATGGAAATCAATTTAAAAAGAATGAAAATATACAAAATATTCAGCATATCAAACTTTGGGGCTAAACTGCAAAATATATTTACAAAGAACCCCCAATACTTTTATAAAACCCATTCTAATGTCTAAGTGGCAAACTCGCACCCATTCTAATGTCTAAGTGACCAAACTCGCACCCACCCACCAAGTTTATGTATCCATATGCGCAGTTTGCAAGATGATGTATGTATTTGCACCCACCTGCCAAGTTGTTGTACTAAATATGCAATTTACTCTTAAAGAAATACAAATAAATGTTAGCATTTACATGTGTCTCAAACTTGTCTTTTTAGTACTGGAGCCGAAAATACAATGTTCTTTTGCACAACGATATACAAATGCAAAGCACATTCTTTCGTTTTTATGCGTTTTTTTTTCATATCTTTTAACACCTACAAATATGCTTTTCAGATTTTTCTTTGGCCTAGCTGTTCCTACACCCAAGAGCCAAAACGCCACTTTATCTTCTCTTATATATGGTGGGTGACTAGTCGCTCTTGATTAGCGTCGGCAGATCATAATCTCCAAACTAATGGACTACTTTTGCAATTAGATAGTAGTGCTCGTGATACATGCCTGCAATTCAATACTAGAACCAGCATTCCTAGATTAACAGCCGCGCACTTTTATTTATGAGTACCCAACCACATCAAAGTCCACATTCGCCATGGCTGACGATGCTCAATCCGGGAGCAATCACAACGGCCGAGCTGACGAAGGAGAGGATCAAGGACTGTCCTTGGTCCTCCATCGCGGCTGTTGGCTGGAGCCCCAGATTGTGAAGAGCGTCAAGCTCGTGGAAGCCCAGTTCGCGGCGCGCCCCGACGACACCTTCCTCGTGACGCACCCCAAGAGCGGCACCACCTGGCTCAAGGCCCTCGCCTTCGCCGTCACCAGCCGCTCCCGCCACGCCGCCGGCCACCCGCTGCTAACCAGGCACCCTCAGGACGTGGTGCCGTTCCTCGAGCTTCCCTACCGTCAGCTCTACCCCGTCGCCGACCTCGAGAAGCTCCCCTCCCCGAGGCTCCTCGCCACCCACATGCCGCTGCAGCTGCTGCCGCCGTGCGTGTCCGCCGCCGGCTGTCGGGTGGTGTACCTCAGCCGGGAGCCCAAGGACGTGCTCGTCTCGCTGTGGCACTTCGTCAGCAAGGTGCACCAAGACTTCTCCCTCCAATGCGCGTTCGAGTCTTTCTGCGAGGGGAAGTCCGCGTTCGGGCCGATCTGGGAGCACGGCCTCGGGTACTGGGAGCGAAGCAAGGAGGAGCCCGACAGGTTCCTCTTCCTCAAGTACGAGGAGATGATTCCCCGGCCGGAGGAGCATGTCAAGATGCTCGCCGAGTTCCTCCGCGTTCCCTTCACCGACGAGAAGGTGAGCCGCGGAGCCGTGGAGGAGGTGGTGGAGCTCTGCAGCTTCCAGAAGCTCAAGGGCCTGCCGGTGAACACGACGGGGGCAGCGGACCGGGTGGGCAGGGTTCCGATCGAGAATTCTTCCTACTTCAGGGCCGGCAAGGCCGGTGACTGGGCGAACCACTTGACTGAGGAGATGTCAGAGAAGCTGGATCGCATTGTAGAGGAGAAGCTCAATGGCTCGGGTCTCACGTTCTAGTTAAAATGTGATTGCCACGATTAGCTACTCGCCAGCTTGTAGAACCAAAGTGATGTGAAACTATACAATGCTTCGTTGCAACCTTTGCTTCCCTTCGTGAATACTTAAGCACTTCACATCAATTTGGAAGGAATGCGCTAAGTACAATTAATGCTCCTGCCATGGTCGTACGACAACTCATCTCCGGATCACAAATACCATCCTAGAAGAATTCTTAATATTTCGTTGTGTATGTTGTGTCCCTGGATTTCGTCGCAGATTTTCTTTTAAAAGCCATGCCATTCTTTTACGCCTAATAATTGGATGCGGCTCTCTTATTCAAACTCAACGATGACATTCTAACTTTAGTGATTACATTTCATATTGCAAAGTTGCACGAATGGTTGTTATCTCACTAATGAGTAATGTATACAAGATTGAATATCTCTATCCAATACATTTTTCACCAAATCAGAGTAATAGCAACCACACGGTAGCTGTTTAATTAGAAGATTAGAACATTGTCGATATATATGTACAAACTTTCACCACAAATGATATAGTTAGATAAACTTCCTTCAAGTAACAGGCTCAAATAATACTTTAGAAACATGTATATCAACCATGTATGGTGGGATGCAAGTAGCATAGTAACAACTTTTCACGATATTCAAGATGGTTTGGTTTCTCTCGCGGTTACTTGTTCCATCAACAGATCCCTAAAGAACATGTTGGCGAAGTTGTTGCATATCTAACTCGTTTTTCTTATCAATGTGGCTGATCATTGCCTTGTTCCTCTCAGCATCCTGTAAATTTCATCATTACTTATAAGGTTAAAATCATCGAAGTGTAACAAAAATAATCTTATCCAGTTAGCTCGCTAACTTAATGTCATTACAAGATATGAGCTATGTGGTTCGTATTGCAGTAATTATTAAGTGGATATGAGATTCAGAAGTGTAGTATGTCAGGATTGATGTCAAATTCTAGCCATGACTGTAGTGTTAATTTTTGTTTAGTCCTTACATGAAGATTTTGTATTAGAATTTTTTTTAATAAATCCAACAACTAAAATAGTTACTTCATAATCTATTTTCATTTTTATTCAGCTCATAAAATGGATTGATGTATCTTCAGAAATTACATTCATATGAAGTCATGATTTTTGTTTAGTCCCTACATGAAGATTTTGTACTAGAATAAAAAAAACTTAATAAATCCAACAACTAAAGATAGTTACTTCATAACCTATTTTCATTTTTATTCAGTTCATAAACTGGATTGATGTATCCTCATAAATTACATTCATATGAAGACATGAGAGATCTAATTATGACACCAGATATGTGAAATCATGAGAATAAACGTCAAAGTTACCTGAGAAAGTAACATCTTCAGGTGAAGACTATCACAAATATAGGATCCGACTTGAATAAACCAACTATCCTCCATGTTGTTTATCGTAGATGAACCTTCAATAGTTCGTCCACCACATATCTCAATAATTTTAAGTAGAAGCAAACATGTTTTTTTTGTCATGAACCATGCATGACCATGGTTGCATTACAGCAGATTTACTATTTCTGCAACCCACTGTATTTATCTGTTGTAGCATCCACTCCATCCACTAGAAGAAGTTCAAAACATAAGATCCGGATAATGTTGATCCAATAAAAATAGATAGTAAATTGTGCAAAGTGCTTGTTTAATAACTTACAACACTTTGTAGTAGATTGTGTATGTGATTTGATCCTTTGCAAACAGCGATAGCTTGTTCGGCCAATGAATTGATAAGTTTCCGAAGAGCTCTCACAAGAATCTTATCTTTTGATGTATCTTCAGTACTAGTTTTCAGATTTCAAGTTAGAGAACATCTTCACTGAATATATACTCCCCCCGGATCATTTTATAAGATGTTTTACAGGGTAAATTAATTCAGCCTGCCTAAGCATCTTATCGCGGTACATAGAAGAATATTGTATTATAGTAACATAATTCACTATTATACCGAGAAAATGTCTGCGGATCATAATTCACTATTATAGTAACATAAAAGTTTAGAAACCATCAAATATTTTGTGACTTGTAGAAAATTACACCTCACGTGCAAGTAGGTGGTATCCTACGTGCCTTGAATAAATTAGTAGGGTGTTGAGTCAAGAATATAAGATAATGAGTTCATATTTCGTACCTTTATAATAAAGCTTGTTTCTTACTCTTGTTACATAATAAAACTATGTATATGCAAAATTTTGTTCTGAAGCATGTTTATTTGTACATGCTACAGTAAAGAATTGTAATGCTGAATTAATTTCTGATAAAAGATACTAGTAATGTAGTATTATTTTTGGTAATATGATTATAATGTTTGATCATGTTTGGTTAATGTGACTCACCCTGATGTATCACCAATTTGTTCATGTACAATGCTTTGCAAAAATTGTTCCATCCTTGTCTTTCCCGATGAATTGCTACAAAGGTGTGCAGAAATAATGTTGGCAACCACTGACACTTTTGCCCATGCAAGTCGTTCACTGGCCCGGTTTGGCTCCAATATACAAGCAGAAGCAAGAAAATAAGCTTTTAATATATCTTCTCGCACTACCTGAAAATCCTCGAGGCCGTTCTCATTAAACCACCTAAACACATGGGGTGCCAAAGAATATTACTATCTGTTTGATTTCCATGGACGAAAATTATTTGCAAGAATAAAGAACATATGAAATTACCACATACTTTTGTAGACCATGCCACTCAAGTTGATGTAGAACTTGGCAGTGGTTGAAATCCTGTCTTGCCAACTCAAGGTACGTGTTGTTATTCACAAGTGGCATCCTATCAAAACCGATCCATGGCAGGGGTAAATTCTTCCAATTTATGGCAAGAAATTATGGTACACACTTGCACTCGAAACAGTTACAGTTGCTCTATCCCAAAATATAACCAATTATAATTTATTCAAAGCAAAATCACTTAAGTTTGACCAAATTTATAGAAAAAATAACAATATTTGTGATACCAAATTGGCATATTGGATTCATTTTGAAATATATTTTCACACTGTAATTGCTTGATGTGATAGATGTTGATACGCTTTTCTACAAACTTTGCAAATTTAAGATAGTTTGAGTGAATACAAAACTAAGAATGCATGTATTTTGAAACGGAGAGAACTGCAAACTTTTACCTATAGAGTGCCTTTCCAATCCATACATCGTTGTCACCACCATACTGATCTAGATAAGTTCTTGCTTCTACACGTGGCAAGCTTACATGCCATGGGAAGTCTAGAGCATATTGTACCTATTATCATGGATTCAAGATAATAAACACAATATTGTTATAAAAAGAGATAATATACAGTATTAAAAAAAGATGTAATATATTACTTGTGTAGTTTAGCTGGTGCATAGGCAAGGTTTAGACTTGTCTAATTAAATAAAAATGGCACTTTGCATAACGAGCATTAATCAAAATGGGACAATTGCAAATAACTAAATTATGTATACACTGTATGGGGACGATCTATTTTGCTTCCCGTCTAAGTGCAATATTGTAGAAGAGCTCACAATTAATCGATCAAACATGAGTCGGGGGTGTCACCGAGTATGGTCCATGGTGGTGGCGGTGCAAGCTATCATCAGCGGCAATGATGTGTCTATCAGTGGATGATTATGGAAGTTCAAGCCCCCCCCCCCCCCCCCCCCCTTGAAAATCAATATCACTCTATTTACGTTCGTACATAGGGTATTCAAAAGAACAATTATATGAAAGGATGAAAATTGTTGCTTTTGTAGTCCTCAATGGTTATTTGTGTATCTACGTTCTTGGTTATTTTTTAAACTATTAGAGCAACATATGATAGTGATATAGGCTGCCACTACTTGGGGCGTCATAGTGTAGGAGCTACTCACAAACCGCAGATGGTGGCTTAGTACTAGGATTTTGAGCTGCTTGGGAGAATATGGTTTATCCCGTTTAGTATGTTATCTCAGTATTTCTAGGACTATATAATTAATATCAACAGTACTCATTTCAGTGCAGAGACCAGGAGATATGAAACTCTTCCATTACCTTAAATAATAAATCCTTAAAACTTCTTATACGAACAATACGCAACTCAACTAGCATTGAGTGGATTACCTCGCCCGGTAGATCCTTAGCGATGATCCATTTATCACGAATTATGCCTTTCGTTTTTCTTTCTGTGAGGAAATCATTTGAGAAAATCCTAGTACGCTGGAGGACATCCTCTCCAGGAAAACTTATCTGAGAGGCTCTATTCAAGTTATAAACCCCTGTGACGGGATGAGTTGATTGTCCCATTAAACAGAAGAACTCCCCGTCCTTCTCAAAGTTCATAAATACAGTTGCATAATTTGACAAATTAAGACAGTCCACAAGCATGTACTATGTTAATTTGAGAGGCAAAAATGGTGTTGTACATGGGGAAACATTGTATCCATGCAGCCGTAGTAGCCGAAAAGCCATAGCTGTGTAATCTCCATCTGCTACATTGGAGTTCCTAGCCCAGCAAATACCTTCATCACTCCAATGCCTGGATGACAAACAAAATAACTTCCTCAAGTTTAGACTTAGAATTACCAAACTAGGCCCCAAAAAAAATGTTCTGTTGATGAACAGAAGACATACGAACAATTGAGACTTCTATCCATGTCTATACTTTAACCACAAATACCTGAAATGTCTAATTTAGTGCCTCAAATTTACTCTTAAAGCCACCTAATTTCACACAACGATGAACTCACACCCTTCTTATTGACATTATGGAACAACAAGTTTGCGCGCACACGTGTAAGATAAGTAAGCACATTATAAAGATAAATAAAAAATAGCTTAAATATCAGAAATTTTCTTAAGAAAAATAGAGTAAACTGGAACATTTAAGGTATTCTAAAGGTATAAGCTATTAAATATTCAAAAAGTTCGTTTCACCCCAAGATTACTAGTAGAGAATGATTAAATCCTTTAAAGCCTGACAAACCTAACCCTTCAACCATATAAACTCTAGAAATTACACCTCTTAGACGTTTTGAGGTAATCTTGGACATTTGATAGTGGGTATCATAAGACATTTTCACCAGTATATTTAATAATCTTTCCAAAAAAATAATATTTTGATGAACTATTTTTCTTACTTATTTTGTACCAAAAACACTTCAGAAGTTTTGTTTTCAAAAATAAATTTGCTAGTTACCTTTTAGCAATAATCGTTTGACATTTATTGTTATAATGATTTCATTTTTGTAGATTAACTGAGTTAACGAGTTTATGCAGAAAATAGATAACACCAGATGTGACGTGGTGCCCCGTCAAGTCAAACTAGGATTGGCTCGTTTGGCAAGTGTAGTCTGTCTGGTCAGTTTAACTTGTTTTATACTTGATTGGTGCAATGTGCACTATGGCAATAGTTGCGGGGGTCTAATATACACGTTTTCACCTATAGACGTAGTCCATGCAGTCTTTGATTTCTTGTCGGAAGTATCTCGAGATGCCGAGTCGCTCCAATCGATCAACAGCCCAGAGGTGCTCAAAAAGGTCGACGGGGTAAACAGTGGGAACTGTAATGGTCAAACCGAACAACATGAGATCAGCCCTACAAGGCTGCAACCTTTCATACAATCCACCATGGTAGTCATCAATAAAATTAATGCCATGGATCACTTAGCTCCTCCGTTGAATTTTTCGACTATCCTATTGATATACCCCAAGCATTTCTTCTCACCGGTTTCCATAACAGCATATGCAGTAGCTGAGGGAGAACACAAGAAAGATCCATCACTGGATTGAAGCTTCAGAAGCTTCTGCCAGTCCAGCCCAGGCATTCCTTCAAGGCTGTACAGAATTGGTGTTGGAATGGTATGCAACATGTCCATTGGAATCCTGTGCACCACGAGAAATTAAGAAGGAATGTTAACAAATACTCCCGATGAGAAAAACCGAGGGAAAATGCTGCAGGTGTATTCTATAGGAAACCACCTCTTAAACTTCTCTTCTCTATTGACGTATATGCTCTACAAAGCATGGTGGTCATATGGGAAGTCAATGCCCAAGCTCCGAGCTACCACTACGAGAGAAGGGAATACAATCTCAAAACCAAGGGGCCTTGTCTCTGGATCTTCCCTTGCTAACCTCCACATGTTCTCCTTGAGATAAGAGAGTCCTAAAAAAGATCCAAACCAATGAAGCAAAGATGAAGTACCTCTCTCTTGACTTGACTGTATTACTAAGTCCTTAAATATGCAGTACCTCTCTTGCATTTGTCCGGCTCAAGAGACCATTTCGTCAGTGCTACAACACAGGCAAGGGTGTTGGTCAAACGGTCATAGGCAGAGAAGAAGGCTTCATCGCCCCATGAGCCGTCAAGTAACTGATTGTTGGCGATCCATTGGGTGGTGGCAGGGAACTGGGGACCATCGCCACTGTCTATTCTCGGCACCAGAGCGACCCACGCAGTGTCGTATGCTGAGATGCTGATCTCACCATCATTCATCGATCTTAGCATAACCCTGACTTGATCGGTTAGAGGCTGCAAGTCTGCTCCACACACCTGATGTAGTTGGTCATACAAGCAGTGGTCATTAACAAATCAGCAATCATTACCTATGCATTAGCACGAGTAGCATCGTATTATCATGTTATTCATTAAAGTAGTTTGCTCTGTGTGAATCATAAAACTTTTGCTTCTTTCTGTTTGAAATTGCCCCGTGGAATGAAATATCAATAGGATTGAAATGTTTGATGATTAATATCTTACACTACTTTGACTGTTTTCAAACGGTAAGGCATGGGGTCTGTCTTTACGAATTAAATATCTACCTTTCCTTCTTTTGTATTGGTAAGAAGGATATTTCCTGCAATTAAATAGAACGACTTAACTGCCACTAGTTAGACGATAAACTCAGACCATATAAATAGAAAATATGGAGATGAGGCTTTTAAACTAAACAAAACGGGTGAATGGATATGCTTTCTTGAAGCACGTATTGAGAAAAGTTACGGCATGACATTCTAGAAACATGAGAACATAATATTGGGCTAAATTGGATGATTCTAGTTCAAAATAGAGATTAATGTCATAATGGAAGGAATTAGGCCTAATCTGAAATGTGATATAGCCTCTTCTTTCAATTTCTCTGTTACAAATTGTACCACTAGATTTTAAGGCTTCCTTTTTTTTTCTTTCTCTGATTAACTTGCATGCCTAGAGTCTTACAACTAGTGTATAATATAGAATCGATCAGAGACTAGTTTCTATTAGACTAGAGAGGTTAGAGTCTTCATGCAAGCATACGTGTACTAAGGCTTACTTACTATTTGTATTATAAAATTAGTGGTTAATGTCCTGTTGGGTTTAATTGGGCCTAGTGTGAAATATGATATTACTATAATAGAACATTTTTTCTTTTAACGCCCTCTGGTTTATAACTTGGTTCAGCTAGATTATATGGCTTGTATTTATTTTCTCTAATTAGTGAGGAAATATGTGGTGAATCTCTAATTTGCTCAACAAGAAAGTATACCTGTGTAGAATTAGAATTTACCTCCGAAGTAACTAGCTCACATGGTTCCTTGGCCCATTTTGTGATTCCAGTCTCAGTTACGCCGGGGTTCGTTAGAAGCCCTACGGGCACAATGAGATTACTTAAAATTTAATACTCCCTCAACGGAGGGAGTAGTAAAAAAAATCATATTTTATCTAAAAATGGCACTACCTTGACTAGCTTTTATAACTTTAGTACCAGTAGCATACTCTTCTTTTGAGTCATCATCGAGTCCTCTAAATATTGGGCATCCAAACAACCGCTACAACAAATTCTCTTTGTATGAAGCTACATGGTCAAGTATATGTCTGAGTTTTCTATAATTTTCACCGGTCAAAAGTATTATTGGTGAAGGCTAGTTGGGCATATAACAACATGGGACAGAGAAAGAGGCGTGACGGGGAAGAGAGAGAGAGAGAGAGAGAGAGAGAGGGAGAGAGAGAGAGAGAGAGAGAGAGAGAGAGAGAGAGAGATTTGGATTGGAAGGGAGGAGAGGAAGAAGTTGAATTATGGGGTCCACGATTCAGTTAGAAAGAAGTGGGCAAAGGAAAAAAAGTATACGGTGTAGCTGGAATGACCCATATGGTAAACTATGAAGGTCTTGTTGCACATTCAAAATTAAAGCAGTTGCCCATTTTTAAATTCTTCAGTTGTGCATCAAAAGATTTTTTTATGAACTGCTGTTTTGGACCAGGCCAGTTTCTGTTTTACGAATGCTTCTGGTAGTGTCAGACTAGAATATTGATGATTATCGCTAGAAATCAATTTGTACAAAGAAAAATTTCCCTGATTTTAGTGGTCTATAAACCATAAAAATTCGTCAAACTTTCATCTTTTGACTACTCGGGTAGCGAGCTAAATTATCTTGTAGTTCCTACTATTGATTTATTTCTAAGAATTCATCATTAGTATGGGTTGCTACTCATGATAGACATTTAAATTCATGGATTAAATGGACTTTTCGCTTAAAATTTGAGTAAATGACACATTTCATCCCATAAAAAACGTTTTGTGACAGCAGATACCCAATTAAAAACTTGTGACAGCATTTACCCATTTTTGCACCATGTCAGTTGCATGTCATCGGCCACGTCATCAAGGAGCCTGATTCCGGACCATTATATTTGCTACTTTAACATCTTACATATATGGAGAAGACGCCGCGCAAAAATACGCTTTCACTAGAAGCAGCTAAACCCACTGCGAGTATGGGATACAGACCTCCCTGGTGACGTGGCTGATGACATGGCAGCTGACATGGCACAAAAATGGAGAAATTTAAAAACATGTGTAAGTGCTGTCACATATTTTGCTTAAATCTCGTAGAACATGTCACAAGTTTTAAAATTGGGTAACTGCTGTCACAAGAAGATTAATATAGGGTAAAATGTATCATTTACTCTCAAATCTGAATGCTGGCTTCAATGGACATAAGAGAGTGTTCTTTAGATTGAATCAGATCCTAAAATATGTGAAACGAACATGTCACCATATGTCAAGAACATGTTGCATCCCAAGTCATGTAAACGATACCTTTAGCACCGGATGCCTGAGTGGCCTGAACCCTCCACCATGCCAGGCGCATGTCAGTCGGACCAACCGGTACAGCAGCAACATATTTGCCGCGGAAATGATATGAACCTGATTGTTTAATTGCAGAAGAAAACTGAGAGCCAACCTAGTGACAACACGCTGTGCAGGGGGGAAGAAACTACAGAACATACAGTAGAGAGAAGCGTTCTATGAAACAAGATGAACTAGCACAAGGAAGGACTACTGGCAGAAACGAAGAGAAGAGAGACCTTTCATGACAGTGCACCATCTGGAACTACCATATCCAATCGCCCTGGGCGAGGGCGAGTGCAGGTGCATGCTGGTACTTGCAAATGAATATATCGCCCAGATGACCACAACCTTGCTGCGCTATAAATATAGAGATAACGATGGAGCAAATAATATAAATTATAGGTGCTGTTTAGACGTTAGAAAACGCATTAAGACAGGCGATCTACCGGCCGTGATACCAAGCGAAAGATGCCCATGATAAAAAAACACTTGACGACAAGAGATATGATGCAGGAGCCAAAAGAAGCTCACCATTTTCGTTTGTCGTTGGTGGTTCCTAAATAATTTCATCTGTTTGTATAAATGCACAAGTGAACTTATGTGTGTACACTTCAAATTTTGTAAAACATATGATTATGGGTCAGTACTCAGTAGGCTGGTTACTGGCCAGTAACACGCTGGCAGCCTATCGCTTCTTTCGACATTAATCAAATCTTAGCAAAATTTGAATAAACTGTGTAAGAACTGGTAGAATTTGGCCTGTTAATTCACTTGCTTCTAGGTGGTCGAGAATTTCACTGCTCCTAGCTGGCACTGGCGGAATTCTGCAAGGTTGTAAAATAAAATAATTTCCAATAAGACGACTCTAGCATGGTGGCTAAGATAATTGTCGCACTCAACCGGGCAAATTAAGCAACGAGAGATTTTTGTTGCCAAAACTGGCATTAATTACTGGCTTATTATTACATGACTTTTTCACACATTATATTAGGTTGTTGCTGGACTGATTCTAACTATCCAACAGATAAGTTGCCACACTCTCAAAACATGGAGCAATGCAAGAAAAAGCACCAACGGATATCGTCATATGATCGATGGGGACGTGGCGGCTAATTAAAAAACCACCATTTTGAGCCGTTGTTGTCGGTCCTGGTAGAGGGGGCGAGGGGAGGGTCAACCTGGTGAACAACAAAATAAAATAGAAACTTTAATTATTCGGATAGGATCCTGCATGTACTCCCACAGTTTTTGTCCGACACTTAGAGCAACTCTAATAGCTCCCCTCCCTACATGGCTGTGTATGGAGGCTCCCTACATCTCATCACCTATTTTTTCACCTATGTCTCCAACAATCACCCTACCTTTCCCTCTACATTATTTTGTCTCATATTGTTTCTTCTCCATTCAACACTATGAAGACGTATGCTTTTGGTTTTGCTAGCATAATTCGACACAGTGGTATATTCAAATGTCACAGAAATCAAATAATTGAAGAATAATTCAATTTCAAAGTTCATAATTCAAATTCAAATCAAATTTCAACACGACATAGATTGTTCGAAACAAACATGATGACATAGTTCACTTTAAATAGTAATGAAAAAAAACATGATAAAACAGTACGATACATGAGACAAACATGATAAATAGTGTGGTCACCTAGTTTACTGTGTTCCATGCCATGTCCACACATGCTCCACCAAATCATCTCGGAGTTGAGTATGAACTTGCCTGTCCTGTATCCTACCATGCATCGCAAGAAACTCCGTGAGTGCATCTCCTTGACGAATTGGCACGACAGGCACTCCAATTGCCTCGAAGTCTAGGTTTAGCTCTTCCCCACATTCATCTTCGATGATCATATTATGCATTATGATGCAAGCTGTCATGATGTACCAAAGGGTCTCCTCATCCCAAATTCTTGCCGGGCCTCGAACAATTGACCAACGAGCTTGAAGAACTCCAAACGCACGTTCAACATCTTTTCGCACACCCTCCTGCATCTTGGCAAAAAGTACTCTCTTATTGCCTTGAGGGTTAGAGATGGTCTTCACAAATGCCGCCCATTGTGGATATATTCCATCAGCAAGATAATACCCCATTTTGTACTCATGTCCATTCACCACATAGTTGCACTCTGGGGCGTTTCCCTCTGCCAAGCGAGCAAAGATTGGTGATCTCTGAAGCACATTAATGTCGTTGTGAGAGCCTGGCATGCCAAAGAAAGCATGCCAAATCCAAATGTCGAGAGATGCAACAGCTTCAAGGATGATAGTTGGTTCTTTGACATGTCCTTGGCACTGCCCAGCCCAAGCTCATGGACAATTCTTCCATGCCCAATGCATGCAATCAATTGATCCAAGCAAACCTGGAAATCCTCTAGCTTGACCAATTGCCATAAGCCTTTGAGTGTCCTCTGGAGTAGGTTCTCTAAGGTACTCTTCTCCAAACACTTCAACAACAGCTCTAACAAATTTCCTCAAGGTTTCAAGGCATGTTGCTTCAGAAAGACGCAGATTTTCATCTATATCATCAGCTATTGCACCATATGCAAGCATCCGCAATGCTGATGTGCACTTCTGCACAGGAGTAAATCCAAGCTTGCCTGTAGCATCCCTCTTGCGCACAAAATAATTATCATGAGTTGTCACACCATCAACAATGCGCAAAAACACTTCCTTTGACATCCTGAACCTTCGTCTAAAGGCTCTATCGTCATAGACCGGCTCATCAACAAAGTAGTCATTCCACAACCTATCATGGCCAGCTGCTCTCCCCCTGTCCACATATCTCCGCCCAGGAACAGAGCCACCCCATTTAGGAGTATTTTTGGCCTCATACTCCTCATATGCAAGGGCTGCAGTAGAGATCATCATGATCTCTTGGTCATGATCGTCATCTGAATCATCATTGACGAATTCATCCATGAAGTATTTATAATCGTCTTCGTCATCCCCAAAATTCATCCTAACAATTTTATAGTATGAGCTAATTGAGTCTAATTATTACCAACAACAATGAATAGAAGAAGAAAAGATGCATACGGGCTCGAGATGTGGTGGTTGTGCGGCGTCGACTGCCGGATGGTGGGGGGCGGGTCGAGAGGGCGGCGACGGCTTCTACTCGACCTGCATCTGAAGCTCTTGATGCCGCTAGAAGTTGACCTCGGTGCGGATGATGGCGGAGGGCGAGGGGCGGGTGCGGCGGAGGACGGCGAGCGGGCAGGTGCAGCGGCGAGCGCGGGTGGACGGCGGAGGGTGAGGGGCGGGTGCAGCGGCGAGCGCGGGGGGAGCGCGGGTGGACGGGGAGCGCGGGGGGCGAGCGGCGGGTGGCGAGCACGGGTGGACGGGGAGCGCGGGGGGCGAGCGGCGGGTGGACGGCGAGCGCGGGGGGCGAGTGCGGGTGGACGGCCGAGGGCGAGGGGCGGGTGCAGTGGCGAGCGCGGGGGGCGAGCGCGGGTGGACGGGGAGCGCGGAGGGTGGCGAGGGGCGAGCGCGGGGGGCGAGAGCGGGTGGACGGGGAGCGCGGGGGGCGAGCAGCGGGTCAACGGCGAGCGCGGAGGGCGAGCGCGGGTGGACGGGGAGCGCGGAGGGCGAGCGGCGGGTGGCGAGGGGCGAGCGCGGGTGGACGGGGAGCGCGGGGGGCGAGTGGCGGGTGGACGGCAAGCGCGGGGGGCGAGCGCGGGTGGACGGGGAACGGCAAGTGGGTAGGGGGCGACTGAACTGAATGCCAAAGTTCTCTGAAAACATTCGCTTCTATGCTCTGAAAAACTGAAACGCACGCTTCTGTTCTCTGAAAACCGAATGCAAACTTCTCTGAAAACACATGAAAACACACACAGTTCGCATTCAACAGCCAGAACATACAATTCAAAGAACAATTCACATCCATGATTCGTAAGTCTACCATAAGGCAGAGCACACACAATTCACATCGATAATTTAAGTCTACTAAAACACAAACAATTCACAATCCAGAATTCATATTCGATAGTTCATAAACCATAATTCGCAAGTGTACTGCAACACACACAATTCACATCCACCAACATTATCACATTCGGTTGTCACACATGAATTATGCCCTCCAAAATATACCCTCCAAAATGCACATAAGCTCTTGATGCACACATCAACCATCGGCCATGCGAGCCATAATGTTGCTGCGAATAGTCTCAATCCACTTCTGCTGTTGTTCTGTCATATTGCTTGTATCGGCCAACATTATCTTAGACTCCTCTAAAAATAGTTTTGTTGCAGCATTCTTCTCTTCTAACATAACTTTCCTCTCCTCAAGCTCCCCTGACTTGGCATGAAAAGCCAACTTCTGTTGTTGAATTACCATGAACTCAATATACCGCTCTTGCTTCTTTCCTTCCTTGATAGCATCTGCAGCATCCTTCTTGTCCATCATCTCTCCAAATGCATCCTTGAATATACTGCCATCCACACCTCTCTTTGCGGTGTCTTTCTCCTTCCTTCTCCCTCCTGCTCTAGTAACATAGGTTGCTTGTGCAGGCTGGACTTATGCAGGCTGGACTGGTACACTATCATCATCAAGATTAATAGGTTGTGAGCTAGTATCATGGCTGGACTTGTGCTTCTTTGTAGCTGGTGTAGGAATCGGCCTTGCAAGCCACTTAGGACAATTCTTCAATAATGTCCAACAATGCAACAACACAAAATTTCTATTGTGCTTGTCATTACGCTTGTATAGCTGCATGGCTTGGGAAATCTGTTCATGTATAAGCCATTGATCAAAAGCATGACATATAAATTTACCATGTACACAAAATTTCAGACAAATGCACTTACAAGATCTTGGAAAGTGCTACCACTTGTTGGCCTGTTTGTGATTTGTTCATAAGCACCACAGAACCGATTCACACTATCCTGAATTGTACTCCAACGATGATTGAGAGAATTCTCATTGCGATCAGTATCAAGATTCCACTCATTGTAATTCCTCCTATCATGGTACCAAGCAGTTACCCTGTTCCAATATGTTGTATTACGCTGGTCATTACCACAGATGGCATCTTGGCTCACGTTTTGCCAAGCAGACACCAACAACTCATCCTCCCTGCGTGTATAATTCTTCAGCCTCTTCCTTCCATTCACTTGTGGAACAACATTATGTCCTTCATGAACATGTGGAACAGCACTTTGTCCTTCATTAACTTGTGAGTACACAACATCTTCAGGTGAATGTTCAGAATGCACATAGGCCCTGTTTGTTTGGGCTTTAGCTTCGGCTTTTACAACTTTTCCACTTTGGTCAAAAAGCCACAAAAGCTCCTAAATAGGTGCTTTTGGAGCTTTTATGGCTTTTGGACATAAAAGCTCCAAAAGCACCTATTTAGGAGCTTTTGTGGCTTTTTGACCAAAGTCAAAAAGCTGCAAAAGCCGAAGCTAAAGCCCAAACAAACAGGGCCATAGTATGCAGCTGATCCATTCTCTGTACCCTGACTCTCAAACTGCCAAAATTGCAATTTATATAAGCAACGATGCACCCATCTATATGCAATTGACGAAATAAAATCAGACATAGGAAATTCGCACCTGCTGCTGTCCGGCAAATTCAGGGAAGATATTGCGTGCATCTCCGTCGGCTGACGGGGGGGAGCGGTTGTCCACGTGCCCTGGATGTCCGAAGAACGGGTCGAACTCGGAGGCGTCGGAGCTGTCCGGGAATCCTTCGTGTTCCACTCCGGCGCCAGTGACAGGCAAAGAAGCCACGCCTCTGGTTCCCGCTGAAATTGAGTTGCCGGAGGAGGTGTGCTTACCGTGCGTCGAGCTGGAGGGGCGGGAGATGGCAGCGGTGCTGCGCCGACGGAGCTCGGCGCCGTTGCGCGAGGCGGCTGCACACGGTCCAACCGTGTACGGCCGAACCCGCTCACGAGATCCCACCGCGAAAATGATCTTCTCACACCTCTCCTTAATTTCTATTCAAGGTGGGCTGGTTACAAGGGCACCCCTTGGGGGGTTTATATAGGGGTGGGAGAGCTCCCTCACCCATTGGCTAAGATAGATAGATGTTCACAAATTTTATAAATTACATAGATTTTAAAGTATTGTTGTGGATTTTAAATAATTTGTATAAATTAAAAAATGCTCTCGAATTTAGAAAAAATGCTCACAAAATTTAAAAGCTTACGTGAATTTCAAATGATATTCAGGAATTTATACAATCTTCACGATTTAGAAAAGTTCATCCTTTTGAATATTAATTGTTTTTTAAATTTTAGATGAATTTGTAAAATGTTATCAAATTTATAGAAATAAGTTCATGAATTAAAAAAACAGAAAAGCAGACAAAACAAAGATAAAAGGAAAAAAATTAAGGAGACAACAATAGATAGAAGAAAACCAAAATAAACTGGCCAACAAAAGAAAAATCGAGCAGATCATGTACTGAGGTTACGGTAGTTGCGCCGGTCAACATGGTAGTCCCGGTGAAATTTCAGGGTTTGTTTTCTCTCCTTGGGAAAAAGATAGGGTTTTCTGCCTCCCTTACCTTGTGTTGGGCAACCCAATGTACTTATAGCCCGCTTGGAAAATTGACCCCAACGATAAACCAAACTGAGCCCACCACGCGCAGAGAGGTTGAGGCTATTGAACTGAAACACATGGACGAAGAGATTCTGAGTTCTTTCATTCAAAATGGGAAAATTTCTACTGCTTTGATTATGTGGTGGATGTGTAGACAATGCAACCACCAACCTTCCCGTGCTTAATAATTCTACATCTTGCCTCGACTCAATATATTCGCTCCACATACTTCGAATATGCCTATCATACCCTCTACTTTTTGTTGGCTCTCATAAGAATAGTTACGCCCATAAAATAGACTATAGGTAAAGAGGGAAACCCAATTACATGAATTTGGATATGTGCAATGCTTTTTCTTGAGATCATGGATATGTGCAATGCTACTTGGACTAGGAGGCATCAAGGAATAACAGGGTGCGATATGATTTAGAGCACTGGACATGGTTAAGGGGTGGGAGTAAATGGATACATGTGAGAGATGCTGAATATGTGGAATGCTATCATTCATATTCATCGAGACCTTTGCATGGGAACTCGTTGCCAGTGACAAAGGAATTGACAGCCGGACCATAGCAGCAACTACAAACATTGTTGCAAGCAGCGCTGACAGGGTACAACTGATGTGGAGCTGAATCAAGTCAAGTACAAACATGTGCCCTCCAACAGCTCTTTCCCCCTCTTTCTCTCGGTGCCGAATACTGCTCTCACCTCTTTGTGCACTATCGTTTCACCCATCAGATATGGCTGATCTTCAGAAATTGGACGGGAGCAGATTTTCAGATTCCTGATAATCGTTTCGGGACCACGAAGGAGTGGTTGTTAACGGAAATAAGCGCAGTCATTAAAACTATGCGACGCAACTTTGACACCAGCGCCATCCTTCGGCACTCCAGGATTTGGAAGGAATGTAATTCCCGAATTTTTTAGAAGGTTGCTAGCAGCGCTGACAGGGTACTAGATTTGGTCACGGAAGACATTGCTGCTTGGAGACCTTGGCACTCCTGCTTACTAGCTGTCTATCCTGGTGTTTCTCTGTTTTTCGTTGCCTTCGCTCCATTGGGTTTTCAGTTCTAGTTCGCCTAGACTGCTTACCTTGTTGTACTGTTTGTCACCCCCTTTCTAATAAAATTCGGCCAACGGCCCTTCGAAAAAACACATGTCTTATAAGATGGGGCGGGCCTTAATTGGCGACAACTAGCCTCTAACGCCCTTGCCCAGAGGCGAACCTAAAATATTAGGGCGGGGTTAATTGACCTCCGGCTGATTTTAGCCCAATACCATGTACCTATAGCTCTGTAAAGAAATGACACCGGTGGAAAAACAAAGTGACGCCAGCCCATTAGCATACATCCATGCATGCACAACTGCGATGCTACAACCCACTGCGTTGTCGTTAGGGATGGCATCCGTTGCGTTTGGGTATGGGTGGAGCCACCCCATATCTTTACCCATAGGTTCAAACTTTATCCATCACCCATACCTATACACATCAACGGGTACATTTTTTTCTATACCCATCACCCGTCAGGATAGACGGATACCCATGGGTAAAATTACCTAGATTTGAAACACTTCAAATTAAGCATTACATAGTCATAAACAACAACTTGTAATATTAATTTATAAACAAAAAGACATAAAATCAAAAAGAAAATTGAAACTCACCAACGCGAAATAGCCTTTCTCTTGTTCTTCTTCTTGGCAGCAGCAGCAGATCGATCATTGCTAAGAAGGCTAGGGCGTCGCTTCTCTGACATATTAGACAAAGTGCTCAGATGGTGCTGCTCTTTGGACCGTGATGCAGAAGGTGGCAGGCTTCGGCGTTGGCACTTGGCCCTTTCCTGGCAGGTAGAGGCGGACCTTCCGATGATAGGGTTGGGATTGGGGTAGGTGTGTGGTAGTCGCCGAGCTGCAGCTCCACCTAGCGATCCCCGTCCACACGCGAGCTATGGTCATCGTCGCCAGGGTCCATGGCATTTGTGTCCTCCTCTGGAGGACATGAAGGGGGCGATGGCACGAGGCGGCGAGCGGCGAGTGGAGCCGACGCACTGGCGGCGAGGAGATGGAGGTCGATTTACTGGCTGCTGCGACGGGGACCTCCTATATGCCGCTTACTACGGCAACTTGTCACGGTTTCGCACAAGGCGCAGCTCGCCCTGTGCCAGCCCATTTGCAGTGGCTCCGCTTCGCGAGGTAAAAATCGCAAAAACAACTTGCGATTGGAAACCACATGTTGCAGATGCACAATCGCGCTAACCACTACGACTGGCCCGCCCAAGTGAAAGAATTACAACGTGAAACTTAAAGAAACAAACAACGGCGACAAAACTTAAAAACCAGTTCGCGAAATTTCCAAAAGAAACATTTGTGAACATTTTTTTGCAAAAAAAAAACAAGAACAAAAGTGAAAACGTGAAGGTTTTTTCAAAATTATGAAAAAATTTACAAAAGTAAAAAAAGAATTGAAATTCATCTGAACTTTTTTTTATTGTCAAAAATTTTTTGAAAACCTGAACAGTTTTTTGTATTTGTGTACAAAGTTTGAAAACACAAACATTTTCTGGAGTTCCCGAGAATTTTTTAATTTGTGAACAAAATTGAAAATGCAAACATATTTTGAAACTTGCGCATTTTCGGAATGTGTGAACAAATTATTTAATAAGGGAACTATTTTTTGAAATTCTTGAACTTTTTATTTCGTGACAAAAAATGCAAACATATTTTGAAATTCTAAACTTTTCTAAATATCGATCATTTTTTTAAAATAAACAAACAAATTTTGAAATTCTTTTTTTTAATTTCTGAACAAAATTCGAATAAAACACCGTGTTCTGTCAAACGCAAACAATTTACTAATTTGCGATCAAATTTCTAAATAAGAGAAATACTTTTGAAAAACAGGAAAATGTTTTGCAAATAATGACCAATTTTTTGAAACGTTAACAGTTTCTGAAATCCCAGAACAAAATTTGGAAAAGGGAACATTTTTTGAATCTCCTAAAAACTGGTAACATCAACATTTTTAAAAATTTCTAAACAATTTCAATAAAGACAACATTTTTTGATGTTCTGAATAATTTTTCAACAACCTTATTTTTTTTAAAATTTTCTTTTTGAAAATACGAACAATTTTTGAAATGCTCAAGTTTTTGTGAACTCCTGCAAAAATGAACATATATCCAGTTTTTTTTAAAAGTTGTGATCTATTTTGGAAGCAGGAATATTTTTTGAAAACAGGATTTTTTTTAAAACAAGAACATTTTTTAAAACTCTGGAACAAAATTCAAAAACGCAACCAAACTTTCAAAATGGGAATATTTTTTCTAAACTCCAAAACAAAATTTATAAATGCGCAAATTTTGGAATTGGGAATATTTTCCAAAACTCTAAAATCAAATTGAAAACGCAAACAATTTTTTAATGTGCGGACATTTTTCTTGAAAACGGAAACATTTTCTGAAACTCCCGATTTTTTTTTTTTTGAAAAAACGAACATTTTGAAAAAGGAAATATTTTTTGAATGTCGTGATTTGTTTAGAAAACATGGATTTGTTGAAAATTCTGAAACTTTTGAAAAGAATTTTTTTTTGAAAACAATAAAGCGAAGAATTAAAAAAAGAGACAGAAAAATGAAAAGGAAAAAAGAAACAGAAAAAGAAAAAGAAATAGGAAAACAGAAAACCCGGTTCAGGAAACTTCTAGAAGGTTCCCAAAACTGCCAAAAACCAGCTGGAATCACCTAGAAGGTTCCCAAAGCCGTTTATTAGAAAGCTACATACTGTTACACATGGGCCGGCCCAATTGCTCGATAGCCGAGTTGCCAGTGCGAATCGTCGACATTATGACACAGAGAGCGGCAAATAGGTAATTCTGCTGCGACGCACGTCAATAACGCTAGACAGAAGAGTACCTACGTGATTTCTGGACCGGGAGTGGTCAGTGAATGGCCTGTGTTGGTCTCTGGCTCTCTGCGCCCGTGGGCTAGTGGCCTCTGTTAGTAGGGTTTGACGGCAAATATAATGATAGGTTTAGCATGTGGATAAATAATATGTATGGTTCAGTTGTCAAGGCTGTTACCCCTTAAAATATATATGTGGGTACATTGGGTAAATGATATGGGTTATAATAAACATACCCGTACCCACCATACTTGATGGGTTTAAAATTTCCCTATTTATGTACTACATGTGTGATATGGACTATCCATGAGTAATTTTTTGACCCGTGTAATAATAAATGGAAGAAGCCCATGCGCATGCGCGTGGATGAGGAAGAATAGTCCCGTGGCTCTTCCCCCTCTTTCCAGTCACGGCACACAAAGGGCGTGGATGCAAATGATGAAGAAGGTGAACACCCTGATCCCAGCTACACGTATCCGGTTTGTGACTTGGAGTCATCCGGATCTGTGTCGAAGCTAGCATCGACATAACCCTTTACGACGAGCTCTTCGGCACCTCCATATACGAGAAACATGTCCTTTGTCCTTTTTAGGTACTTCAGGATATTCTTGACCGCTGTCCAGTGTTCCGCTCCGGGATCACTTTGGTACCTTCCTACCAAACTTATGGCAAGGTTCACATCAGGTCTGGTACACAGCATGGCATACATAATAGAGCCTATGGCTGAAGCATAGGGGATGACACTCATCTGTTCTCTATCCTTTGCCGTGGTCGGGCATTGAGTCGTACTCAATCTCACACCCTGTAACACAGGCAAGAACCCCTTCTTGGACTGATCCATATTGAACTTCTTCAATATCTTTTCAAGGTATGTACTTTGTGAAAGACCTATGAGGTGTTTCGATCTATCTCTATAGATCTTAATACCTAATATGTAAGCAGCTTCTCCAAGGTCCTTCATTGAAAAACATTTATTCAAGTAGGCCTTTACACTTTCCAAAAGTTCTATATCATTTCCCATCAACGTCATTCACATATAATATGAGAAATGCTACAGAGCTCCCACTCACTTTCTTGTAAATACAGGGTTCTCCATAAACCTGCATAAACCCAAACGCTTTAATTACCTCATTAAAGCGAATGATCCAACTCCGAGATGCTTGCACCAGCCCATAGATGGAGCGCTGGAGCTTGCATACTTTGTTAGCACCTTTAGGATCAACAAAACCTTCCGGCTGCATCATATACAGTTCTTCCTTAAGGAAGCCATTAAGGAATGCCGTTTTGACGTCCATTTGCCAGATCTCATAATCATAAAATGCGGCAATTGCTAACATGATTCGGACAGACTTCAGCATCGCTACAGGTGAGAAAGTCTCATCGTAGTCAACTCCTTGAACTTGTCGATAACCGTTAGCGACAAGCCGAGCCTTATAGACAGTCACATTACCATCCGCGTCAGTCTTCTTCTTAAAGATCCGCTTATCTTCAATGGCTCGCTTATCATCAGGCAAGTCCACCAAAGTCCACACTTTGTTCTCATACATGGATCCTATCTCGGATTTCATTGCTTCAAGCCATTTGTTGGAATCCGGGCCCGCCATCGCTTCTTCATAGTTCGAAGGTTCACCGTTGTCCAACAACATGATCTCCAGGACAGGGTTGCCGTACCACTCTGGTGTGGAACGTGTCCTAGTGGACCTTCGACGTTCAATAGAAACTTGATCTGAAGTTTCATGATCATCATCATTAACTTCCTCTCCAGCCGGTGTAGGCTCCACAGAAACAACTTCCTATGCTGCGCTACCCTCCGGTTCGAGTGGAGGTACGATTACCTCTTCAAGTTCTATTTTCCTCCCACTTACTTCTTTCGAGAGAAACTCTTTCTCGAGAAAGGATCCATTCTTGGCAACAAAGACTTTGCCTTCGAATCTGAGGTAGAAGGTATACCCAATAGTCTCTTTGGGATATCCTATGAAGACGCACTTTTCCGCTTTGGGTTCGAGCTTCTCAGGTTGAAGTTTCTTCACATAAGCATCGCATCCCCAAACTTTTAGAAACGACAGCTTAGGTTTATTTCCAAACCATAATTCATACGGTGTCGTCTCAACGGACTTTGACGGTGCCCTATTTAAAGTGAATGCGGCGGTCTCTAATGCATATCCCCAAAATGATAGCGGTAAGTCGGTAATAGACATCATAGATCGCACCATATCCAATAGAGTGCGATTACGACGTTCAGACACACTATTTCGCTGAGGTGTGCCAGGCGGCGTGAGTTGTGAAACAATTCCACATTTCCTTAGGTGCGTGCCAAACTCGTGACTTAAATATTCTCCGCCACGATCAGATCATAGGCACTTTATTTTCCTGTCACGTTGATTCTCTACCTCACTCTGAAATTCCTTGAACCTTTCAAAGGTTTCAGACTTGTGTTTCATTAAGTAGACATACCCATATCTGCTCAAGTCATCTGTGAGGGTGAGAACATAACGGTAGCCACCGCGAGCCTCGACGCTCATTGGACCGCATACATCGGTATGTATTATCTCCAACAAGTCAGTTTCTCGCTCCATTGTTCCAGAGAACGGAGTCTTGGTCATCTTGCCCATGAGGCATGGTTCGCACGTGTCAAATGATTCGAAATCAAGAGACTCCAAAAGTCCATCAGCATGAAGCTTCTTCATGCGTTTGACACCAATATGACCAAGGCGGCAGTGCCACATGTAAGTGGGACTATCGTTATCAACCTTATACTTTTTGGTACTCACACTATGGACATGTGTAACATCACGTTCGAGATTCATCAAAAATAAACCATTGACCAGCGGGGCATGACCATAAAACATTTCTCTCATATAAATAGAACAACCATTATTCTCAGATTTAAATGAGTAGCCATCTCGCATCAAACGAGATCCAGATACAATGTTCATGCTCAAAGCTGGTACTAAATAACAATTATTGAGGTTTAAAACTAATCCCGAAGGTAGATGTAGAGGTAGCGTGCCGACGGCGATCACATCGACCTTGGAACCATTCCCGACGTGCATCGTCACCTCGTCCTTTGCCAGTCTCCGCTTATTCCGCAGCTCCTGCTTGGAGTTACAAATGTGAGCAACTGCACCGGTATCAAATACCCAGGAGCTACTACGAGCGCTGGTTAGGTACACATCAATAACAAGTATATCACATATACCTTTAACGTTGCCGGCCTTCTTATCCGCTAAGTACTTGGGGCAGTTCCGCTTCCAGTGACCGGTACCCTTGCAATAAAAGCACTCAGTCTCAGGCTTGGGTCCATTCTTGTTCTTCTTCCCGGCAACTTGCTTACCGGGCGCGGCAACAGTCTTGCCGTCCTTCTTGAAGTTCTTCTTACCCTTGCCTTTCTTGAAACTAGTGGTCTTATTCACCATCAACACTTGATGCTCCTTTTTGATCTCAACCTCCGCTGATTTCAGCATCGAGTACAACTCAGGAATGGACTTCTCCATACCCTGCATGTTGTAGTTCATCACAAAGCTCTTGTAGCTAGGTGGAAGCGACTGGAGGATTCTGTCAATGACCGAGTCATTCGGGAGATTAACTCCCAGCTGAGTCAAGCGGTTGTGCAACCCAGACATTTTGAGTATGTGCTCACTGACAGAACTATTCTTCTCCATCTTACAACTGAAGAACTTGTCGGAGACGTCATATCTCTCGACCCGGGCATGAGCTTGGAAAACCAGTTTCAGCTCTTGGAACATCTCATATGCTCCGTGTTGCTCAAAACGCTTTTGGAGCCCCGGTTCTAAACTGTAAAGCATGCCGCACTGAACCAGGGAGTAATCATCACAGCGTGACCGCCAAGCGTTCGTAACGTCTTGGTCCGCTGGAAAAATGGGTGGGTCACCTAGCGGTGCATCAAGGACATACAATCTCTTTGAAGCTATGAGGATGATCCTCAAGCTATGGACCCAGTCCGCATAGTTGCTTCCATCATCTTTCAGCTTGGTTTTCTCTAGGAATGCGTTGATGTTGAGGGTGACATTAGCGTTGGCCATTGGATCTACAATATAGATTGTAAAAACATTTTTAGACTAAGTTCATGATAATTAAATTCACATAATCAAATTATTTAATGAACTCCCACTTAGATAGACATCTCTCTAGTCATCCAAGTGATCCATGATCCATGTCAACTAGCCCGTGTCCGATCATCACGTGAGATGGACTAGTCATCCATGGTGAACATCTCTATGTTGATCGCATCTACTATACGACTCATGTTCAACCTTTCGATATTCCGTGTTCCGAGGCCATGTCTGTACCCGTTGTATGAGAACGTTAGAACCTATCACACCCGATCATCACGTGGTGCTTCGGAACAACGATGCTTAGCAACGGTGCACAGTTAGGGTGAACACCTTTCTTGAAATTTTATTGAGAGATCATCTTATTTACTACTGTCGTTCTAAGCAAATAAGATGTAAACATGATAAACATCACATGCAATCAATATAGTGACATGATATGGCCAATATCATCTTGCTCCTTTGATCTCCATCTTCGGTGCACCATGATCATCACTGTCACCGGCACGACACCATGATCTCCATCATCATGATCTCCATCATTGTGTCTTCATGAAGTCGTCTCGCCAACTATTACTTCTACTACTATGGCTAATGTTTAGCAATAAAGTAAAGTAATTACATGGCGTTTATGATTGACACGCAGGTCATACCATAAAATAAGACAACTCCTATGGCTCCTGCCGGTTGTCATACTCATCGACATGCAAGTCGTGGATCCTATTACAAGAACATGATCAATCTCATACATCACAATGCATCACATCACATCCTTTTGGCCATATCACATCACAAGGCATATGCTGCAAAAACAAGTTAGACGTCCTCTAATTTGTAGTTGCATGTTTTTACGTGGCTGCTATAGGTTTCTAGCAAGAACGTTTCTTACCTATGCCAAAACCACAACATGATATGCCAATTGCTATTTACCCTTCATAAGGACCCTTTTCATCGAATCCAATCCGACTAAGGTGGGAGAGAAAGACACCCGCTAGCCACCTTATGCAACAAGTGCATGTCAGGCGGTGGAACCGGTCTCACGTAAGCGTACGTGTAAAGTTGGTCTGGGCCACTTCATCCCACAATACCGCCGAATCAAGATAAGACTAGTAACGGCAAGAAAATTAACAAGATCGACGCCCACAACAACTTGTGTTCTACTCGTGCATAGATTCTACGCATAGACCTAGCTCATGATGCCACTGTTGGGAAACGTAGTAGTAAATCAAAAAAATTCCTACGTGTTCACCAAGATCTATCTATGGAGAAACCAGCAACGAGTAAGGGGAGAGTGCATCTTCATACCTTTGAAGATCGCTAAGCGGAAGCGTTACAAGAACGCGGTTGGTGGAGTCGTACTCGTAGCGATTCAGATCGCGGTGGACTCCGATCTTAGCGCCGAACAACGGCGCCTCCGCGTTCAACACACGTGCAGCCCGGTGACGTCTCCTATGCCTTGATCCAGAAAGGAGGAAGGAGAGGTTGAGGGAGAGCTCCGGCAGCACGACGGTGTGGTGACGATGGAGCTGCGTGGTACTCCGGCAGGGCTTCGCCAAGCACTACGGAGGACGAGGAGAAGGAGGAGTAGGGCTGCGCCGAGAGGGAGAGATATGCATGTCTTTGGCAGCCCCAAACCCTCCACTATATATAGGAGGAGAGGGAGGAGGGTGCGCACCCCTAGGGTTCCCACCCTAGGGGGTGCGGCAGCCCCTAGATGGGATCTGGCCGGCGGCCAAGAGGGAAGAGGGAGGCGGCAGCCCTAGGCGCCCTAGGGTGGGCCTTAGGGCCCATCTGCGCTAGGGTTTGCCCCCCTCCACCCTTGGCTACGCCTTGGGCCTTGGTGGGAGGCGCACCAGCCCACTCCGGGGCTGGTCCCTTCCCACTCTCAGCCCACGCAGCCCTCTGGTGCCGGTGGCCCCACATGGTGGACCCCCGGAACCCTTCCGGTGGTCCCGGTACGTTACCGGTAATTCCGAAACACTTCCGGTGGCCAAATCCTCACTTCCTATATATGAATCTTTACCTCCGGACCATTCCGGAGCTCCTCGTGATGTCCGGGATCTCATCCAGGACTCCGAACAACCTTCGGTAACCACGTACACTATTTCCCTATAACCCTAGCGTCATCGAACCTTAAGTGTGTAGACCCTACGGGTTCGGGAGACACGTAGACATGACCGAGACACCTCTCCAGTCAATAACCAACAGCGGGATCTGGATACCCATGTTGGCTCCCACATGCTCCACGATGATCTCATCGGATGAACCACGATGTCGGGGATTCAATCAATCCCGTATACAATTCCCTTAGTCTACCGGTATGATACTTGCCCGAGATTCGATCGTCGGTATCCCTATACCTTGTTCAATCTCGTTATCGGCAAGTCTCTTTACTCGTTTCGTAACACATCATCCCGTGGCTAACTCCTTAGTCACATTGAGCTCAATATGATGATGTCTTACCGAGTGGGCCCAGAGATACCTCTCTGTCATACGGAGTGACAAATCCCAGTCTCGATTCGTGCCAACCCAACAGACACTTTCGGAGATACCCGTAGTGTACCTTTATAGCCACCCAGTTACGTTGTGACATTTGGCACACCCAAACTATTCCTACGGTATCCGGGAGTTGCACAATCTCATGGTCTAAGGAAACGATACTTGACATTGGAAAAGCTTTAGCAGACGAACTACACGATCTTGTGCTATGCTTAGGATTGGGTCTTGTCCATCACATCATTCTCCTAATGATGTGATCCCGTTATCAACGACATCCAATGTCCATGGTCATGAAACCGTGACCATCTATTGATCAACGAGCTAGTCAACTAGAGGCTCACTAGGGACACGTTGTGGTCTATGTATTCACACATGCATTACGGTTTCCGGTTAACACAATTATAGCATGAAAAATAGACAATTATCATGAACAAGGAAATACAATAATAACCATTTTATTATTGCCTCTAGGGCATATTTCCAACACCGTACTCCTTGACATGCCTATCCGCCGCCGGCAGGAAATATTCTACCTTGCAACAGGGCATGGCACAATCTGATGACTAGGTGATAACATTTCCGTCGATGAAGAAGATGACACCAGTGGTGCTTCTACGGTCATCAACATCTTCGGTTTGTTTGCCTCAATGCTGCCCAGTGGTGAGCGTGCGGTGCTCCTTGTGTCGGCTTACAATGCCAAAACATGTGTGATGTCCGTCCTGGTGTTCACCAAATACCGAAAGGTCCAAATCGAGATCATGTACATAGTGGCGACCATGGTCTCCCCTTCTTCATGATTGGTTACCTTAAGACGATCTTCCATGGGTGTGTGCCTCGGGGTGCAATCACCCATGCCTGCATGCTCAAGAATCTTTGCAGCGTAGGAAGCCTGGCTTGGCATGATCTTGTAGGTGTTGTGCTGCACCTTCATGCCATAATTGTAGATGCGAAGCCCGAGATCAGTCATCTAGAGTAACTCCTTCATCTTCTATTTCAATGACGTAATCACCTCGACTCTTGTACATGTGATGATGAGATTATGGAAAGAAACACCGTTGACGAAGAAGGATCTCGCGTCGCCATGTTGGCACAACGCATGTTCGATGCGGCAACGCGTGAAGCTGAGTGACACCAGACCACCAGTTGGAGTTCCATGCCCATGGTGCTTGATGGACTCGGTAGAGGTCCTTACTAAGCCAGAGCACCTTGGTGCTGTCATTGTGAAAGCCGGTAGTACGCTCGACGTAGACTTCCTCTACCATCTCGTCGTTGAGGATCACTGGCTTGATGTCAATATGGTGCTCCGCTTGGGACTCTTCCAGCTCACTGCACCACCGTTTAGTGGAATCACAAAAATCCTAATATAATGGGCTCAAACCGAAATCCTAATATAATGACTAGGGAGCGGCAACACAATTTCAGGGAGGGGCTCAAACCGAGCTCCTCGTTTCCTCTACAGCGCCGATTGGAGTTTTGAGATTGGAGAGGTTCCGAATAGGCTCTTATGCTCAATATAATGGACTCTTTTTCATGGAACGTCTGCTACAATAGCAATCAATGTGAACGGTGCATTTTATGAGATTGGTGGGTGTATAATATTTTCTTTTTATTATGGGATGATTTTCTGATTCTCCATTTGTTTGACATACAATAGAAAATGTGCATTCCCTGGTTCTCCTAATTTCTACGCACTGATCTGTTGGCACATTCAATTTCAGCGAGAAGATTCCTTCAAGGACAATAATGGTACTGGGTCTCTCACAGAGATGAACTGAGATGTTGGTGAATAGTTGTTCATGTAGAACAGCCAAACATAGCGACAAGCACTGATGTATTTACATTGTTTTGTGAGAAAATAGTTTTGGTACTGACTAGCAAACATGCAACATGCCCGTGCGTTGCAACGGGAGAAAAAAATCATAATTCGAATGACAATGATCACATTTTACTACATCATCGATATACACTATCACTCTCATTTTTGTGAAAACATGAACAATTTTTAAAAATCATGAACATTTTTTTAAACTCGTGAGCATATTTGAAATTGTGAACATTTTTTAAATTCATGAACATTTTGTAAAATCAAGAACATTTTCTGAATTCATGAACATATTATACAATTTGCAAACATTTTGTTTAATCGGCAAACATTTCTAGAATCGACTAACATTTTTTGGGGATTTGATGAAACAATTTTCTAAATTAATGAACATTTTTTGAACTGCATGATCTTTTTTGAATCAGCGTATATTTTGTGAATCAATAAACTATATATGAACAGTTTTATTTTATGCTATTTTTTAATACATGAATATTTTTTGAATTGGCGAAATTTTGTGAAATTTTAAAACATTTTTTAATACATGAACTTTTTTAGAAAAACTCATGAATGTATGTTTATTTCCCGGACATTTATTAGAAAATTGGTAATTTTTTTGAAAAATCACAAACAATTTCTGAAGCCACAAACATTTATGAATTATTAAATATTATTTTAAAATTCCCAATTTTTAATTTTGGAAACTTTTTTAAATTCACCAATTATTTAAAGTAGAAAAAAACAACAACGGAAAAGAAAAACCAAAAATAAAAAATTGATCACCCATATATGGGCCGGCCGAGGCAAGCTGTGTCTTTTTCTAACGCGATGGGCGTAGTATAGGAGATTCTTAAATGGGCCGGCCCAGTCCGGATTTTTCTGTGTGGAACGTTTTTTATGACTTATAGGTGGCATTGGTGGGTAATATTTTGCAACTTCGGGGACAATTTTAATGACGTACGGGCAGAAGCATTCCGTACTTTAATTGTAGGTATAGATATAGATATATATGTATTTAGACGCTCTGATCCCATAACGTGTATTGGTAAAGATGCATTGCCTAAGTAATTATTACTATTGTTGTACATTGAGTTTATGATTCTTGATGCTGATAGTGTGTATTCTTCACTGTTTTCCTTTTAAGGGTGATCTATTCTCTGAATGTGTTGCATAACTCTGTCTTATTGTTTCAGTCATTAATTTTCATATTGATGTACTTTGGGTCTAATGCAATAACACTGCATAGTATAAATAGGTGAGTAAAAAGAGCGCCTTCCATCTGGCACCGCCCTAACTTCCTCTCAGGCGGCGCCACGGGTGGCGACCCAACCACTAGTATGGTTGCACGGGCGCTGCGCCGGCCCTGTAAAAGAAGACTGGCCCAAGACGTTGATCATAGCGCGGTATGATTTCCACAACCCGCAGCTGATTATTCCCAGATGCCTCATAATCCAAGCAGCAAAGTACCTATCCAAGTTCTCATGATTGTGATTTCGCTCTTGGCCTAGGTTTCATCTATGGGTGAAACTATTCCGACGAGTGACAACAAGTAGAGAGTCATAAGCCGGCTACAAGCATGCCAAGCGAATATATTGAGCTAAGGCGAGATCCAACGCTCTTAAAAGTTAAGACAAAGGACGGATGGTGGTTGCATAAGTTATCCATCCAACAAACATTAAGACCACATCTTTTCCCTCGAAAAAAGCTCCACATCTTATCTTTGAAAGAAAAAACTTGAATCCCACTATCCATGTGCTTTCATTCAACAGTCTATAAATTCACCCGGTAGAAGCAGAAGTGCTCAATTTTGACAAATGACACAATCAATATGTGAATCCAAAGTTAGTCAAATAGCAGAACTAGCGTTTAGGGCATCTCCCGTGCGGTCCGTATGCGCTTTGCCATCCAACACGAGACTGTATCGATGCTTGCTATTTCTTCACTAACAAGCGAACTAGTTAAGGTAAAGATCAAGAACAAAATAAAAAACATATTACTTGGCAAGAGAGATCCAAGACCAAATATTTCGATAGTGCACATTAAATGGAAGTCCTTTGCGCTACACAATGACGAAGGGGTAACCTTGATTAATTCTTACGAAAAGAATTAGCAAACAACAGAGAGATAATGATACAAAACAGTTACAAAACATGCTTATCGCACAACTAAGTAAATATTTGAAGGCATAACTATAGAACTTTTTCTCTATTTCTTTTCTAGTCCATGCGAATGCACATGTTCACGGCTAGTATATCAACTAAGAGATGAAATTTACAAGAGATTACTGGAAACTTTTTGTAAAAAAAAGTAGCGTCTGTAAATTCAGCCCGGCCCACCGACCAACCCAGTGGCCAACTGATTCTAAAAAAATATATTATCCAGTGGCCAACTCTTCCTGCACGCCTGAGACCTGACGGATTCAAGCTTCTGTACCTCATCCACTCATTCACTACGCCAACCACATTGCGCCCACGAGACACACGGCCGCGAGCGCCGCCAGGCCAAATGGGTGGTGGGCTGCGTGGAGGCATCCCAGCGACAGCGGCGGGGGCGGCGGAGCTGAAGGGCGCGAACGCGTCGGGGTTGAGCGGGCTCGGGCTGGACGAGATGGTGGCCGCCGCGTCCGACGGCGCCAGCGCGTCGTTGCCGGGGCCCGGGGGACGGGGGTTGCCACGCCAACGAAAAAGCCAAGTTACAGCACCAGGAACTATTGGCAGCAGTTTCTCTACTCACACGGCACACACACAGCTAAAGTTTTACGGAACAACCCCGTCGTCAGCAACGCAAATGTCATAATTGTCACCAACTATTCTCAAGACACGGCGACCCCGATTCTACACAGAACACCGACCATCATCCCACATGTGGGGTTGCTTTTCGACACGAGGCAGCTGATTGTTCCTGGATGCCTCCTAATCCAAACAGCATATATACCACTTATCCAACTTCTCGTGCTTGTTATTTCTTTCTTTATATGTTAACTCCATCTATGGGTGAAACTACTGTGACAAACACGAGCTACGACAAGTAGGGAATGGTAAGCAGGCCAGGCCACAAGCATGCCAAGCCAATATATTGAGCTAAGGCAAGATCCAATGCTCTTAAAGAAAGGAAGGATGGTGGTTGCATTAGGTATCCGTCCAACAAACGTTAAGACCATTTATCTTTGTACGCCCATAATTGCCACATGTCAGGTGAGGGATAGATCAGCCCGAATGTGTTCGTTCGGTGGGGAGAACACACAGCCCAAACGCACTCGTCCATCGCCCCCCTACAGGCCTTGTAAAAATTGAAAAAAGTCCATTACCAAAAAAAAAGTATCATTTTTTTTTTTGCTATGACTAATAAAGGCCCAATTTGTGTTCTGCTACGAAATAAATGCCATTGTCTATAAAAAGCAGAAAAACGACACAGGTAAACCTGATATTCACTTGACGTTCGGTCTGGGAAACCCCCGTCCGAAAACGTTGTGACAAATAAACTAAAATTTGCCATGGCACAAAAAGATGCCATGGCAAAATAAACTAAAATTTGCCATACGAATAAAGAATTCTTGACATGGCATAAATGGAGTGGATTTTGCCATTGTAAAATAAACTAAAATTTGCAATGTGAAATAAAGCATTCTTGCCGTGGCAAAAATGTAGTAATTTTTGCCATGAAAAAATGATTATTTTTTCCATAGAAAAATTGGATTAAATTTTCCATGGAAAAATAAATTAAAAATTGCCATGTGAACACAAGCATATACCATGCTACATAGTAAAATTTTGCTTTGTCGGAAAATGTAAATTTGCCATCATATTTAAATTAAAATTCCACTCTCTTTACAATAAATTTGCCATGGTATAAATAATAAAAATTTGCCGTGTCATTAAAAGAAGGCCATGGAAAGAATGGAGTTAACTTTTTCATGGAAAAAATGGATTAAAATTTTCCATGCCAAAAATAGACTAATTTTGCCATGGAAATAAATTAAAAATTGCCATGGCTACTCAATTATATTTTCCATGCTACATATTACAAATTGTCATGTTTTGGAAAATGTAGAATTGCCATTCATGTTTAAATTAAAATTTCCATGTTCTATACAATAAATTTGCCATGTCAAGAAAGCACCATGTCAATAAAAGTAAATGCTGTCATCGCAAAGAGAATGTAGAGAAATCCTGAATAAAAGTATATTTGCCATACCCTGTGAACTAGAATTGCCATGGCTCATTAATACATTTGCCAAAAAACATCATAAGTTGTCGTGTTTTTCAACATATGAAGTTGTCGTGTTTTTGAACATCCATACTTTGCCATGTTTTTAAACATGGCAAAGTTGCCACGGCAAGTTTGCCATGTTGTTGGACATATTAAGTTGCCATGCTTCTAAACATTTATAAGTTTGACATGTGTTTGAACATGGCAAAGTTGTCATGGCAAGTTTGCATGTTTTTAGATTAAAAAGTGCCATGGCAAATCACAAGAAAAAAAATGTCATATAGAGGCATAGAGCAATTCCCATTGTTTATGAACAAGGATGAAGATGAAATTTGTCGTGTAAGTGTTACAGTACGAAAAGAAGATCAAAATTGTCATGGCAAACACATATTCTAATATACTGTGGATTTTTTTAATCAAATTTTCCATGCTGATATATTTTTTTCCATGAATGTGAAATAATAAAAAAATGATCAATAGTTGCCACGGCAAAAGCATGTTCAAATTAGCCGTGGTATTTTAACTAAAGTAGCCGTATTTTTTATGTTTAATTTGTCGTGTATGCGAATAACACCAAATTAAATTTTCTATGGCTCGAACCAAATCCACCGATCCCGTCTCCGTCCGTCACCCCCGTTTGTGTTGGTGGTCTATGGCGTCATGCACCGGGCAGAGAACTCCTAGACCTACCTCACCCGGTGTGGCAAGTGTTGCTCCTATGCCGGCTACCACCACAGAGGCCACCCGCCAGCGACGCTCCCTGTCGTCGCGCACCTCCTGCACCCCCCCCCCCCCCCACTACTCCGCCATGATGCCCCAACAACAGGTGCCAGCGGGAAGGAATAGGGGCGGAGGGGGTGCCGCTTACCTCGCCTGTAACAGTAGGAGATTGCCTCCATGTGGAGCTTACCCTCATGGTCGACCAGCTCTGTCCCCTGCAGGCATCCACTGCAGATGCCGAGTCGCGCCAGGGACTTTGGCCGTGCGCTCCCCCGTCGTTCCCAAAGTAGGAGCTTGCGACCACCCGCCGCAAAGCAACTACCGGCGGCGGAGATTGAACCCCAACAGCAGCCGCGCGCGTGCCTTCCTCCCATGTTGCGCCTTCCATCGCCGTTGGCCAGATCCACCTCATGTTCGCAATCATTACAGCCTCTGCCCGCCTCCCCAATCATCAACCACCTCCTGGAGCCGTCGGGATCCGCGGGCCTTGCTGGAGTAGTGGCGGTCGGGGGAGAACAAGAGAAGAGTGTGTGCTTCGTGTGGGTGAGTGGGAAGAAAGGTGAGGCACGGTGGGGGAGAAGAATGCAAGATAGAGGAGGGCCGGGGGAGGGGTGTTCGGCATGGTTGGTCGCGGCCCGAACGGGTCTATGGGATGACATGGCGACGTTATGTGCTCCAACAGCCGTGCAAAAAGATCCAACGATAGAGCACATGTTCGGGCGTGACGTTACACACCACATGCCAGGCACTTATCATTTTAGTTATCTTTTGTTTGAATAGACAAATATGTTTTTGGTCCCTCAAGTTCACTAAAAGTCTACATCAGGTCCCTAAAAAAAATTTGGAGGACATTTAGTTCCTTAATTCTTAAAACCAGATTACTTTTGTCCAAAACCATGTTAGTGGAGAAAACCAGACACATGTCACTAGTTTTGTGCCTGGACCTGTTTGCCAAGAGCGACCTCCTCTGAGCATTA
Source organism: Elymus sibiricus (assembly GCA_039707655.1). Taxonomy (NCBI): domain Eukaryota; kingdom Viridiplantae; phylum Streptophyta; class Magnoliopsida; order Poales; family Poaceae; genus Elymus; species Elymus sibiricus. The sequence goes on from CM077667.1 coordinate 478,074,504, forward strand.
CGCGGTGACGCGTCCCCAACCGTCCCGGTCGCCAAGGTCCTGCACTGTAGGCCTCCTCGGGGGCATACCTCACCCTCTTCATAAGGCGGAGGCGTGCGCTTGCGTGGCCTCATCTCGTTTGTGCGCAGCCGTTCTGTTGGTTCCACTAGGTGCGGTGTGGGCACCCTCCTGCATTGTAGTATCCTGATTATTTAAGAAACATAGGATAGACTAAGATTTGTTATAGCTTGTCTTGTATTTTAAGATGGTCGTGTATTTCGTCAGCATACGTGTGTGATCAGCTTCCGGCTGGATTGTGTGCAGCACCTCTTTGCGCGGTCGCCTGCGTGCTTTCAGAACGCCGGCAGTTGCAGCCCATCTCTGTGGGCATGCCTTTGTGCTGCTGCTCGCGTACACAACACCACCACGGCCCTGTTGACCCGTGCGCTCCACCATGCTGCAGCTCCACATGTAGTACCGTGAGCTGTAGAAACTAGAAACTCTAGCAGCACTGCTGTGCGCGCACGCCCCGGGACACGGCTTGACACCGGCGCCGGAGCCCCAAGCAGCATGGACATGAGTGTCAGCCTGGACACGGTCCGGTCCGGTCCGACGTTTGGACCGGCCGCCGGCGGTCCGGTCCGGACCGGACCGGACCGAGCTGTCCAGCGAGCTCCTTTTCCAGGACCGGACCGAAACCGGACCGAGCTGTCCGAAAGGGTGCTGGCTCGGTCAAGCTTTTGAGGACCGTGTGGACCGATGGCACTACTTCTGCCAGCTGCTGTTTAGGTCCTAGTTAGCTGTTTGGCTCCTAGTTAGCTGCAGTTTAGGTCCTAGTTAGCTGCAGTTTAGTCATCTGTTGAATCTTGAATGAAACTGACGAACTGAATTTTCTGAATCTGACGAAACTGAATTTTCTGAATCTCCCAGTTCGTGTTCAGAGCTGATGCCCGGTGCATGCCCACTTCCGGAGAAATCACTCGCCATGCAACGTGTGCATGCCCACCTCTTGACTTAGTTTCGGGTTAGATCAGGCGGTTGTGGGAGATCGTGGCATGGCACGATTTCAGCTCATGCAGCGGCAACATAGCTACGTACGGGTGGACTGGGATGCCACCTCTTTCGTTCCTTTCAGTTGTAAGAAAAACATCTTGACATGCAGCTCTTTTCATGGCACGATTTCAGCTCATGCAGCCGCAATACCCGCAAGAATTGGTGCCACGGTTGGGGTCGAGGTCATGTTCGAGAACTCCAGATCGGCAGCAGTCTACGCACGACAGCGATGGCGACTGGCGGCAAGAAGATGCGGCGCACGAGGAGGAGAGGAAGGAAGGAATGGGGAAGCTCGGGGACATGGTGGTTCGCCCAGGGGCTGCCGGTGTCCGCGACGATGAGGAACGGCGGCGGCGGTGACTGCGATCCCTCGGTCCGACCGAGCGGCTCGGTTAAAGACCGGACCGGACCGACATTTTTTCGGGCCCAATATCGCAGCCCGGACCGACATTTTTTCGGGCCCAAAAGCCCGCTCGTTCCGTCCAGGCCTACATGAGTGTGACAAGGGGACCATGCTGGCCGGCCCTGTTAACGACGAGCGCGAGGCACCGCTCCAGCAGCCGGAGCGAGGAGATGACATCCATAGGGGCAGCGACGCACGGTGCCCTGCCGTCCTTGCTCGTGCCCCCGACACACGGTGGAGCAGCATCCCGTCTAATGAGGCGGTGGCGGCAAGTAAATTGCATGAAACCACAGCTTTAAAGCATATGTCAGCAGGAATCGCTACGTTACATTTATGTTGAAAAAAACACCACATCTTTTGTAATCTATTTGCAAAAAAACATGGATTGACAGATTTGGGTCTATCAAGTGGGTTTATGACAGGTGGGGCCAGTTTTTCGCCTACGTGGCACTCGCAGCCGTCCCGACGGCCGTTAGACATCGTTAGACGGCGCCATCGAGACGACCAGGTCAACCGAATCATTCTCTTGTGCCATCGACCGAATCATTCTCTTGTGCCATCGTCTGCTCACTCTCTCGCCCGCTCAGCACTCTTCTTCTGTTCTCCTCTCAACCTTGCCAAGGAAAATGGGAAGTTACAGCACCAGGAAAACCTGGCGTCCAACCCGTCTTTCTCAACTCATACCCTCGAGACGCATACCGCTGGAAGAAGGGATTCCCTGGAAGAACCACCTCTGGAGGGCGCTAAGCAAATGTCATCACCGAGTACTCTCGAGACACAGCGACACCTGTTCCACAGAGGACACTGGCCATCTGCGCGCATGTGTGATTGCACGAGGGCTGCGTTGGCCTTGTAAAAGAAGCGCAACCAAACACACCCAAGCCCACGTAGTAGAATTTCGACGCAAGGCAGCTGATTGTTCCTGGATGCCTCCTAGTCCAAGTAGCACAGCACGTATCCAACTTCTCGCGATTGTTATTTCTCTCTTTATCTTGAATATTCCATCTATGGGTGGAACTACTCTGACGAACACGAGCTACAACAAGTATGAAATAGTAAGCAGGCAAGCCCAGAGGCGTGCCAAGTGAATATATAGAGCTAAGGCAATATCCAATGCTCTTCAAACAAAGGAAGAATGGTGGTTGCATTAGGTATCCGTCCAACAAACGTTAAGACTATTAATGTTTTGTTTCAAAGAAAGAACCCGGCCGGATCCCACCGTCCATGTACTTTGATTCAACAGTATCTAAATGCTCCTGGTGGAGCAGAAGAGCTACATAGCAATTTTGAATGAAATATGAAACATGCTAGCGTGTTAGTCGAAGCTAATCAAATAACAAAACTTATGTTTAGTGCTTGATATTAATATGGTGTGAAATAGATTAAAGTAGTGTAAATTACAAGAAACAAAAAAAAAAGAAATCATATCAATTTGGGACCTCAAAGGATGCCTGACTGCAAGATCAAGTGGTACATATTCTCTGGCATCACCTTATCGAATTGTATGATGAATAGTAATGTTTAAAAGATGAGTTGATGGCATGTGTTAAGACTTTATGCTCATTTAGGTCTTATAAGCCTGAGGTTAATGTGAATTATGATTTCAAATGGTATATTAGTAGGACATTGAATTTGAAATCTCCTGACTCTAAATCCGTATTGAATATCAGAATACAACATTGACTAGTTTACCGATGCGATACTTAATTTGCTTACTTGCGTGCATAACTTCAAGAAGCTAAAGATGTTCTTCAAAGGTTTAGACACTAGATTAATATTCTTGGACCACCATGAAAACATGAGTATGACAAGCCATATTATTGACCAGCTCACACTTTATTTGCTGAGAAAGGGAGCAAGAGAGCTACTATAGTTTCATTAGTCCGTAGAGTAAAAGGTACAAGGATCAACCAGAACCATATCACGGATGATGCAAAGACAGTTAGAAGTGGAAGGAAAGGAACCAGCACTAACTTCTCCTCCTTGAGAACATCAATCGTCTTGCAGTTATTCAGGTTAGGTCAGAGGAAGATGCATGTTAAGATGTATCAGCACACTTAACCACATGGCTGCAAAATCAAATTCAAAGTAGCATCCCTGGGAGTAATTTCCTACAGTTTGTGTCATTTCAGTTAGTTTGATCTTCTAGTCATCCCTTCACGTACCATGCATCTATGCAAATTGAAAATTTATATACATACAAAGTATCAGAATTTAAAATACCAATGCCGCACATACGGGTCTAAGAAGTGGTGTTGTAGATAATTGTTTCACGTAATCCCTGGAGGTAATGCCAACATAGCCATTGCCAAAGCTGAGCATGCGATCACTGGAGATGCCAACATCGAGGATGTCAATTGAGGCATGGAAGGATCTGAGGGTTGCACCGTTGTTGAACCATCATGTCCACTGGCGCGACGCAAAAACATCACCAGACTTCACTAGAGAACGCGACACAGTTGGAATAATGCCTTTCCAAGGGCGGCGCTCCACTGATAAATGGTAAATGCCAATCGCAGATAAATTTCATGAGGTCCTCATCAACGACATCATTTGAAACTACAAACCCTTCTATTACTTGAGCTTCCATAGTAGGATGCGTTGCCACATCTACAAACCCGGCGATATCATTGCTCAGTAACCCACGTCACAGACTCATTGTGAGCTCGTTGGAGAGACACCCGGTGATACCAGTGAGGCTTGGTCGTTGCCATCTGATGCATCGTCATCGCGATGGTGAGAGGATCCAAAATCACCTATTCGACTCCTGAGCGACCCCTCCGCTAGATGCAGTCATTCAGTTTATCTATTTTACTTCAAAGTTGGATCAGTTGAGCATCAGTACTACACGAAACACTGCAAGAAATCCATACTAAGAAACTTCATGGGGTTATCTTCAAAGTGGATTTCGAGAAAGTGTATGATAAGGTCAAATGGCCCTTTCTCCAACAAGCCCTACGTATGAAGGGGTTTAACGAATCCTGGAGGGAGCAGGTGGACGCCTTCATCTAGAAAGGTAGTGTTGGGGTAAAAGTTAATGATGATATTGGTCATTATTTTCAAACCCATAAGGGACTGCGACAGGGTGACTCCATGTCTCCCGTGTTGTTCAACATAGTAGCGGATATGTTGGCCGTCCTTATTGGTCGGGCTATAGAGATTGGCCAAGTAGGAGGGTTCTTCCCTCACCTGGTCAAGAGGGGGGGGGGGGGGGGGGGTTGTCCATACTACAGTATCCAGATGATAGTATCATCATCATGGAACATGATATTGCAAAAGCTAGAAATATGAAGCTGGTTCTTTGCTTATTTGAGAAATTGTCTAGTTTAAAAATTAATTTTAACAAAAGCAAATTGTTCTATTTTGGGAAAGCAAAAGAGGAACAAGATGCTTATACACAACTATTCGGATCTGAAATGGGATCTTTACCGTTTAGTTACCTAGGGATTCCCATTCATCACAGGCGCTTGACGAATAAGGAATGGAAATGCATTGAAGATAGATTTGAAAAAAGACTAAGCTGCTGGAAGGGCAAGCTCATGTCCTATGGAGGTCGACTAGTGCTAATAAACTCGGTTTTGACGAGCTTGCCGATGTTCCTTCTATCTTTTTTTGAGGTACCGGTAGGGGTACAGAAAAGACTAGACTTCTATCGATCTCATTTTTGCTGGCAATGTGATGTGGCCAAGAAGAAATACAGATTGGCAAGATGGGATATCATTTGCAGACCCATAGAACAAGGGGGTCTAGGGATCAAAAATTTAGAAGTCAAGAATAGATGCTTGCTTAACAAATGGTTATACAGATTATCTACTGAAACTGACGGGATGTGGGTACAAATCTTGAGGAATAAGTACATACATTCCAAGACTTTGGCCCAGGTTAATGCCAGACCCAACTATTCGCCATTCTGGAAGGGGTTAATGAAGATGAAAATTCCTTTCTTCCAACGGGTGAAGTTTTCAGTTGGCAATGGTGCAGCGACAAGGTTTTGGGAGGACACGTGGTTAGGAGAAACGTCGTTGGCCCTCCAATATCTATCCCTATATAATATTGTACAACGTAAGGAGGATTACGTCGCCACAGTATTACATTCAGTGCCTCTTAATATTCAGTTTAGGAGGTCCCTAGTTGGGGAACGTTGGAATTCCTGGTTGCATTTGGTAAGACGACTGATGGGCGTTCATTTATCTGACCAGCCAGATACTATCCACTGGAAATTATCTACGAATGGTAGTTTCTCAGTGAAATCAATGTACCTAGATATGATTAACACTGGGCCACTGTCGAGATCTTTGCACATCTTGAAGGTTAAGGTACCTCTCAGAATAAAAATCTTCACGTGGTTTGTACACAAGGGTGTCGTACTAACCAAGGATAGTCTGTTAAAGAGAAGATGGGTTGGCAGTCCTAGATGTTGCTATTGTGATCGTGATGAAACCATAACACACCTCTTTCTCGAATGCCCATTAGCAAAACTACTATGGCGCACTGTGCATATAGCTTTTAACATCAATCCACCGACGAGCATTAATACGCTATTTGGGACGTGGCTCAACGGAGTAGACGTATCCATAGCAAACCATATTCGGATTGGAATATGTGCATTATTTTGGGCTATATGGAACACTAGGAACGACATGATTTTTAATGGAAAGAGCTTCAACAATTTTTTGCAGGTTATTTACAGAGCCACGGCTTGGATCCGTATGTGGTCGTTACTCACTCATGTGGACTCCAGGGAGCTTATGGCTATTGGGTGCAACCGTTGGGAGACGGTCGCACAGGCTATCTTCAGCCGATTTGGATGGCGAGCTACTAATAGGCTAGGTGTATAGGCATCGTAGTCTGTTTTTGGTCTTGCCGGATGTGGCAGTTTCAATCTCTATACTTGTTTGCTTTTGCTCAGTTTATGAGCCATTTGTGGATCTAAGACTTTATGTTCGTACCTATTTAATAATATGGCTGCTTGCATCAATTGATGCAGAGGCCGGGGGCTCCGTTCCTCCTTTTCAAAAAAAAAGTTGAGCATCAGTAACCGATAGTTGATATTTACTACATGAAAAATTATAGTGTTTACTATGTGGACCATGTAGCAGCGGATTGTTCTAGGATGCCTCCTAGTCCAAGCAACATTGCACATATTCAACTTCTTGTAACTGGGTTTTCTCTCTTTTATCTAGAGTCGTGTATATAGGTGCAACTATCCTCACAAGAACTGCAACAAGTAGGTGATATGATAAACATACTAGAAGCACTACTGAGCTAAGGCAAGATGTCGTTGTCTTAAAAAAGAGGAATCTCATGGTTTTGTTAGTTATCCCACAACCACACATCAAAACCATATTTTTTTACTTGAAATAAAAACTTCAATCTCACCATCCAAGTGATTTGATTACAATAGCCTCTCCCTCTCTACATCTGGTGGAAGGAGAAGAATATACTTTCAGTGACATGTGATATGTCTTAATGTGTCAACCAAAGTTATTCAAATGAGGACATCACTAAGTGAATGCTCAATGCATGGCCTTTATGCGGTATGTTGTACACTAAAGAGGAGTCAAGTGTTAATAATAAGTTGTTGGAAATATGACCTAGAGGCAGTAACAAATTGGTTATTATCATATTTCCTTGTTCATGATAATCGTTTATTATCCATGCTAGAATTGTATTGATCGGAAACTCAGATACATGTGTGGATACATATACAACACCATGTCCCTAGTGAGCCTCTACTACACTAGCTTGTTGATCAGAGATGGTCAAAGTTCCTGACCATAGACATGAGTTTTCATCTGATAACGGGATCACATCATTAGGAGAATGATGTGATGGACAAGACCCAACCGTAAGCAAAGCAGTTGATCGTATCAGTTTATTGCTACTGCTTTATCCATGTCAAATTTCTGTTCCTACGACAATGAGATCATGTAACTCCCGGACACCGGAGGAATGCCTTGTGTGTATCAAACGTCACAACGCAACTGGGTGACTATAAAGGTGCTCTACAGGTATATCCGAGGGTGTGTGTTGGGTTATAATGGATCGATTCTGGGATTTGTCATTCCGTATGACGAAGAGGTATCTCTGGGCCCACTCGATAATACAACATCGCAAGAAGCTTGCAAGCAATGTGACTAAGGAGTTAGTCACGGGATCTTGTGTTACGGAATGAGTAAAGAGACTTGCCAATAACGAGATTGAACTAGGTATGGAGATACCGACGATCGAATCTCGGGCAAGTAACATACTGGTGGACAAAGGGAACTGCATATGGGATTGATTGAATCCTTGGCATCGTGGTTCGACTGATAAAGATCTTCGTGGAATATGTGGGAACAAATATGGGCATCCAGGTCCCGCTATTGGTTATTGATCGGAGAGGTGTCTCGGTCATGTCTAGATTAATCTCGAACCCGTAGGGTCTGCACGCTTAACGTTCAGTGACGCTAGAGTAGTATTGCGATATGTATGTTGGTGACCGAATGTTGTTCGGAGTCCTGGATGAGATCCAGGACGTCACGAGGAGCTCCGGAATGGTCCGGAGGTAAAAATTTATATATGGGAAGTCATATTTTGGCTACCGGAAAAGTTTCGGGTTTTGGCGGTATTGTACCGGGAAGCTTCAGGAATGTTCCGGAGGGTTCTGGAGGAGTCCGGAAGGATCCCTCTGATAACCCACAAGTATAGGGGATCAGTTGTAGCCTTTCTCGATAAGTAAGAGTGTCGAACCCAACGAGGAGCTAAAGGTAGAACAAATATTCCCTCAAGTTCTATCGAGCACGTAAATAAAAACTAGGGGCTGCTTAGATAAAGAAACAACTAAGTTAGTCTTAGTTGAGAGCTTTTTGTCACAAGAAAGTTATTTGTCCCTAGGCAATCGATAACTAGACCGGTAATCATTATTGCAATTTTATATGAGGGAGAGGCATAAGCTAACATACATTCTCTACTTGGATCATATGCACTTATGATTGGAACTCTAGCAAGCATCCACAACTACTAAAGTTCATTAAGGTAAAACCCAACCATAGCATTATATGGTATCAAGTCCTCTTTACTCCCATATGCAACAACCCACCTACTCGGGTTTACGCTTCTGTCACTCAAGCAACCCACCATAGGCAAATCATTAACACATTGCAACACCCTACAGCGAGGATCCCTCATGCTTGCGGGACACGGAGAGCACCATAGGACAGCACCAATAATAAAACATGCAACTCAAACCAATCATGATCATCAATCAACACATAGGACAAAATGGATCTACTCAAACATAATAGGATAGCCATACATTATTGGGAAATAATATATAGCGTTGAGCACCATGTTTAAGTAGAGATTACAGTGGGGAGAAGGGGTGTTACACCGCTGCATAGAGGGGGAGAGAGTTGGTGATGACGGCAGCGAAGTTGTTGGTGTAGATCGCCGTCATGATGATGGCCCCGACGGCGTTCCGGTGCCACCGGGGGAGAGGGGGAGAGAGCCCCCCTCCTTCTTCTTCTTCCTTGGCCTTCCCCCTAGATGGGAGGAGGGTTTCCCCTCTGGTCCTTGGCCTCCATGGCGGCGGAGGGGCGAGAGCCCCTCCGAGATTGGATCTCTCTCTCTATTTCCTTCTGTTTCTGCCTTCCCAGATTCTGGCCTTTCACCGTTTCTTATATTCCCGGAGATCCGTAACTCCGATTGGGCTGAAACTTTAACACGATTTTTATCCAGATATTAGCTTTATTGCGGCGAAAGGAGGGCACCAACCGCCTTACGGGGTGGCCACAAGCCAGCCTGGCGCGCCCTACCCCCCAGGGCGCGCCCCTATGGCTTGTGGGCCCCTCGGGCACCGCCTTCTGTTGATTCCACTTCCCAAACTTCACATATATTCCAAAAAAAATTTCCATAAGTTTTTATCCCGTTTGGACTTCGTTTGATATGGATTTTCTGCGAAACAAAAAACATGCAACAAACAGGAACTGGCACTGGGCACTGGATCAATATGTTAGTCCCAAAAATAGTATAAAAAGTTGCCAAAAGTATATGAAAGTTGTAGAATATTGGCATGACACAATCAAAAATTATAGATACGACGGAGACGTATCAGCATCCCCAAGCTTAATTCTTGCTCGTCCTCGAGTAGGTAAATGATAAAAAAAGATAGTTTTTGATGTGGAATGCTACCTAGCATAATCTTGATCATATAATCTAATCATGGCATGAATATTTAGGCACAAGTGATTCAAGGCAATAGTCTATCATTTGACATTAAGACAATAATACTTCAAGCATACTAATAAAGCAATCATGTCTTCTCAAAATATCTTGGCTAAAAGAAAGTTATCCCTACAAAATCATATAGTCTGGCTATGCTCCATCTTCATCACACAAAGTATTTAATCATGCACAACCCCGGTTTTAGCCAAGCAATTGTTTCATACTCTAGTATTCTCAAAAAATTTCAACTTTCACGCAATACATGAGCGTGAGCCATGGATATAGCACTATAGGTGGAATAGAATATGGTGGTTGTGGAGAAGACAAAAAAGGAGATAGTCTCACATCAACTAGGCGTATCAATGGGCTATGGAGATGCCCATCAATAGATATTAATGTGAGTGAGCAGGGATTGCCATGCAACGGATGCACTAGAGCTATAAGTGTATGAAAGCTCAAAACAATCTAAGTGGGTGTGCATCCAACTTGCTTGCTCACGAAGACCTAGGGCAATTTAAGGAAGCCCATCATTGGAATATGCAAGACAAGTTCTATAATGAAAAATTCCCACTAGTATATGAAAGTGACAATATAGGAGACTCTCTATCATGAAGATCATAGTGCTACTTTGAAGCACAAGTGTGGAAAAAAAAGATAGTAACATTGCCCCTTCTCTCTTTTCTCTCATTTTTTGGTGGGCATCTTTGGCCTCTTTTTTTTATTTGAGCTTCATTGGCCTCTTTTATTTTTTTGTAAAGTCCGGAGACTCATCCCAACTTGTGAGGGAATCATAGCTTCCATCATCCTTTCCTCTCATGGGACAATGCTCTAATAATGATAATCATCACACTTTTATTTACTTACAACTCGATACCTAGAACAAAATATGACTCTATATGAATGCTTCCGGTGGTGGACCGGGATGTGCAACGATCTAGCATAGCAAATGACATCAAAAAACGGACAAGCCATGAAAACATGATGCTAGCTGTCTTACAATCATGCAAAGCAATATGACAATGATGGTTCGTGTCATAAAAAACGGAACGGTGGAAGTTGCATGGCAATATATCTCGGAATGGCTATGGAAATGCCATAATAGGTAGGTATGGTGGCTGTTTTGAGGAAGGGTATATGGTGGGTTTAATGCACCGGCGAAAGTTGCGCGGTACTAGAGAGGCTAGCAATGGTGGAACGGTGAGAGTGCGTATAATCCATGGACTCACATTAATCATAAAGAACTCACATACTTATTGCAAAAATCTATTAGCTATCGAAACAAAGTATTAGACGCATGCCCCTAGGGGAGAGGTTGGTAGGAGTTAACCATCGCGCGCTCCCGACCTCCACACAAAGGATGACAATCAATAAATAAATCATGCTCCGACTTCTTCACATAACGGTTCACCATACGTGCATGCTACGGGAATCACAAACTTTAACACAAATATTTCTACCAATCCACAATTACTCACTAGCATGACTCTAGTATCACCATCTTTATATCGCAAAACTATTGCAAGGAATCAAACATATCATATTCAGTGATCTACAAGTTTTATGTAGGATTTTATGACTAACCATGTGAATGACCAACTCATGTTAACTCTCTAAATAGATATACGTGAAGCATGAGAGTTTAATTCTTTCTACAAAAGATATGCTTATCCTCTAAAAAATATAAGTGAAGCAAAAGAGCATTCTACAAATGGCGGTTTTCTATGTGTAGAGAAACAGGCAATCCAAACTTCAAATGATATAAGTGAAGCACATGAAGCATTCTATAAAGCCATACTCAAAAGATATAAGTGAGGTGCAAAGAGCCTTCTATAAATCAACCAAGGACTCTCTCATACCAGCATGGTGCATTATTAAAAGAAAAATAAAAATAAGAACACGACGCTCCAAGATTTACGCATACCATGTGACGAATAAAAATATAGCTCCAAGTAAAATTACCGATGGTTGTTAGAAGAAAGAGGGGATGCCTTCCGGGGCATCCCCAAGCTTAGTTTCTTGGGAGTCCTTGAATATTACCTTGGGGTGCCTCGGGCATCCCCAAGCTTAGTCTCTTTCCACTCCTTATTCCTTCATCCATCGTGATCTCACCCAAAACTTGAAAACTTCAATCACACAAAACTTAACAAAACCCTCGTGAGATCCGTTAGTATAATAAAGCAAATTACCACTTTAAGTACTGTTGCAAACCCATTCACATTTTATTTTTGCATTTTAGCTCCTGTATTATAACTTCTTTATGGCTTATACCACCGATAAAATCGATAGTTTCATCGAAACTAGCAAAACAATGCATCAAAAACAGAATCTGTCTTAAACAGGATAGTCTGTAGCAATCTGAACATTCACCATACTTCTGTAACTCTAAAAATTCTAAACAATTAGTAAAAAATAAAAAAATTGCATAGCAGTACTGTGTAAAAAATTCAGAAACTTTTGACATTCCAGTAAAAAATGTAAATTCACGCACTACAGCCAAAGTTTCTGTTTTTGCACTGCACACACCAAACAAGCAATCTAATCATCCTAAAGGCAAATCTTGGCACATTATTTTTATAATACAATGGATTTATACAAGGGGATAATTATTTTTGTTGAAAAGTTTCTGTAATTAAGATTCACAAGGTTTCCATGGGCATGAACAAAGTTCAAGGCTAGTTGCCACTTTCACAATGCTCGTCCCTCTCACTTTCACTTTTCTTTTTGAAAAAGTTTTAGGTTCCCCTCTTTATTTTTTTTTGTTTTTTAAACTATATAAAAGCACACAACAGAATAAAATGACTCTCTAAAACTTCCGGGTTGTCTCCTTGGCAGCGCTTTCTTCAAAGCCATTAAGCTAGTCATAAAGTGCTCAAGTAATGGATCCACCCGGATCCCAAGATATATCAAAGCCAATTTTAATTAACAATGATTTGTAATTTAGTAGTGAGCACAAAGTAACATATATCATGCAACAACGAAGTCTAACTTTCTTCCTATGCATCGGCATGTCATAAAAGAACAATTCATGCACACAAAGTAAAGGCCAATACATAGCATAAGCAGTTTCTTGAAATTTTATCATATTGAAAACATAGAGAGGTGGAGATTTAGTTCCTCTCTTATAATAATTGCAAGTAGGAGCAGCAAGCACATGCATATTATATCTATCAAAATCATCATGTGTAATAGTAAAAGGTAACCCATCTATATAATCCTTAATAAGTGCAAACTTCTCCGATATAGTGTAGTTGGAAGAATTCAAAAAGATAATAGGACTATCATGTGTGGGTGCAATAGCAACAATTTCATGTTTAACATAAGGAACAATAGCAAGTTCATCTCCATAAGCATCATTCATATTGGCATCATGGCCACAAGCATAGCAAGCATCAAGTTCATCAAAAAGGGATATTTCAAACAAATCCAAGGGATCATAGCAATTATCGTAGCATTCATCCTTCGGTAAGAACGAAGAGAAATTAAACAATGTATGAGTTGAAGAGTTACTCTCATTAGAAGGTGGACACGGATAGCTAATCCGCTCTTCCTCCTTTTGTTCTTTGCTCCCCTCCTTATCTTTTTCATCCAATGAGCTCACAGCGTCATCAATTTCTTCTTCCATAGCTTCCTGTAAAATATTAGTCTCTTCTTGGATAGCGGAGACTTTCTCAATAAATTGATCAATATGGGCATTATATTCATAATTGGCATAACAATAACGAAGCGTAGCCAAATTTTGAGATCGGTAAACAACATCATCATAATCTTCATACTTTTCAAACAAAGCTTCAATTTCATAAGCACCCTTAAAAGCAACAAACTCTTCTATTTGTTCCACATCGTAGTAATCATATATACCATTAGCATAAGAAGCCAAAGTTTCATTATCATTAAATTTACATGAAAAGGGAAGGTGTTTAGCCTTCATCCTAGAGCAACAAGTAATATCATATCTCGGGCATAAATTCCAAGCATACCAATGCAACATATGAATTTGATCCCATAACAGTATCCCTTTTTGAGTCAAGCGATAATCCCTAAAGTATTCACGTTGATCCAACGTGTGTCCCATTATATAGTTGAATGGGGTTTTCTCAGGATTATTGAAGTAGTGCCTAATATCTCTCACATAATGAGCATCGAGGGTTTTAGGAGGTTCCCCATCTCCATGAGTAGCAAGTACACCTAATTTTTTCGGTATTTCGTGTTCCATATCCATAACTAAAGATAGAGAACAACTTAGAACAGCAAATAAAATCTACTTAGTGATAAAGCAAACAAGCACACACGAGAATATTCACCCCACGCTATTGCTCCCCGGCAACGGCGCCAGAAAAAGGTCTTGATAACCCACAAGTATAGGGGATCAGTTGTAGCCTTTCTCGATAAGTAAGAGTGTCGAACCCAACGAGGAGCTAAAGATAGAACAAATATTCCCTCAAGTTCTATCGACCACCGATACAACTCTACGCACGCTTAACGTTCGCTTTACCTAGAACAAGTATGAAACTAGAAGTACTTTGTAGGTGTGATAGGATAGGTTTGCAAGATAATAAAGATCACGTAAATAAAAACTAGGGGCTGCTTAGATAAAGAAACAACTAAGTTAGTCTTAGTAGAGAGCTTTTTATCACAAGAAAGTTATTTGTCCCTAGGCAATCGATAACTAGACCGGTAATCATTATTGCAAATTTTATATGAGGGAGAGGCATAAGCTAACATACATTCTCTACTTGGATCATATGCACTTATGATTGGAACTCTAGCAAGCATCCGCAACTACTAAAGTTCATTAAGGTAAAACCCAACCATAGCATTATATGGTATCAAGTCCTCTTTACTCCCATATGCAACAACCCACCTACTCGGGTTTATGCTTCTATCACTCAAGCAACCCACCATAGGCAAATCATGAACACATTGCAACACCCTACAGCGAGGATCCCTCATGCTTGCGCGACACGGAGAGCACCATAGGACAGCACCAATAATAAAACATGCAACTCAAACCAATCATGATCATCAATCAACCCATAGGACAAAAAGGATCTACTCAAACATCATACGATAGCCATACATCATTGGGAAATAATATATAGCGTTGAGCACCATGTTTAAGTAGAGATTACAGCGGGGAGAAGGGGTGTTACACCTCTGCATAGAGGGGGAGAGATTTGGTGATGACGGCGGTGAAGTTGTTGGTGTAGATCGCCGTCACGATGATGACCCCGGCGGTGTTCCGGTGCCACCGGGAGAGAGGGGGAGAGATCCCCCCCTCCTTCTTCATCTTTCTTGGCCTCCCCCCTAGATGGGAGGAGGGTTTCCCCTCTGGTCCTTGGCCTCCATGGCGGCGGAGGGGCGAGAGCCCCTCCGAGATTGGATCTCTCTCTCTGTTTCCTTCTGTTTCTGCCTTCCCAGATTCTGGCCTTTCACCGTTTCTTATATTCCCGGAGATCCGTAACTCCGATTGGGCTGAAATTTTAACACGATTTTTATCCGGATATTAGCTTTCTTGCGGCGAAAGAAGGGCACCACCCTCCTTACGGGGTGGCCATAAGCCAGCCTGGCGCGCCCTACCCTCAGGGCGCGCCCCTATGGCTTGTGGGCCCCTCAGGCACCGCCTTCTGTTGATTCCACTTCCCAAAATTCACATCTATTCCAAAAAAATCTCCGTAAGTTTTTATCCCGTTTGGACTTCGTTTGATATGGATTTTCTGCCAAACAAAAAACATGCAACAAACAGGAACTGGCACTGGGCACTGGATCAATATGTTAGTCCCAAAAATAGTATAAAAAGTTGCCAAAAGTATATGAAAGTTGTAGAATATTGGCATGAAACAATCAAAAATTATAGATACGACGGAGACGTATCACCCTCCAGCCCCTAGGGCGTGCATGGGCTGTAGGGGGGCGCCCTAGCCTTATTGGGCCAGGGGCATCAGCCCCACAAGGCCCATGCGCATGGGGAAGGGAAAACCCTAAGTGGGAGGGAGTCCACTTGGCTTGGGAGGCAAGTTTCCTCCCTAGCCGCCGGCCCTCCTTGGAGGAGGGGCCTAGGGCTGCGACCAAACCCTTCCCCTTGCCTCCTATATATAATAGAGGAGAGGGGGAGGGCTGGACACAACAATCCCACGCCCCGGTGGCAGCCCTACCTCTCTCCCTAGATAGTTTTCTCCTCAGATCACATCTACGGTAGCGCTTGGCGAAGCCCTGCCGGGATTGCTCCACCACCATCTCCACCATGCCGTCGTGCTGGTTGAGATCCCATCTAGTTCTCTGTGACACCCTGGATTTTTGCAACTTTTTCTTTCCCAAAACCCTTTGGATCCTATCTGCAACTTAGTGGATTTCTCAAAACTTTTGCATGGAGTTGACCTATGCTTTGCTAAAATTTTCTCTGGCAACTCCACAGCCTTTGATCTATTGATAAACTATGCCTTACCTCTCCTGGATAGTTCTGCAATATTTTATCTTTTCTATAAAAGTGTTTTATTGATTTGGGAATTTAGGTCAACACTAGGAGTTGTGAAGCAACCCATAGTTTGGTTGGTCAAATAATTCCCAAACTTTTTCCTAACCTTGTTATACTCTTAATATTTCATTTTTACCAAAAACATTTTGCTACCCAATGGAAAAGTTTGGCCAGAATAATCATTTTATCTCTGACCAGAATCTGTCCATTGTGAAGCAACTATATTTTTCCTGCTTCAGAAAATTCTTAGAAAATTCTCCAAGCTTTATGGCATCTTGCATAACTCCAATATGCAAAAACATCATTGGGTCCAATGCAACTTTTGAGCAGTAGGACTCTGGTTAGTTTCTGCATTACTGAAACCTTTGTGAAGGAAGTACTAGCTAGAGATGCTGGATGACTTTGAAAATTTTATGGCATCTCCTATGCACCAAATGACTCATCTTCACCAAGTTTCAGCATCTGCAAAGCAACTAGCTGAGTGCCACAAGCTCAAATGCATTCTGGATCAGAATGGTGGTTTTCAAAGGAGCTATGCCCATTTATGCTTATTTCTTTCTCAAATTTGGCCAGTTTGGAGTCCTTCCAACAAGGATCACTCCAGACACTCTGTTTGGCCCTATGCTTTGCTCTCCAAGTCTCTGGATCCCTCTCTAGTTTCTTGTCAGAAACTGTTTCTGATTGTGTCTTTCATTTCTGCGGTAACCAAGCCAAGTTAGAGGGTGCAGGTGAGGTGAGGGATCAATGGTCGACGTGCTGGACAAAGTTTGCCAGGCGTGCGTGGCCTTTGGACAGCCAATGCCATGGTGAGCATGGTCATGGCACGTCAGTCGCCGCGCTCTGGAAGGCGCCAGGCTCGGGTTCCATCGGAGCTAGACGCCGGCGCCGCAGCAGCTTGTCCCAGCCTGCCGACGTCGCCCCTGGATGCTACGCAGCACCTCCAGAGTCGTCCCCCTCGCCGGAGAAGCCCTCGACGGCCGCCACGACCACGGGCACTATGCCGCCCGTGCGGTCACAGTGGCACTTGAGCTCGTCGTCTTCCCCTCGTGTCGTCCCCTCCAGCATTGAATACCCCTGCCCTCCTCCATCGCGTCGCCCACCTCCCGACAGCCAGCGAGGCGTCCTTGCTCCGGCGACGTGGCCACAGCGCCGCCGCTTCGGGAGATCTCGCCGCTCTTCGCCCCCCCCTATAAATAGCCACCGCCAGCCTCCCCGAGCTCTCCACCACCCCCAGCCATCATCCAATAGCCCCCAAGAGTGAGCCAAGGCCGGAAGGCCCTCTGGTCTCGAGCTCTGGTCGGAGCTCCGCCGCCGCCCGAAACCCTCGCCCGCCTGAGAGGAAGGGGACGACCGATTCCGAGCACCTCTGGAGAAGCTGCTGGTACAGGGAGGACCGCCGTAGAGCGCCTGATCCATTCCCACCCTCGCCGGACCCGTCCATCCCCTCCATCGCCGGCAATCGCCGCCGGTGAGCCGCCCCTCTGCTCTGTTATCTCCCCTCTCTCTGTTTTAAATCGACGGGCCCCACCCGTCAGCGAGCCATGCCAGCGCCGAAGCGTTTTCTAGTGGAGGCGCCCGGGCGTTTTACGCCTTCGACGTGGCCGTTTCTGGTTTTTCTGATTTTAGTTTATTTAGCAGCTTTGACCAGCAACTTTGACTGTTAATAACTTTTTATAGAAAATTCCTATTGACCTGATTCCTTTTGCCTTGTGTTTCTAATAAAACCCTTTATTTTCTGATAAAGTTTGACAATTTTCTTATACTTACAGAATATTTGGTGAATAAAAATGGCATTATGTGACATTTGCAATTATTTTTAAAATAATTTCAGAAGGAGAGTTTGGTGCTTTTGAAGATCAAGAGTGCCCAAACCACCCAACAGAGCAAGGCAAGCCATGATACCCATCTTGTGCATGCATTTCAATAGCATTGCATTTTCATACGCAATAGGTTGATTATTTGAGTAGGTTTATTCCATAATATTAAATGATGCTCAAGAATTATTTTACACCACATCCATTGGCTATAAACTTAGTGGTTGATCTTGAGCCACCTGTCCGGGAACAACCGTGCAACCACATTTGCCGGTATGGGACGGCCCTGACCGGGTCTGATTGCGTGATCTTTCATCGGTACCTCCATACAGGGAGGGTTATGCACGGCGTGCTACCCTGATCAGGTAAGCGGTGATAACCCTGTGGGCCAGTTGAGTTTGTGCCGGCGTCCCCGTTTGGGACAGTTTGACCCCGTTTGGGTCGTGGCCACGACGGTGGCAGGTGTCATGAGGACACAGGGGCCACCCAAGGCTGACCTCCAGGGGAGGAATAGTGCCGGAGGTACGATGAAAGAGTCACGGGTCAGGCAGGTTTTGTCGGAACATCGTTGGTCCACCCGAATGGGAGCACGAGGCCATGAGTTCCGTGGTGTGGGTAAAGTGTGCAACCTCTGCAGAGTGTCAAATCTATTCGAATAGCCGTGTCCACGGTAATGGACGACCCGTTCAGACCTCAGTAGCCGATCAACCAAGTTAATAATATTAATGATGGAAGAACTCGTCTCATGACGGGAGTACTCGGTGAGTATTCCGAGGGTGGTGAGACCACCCTGAGAGTAAGTTAATGCTCAGTACCGTAAGTGTAGAGTGATGAATATATTGTGCTATGTTATTGTTTGCTGCATTTCTTGGTTGTCGTGAGCTTGCGAGTACATTCAAAGTACTCACCTGGCGTATCATGCCAGATGCAGGAGAATCTCAGGACGGAGGTCCTGAAGGTGCTGGCTATGCTAACTAAGACGTATCCACAGCAGCGTCCCTGTGGATGGACTTGCGCTATGTTCCGCTACGCCGTAGGAGTTATTGGTGTTCCGAGGCCCTGTGTGTGACATAAATAATGTGGATATTGTCATAGCACCGAGGGTGCCTTTGGCCTCGTCACCATTGTAATATGTGAGTTTGTACCCGTATCCTAGCAATAAAGTCTGTTCAGTTCTGTTCCAAGTTGTTGAGTATTTCCAGAGGACATGATCCTTGGGCTGGAAATGCTGGTAATCCGGTTCTCTGAGCCGGGGTGCCACATTCTCCTTCCTCTCTTGCTGGATCAAGAAGGAGGAGACGTCCGCACGTGTGCTAAATGCGGAGGTGCCGTCCGTTTGGCGCTAGATCGGATCGGATCGCGATTGGATCGTGAAGAGTACGACTACATCAACTACGTTATATACGCTTCCGCTTAGCGATCTACAAGGGTATGTAGATACACCACCCCTCTCTTATCTATACATCTCCATGGATAGATCTTGCATGTGCGTAGGAAAATTTCGTTTCCCATGCAACGTTCCCCAACATAAGTAACTAGGAAGTAAAACAAGACAATCTTCAAGAAGAATGTGTCGTAGACCTCAAAGGATACCTCAACTGCAAGAGCGAGTGCCGCATATCCTCTAGGTCACCTTGACGATAGTGACCGACACCCCATGGCGCCGCAATCACGTCGTGGTGGACGCATCGGACTCCGACCACGAGAACTCTATCATGGACCTGACACCGACTAGCGACGTCCATGCCAGAGGCTCCGACAATGAAGTATATGGTGGGAGACAGGGGCGCGGTCTGTGTGACATGTGATGGTGTCTTGGACTAGGGGGTACACACGACACCCGTCTCATGACCAGTGGTCGGGCCGAAGACCCCATGGCGGTTCACTAATGGGCCATTTCGGGTAGCCCAGGACATATACGAGGAAGATTCTACAAGAGTTGGTGATCAATACAAGGACTCCTCTCCACCGACGTAACCGACTAGGACTCTTGTTATCCTAGGTCTCTGGTGCATTATATAAGCTGATGCCAGGCTTGTCGATGATACCCATACACATTCATCGTCACCCCTATGGTTTATACCACAAACATACGATCTCGAGGTAGATCAGTTGTGTAGTTGCTCACCAATAATACAACAAGAGCAAGACTTAGGGTTTACCTCCATAGAGAGGGCCCGAACCTTGTAAATACCGTATGTCTCCTGCCTCCTGTCATCCATAGATCCGATCTCATAGGGCCCTCTACCCAAGGTTTGCCAGTTTTGACATCAACATTGGTGATTTCATTGAGAGCCCGCTGTATGATCGACATGGTTCAACGGGCAACAAATTTCAGTGACGGCTTGAACTGAATCAGGTGCTATACTTTTATGATTACTGTTTCCGGTTCGTACTATATTCTGTTCACAGATTTATCTGCGAGCGGGTGAAATTATTCGATGGTGGAGCACGGCGGCGGGCAACCAACCTGATCTTTGCATGAGATCGATCGGAAGGACAAAGTGCACACATAAGAGCATCTCCAACAGCCGCCCAACGCGCGGCGCGCTAAAAATGCGTTTGCGGCGCGCCGATCGCCTGTTTTGGCGCGGCGGGGAGCGCTGGCTCCAGTGGCCGCTCTAAACTTTAGCGCGCGCGTAGCTCCAGCAGGCGCGCTAAAATGCAGCACGCGCGAGCAGCCGGAGCTTGCCACAATAATTCATTTCCCGCGCGCATTTCATCACAAACAAAGTTCATTTACAACATAGTTCATAGCATAGATTAAAACATAGATAAAACATAGATAAACTACTCGTCGCCCTCGTCGTCGTCCTCCCAGATGTCCTCCCAGTCGATGATGTCCTCCTCCGACGACGACGACGCCGTCGAAAGGAAGGCGTCGTCAAACCGGCTATCGTTCGGCTCCCAGGTTGACGCTTCCCCGAGCTCGATGTTGAAGATCGCCGCCGCCTTCCGCATACGCTGGTCCTCGCGATAGGCGGCTCGCTCCGCCTTCCTCTCCGCCCTCCGCCGCGCGTAGAACTATTCCTCGTCGAGGATGTCCTGCGGGAAATGCTGGCGCCACTGCGCCATTGCCTCCTTGTCCATCTCGGCAATGCCGAGACGGTTCTCCCGCCTCCGGTGTTGGCGGCGTTCCTCGTCGGTGACGACCGCGGCGGAGGCGTGAGCTCGATCGCTCGCTCCCGCGTCGGCACGTCGGGGAAGTTCATCTCCCGACGAGGCCGCCGGAGGCGCCACGCCGCCGCGTCGTACGCGCGGGCGGCCTCGTGGGCGGTGTCGAAGGTGCCGAGGCCGAGGCGCGTCGGGCCGGAGCGTATCTCCGCGTAGAACGTGCCGGACGGGCGCGCTCGGACGCCGCGGTAGCCCGACGATCCACGGCGGCGCGGCGGCATGGTGGCACGTCGGCGGCAAGAACAGGGGCGAGGAGAGAAGGCGACGCGGCGGCGAGAGTGGTGGCGCGGCGGCAAGAGCGTGGCGAGCGAGCAGAGAGAAGAGGAGGTCGCGTGGCAATGTGGATAGCGGTGGGAGGGCGCGTGGCGAGCGCCGCAATTTATAGGCGCGCCGGAAGCGGTGTGCCAAATCTAGCGTGCGACCGCCCGCTTTCTCGCGCGCGCGGAATCGTTTTCCGCGCGCGCTAGTTTCCCACCTCCGCTGGAGCGCGCGAAAACGTTCCCCGCGCGCTAAAATGGCAGTTTACCGCGCGCGCGATCTTTTGGCGCCGCTGTCGGAGATGCTCCCGGCGGAATAAAAGAACAATACGGATGGTGCTCCCGATCAGCTGAACTGTGATGGTAGTAAAGGCCAACTACAACTCACGTGATTGCCTCTAAAGTCAAACAAGGAGCACCATCACGTGGCAAGCGAGATAAGCGCTTTCAAACCAATCCCCCCCCCCCCAAAAAAAAACAAGGAGCACCAGGGATCACCAGGGAGATGACATCAGCGAAATCTTTTTTGTTTTTAAACTTAAAAATGTTTTATGTCTTAAATAAAAAATCCGATTAAAAATACGTTTTCACCAATAAATCCGTCTCGACGAGATCTTCAAAACTAAACCCCATATTGATATGTTTCGACCACTTTTTTTGCGTCAAAAGTTGCCATGACACTATAGTTACCATAGTGTTTACTCTAAAGTTGCCATGACATTTTTTTTCTTCTAGATTTAAAGCTATCGTAGTATTTTCAACTACTTTTCATGACAAATTTGATTAATTGATCATGACAATTTTTAGTAATTAACCACGGCAAATTTAATTCATGAATCATGGCAAATGTAGTTTATAGATTATTGCAAATTTAGTTTATAGATCATGTCAATTTTTAGTATTTTGACTATGGCAATTCTAGTATTTTAAACATGCAAAATATTTTTTGTAAGAATCATGGCAAGTTGTAGTGCATGTATCATGCCAAATTTAAGTAATTCACCATGACAATTTTAGTGTATGGTTCATGGAAAATTTGAGCCATTGATCATGCATTTTTAAAATAATTGACGGCATATTTCTTTTTACTTATGAACCATCTCAAAATTATTTCATGGATCGTGTTAAATTTTAGTAATACATCATGGCAAATTTAGTTTCCTAATTTCCTTTTTATAACATATTAAAATTTACTTTAAACATAGAAAAAACAGTAGTTCAAATATATCATGGAAACTTCAGTGTAATCATGATGTCAATTCATGTGCAATATACATGGCTAATTTTAACCGGAAAAAAAGTCATCGAAACATATCGATATGAGATCTAGTTTCGAAGATTTCGTCGCGACGGATTTAATGGTGAAAACGGTTTTTCAAACGGATTTTTTATTTAAGAGATAAAACATTTAAAAAACTAAAAAGACAAAAGATTCGTGTTGACATCATGAGTTTCGTGATTTGTGGATGCATGTGGTGACATGGCGCAATCTGTGGTCATTTGGCGTGTGGTCTTTTGTTGCTCCTACCACACGTGTAGTGGTTATCGCGACCCAAGTTTTTTACACAGAATATTTTCTGTTTGTTTATACTACACTATTTTTCGCAGAGATAGTCTACCGACGCTCGAACGTGGTGTTTCTTGTCTGCGTCGATCCTGCTAGCTTCTTGCCATCTGACTCTTAGTCCGTGATCGACTGGACATTAAAAATCAGTTGTGATTGTGTCACGCCGTCACCTTGGCCAGTCGACCTGCGCCGACGTCTCCATGCCGCAACTCCACCGAGCAGACCTCGAAGCCCAGGGCATGTTCCTTTAATTATATACCTCCTTCAATTAATTAAGTAGAGGAAATTTATTATTGTTGTTATTCGTTTGTGTCTTTTGCTCGCACTATTTAATGTGGGCATGTAGTCGACTTATATTGAGCCACACCACCTCTTCGCCGAGGCGATGTCGGTGTCCCGTCTGTGCCGACCGAGTTACGTCGTCATCTCAGCGAGCCACCCTTCGCCGGCATCGCCCCGCTATCGTTTCTTCAAAACGAGGTCCACATCGCCGACCCATTTTCGACAAGTCGGCTGATATGGGGGCTTCGGCGTCATTTACCGGCTTGCTTCGTCACCTTGGCTAAATTGGGGGCTTCGCCATCTTTTCATCAACCTACTTCGGCGATTTCGGCGTACGATAGCTGGACCGGGGGCTTCGCCTCGACATATCAGCAGTGTTGTGTTGTCACTTCACCAAGTCGATCTGTTCTCTCGGGCACCGCGGGACCGGCTTGGGGGTTGGGACCTCGGCCCGCCGTAGGCTCAGCCCAAGTCGTCAATACCAAGCACATTAACCAGCTAAGTCGCTTTCATCCTCAACTTTTTTAAAAAATTTATTTTCTATGCGGTTCAACCAAGCATTATTTTTGTGTCAAACAAAAAAGTTGCTTGTTAAAAACAACTTCCTTTTCCCATGTAACTTGGGGGCTCTTAAATTTACATGAGTCGTTTTATAATAAATGTGTTTTCTTCTTGGTCGTTGTAAAGTCTTTACCTACTACTCCTTTTTCCGACACGTGGGTGTGGTCAATAGCCGGGTAGCCTAGCTTTCTATATAAAGCTCCTTGAGTTTAGTTCGCTAAACAGGCCTGAGAAGCACTCCGCCTTCAGGACAGGTGGTTGGAGCCGAAGGCTGACCTGCTTGAAGTTTGCAGATCGGATGTATCATGTTAAAACATGACGGAAGCACAAACTAATTTTATGACCAATTTTCAGATTGGCACCAACAAACTTGATTCAATTAAGACGTCAAGCTTATACATAAGTATTTTTGGTTTTCCAAGCTTATGAAACTTTGAACCTCCTATATCTTTTTTTCTTTTAGGAGGAGGGACATCCTTTTGATCGAGGTGCCCTACGTAATAATTCAGCTCAAAAAATCCTTTCCGACCCATAGCTCGGGATCTTCCCTGTCGAACTGCACGCCAGTGCCTTCGATATTGCCTTATATGCATTAGTTTCGAATCATGTCTGTGGTCGATAGTTGGGTTTCCCGGCTCCCGTGTTTGCCCCTTACGTTTCGCATTGTTCGGCTAAGGGTGTAAAGGGAGAACCACTGCGATTGTATTTCCAGCTCGACATGTTAAGTACCTCATTGGAGAAAGTCAAGGACTAACTATTATGATAGCTGTAAAATGGTCGGCGGTCCGATGACCGCATTAAACAAAAAATCGATAGAGATTACCCCATGTTAAACGATGGGCCTTTAATAACATTGGCCAAAGGGTTAATGGTTGAACTCGGCTAACGCTAAACACTAACTGGGGGCTTGTGACTTGCCTCCCCACTTGAAACTCCTATGACCAAATGAAAGTTATAAAGCCTAAATATATGATTTGCCTCTTTTCCATTAACACAACCGCCTCCGGGCACCGAAATATCGGCAAAGGCTTGTCTTGTTAGTATGCAAACACCATGCGTAGTATCTACAAAGGGGTAGAAGCCAATGATGGGCTACTTTTAGATTATAAACAGTCGCATCAGAGTCAAAATAAATCATAGCGTGGGCTCCTTGAGGCACCTCGGCACGGTTACATCAGGACTCCTGAAGTGCCCAACATATCATCAATGTTCGTATTAAATATTACGAGCGATGCCTTCCGTAATCCTCATTATAAAGCCTTAAATATGCATCACTTTGACTTAAGATTTTGGCCAATCTGGTTGCCTGGTTCCTGTACTTACCCCCTACGTTCATGATTGTTCGGCTAGGGGGTAAAGGGATCACCTCTTTGATTGTTGCTACCGGGTCATCCGGGTTCGCACCTCAGGCGGGTGAAGCCGAAAGCTGGTTGTCTTAAGAATATAATTGGTCAGCAACGACGAAAGTGAAAATTTAGGTACATCAAAGACCATAGAGTTTGGAAACTTTCCACAAACTAAATCCTCAATAATTTCCTCCCGCATTAATCGGAGGTGAGGTTTCATGATCATGGTCAACATGATAGCCTGGGAAAAGAAACTTATAAAGAAACTATTGCTCCGAGAAGATGTTTCTTACGTTAAATAGTAATATAACATATATCTTCACGTACCTTTGTTTATAAAATCGTATGACCGGACTGCCTTGTTTTCCATAAATCTTTTCCCTCAAAGGCTTTGTGAAGTAGGAAAACACTCCTTGGCTACTGGCCGAGGAGGTTGAAGCCAATGGTCGGTTAACAAAGTTTGTACATTACGGATCCGAGCGTTAATGATGTAAGGTACTTGGATACTTAGAATCATTAAACTTCCAAACATTTATACTGTGCTTCATGCTTCTCCATTAAAAGCCATTAAAGGGGTACATCCATTCCCTTATCTGGCGTTCCCACTAGAACAGTGGCTCGGGGGTTACTGCATTGATGATTTAATGTAAAAAAATCAAAAGTGGAAAACGGTTTCCATGGAGAATACGATCCTCAGTTTGGTCGGCCGCACCCAACCTGAGTTTCGGGTGCTACTGCATACCGCGTTTCTATTCCTAAAGTATGCTGCCGAGTAAGGAGCTGATCCTCATGCTGATTTCACAAATCAACCAGAGTCTCAGGGTCTATTGGAATTAGCGACTTTATGTTATACTTCGGGTGCATCCCGGATTTTAGGCCGACACACACCTTAAGGGCTACTGGTTATACATCTCGTGGGAGAATAAATTACACCAATCGGAATAATCCACAAATCAGCCCACGTCCGAGGTGGTGCTCCACCTCGGAAGCAGTCAGGAACACGGATGCAAGTGGCTGTCTCCATAGAGGACATTTCCAACATTAAGCTTGGTTGAGCTCGGCTGCAAGAGGGCATCGGTGCACAAAAAAAACTTTGAACCCGATGTGTGGCGTAAAAATAACAAGGCATTGATAAAGGCCGAGACCTTAAAGGGGCTCTCGGACACCCGACGTGTGAACTCTTTGAATACGCCTCGGCGATCCTCAAGATCGGAGATGGGAAGATTTGTTGAACCAGTTTTCAAGACCGATGATCGAAGATAAAGAACTATTCGAGGAACTGAGGAGCATCCCCAAATTGAAGACCGGTTCAGTGGGCTACTGACGGTGTCCTGGATTAGGGGATACTCACCACTTCGTCTCCCAACCAGTGGTTCGGGCCCAGGCCCCCCATGGCGGTTCACTAATGGGCACTTCGGGCAGCCCATGACATATATGAGGAAGATACCACAAGACTTCGTGATCAAGACAAGGACTCCTCTCCGCCGACGTAGCCGACTAGGACCCTTGTTATCCTGGGTCTCTGATTCATTATATTAGCCGAGGCCAGGCTAGTCACTGATACCCATACACATTCATCGTCACCCCTAGGGTTTAGACCACAAACATACGATCTCAAGGTAGATCAACTCTATACATGCTACACCAATAACACAACAAGAGCAGGACATAGGGTTTTTCCTCCATAGAGAGGACCCGAACATGGGTAAATACCGTGTGTCTCATGTCTCCTGTTACATATCGATCCGATCTCACAGCTCGGACCCCCTCAGGCCGTCGGACATGGACACGGACGTGGAGACAAACTAGCACCGGTGAAGATTTAGATAGGTTTTATGTTCCATGTGTATTGATTTTAGGATTTGGTAATCAGATTTCCGGTTGCGGAAGGGGACATTTGAGGTGCAACCGGTCATTATCCATGGATGCGCCCAGGCATGTCAGCGGATGTTTAAGGGCTTGGATTTGCTAAGTCCGTCCGTTGATGCCCTAAACTATTGGATCACCTACCCTTAACTGTCGGCATACCTGGAAAGATACATCCTTTGCGAAGTGGCAAGAAAAGAGCCTTTACGCTACTAATCATTTGGAGATGATAAAACTAAACTGTGGTGGCGGAGTGTGCGTACAAAATTCTATTATGGAGTTCCAGTTGCATGTTGTGCACTTTATGGTGTCCACTTTTTTGGATGAAAGTTTCAGATCCTTGTTATATTCACAAAGCCGCTAGTTGCAAGGCAACTGATATACCTTTTCAGGCAATGCATCTATGAGAACTGAAAAGAGAAGGAATAATTAACATATACTCCTAGTACCAATAATTTTTGAGAAGCACTGTGTCTTGAGATCTAATCAGAGGCCAATAATAGGTGCACCCAAAGCTATCACGAAGCACAAGCACTGCACTCATGTTCGTCTAGCTGAAGAATCAAAACTCAAGATAGATTACACTAGGAAACAATCATATACCTGCTTCGTTTCGTTTGTTTGGAATTTCAATACAAACCCGAATCTTTATTACAAGAATGGCCCAAATAGTCTCCACATAACCCAAATCACAAATAAAAAAATGGCTATAAAATGTAGCTCCCGAGAGACAATTTACCAACCCAAGGCTGAAATTTGCAAGAGATTACAGAAAACTTTTTAAAAAATGTACCGTACTGCATAGTGCATAGTAGAGTTCGCCAAAGGCCGGCCCGGCCCGGCCCATGCTACATGGCATGGCCCAAGGGGGCACGGTTAGTGAACGGCCTAGGTAATAAACGGGCCGGTATGTTGGCTCGTTTAGCACGCTGGGCTGCATATTTATCAGCCTGTTGCGCTGTTTTTTTTTTTGCGGGAACTGTTGGGCTGGTTTTTAAGCCTATTGAATTGTATTATATATATATATATATATATATAGGATGACCGTTTGGGACACCTAGGTGTCCAGGCTCCTTGCTTTTTCACCACTACATTGCATTTAGATGTGTGCTAGCATAGTGGGTATGTTCCTTAGCGGGTTGTTCCAATAAAAACCGTTAATTAAGATAATTATGACATATAATTACCAATTGAATGTCATAATGGCTGCGCGCACCATGCATGGCAACGTTGCATGTTGAGAGACATAATAGGAGAGAGAAATCAATAATTAATGCATCATGATTAATTCTCTCTTATTTCTTGCCATGCTCCGTTGATGGAAAGTATGTGATACTCACTAGGAATATAAGAATTATTTGTAATTGGAAGGGTACGCACCCGTATTTTTATTCAAGTACTAACACATACATATGGGTATTTTAAGTATATGTAAACTTTAGTTAGGTACAATACCAAGAGTATGTGTATATTTTCATGAGGTATAACAAAAACACATAAAAAAGTTTTGTTAGGTATAATACCCAACAACTACATACCTGAAATATTTATGGATATACAAGATGAAAAGTACTCAATATATTTCTAGGTATGTGCATACTCATTGTTTTCCTCTACAACTCCATACCCCGACGTGAAATGTACGAGTACATACCCCAAGAATATGTAGGTATGTTACATTCATGGATACGTACACATAAAATTTCACATCTAGGTATGTATGTACAGAGTAGTATCTTAAGCATGAACTAATATATCAATTACTCTCAAGTTTCACGTATCCTTATCTCACGTATACACATACGAAAAAAATCTGCAAGGTATATTCATGGAAAGGAATAAAAGGAGACGCATCAAATTAGAAAGCTTAGAATGGTTAACACTATTTGAAACATGGATATTCTTGCATGCAAGTAAACTGGGAAACTAATAATTAATGTTGCATGTCATTATTATAACCAAAAGCCTTAACGGGTTAGACCCGATCAAAGTGCCCAGGCACCTAGGTGTCCCACATAATTTACCTATATATATAGGACAAATGTTCGTACGACCAGGTGTAGTTACTCCTATTTTTGTTTCGTATGTTTTAGATAGTATCTATCATATCGGAGTATATGCACGTGTAGTATGTAGTATATAACAATATTTAGATAGTATATATACTACTGTTTAGGTAGTACATATTTTGAGCATACTTTTCTTTACGTACAAATATGTACGTATTTCATAAATCTAATAAAAACTATGGGCTCCCTTACAATTTTTTAGATAACTCACTTTAGACTATCTTAGATACAGTATATAAACATACTAAAATGATAGGGTAGTATATATACAACCAGAAGGTAGTATATGAGACGTGGGTGTAACTATACCCGGTCGTAGGATGTATTATACATAGATATAGAGGAGAGCAAACTTATGAAACTTCGCTCGGGCGGAGGACTTTTTCACTGTTCTGACCCGTGTGGTGAAGTTTAACACGATTTGACCCGGGTTTGAAACTTTTTTTCGGATCTGACCCATTCCGAGACGCCAGCAACGGTGGCGTCTTGCTTGAACGGGAGACGCCGCGAACCTCGGCGTCTGGCCCTGGCTCACCGCCCTGGTCAGCGTGTTTGACCGTCCGACGTGGCAAAGGGGTAAACGCCATGGTTCGTGGCGTCTACCCCTGGGAGCAGTAAACCGGCCCGGCCGGCTCGGGTGCAGCTCAAAAAAACCCACGGAAGACGCAGCGAGGCGTCTTCCTCCTCGCGGCGGCGGCTCCTGTCTCTGTTTCTCTCCCCCCCCCCCCCTCACCCAAATCACCTCCAAATCACCTCTTTTCTTCATCAAAAGTGTGGATCTGAGCCCCCCCATCTTCCAAATCACCTCGAGGTATTCTCCACCGGTTCCTCCAATTAGTTTTGGTTGAAACATTTTATATCTGTGGGATTAATTTATACTTGGTGGAACCCTAGGATTCGTTTTGTTAGCAAATTTTTGAGAAAGGGAAGGCAATGGCTTGGTCATGTGGCTATGTCATGTAAGCTGTTGGTTGTACTCATGTCCTGATGCACCGATGGCTGCAGCTATTGGTTTTTCAACTGATGCATTAGGATGAGCTCATGGTTATAGCTATGTGAACTGATATGGCAGCAGAGATGTGTTAATTCCCTATGCTTTTCTTGTATGATATTTAGCAGAGATGTGGTGTGTGCTGGTATTAAAATTGATGTGAAATGAAATGTGGTGTGTGCACCATAGAATCAAGTGAACATATCTCTGCTCTTTGCTACGGTTTGCAATGCACTAATCTGTGGAGTTGAACCACTCCAGCAAAATAGACAGGAACTAGAAACAGCATGCCAATTATAAAATTGCTCCAACAATTAAATAGATAAATATATAGATTATTTTTGTATATGACATGGGCGACATTTTGTTGGATAAGCATTTATGTTGATGTTGTTATGCCAAATATATGATACGAAGGATGTTATACGGTGTTATGTATTTTTCATTTGTTCATGCTTGATTTGTAGGATGGCTTGTGAACGTTGGTATGACGGTCTTGATAAAGCGTTTGACAAAGAGCATCGTGCGCGCGACATTGAGAATCAACGTGTAAGACGCAATCTATTTGAACTCTTGAATTATTCCTTTCCATTTTGCTAGTCACTAACCATAATGCAATGCTATTTTGCAGGAACTAAAACCTATGCGCATGAGGGGTCATAGTGCCCACGACTGGCCGTGCGATGCACGGTATGAGCCATACATCGAGAGATTGGGTCTTCTTCCCTTTGTGCTTCAGTTCAAGCGACACGCTCCGTCGATCAACCACGGGGCGATGACCGCACTTATTGACCATTGGAGGCTAGAGACACACTCGTTCCACTTGTCATGTGGAGAGATGACCGTGACCTTGGAGGACATGGCGATGATAAGTAGCCTTCCAATCAATGGAGAAGCTTTGACCGGCACCATCGTAACTGCTAATTGGCGAGATCGTGTTGGCGAATTGACAGGTCTTTTCATCGCGGCTCTTAGAGAAGGCGAGGCTGACAGCGAGAAAGTGTCGCATCCGTGGCTCCGAGAGCAGATAGGAGTAGTATGCCCTCCGGACGCCAATGAGGTTGTTGTGCAGCAGCACGCCCGAGCTTATCTATGGTATCTGTTAACGAAGGTGGTGTTTCCAGATTCTACCGGTAATAACGCGCAGTGGATATTTTTGGACCTACTAAGTAACTGGGACCGTAAGTACAGCTGGGGTTCAGGAGCACTAGCTTACTTATATCGCCAGGTAATTAGTAACCAAATTGTCAATTTGTTTGCATTTGCAATATCTCCGTCCTTATCTAACAATTTGTGAATTTGCAGCTCGACGAGGCATGCAAAAGGAAGAAGGATTCATCTGGCATGGGTGGCTTTGTTTGGTGCCTTCAGGTTTGGATGTGGGAGCGGATGCCCGTTGGACGTCCCGAGAAAACCAAGACAGTTCCTCATGGATGGCAAGAACATGACGGGAGGCGTGTAGATGATCCTTGGCGGTTTCCGACCGCTGCCTACTGTTGGGAGATGGCAAATGTGTACATAGGTAGCTCTATTGCGCGTTACAAATGCTACACCAATGCGTTGGATATGTTGACTGATAAGCAGGTAACGATAACTAACATAAGAGAACATCATTTATGATGGAACCATGTACTTAACACCCATTGCCCACTTTCAATTCTTCTTCCATGGACCGCCCATGGGCATCCTTGTTTGTCACAATTGATGGAGTAACGCAATTTTTGGTCCGAGTGGCCAACAAGATATGGTCTATGGTTCCTAAAGGCATAGTGACTTAGCCATATCTTGAAGGCCTGCAAACTCACAAACTTCAACCCTTTCTTCAAGTAAGCATTCTCGTCCTCATCCCCGTCCCTTGGTTCACCCGGTTCCGGGCAAGGTGTCGGCTCTATCGCCCTACTCATGCCACCATAAACTACCGCCTTGTGGGCTAGCCTAAGATCACGAAACAATGGAGTTCTTATTTCCAAGCCGGTCAACTCTGTGCGTATACGGTTCTCTCTCTCCGTGAATCCATCCTCGTCCAATTCTTACTCCGGACCTTCATCATCCGAGTCATACGCATATTGACGACCATAGGGGATCTCACGGTCCATGTCTTACTACCTGACAAATGCTTCCACGTCACCGATGTCATTGCCATGAATCTCATCCCCTTGCTCATCATCATCACTGCATCCATCCCCTAGTGCAAGGCGAGCCCTTTCAAGCTTCCTAACTCTCTCCTCCTCGCAAGCCATCTTTTTATTTTTGCATGCCATGTCCGCCTCATGCTTCCGTCGTTCCCTCTTCTCCTTCTCACGGCGCTCATTCCCATGAGTCTCATCCTCATGCTCGTCATCACCATGACCACATTGGACATCATCATGACCATCATCATATTGTTGGCTAGGTGGCGGTTGGCTAGAAGCATTGTAGCCATAGACCTCGGCCATATCCTCAACACGAGTCACACTTCTACTCGGGCTCATAACATGACATGGGGAGGACACTTGCCGGTTCAAGTCAATATGAAGCCGCGGACCTTGCACCTTCGTAGCAAACAACTCAAGTGACTTGTCTTCCGAGGCCACAACTTTACCCTTGTATATCCCCCAATGCAACTCGGAGATAATAGGCATATTCTTCAATCGAGATTTTGTTCCCACTCCAACATCATACCTTCCTATTAATTCAACTTTCTCATTGGGGTCTATCCAATTCAACTTATCTCTTACTTTCACAACAACCTCATCATAACTAGGACTTGTGTCGAATACCACCACTTCCTCATTGTCACTTGCAGTTTTGGTCACAAATGCATCTTTGTCCAAATAATGAACATTAACAAGTCTACCATCTAAAAAGAACAAAAAACAAGATGAATAGATGACAACTATAATGCATTGTTTCAAAAACAATGCAACTCTAATGAATCAATGACAACTATAGATTGCTAATGAGTTGTATGAAAGACAAATTAAAACTTATGTACTAAACAAATAATGTCATTTGCTTAACACATAACCTAACCCTAACCATCATATATATCAAATTCATCATTTCTACTCACATGATTTGTACTCACAACATGCATACCACAACAACATATTGATTGAAAGCCATCCAATACCCAATAATTTGGAGAAATCTAGAAACTAAGGTTCCACCTAGGGTTACATAATGCCCCTAAAATAACAAGAAATTACCAACAAAATTTAGG
The DNA here is from genome assembly GCA_039707655.1 of Elymus sibiricus. Taxonomy (NCBI): domain Eukaryota; kingdom Viridiplantae; phylum Streptophyta; class Magnoliopsida; order Poales; family Poaceae; genus Elymus; species Elymus sibiricus. The sequence continues at coordinate 478,107,745 of CM077667.1, forward strand.
GATCCGGGGGAGATTACCTCAAACAAGAAGAGGGAGAAAGATCCACGGAGGAGAATCAAATTTGGAGGGGATTTGAGTGAGCCTTGAGGTGGGAGCTCTCCTCTGTTCTTCTTGCTCGGGGGTGGAAGATTGGGATTGGGGAGAGTGTGTGGGGTGGGCCCCAGCACTCTCCCATTGGCCACTCATCTCTCTGGGGGGTAGACACCAATGTTCATGGCGTCTAGGGTCGGGATCGAAACTTGCCACGTCAGACGGTCAAACTGGCTGACCAAGGCGGTGGGCCAGGGGTAGACGCCGGGATCCATGTCGTTTCCCGTTCAAGAAAGACGCCAGGGTTGGTGGCGTCTCGATATGGGTCAGATCTGAAAAAACTTTCAAATGCGGGTCAAATCGTGCTAAACTTTGCCACATGGGTCAGATCTGAAAAAACTTTCAAATGCGGATGCAATCACGAGCGCTTGTTTGCGTTGGGATTTGGTCCCTCCCCTTTCCTTATTTGCATTTTCAAATTATTAGTCATTAGATGATTATTTCCTGTTATAGCAGAAGATGGACCACGCTGCCTACGGCTACGGGAGCACAGTAGTGCACAGGCACTAGGCTGGCACGATGGCAGTCCGGCAGGCAGGGGCCCACCTGCGATCTGTTCAAAGGGTTCTAGGCTTTCTGGAGAACCGTTCGACCTGTTCTCTCCGCCATCCCCTCTCCTCCATATCGCTTTGCCTCCTCTACCTCAGGCCCATCTCTCTCCCAGATCCGACAGCCTCGCCTCCGGTGAGTCGAGAGAGGAGGGTCCCCGCTCCTCGTTTTTAGCACTAGTTTTTGTTCTCGTGTCCTTAATGGCTAGTTGTGGGTGTCCCTCGTCGGAGTGGAGGCTCTGTCGAGCTCCTTCCATGGCTGTTGTGGTCGCTGATCCTTGCCATCCTCCCTATCTCGATTTGGCAGCTCGTGGTCCGTTTTCCTTTTGCACCTAATAAATTCCCCATATTTCTCCCCTTGGGCGATTCCTCCCCAATATCTCGTTTACTGTCATTGTTGGTATTGTTTTGCTTTAGATCTGGAAGCCACAAAGCTAGATCAGCTTGGTTTGGTATGATGCATGCCTTGTTTTCCATCTTTCAAGCCATGGTGATCTGTTGCAGGCTCTTAAAGCATCTACAACCGGACCTCTCAAACCCGTCTCAAATGCCCGGGCAGGCCGCCCGGTCACTGTCCGGTCACTTTTTTTTGACCCAAACGGGCCTCTCAAACGGCCCTCAAACGCCCGGGCTGATCGGCACCCCCCATATCCAGCCCAAATATGAGGCGGGTATGGGGGCGCCCGGGCGCGCCCGGACATGCTCGCCACGTCGGACTGACGGCGTGGCCCCACACGGACTCGCCGGGAAACCCGAAGGTCCGACGGACGCCTCGACCGTCGCCGCGGTGTGAACGCCGTGTGGCGCCGTGTGGCGCAGCTCAGCCTCCCCGCCCGAGGTCGGGGCCGGCTATTTAAGCCGTCCGGCGCCCCCCAGCCCTAACACATCCGCCTCCTCCCTCTCTCCGCCGCCAGCTGAGCCCTTCCGCCTCCTCTCGTTGCTCCCTCTCCGTCAGGATGGTCCGCCGGCTCATCACCACCTACGCGCAGCTGATGCCGGAGCGGCGCCAACAAATCGAGGAGGAGTACCACGCTCGCCGCGCCGCCCGCATCGCTGCGGGTCTCCCTCCGGACTCGCCAGAGACGGAGGAGGAGGTGGAGGAGGAGGAGCTGCTGGAGGAGGAGGAGCCGGAGGCAATTGAGGAGGAGGAAGAGCCGGAGCAGGAGGCTCCCGGCTTGACCATGGCGGAGGCGGACGCGGAGTTCGTCATCGCCCAATCGGACGAGATGGCGGAGCAGCAGGCCATCCTGGATTCCATCCGGGATGAGGCCGAGGTGGAGGCCAACCGCCGGCTCATCCGGCAGAGGCGGGCGGAAGCCGACGCCCTCTTCGACGAGCTGGAGGCCGAGATCGAGGCCGAGGAAGCCGCAGCGAAGGGGGCATCAGCGCCGGCACCGGAGGGAGCGAAGGGGGCAGCAGCGCCGGCGCCGGAGGGAGCGGAGGGGGCAGCAGCGCCGGCGCCGGAGGGGGCGGACCTGCGGCGCGCGCACATTTATCCGCCGGAGGGGACGGAGATCGTCCACATCTCCGACGAAGAGTAGATAGCTTTTCACGTAGTACGTAGGTTCATTTAGTTGCATGCTTTTGTATGGATTTGAGGAAGAAATATGAGATGTCCGGATGCAACTAGATTTATTTGAGGCGTGACCGGTCATTGTCCGCGAACGCGTCCGCGGGCGTTTGAGAGACCGGATTTGCAATGTCCGGTTGTAGATGCTCTTAGTTTGCATCGTGGCTAGAGCCAGCTTCGGTTTGGCTTTGTCTTGCTTTCTTCTGCCCACTCAAGGGGTGCTCAAGGCTTCAGTAAAAGCATAGCTGCGGTAGTTAGTGTGCCCCGCAGCGGCGGCGGCGGGCGACCCAACCGTGGTCACCGTGAGCTGCCCCGACAAGACTGGCCTGGGCTGCGACCTCTGCCTCCTCGTCCTCCTCTTCGGCCTCAACGTCCTCAAGGCCAACATGAGCACCGACGGCCGCTGGTGTTACATCGTGCTCTGAGTGGCGTCCTCGCGCCGGGGCCGGACGGTCCCCTGGGACGTCCTCGAGGAGCGCCTCGTCGAGCTCTGCCCTGTCACCGTGCCCTTCGGCATCGACAGCGCCTACCTTGCCGTCGGCGGTCAAGTTCTGCTGCTACGACGGTATGACCGGATGGGCATCCTGCACGGTAATACTACTGCTAGATACATTTCAGTTCATCACCTCTCGTATCGTCTCTGCTTCAGATTATTATATAATGTGTGTGTTTGTCAACGAACTGCCTAATTGGTTAACTCAGTTTCCCCGCAGCTTCTATGTACTGCTTGATCGATCCTGTCTATGTCGATGCCGTTTTACATGAATTGTTATTTTTGTTTGGACTAGTGTATGATATTATTACTGAGTCACAGAACCAAAACATAAGACTACCCACAATGAGAGTAATATAGGTAGTAAGATAGATGTCACATAAGCAAAAAATATGATGTGGCAACTAATTAATGAGAAGAGAGCGAAATTGAGTAACTTAGCATGTTACTGTAACATAACGCATATCAAGGCAAGATGAGTCTATAAGCTAATAAATGAAAGGCTCAATGTTAATACCACTATGTTATTATCCACTGTGGAGACAGTAAATTAGACTAGTAAGTAGTAACATATGTATGTTACTACTTTATGTTACTCTCCATTATGAGTAGTCTAAGCATGTTTCCCTCTGTTACTCGCCTGATGATCGGACAGCCGAGCCTCCGGATTACATCGACTATTGACTGACTATCTTGTATAGTTTCTTGTGAGACTATCACAGCTCTCCTGGTAGACTGCTCACAGACGCAAGCGGGGGAATTCTTTGGCACCCAATGCTGGAAACATCGGGCCTCCGATGCTTGAGGGCTTTGATGCTGCTGCTCGCCGTCTCTCTACCGTTGGCGGCCTTGAATTACTGTTTACGGGCATCGGTGGTCAAGTTCTTTGTCGGCAAATGGCCTCATTCAGCAGCACGTCTCCGTCTTTGTGGCGGGCTGGAGGTCTTCGTGCCACTTTATTTACTGTAGTTGTATACACCTGCCTCCTCATGGCAAAGTTGTACTTTTGGTTATTTATCTGTCTGGTTTGCCTATATTGCTTAGGGTTGATCTTGTAAACATCTGGGCTTTTACCTAGTTTGGTTATTTATCTCTCCACCGAAAGAGCACGCATGTATGTACTCAGCATATGATCAAACCAATATGCGCACAGCGGCAAACCTACATCCATTTTTTTTTTCAAAACTAGGTCGTTTTTTATAGCAAATTTGAAAAGTAGCAGTGCGAACCCCTTTTTTTTTGCAAAAATAGCATCCCGTCAGTCAGTCGTTGGCCGAAGAGGGACTCTTCGGTCATCCGTTGGCTGAAGAGGGACTCTTTGGTCAGGCGTTGGCCGAAGACCTGCTGTGCTGGGCCGAAGACCTGTCTTCGGTCAGCGCATGGCCGAAGAGTCCTCTTTGGTCTTTCGTTGGCCGAAGAGTTCATGCACTTTACGTCAGTGCCTGACCGAAGTTGCATGTGACACATTTCGGTCTTTCGTTGGCCGAAGAGTCCTTTTCGGTATTTCCTTGGCCGAAGAGTGCATTTTCTTTCCCCCCAGTTTCTTTCCCGCCCTTCTTTCCCGCCAGTTTCTTTCCCGCCCTTCTTTCCCGCCATTCTCTCCCGCCATCTTCTCTTCTGACCCTATAAAACCCCCTTCGTAACAAGGTGGGTGAGCAGGCAAGTGTAGTGATTTTTTTGGTCACCGTTTCTTTGCAGGTAATGGCTTGCCCCTTTTGACGAGCTCCAGGTGGCCCTTGTTCTTCCTTTGATTCTTGTGCGTCTATCTTCACTGTGGTGCTGGATCATCGCTGTTCAAGGCGTGTTGTAAGATTCTATATCTTGTTTATCTGATTGTGGCATATGGTTGATGTTGTTTAGGTTGGAATGTATTCTAATGCCTTTGTTTATATGATTATGATGTTTACTTCCATTCTTTTTGTAGTATGTTCCGTGCAGTGTTAGATCACATCTTGCTCGGTACATTGAGGAGTGCAGAACTTTAGCTATTCGGAGGGGTGACACATATATTGATCTTGCTCTTCACAATAGTGAGGGTAACTTATATGGTGTTCTGTTTAGACATGGTCGGGTGACACAGATATTGATCTTGCTCTTCACAACAGTCAGGAATGTGCCATCCACAAACATCACAGGAGAACAATGCCGGAAAGCTTCGACAAATAGCAAAAGAAAAGAATAATCTCTTCAACTCCTTAAAATCTGGTATACTCCCCAATCTTGTGTGTTGTACGTTAACATAAGTGCCGGGATTCCTCTCCTTCAATACTTGAAGGAGCCGCACAACATTATCATATGAGTCGAAGAACGTCCCAAACCTTTCCTCCATAGCCTTCTGCTTAGCCCTCCAAGCCTTCCCATAAGGAATGACATAATTCCATCTGACCTTCACTGCTGTCTGGATGTGTTTTGTTTCCATATCTTTCTTCTGCACTATCTCAGTATACATGAGTTGCGCAATGAGAGTTGAAGACAGGTTCAGATGATTCACCAGAAGATTTTTCCTCACACAAGTATGTGGAACAACATCGGTGACAACCCAGTGGATGTTATACTTCGGCACGTGCCCGTGCACCTTTCCAGGAGAACCTGTTTCAACACATTTCATGGTATAGTCCGTTCGATTTGATATGTGTGTCCGGAAAACCCTCTGCGTGGACATAGCCCACTTTACCACCGCATATTTCAATTTCTTCTTTGTATCATACATAGAACCGATCTGGACTTGGTTCAGATGATACTGCCATGGAGTCTCATGGCCATCGTTGACTGTAAGACCGGTCGATGGGTCCTGATCCCATGCGGCAGGAATCGGTACCTACACTTCATCCTCGGAATTTTCAGAATCTAGATCCTCAGCCAGTCCATCCTCGTCCTCTTCCTCCCTCACCCTCTGCATTTCCTCCCCTTCCTCATCGCCATCAGCAAAACCAGAACCATCTAATATTAGCGACTGACTACTCTGCCCAGTATCGTTACCACACAAATTGTGCGGCACATAATCTGGATCTTCCTCGGGTTGGCTAGCATCCACATCCATTGGCTGTGACCCGGATAAATAAATCTCGTTAGCCACTTGACTGCCCTGCCCGGGTTCATACCCCCCCTCTGGTTGTCCAGTATTCTCCTCCTTCGCCACAGGTTGAACTAGGGCATATGGGTGGATTTTTCGGTCTCTGCAACGCCTTAACAGGGTCAACCACTTCTGGCTCCTATCTATCAGCATCAACTCCCACTTCACATTTTTACACGATTTGGTCCACAATGCTTGAATACTGACGGAACATACCCCAGGATCCAGCCCAAAACTAGTTGTCAACCAGTACTTCAACTGTCTAATGTCCAGTCTGTCCGGGTCTGGAAGTGTCATGACACATTTTTTATACTCGCTAAGATGAACCCCCAACTCATTATATCGAACATTGCCAGGGCCATAATAAACAGTCAATTTTACTGATTCAAACATTTTAATCTGTCAGACACTTCCATCTCATTAATCACAACGAACAAAATTATTACCCGCTACACTAACTAACCGCTAAAATGACATCACAAACCAATTAACACTAAAAAAAATGTGACGCGTGATTATACCTTCGACGCGTGTCGCCACCTCACGGAGAACTTGCACCAACGGACAACACCAACGCCACCCCCTCGGCGGCCACCTCCTCCTGCCCAGCCAAACCACCTCCTCCTCCTCAACCGACCATGGCTTCTCCTCCTCACACCACCATGACTACAACTCACTTGTACACACAAATACCTATCCCATAGGCAAAAAAATGACCGTAGGCTGCTGGAGATGGCTATGATCTACCGTTTCTCTGGTTTGGATTTGAATATAGCTGGAGAAATGAAGAGATCGGCGAGGGGGGGTGATGTACAGAGAGAAAACGAGAGAGAGAGAGAGAGCTCGAACTGAGAAAGAACAGAGAGAAAGGAAGAAGAAAGAGGTCGGGCGGCCTTATCCACCGTTTTCGGCCAATGGTTGGCCGAAGAGCTCTTCGGTCGCGGGCTGACCGAAGACAGTCTTCGGTCGACAGCGCACCGACAGCCCAGTCTTCGGCCCACCTAACAATGTCTTCGGCCCACGGGACGCCGAAGAGGTCTCTTCAGTCATCGGTAGACTGAAAACCCCCTTTTCGGCCAACGAACGACCAATGGGTGCTACTTTTGAAAATAACGTGTTCGCACTGCTACTTTTCAAATTTGCTACAGAAAACGACCTAGTTTTGAAAAAAATCCATCCATTACAAAGCTCGGTGTCGATGTATTGAAGAACAGGGTCCTTAGAACCCGGACTTGTATACAGACGACCGCGGCCTCCGGACCGGTAAGACCTCGCCGGGTGAACGCCAAGCTTCAAGCAACATATCAAGCAAGGACTAAAGCAACCGGTAGGCCTCCTTGTCGGTGGACAAGACCCGACCGCAAGCGCTCCCGCCAAGGTCTCCACCCGCCAAGCTATCACTTCATGTCGCCAGGCTTACTGTCTACATCAGCTAGCTATTGAGCGGACAGGCGCTTAGGTAAAGCTGGTCGGGGCGCATGGCAGCTCAGTGGATTTACTGCAGCTTTATTGACACCCATCTCACAGTGAGGCAAAGGAATAAGAGGTAGCCGGTATTATGACTCCCGAAGCTCGATTCCGTCCAAATATCACCGCCGCCGCGCCGCCGCGGCACGCAACCTGCCGCCCGACGGCGCCGCCATGAGCTAGGTAGCTAGCTGCCGTCACCACACACCGTCGTTGATCGAATTGAAGGTATGCAATTTTGTTTTGTCGGATGTGGTGATTCCTTATAATAACCACCGCACACCGCCGTTAACATCTTTCAATTTGTTCCAAACGTCGTATAGTGCACACGGGGTGGCAATCCTCTTACGGGTGAACAAGAAACCGACATCACATTTCTATCCTTTGGTTTCACGAACGGTTGAAAAGGCACACATGCATTCACAAGTAACATGGAACTTCCGTTTTTGCATTACATCCGATGTGGGAGGTGGAGGGAGAGACTGATAGATACTCATCTATATTTTATTGTGAACAAAATGCACAATGCACACGGTCTTTGGGGGTGGAGACCATGTCTTTACGGGTGAACAGGACCCCCCCCCCCTTCGAAGGCATCGACAGATCGCGCGGGAACCCCTGTTATGCACTTCGAGAACCACCAGTCCACGTACAATGGGAACCCTTTCATAAGGAACAAGAACCCTTTCCATTTATAGTAGTTCATAAGAATATCGATGCCCCTTTACATGTGAGAGCAAACATACTGTCATTTTCAAATTTTTTACACACGGTTTTCGGGTGGGGGCACATCTTTATGGGTGAAACAGCCCCCCCTTCGACCACATCGACAAACCATGCGGGAATCTCTGTTTTGCACTACGAGAACCACCCATACACGTACAATATGGACTTTAAGGAATGGGAACCCTTTCCATATATAGTCGACCGTGAACAAGAACTACCCCTCCATTTTGTAAGGGACGTTTTATGTTGCATAGACGTAAGTAACCCCACACTTCGCTAAAATTTCGGGTGTATGGACGGCTGAGGAGGAATGAGGGAGTAATTGCATGTTTGTTTGTGGTGCTTGTTGCATAGACGTAAGTAACCCCACACTTCGCTAAAATTTTCGGTGTATGGAGGCTAGGGAGGAATGAGGGAGTAACTGCACGTTTGTTTGCATTACATCCAATGTGGGAGGTGGAGGGAGAGACTGGTAGATACTCATCTATATTTATTGTGAACAAAATGCAGAGTGCACACGGTCTTTGGGGGTGGAGGCCACGTCTTTACGGGGAACGGGAACCCCGTTCGACCGCATCGACAGGTTGCGCGGGAACCCCTGTTATGCACTTCGAGAACTACCAGACCACGTACAATGGGAACCCTTTCTTAAGGAATGAGAGCCCTTTCCATTTATAGTAGTTCGTAAGCATGTCGATGTAGGGTAACGCAGCAGAAAACAAAAATTTCCGACCTACGCACCAGCCCAGGACCACTATGGAGACTGCATACATGGTTTGATCTTTTTCGTTACCGACTCGTAGCGCAGCGGAAGTAGAGTCGATGACGATCGGCGGTGCAGATCCCCGCAGATAGGATTTACAACCTCCCAACCGCGAGGATGTATACCCTCATCTGCCCCTCAGACAGCCCTCCGGGAGGCGGTCGGACAGTCCCCCGGACGGTGTCACGGACAGCCCTTCAGGAGGACCATCGAAACTCGGACAGTCACTTGGACAGCCCTTCGGGAGGACCCTCGAAACTTGGACAGTCACTCGGACAGCCCTTCGGGAGGCACTCACGAACTAAGACCGAAACTATGATCTCTCTATAGAGTTGCACACATACGGTGTCATCTATCCGTCAGTGCTTCGCCGTCCAGAACTAGTTCCCACCGGAACCCAGACAGCCTTTCGGCTCTACGAAACTATTTCGCTGGGAGGGAGAGAGAAAGCCAGATTATGCATGGCACTTGTATGTGAGAAGGGATGAAGGATTGGGCAGCCCCCTCACCTCCTATTTATAGGAAAACCAAGGGGTAGTGTGCCTCCACAAACACCCAAAGTGCCCATGCTTTATGTCATACATAAGGGCAAAATGGGGAGGCAAGTGGATCACCAAATGGTGGAAGGAAGCCTCATGGGGGGCCCCCCAATACCACCAACGAAATTGGCAGCCCTCTTGGGTGGCCCCATCACCTTCCTATCCACCAAGTCATCCCTTAGATCTTTTGAGCAAAGCCCAAAAAAGTGGCTTTCCAAAAAGTATCCCAAAAAGCACTTTCACTATTCATGACGACATTTCTCAGCGTCCGTTCAAACTGAAAATATTTATGTGGGCTTAGAACATTTCCAGTACCCACTAAAACAATTTTCAACGCGTTCCAGAACAATTCCAGATTAGTGATTTTCATCTGCGAAAAGCATCTGAACCTGTTCCGGCAGCTCAGGAGCATTTCCGGTTTTCATCCCGGAAAATTCCAGAAAGTTTCCAGAATGATTCTGGCATCCTCCAAGAATTATCAGGCGTGTGCCAAAACCAATTTGACTTAATGGTATCCCCTGAAACAACTTTTCAGTTTTACCGAAACTGTTCCGGTGTTCTCTCTGCGGAACTTTTCCGCTATCCGAAACTTTTCCGGTGTTTTTCTCTCAGACTCCCTGTCAAGTATTCAGCAGATAGATGACCCTTAAGCTTGTGACCCTATAGGTTCGGTGAAGTATAGACATGACCCGGAACCCCTTCCGATCAGTGATCAACATCGGAGCCGTGGACACCCATATTGACCCCTATACCCACATGAATGAATATTCGAGTGAACCTCCAGTTCCCGTGTGCTATTCCTGTTGCTTCGCGATATGTTACAAATACCCGAGGTGAGACATGTTGGCATCCCCGTGGATCAACAACTTGTCCACTATGCCAGTTACCTCGTTACCGGTATTGTTCTCTTTTCTCGTTCCCGTGTTCCGGCATCCCCGTGATCAAATCACAAAGTGTCTGGCCAGACGATGATGGATACCGTAACAGCGAGAGGGCCCAGAGATATCTCTCCATCGTCGAAGGAGCAAATCCCAATCTTCAGCTATCAGGTTACTTGACATACTTTCCCATGAACCCGTAAGGCGCCGTAATAGCCATGCAGTAATGGATGACGTTTAACAAACCCCAAAGTTCATGAATCAAGCATGAAGAAACTCGATACTCTCATGGTCTGAGGAATCATGCAAACGTTAACCATCTCTGTGTTATAAACCATTTAACTAGTGACGAATGTATCTCATAGCATAACATCAATTCGGGTCGATTCAACACAAATGTTCTTCTAACATTGTGCCCTCAAAATTGCCGGCATAGCCATGCCCATGATCAGGAAAACAGGATCATCCTGCAATACTTGAGCTAGTCTTAGAGGCCAGACTAGGAATATGAGTCTTCCACACGTTTATTATTCCACACGTGCATATGAGTCTTCCTCCGAGCCTCGTGATTATTGCAGACTCGAGAACCATAGGAGTTATAGCATGGAACATAAACCTAATTATGAACAGGGAGATAATCAATAACATTTATTATTGCCTCTAGGGCATATCTCCTACAGACTCCCACGTGCAGTAGAGTCAATAATCCAGTCAATGCTAATGCACTTTACACCTGTGGCACACTGGTGTAAAATATGCTTCACATGCGGTATAGCCTAATGTCCAACGGATCTGACGACTTCAGCTCCGTGTGTAACTTTGCATATCCTTGCGTTTTCACGCTTTCACAAAATTCATATTTTGTGTGGACTTGGCTTTGCATATGTGTGAATCATTGGTCGAAACCTGCTTCCTCGGACTGAGCTATGGAGCAACTATCTCCAATAGTATCCCATAGACCAAAGCCATCTTGGAACCATACTAAGTTCATGAATGAACTATATGATTCAACAACTTCTTTGTCGCTTCTAAAGCGTCAAGATACTTAGCCTTAACTTAAATCGCCAAAGATGTTATAGAATTCGCCAAAGTATCTTGTTTGGAACAATTTCCAACTACCGTGCCACCATGTTGTGTATTACACAAAACCCTTAACTTAAATCGAAAATCGCATGGAGCATTGATGAAGACTGTATCGATGTAATTACGTACAACGAGCACTTCATAATCTCTGCTTGCGAGAAAACATGTCATCAGTACTGCTCTAGTACTCAATGACATCTTTCACTGTTGTCCCATGATCAGTGCTTTGATCACTTTGGTATCTATACTCGCAACAACTTTGGAGTATTGGACATATCTGGTTGTTTTTATATACCATGGAATACATGATTAATCCAAACACAAGAGTGTGTGGAATCACCATCATGTATTTTGCTCATCAGTGTTTTGGGACACCGAGTCTTGCAAAAACTCTTTCCACGTGACTTCGGCAAGAATCACTCCTTGACATTTTTCAATGCTAAAAGGTTTTAGCATTTTGTCAATATGTATCTTTGCTCAGCCCCATTAGGTAAATCTATCTCTATAGATCATCATGCCTAATATTAAGGCTATTAAGCCCAAGCACTTCATCGAAAAACCCTTTTCAAATGAAGTCCTAATTCGTGTCAAGAAATTTATTACCAATTAACAATGTGTCCAGCACACAACGTTTCTAGAAATATTATTATGCTCCCACTCACTTTCTTGAATCACAAGCATCTTCGTTACCCATTGATGAAGTCAAAACCCTTTTGACCATTTCATCAATACACGAAGATTCCAACTCCATTTTGCTCTCTTCTGTCCATCGCTGGAACTCTGAAGTTTGCATATTTACTAGCATCCTCTGGACTGACAAAATACCTTGGACTGTAACACATGCAAGTCCTTGGTTACATTTCCATCAGATGGAAATCCTTTCGTCATCCATGTTTCATATCTCATGATTGAAATATGTATTAATTGCTAGTTCAACCTGAACCGACTTTAAGCATCGCTACGGTGAAACAACCTCATCGTAGTCAACTTCTTGAACTTGTTATTTCAACAAGTCGAGCTTTATGGATAAAACATTTTTATCCGTCTCAGTTTTTAGTTCCATAAATATTCGTTAGACTCTAAGCCTTCCGAAAGGTGTATCAAGATTTTAATCTTGAAACATTTATATGGAAACTATCTCGGATTGTATTGGCATTTAGCCAATTCCGGAGTCAGGGCCCATCACCGCTTCCTTGTGTATCGTAGGTATACTGCTATCCAACAACAATATCTCGTTTGCACACCTGAGAGGTTTGCACGAGTCTTGCCTACGTGGTTCAGCTGTAAGTTCGACCGAAGTCCATACATTTTATTGTAGAGACTTCCGTATGAGTCGCAGTAGGAAACTCCGAAATCACTTCCAAGGTTCCTTTCCTTTGACCTGATGATGAAGATAGTGGTTATCTCTTCGAGTTGCACTGTCCTCCCACTCACCTTTTGTAAGAACTATTCTTTTTAAAAGCATACCGTTTTGTGGAAAAATCCTTTGCCTCGGTATAGTGGTGGGGGAATACCCAATGACTTGGGATAACCTACAAAGCAGCACTTGTCTGATTTGGAATAGGTTTGTAACCTTTTACACAAGCTCCATATTCCAAATGTTAAGAAAACATATAACATGGTTGGGCGTACCATACCATGACGTCATTTCAACAGGCCCGATGGAGCTCTTTTCAGTGTAAAAGCCGCAGTCTCTAAAGCATTACTTTAAAAGGGATAATGGCAAATTTATTTATGTCATCTTTGATCTTACCTGTTGGGGAACGTTGCATGGGAAACAAATTTTTTTTCCTACGCACACGCAAGATCTATCCATGGTGATGAGCATCTACGAGAGGGAGAGTGGATCTACATACCCTTGTAGATCGCTAAGCGGGAAGCGTTAAGAAACGCGGTTTATGTAGTCGAACGTCTTCGCGATCCAAATCGCCGAGCATCCCACGATCCCATCACGATCCATCTCGTCACCCAATCACGATCCGTCCTGCGATCCCATCACGATCCGTCCCGCGATCAAATCACGAATCGTCTCGCGATCCTGATCACGGTCCTTCCGATCTAGCGCCGAACAGACGGCACCTCCGCGTTCAGCACACGTACAGCTCGATGACGATCTCCGCCTTCTTGATCCAGCAAGAGGGAGCGGAGAGGTACATGAGTTCTCCGGCAGCGCGACGGCGTGGCGGCGATGGTGGTGGAACTATTCTGGCAGGGCTTCGCCTAAGCACCGCCGAACTAGACTAAAGGAGAAAACGATCTAGATGAAGTAGAGGGAGCACGTGGCAATTAGGGTTATTTTTCTCCTCTAAATCCTCTAGTATATATAGGAGGGAGGGAGGGGAGGAGGCAGCCTCAAACCCTCAAGGTTTGGCCGAAATTGGAGGTGGAGGAGTCCTACTCCAATCCTACTAGGAGTAGGATTCCTCCTCTCCACTTGGAAACTCTTTCCACCTTTCCACCTTTGGGTTTTTTCCACCTCCAGCCGCATGGGCCTTAGTGGGGGGCTTGGCCAGCCCACTAAGGGTTGGCTTGACTCCTCCCACAACCCATGAGGCCCCTTGGGTCGAAATACCCCTCCCGATGCTCCCCGGTACCCCTCCCGGCACTCCCGGTACACTACCGAAATACCCGAAACTTTTTCGGTGACCAAAACGGGACTTCCTATATATCAATCTTTACCTCCGGACCATTCCGGAGCTCCTCGTGACGTCCAAGATCTCATCCGGGAGTACGAACAACCTTCAGTCACCACCATACATAACTCTATACTACCGAAACGTCACCGAACCTTAAGTGTGCAGACCTTGCGGGTTCGAGAACTATGTAGACATGACCGAGACACCTCTACGGCCAATAACCAATAGCGGGACCTAGATGCCCATATTGGTCCCACATATTCTACGAAGATCTTTATCGGTTGAACCTCTATGTCAAGGATTCAGTTAATCCCGTATGCTATTCCTTTTGTTCTTGGGTATGTTACTTGCCCGAGATTCGATCACCGGTATCTCTATACCTAGTTCAATCTCGTTACCGGCAAGTCTCTTTACTCGTTCCGTAATACAAGATCCCATGGCTAACACTTTAGTCACATTGCTTGCAAGGCTTGTTGTGATGTTGTATTACCGAGTGGGCCCTGAGATACCTCTCCGTCATACGGAGTAACAAATCCCAGTCTTGATCCATGCCAACTCAACAGACACCCTCGGAGATACCTGTAGAGCATCTTTATAGTCACCCAGTTATGTTGCGATGTTTGATACACACAAGGTATTCCTCCGGTGTCAGTGAGTTGCATGATCTCATGGTCATAGGAACAGATACTTGACATGCAGAAAACAATAGCAATAAACTAACACGATCATATGCTATGTTCATAGTTTGGGTCTTGTCCATCACATCATTCTCCTAATGATGTGATCCCGTTATCAAATGACATCTCATGTCTATGGCTAGGAAACCTTGACCATCTTTGATCAACGGGCTAGTCTATTAGAGGCATACTAGGGACACAGTGTTGTCTATGTACCCACACATGTATTTGAGTTTCCAATCAATACAATTATAGCATGGATAATAAACGATTATCATGAACAAGGAAATATGATAATAACTAAATTATTATTGCCTCTAGGGCATATTTCCAACCTTACCATGTCATGAATGGTTCGATTACATCTACACGGACTCTCCACTTGCAGTGGTGTTTCGGGAGGTGCACGTTATGAAACCCCTTTCACAACTCATCAGACATTTGCTAAACTTGTAACTCAAATATTCCTTTCTGCAATCGAATTGCAGAAACATAATTTTCTTGTTACAACAACTTCTACTTCATTTTTGAAAACCTTATGAATGAATTCAAAAGATCCAGACTTACGTGTCAATCAAGTAAATATCCATATATCTACTTGAGTCATTTCTGAAGATAGATAAATCCACTACTTGCAACAACATTAATTGGACTACACACATCATAATGTATGATCACCAATGTGTTCTTTGCTCGTTCCTTATGGCCTGAGAACGGTATTTCAGTCACTTCACTTTTCAGAGAAAAGTTGCAAGTGTCAGATGAATCAAAATCAAACGACTTCAAAATCCATCATAATGGAATTTACCATGCGGGTTTCTCCAATGTGACCAAATGCAGTGCCACGCTTGTGTGGTATTCTTTTAGTCTTGCGACATTTAGCGTCAGTGTTATGGATGTATCATATTTCCATAAATATTCATAACATACATCCCATCTAGGATGGAAGCATGTCCCTTCATGTTATTCATAATACTGAACAACAATTGTTGTTTTTATGAACAACTCTTTTGCAACAAACATTGTGCAATGGACTAGAGTGTATGAAACTCTAAAATGAATTATGAAAGTAAACCCAGAGGTAATGTATTATTATCAATATTCATAACATACGTCTCATTCATAATGAAAGTATGGCCCTTATGTTATTCATAACACCGAACATCAAAAGTTCTCTTATGAACAACCTTCTTGCAAGATACCTTATGCAAAGGGCTAGAGTGTGAAACTCTAAAATGAATTATGAAAGAAAACACATAGGTAATACACCAATGGAAGGTATAGTAACCTTTACTATGTTCCCAGCGTGTATGAAGACCTCATTCCTGGCTAGTCTTTCAAGCCATAGTAGTTCTTGCATCGAGTCGCAACAGAATGCAATCGAACGGGTATCTTTGTGATCAACTCACAATACCCAAAATTAGTGATTAACATGTGTAACCATAATTCCCAAGAACTATATCTTTGACCAGCCTTCTATACATTAAAAACTTGTATGACATTCATACGTGAGCTGGATATTCCAGTCTTCTTTCTTTCTGCCTTCATACTTCTAACAGTTTAACTTTCAGTATTTCTCCTACTCTCAGAAGAAGCACCCAACTTAAGAGTGGCGTTAGCCCCGGACTTCCTAGGCGTGAAAGTTTCACTAACACCCTTCGGACACTTCCTTTCTCTTTAAGTTGTTGTTTTATTCACCTTTCATCATATGACATGCGTTCTTCTGGATCCCTCTCTTATCAGTCAAATGCACAGTAAACACCTTTACTAATGTTTTGCAAACAAACATTGCTTTGGATATCTCATATCTTTTAGCCTTTGTCTGTCTCTGAAAATGATTTTCAGATTCCATGAATATCACATAACTATCCAAACTTTCAAAGTTCGGGTCTCATGGAAGCAAACAAATTTCACTTGACCGTAACGGAATTTTAGCTTTTGGATCGAAGGACAAGAGTCATATCATCCATAGCATTAGCGGGAGAATACCGAACGTATGCAATAGGACAAAGTCCTTCTCGGCACTCTTGAGGACAATCCTCATATTACGTTACCAACCGTAAAGTTTTACCAGATATTTAACAGCTATTCAATTTTAATAGGGAAGGTGGAAACGCGAGCCATTATTCTACAACTATTATGCAAACCACACTTAGACAAAGTTCATAATTAATTGCACTGAGAATTAAACAAGGTAATTCTACAGTGCGCTCCCACTCAAATCAATATCTCTCATAATTGATTGTGAGCGATTCAAGATCCAAATTATAATTCAACGCCAAGGATGTATCCATCTCAAGTGACGAGAATTGCAATCGGTAGGCCAACTTGCCAATCACATCTCTATGTGACTCTTGTTCATCTTTCGATGGGCGTGTTCCGAGCTCAGGACTTTCAAGCTAGAACATCAAGACAACCAAGTGATCTCGCTGCGAGGTCTCAACTCACCCGCCTCACACATTCCTAATCGTTCGTACCCATGTATCCATGGCGCACCCCGAAAAGTTAGGTACCGTGACGGTGCTACACTTGGGAGAACACTAACTACTTGATATTTTTGTGAGAGATCACCCTAATAAAAGCGACTACCGCGCAATCAAAAGTGTGCGTCATAAGGGATAAACATCTCAGGCAATTCATAATAGCATGATATGGTATAGCCCTTTCTGATGGAGAAGTATTGTATTTCTTCGTCTTCGGCATTCGCGTCGGTGTTTACCTTCGCGAAGATTGCCACCACCTTGTCGATGCACCAGATTATATTGCTATCTCTATAGCTAATAAAATAAGTGCATTACTTAAGGTTGACACGCAGGTCATTAAAGTGACAATCATATGGCTCCAGCCATCATGCCGAATCATGACATGCAGGTCCTGTTAATATTACATCATATAGTCATCTCGTACATAATCAAATTAATATGAGCACTGCTATACCACATCATATGCACATGCAAACCATCCTACAAAACCAAGTTAGACGCCTCTAATCGGTTCATGCAAAAACTTGTTTTTCGTGGCTTCTAAGGTTTCGAAACAAACCGAAGCTACCAGCGTCCATCATCAAGCATGCTAATCCAAGTCGCTAGATTAACATTGCGGGGTGTCTGAAACACGAGATAATAAAATCTCGAGCCCCATACTAAACTTCGTCATACGCATGACCCCCGTGCAGATCATATCTCCATTGCCCTTTCGTCTGCGAAATTTCATCTTTCTTTTTAACTACGGTGGAATTCAATGAATACGCATGACCCCCGTGCAGATCATATCTGCATTGCCCTTTCGTCTGCGAAATTTCATCTTTCTTTTTAACTTCGTTGATCAATCAGGATCGCAGATTGCCAGAACATTGAAACTCCACCATGCTGTTATCAAGATCAGAAATATGCAAATACCAGGGAAGCAACAAGAACATCGGATAACAGATTTCATCTACTACCCGCACAAATAATTTTCAGTAATAGAACTCACCTACTACCTAATTATATTGTGCAACACCCATACATCTCTATGTATTCTAGATCGCAACCTGCATCTATGCATAGCACGGCTCATGATGCCACTGTAGGGTAATGCAGCAGAAAACAAAAATTTCCGACCTACGCACCAGCCTAGGACCACTATGGAGACTGCATACATGGTTTGATCTTTTTCGTTACCGACTCGTAGCGCAGCGGAAGTAGAGTCGATGACGATCAGCGGTGCAGATCCCCGCAGCTAGGATTTACAACCTCCCAACCGCGAGGATATATACCCTCATCTGCCCCTCGGACAGCCCTCCGGGAGGCGGTCGGACAGTCCCCCGGACGGTGTCACGGACAGCCCTTCGGGAGGACCATCGAAACTCGGATAGTCACTTGGACAGCCCTTCGGGAGGACCCTCGAAACTCGGACAGTCACTCGGACAGCCCTTCGGGAGGCACTCACGAACTAAGACTGAAACTATGATCTCTCTACAGAGTTGCACACATACGGTGTCATCTATCCGGCAGGGCTTCGCCGTCCAGAACTAGTTCCCACCGGAACCCAGACAGCCTTTCGGCTCTACCAAACTATTTCGCTGGGAGGGAGAGAGAAAGCCAGATTATGCATGGCACTTGTATGTGAGAAGGGATGAAGGATTGGGCAGCCCCCTCACCTCCTATTTATAGGAAAACCAAGGGGTAGTGTGCCTCCACACACACCCAAAGTGCCCATGCTTTATGTCATACATAAGGGCAAAATGGGGAGGCAAGTGGAGCACCAAATGGTGGAAGGAAGCCTCATGGGGGGCCCCCAATACCACCAACGAAATTGGCAGCCCTCTTGGGTGGCCCCACCACCTTCCTATCCACCAATTCATCCCTTAGATCTTTTGTGCAAAGCCCAAAAAAGTGGCTTTCTAAAAAGTATCCCAAAAAGCACTTTCACTATTCATGACGACATTTTTCAGCGTCCGTTCGAACTGAAAATATTTATGTGGGCTTAGAACATTTTCAGTACCCACGAAAATAATTTTCAATGCGTTCCAGAACAATTCCGGATTAGTGATTTTCATCTGCGAAAAGCATCTGAAGCGGTTCCGGCAGCTTCGGAACATTTCCGGTTTTCATCCCGAAAAATTCCAGAAAGTTTCCAGAATGATTCTGGCATCCTCCAAGAATTATCAGGCGTGTGCCAAAACAATTTGACTTAATGGTATCCCCTGAAACAACTTTTCAGTTTTACCAAAACTGTTCTGGTGTTCTCTCTGCGGAACTTTTCCGCTGTCCGAAACTTTTCCGGTGTTTTTCTCTCTGACTCCCCGTCTAGTATTTAGCAGATAGATGACCCTTAAGCATGTGACCCTATAGGTTCGGTGAAGTATAGACATGACCCGGAAGCCCTTCCGATCAATGATCAACATCGGAGCCGTGGACACCCATATTGACCCCTATACCCACACGAATGAATATTCGAGTGAACCTCCAGTTGCCGTGTGCTATTCCTGTTGCTTCGCGATATGTTACAAATATCCGAGGTGAGACATGTTGGCATCCCCGTGGATCAACAACTTGTCCACTATGCCGGTTACCTCGTTACCGGTATTGTTCTCTTTTCTCGTTCCCGTGTTCCGGATCCACGTGATCAAATCACAAAGTGTCTGGCCAGACGATGATGGATACCGTAACACCGAGAGGGCCCAGAGATATCTCTCCATCGTCGGAGGAGCAAATCCCAATCTTGAGCTATCAAGTTACTTGACATACTTTCCCATGAACCCGTAAGCCACCGTAATAGCCATCCAGTAACGGATGACGTTTAACAAACCCCAAAGTTCATGAAACAAGCATGAAGAAACTCGATACTCTCATGGTCTGAGGAATCATGCAAACGTTAACCATCTCTGTGTTATAAACCATTTAACTAGTGACGAATGTATCTCATAGCATAACATCAATTCGGGTCGATTGAACACAAATGTTCTTCTAACATTGTGCCCTCAAAATTGCCGGCATAGCCATGCCCATGATCAGGAAAACAGGATCATCATGCAATACTTGAGCCAGTCTTAGAGGCTAGACTAGGAATACATTTTACCGTTTATTATTCCACATGTGCATATGAGTCTTCCTCCGAGCCTCGTGGTTATTGCAGACTCGAGAACCATAGCAGTTATAGCATGGAACATAAACCTAATTATGAACAGGGAGATAATCAATAACATTTATTATTGCCTCTAGGGCATATCTCCTACAGTCGATGCCCCATTACATGTGAGAGCAAACAGACCGTCATTTTCAATTTTTTTACACACGGTTTTCGGGTGGGGGCACATCTTTATTGGTGAAGAAGCCCTCCCCCCCTTCAACCGCATCGACAGACCACACAGGAATATCTGTTATGCACTGCGAGAACCACCCACACACGTACAATGTGAACCCTTTCTTACAGAACGGGAACCCTTTCCATATATAGTCGACCATGAACAAGAACTGCCCCTCCGTGTTAGTCTGGGTGTAGGACTGCTGCAGCAGGTAGTTGTCGGACTGGGTGAGATTTGTGTCTTCCACATGTCTATCCTCAAAGCCATATCATCCTCCCCGCCTCCATCATAGATGATGTCGAGCATCTCACTGTTCGGGTCGTCGTATGTCAGGTCTCTCACTCTAGGCATTGTAGCGAACAGTGTGGGCACCCATCTACTCTTTGTCCGCCGCCCGAGCCCGAATGAGCTGCGGCGAAGAACACTTAGAGAAGAGCGGCGCCGCGTTTATGTCGACACTTTAAGGCACCTTCCCGATGACGGTTCCGATCTGCATGGTGGCGTAGTAGTACAGAGGCTTGTAATGCTCCGGCCACTACGCTGACTGTAGAGTGGGCGCACTCGTCTTAGCACCACAACCTCCGTCGGTCCCTCCGGCACCTCCATCTCTGACAGGTTCTTCTCCGGTTCCATGCATCAGCGGCAGAAGGAAGGAGAGGGTGGGCGAAAAGAGTGGGGAATTGGGTGGAGAATTGCTGGGGATGGAAGTAGGGAGTGGGGGGTTTTGGTGTGGAAGCAATGTTGGTTGCTACAAAAGCTCGGGCTTCGCCTTCTTTTGGATGGGCCAGGGGGTCAGAGTCTGACGTTTCTCGTGTCCGGACTGCCGCGAAACCCACCACCTTTTGGTTCCGGTTTACGGAAATATAATGATCTGGACCGCCTGACGGACTGATACATGCCCGCGTTGGATGGCTTCCACAGTGGGGACAGTGACGGAGCCACCTCACGGCAACCCCGGGCGGCTCCCCAGGCTAGTCCTGAGAATCACTCCTAAGCAATGGGATTATGTATGGGTCAGAAGTAATGTTTGCACGGGCAAATGGCATCTCACAGTGCGTCACAGTTAGTCTTGCCCAGGCTCCACTCACGGGATGGCTCTGCCACTGGGTCCAGACGGATTCGGACGGTTTAAGAGTCGGCGTTTAAGATGCCCATAGACATAGCCATCACCATGCCGTCTAGGGGGTTCATGAGGTCGCCGCTATTGTGCATCGTTGTCGCCACCGTCTGCCGCGGCCATCGCTCTTTCCGCCGCTCGCCGTTGCCGCCGCCGTCCTCCGGGCTCATGACGTTGCATGTCGAAACCTGACGCCATGAATGCGCTAGTAGTTGTGCACGTCCAGTACGCCGGACTCGTCTTTTCTAGAACATGTTTGTACAAAAACGTCTCGGGATCTATTTTTTAAAATCACAGTTTTCAGGAATTAGAAGAATCAAGTTTTACTTATCCAGAAATTAGTTAGGGTTGCCAAACTATCTTTTCGTTTGTTATTATAGACTCTGGAACAAGTCTGTACATAACGAGTTCTCTAAAAAATAGCTATCCGAACAACCATTAATAGTATATATCGTCAGCCATAATTCATCTATATTACTATTAAACAAGCCAACATATTCATCACTACGTTCACCCAGCCAAAGCTACGCATAACAATAAGGACCAATTACAGCCTCACGATCAGATCAGCTAAATTGATCGAACCATTAAAACTCCACTAACCCTGGGCCAAAAGTGCATTTAGCAAATTTCCTCGGCGGACGAAAACTCTGCCCACGCCCGCACACGAGATAGACCTACAATCACGCAGCCCCAACCTCTCCCCGTATTCGAAGCAGCCACCGCCGTCGCACCCGAAGCAGCATACCCTTGTTCCACTTCCCGATCAGGGAATACCGGGAAGAGGAGTCAGGGGACATGGGAATGGGAAGCCGGCCCCGTGTTACGCCGTGAGGGACGACGGCCTCAAGACGGTGCTGTGGCGGGAAAAGAATGTGTGGAGCCGACGCCCGCGGAACGGCTGCTGGATCCGCCGAGCTATAGCAACTGGGGCGCGTGGGATGGGGGACAGGTGGATGCGGGCCAAGAAGACCGGGGTGACGGACGAGGTGGAAGAGGACGTGCACAGGGTGCTCCGGCGGCCAGGATCTTGCCGCCGTCCGGGTCGTCGAGCTGCTCCGAGTTGGACAGAGCAAGGGAGATCATTGAGGTACGTAGGTCTGATTCGTAGATGGACAGACCAAATCGAAGTGGACAGAGCAAGGGAGATCCTTGAGGTACGTAGATCCTTGATGGACTGTTTGCGCTTTAACCAGGATCTTGCCGCTGTCCAGGTCCATCCAAATTGCTTAATTACTTGCGAATTGATGCAAGAGATGCTTCATAATCTGTTTTGAGTTTTTTCATCCTTCTAATTGTGTATATGCGTGGAAGAGAATTATGAAATTTTAATGTAATGGTCATTAATCATGACTGACCATGCTGGATGCATGGGTATTTCAGCGAACTAGATAGATAGTCTCCATTGTCTGCCAATTGCAGTTAAATGTTGGCAGCTTGGTGCTGACTGTTAATCTAGAAAATTCTTTCGATGTTTGGTAAAATTGTGTTTTTAAGGGTTGGCCTCTTTGATTTGTAGGACTTCTGTTCTTAGCCCATTGAGCTTGTTTGATTTGTTTGATAAGATTTGTTTTTGTCGGACATTGGTAACTTCACTTTTCCGAATTGAAGCTTCAATCGGTTGACAGTGATTCCTTTGGGCATTGATATCTGCGGTGTAATATATGTACATGAAGTAAAATGAATTAAAACTTCAATCGGAGTAGAAGCCATGACCTATGGACCATATATATTGTAGTCCGCTTCACTTCCACTTTCTACCAGGGGAATTTGCAAACCGGACCATGTCTCGACACTGACTGGAAGAAAGGGTTGTCCATGAAATTTACCTTTTTTGTCTTTCCTTTTTAATTTTTTTTTTGAAAAGGAGGAATCGTGCCCCCGGCCTCTGCATCAATCAATGCATGCAGCCATCTTATTAAAATAAGTTCGAAACAAAGTCTTAGATCCATCAAGCGCTCAAGCGCAAAACAAAAGAAGGTATCAAAGATAAAAACTTGCCACATCCGGCAAAGCTAACAGTAGACTACGATGCCTATACACCTAGCCTATTATTAGCATGCAATCCCAACCGGTTGAAGATAACCCGTGCGATCATCTCCCATCGGTTGCACCCAATATCCATAAGCTCCCTGGATTCCGCATGACCGAGTAATGACCACATACGGATCCAAGATGTTGCTCTGAAGATGACCTGCAAAAAGTTATTGAAATTCTTGCCATTAAAAATCATGTCGTTCCTGGTATTCCATATAGCCCAGAATAGAGCACATATCCCAATTCTGATAAGCTTCGCTATCTTAACGTCTACTCCATCGAGCCACGTTCCAAATAACGAAGTAATACATGTTGGTGGGTTAACATTAAAAGCTATATGAATAGTGCGCCATAAGAGTTTTGCAAGAGGACAATCAAGAAAGAGGTGTCTTATCGTTTCATTCTGATTGCAATAGCAACAATTAGGTCTGCCTCCCCAATTTCGTTTTGCCAAGTTGTCTTTGGTTAATACCACACCCTTGTGTATGAACCACATGAAAATTTCAATCCTAAGAGGCACTTTGATTTTCCAAATATGTAATGATCTCGTGAGTGGTCCAGTATTTACCAGATCCGTGTACATGCACTTTACTGAAAATGCGCCATTCGCAACTAAAGTCCAACGAACACTATCTGTCTAGTCAGACAGTTGCACTTGCATCAGTCTGCTGACCAGATGTAACCATGCATTCCAGCATTCTCCCAGTAAAGCTCTCCTGAATTGCATATTAACAGGTACCGATTGTAATATCGTGGACACATACTCATCTTTACGTTGCGCAATATTATAAAGTGAAGGATATTGAAGTGCTAATGGAGTGTCTCCTAGCCAAGTGTCTTCCCAAAATCTTGTTGAGGCCCCATCACCAACTACAAATTTCACCCTCTGAAAAAAGGTCACCTTTATCTTCATTAACCCTTTCCAAAAAGGTGAGTCATTTGGTCTCGCTGTAACCTGTGCTAATGTTTTGGAATGTAGGTATTTATTCTTCAAAATTTGGACCCACATCCCCTCGGTTTCTGTGGATAACCTGTACAGCCATTTGCTAAGCAGGCATCTGTTCTTTATTTCTAAATTTTCAATGCCAAGCCCCCCTTGGTCTTTTGGTCTACAGATTATATCCCAGCGAGCCAATCTGTATTTCTTCTTGGCTTCATCACTTTGCCAGAAGAAACGAGATCTGTAAAAGTCTAATCTTTTTCATACCCCTACCGGTACTTCAAAGAAAGACAAGAGGAACATCGGTAAACTTGTTAAAACCGAGTTTACTAAAACTAGCCTCCCTCCATATGACATAAGCTTGCCCTTCCAGCAACTTAGTTTTTTTTCAAATCTATCCTCAATCATTTCCATTCCTTATTCGTCAGTCTTCGATGATGAATAGGAATCCCCAGATAGCTAAATGGTAGCGATCCCATTTCACATCCAAATAGCTGTCTGTAAGCATCTTGCTCTTCTTTTGCCTTTCCAAAGCAAAATAATCCGCTTTTGTTAAAGTTAATTTTCAGCCCAGACAGCTGTTCAAATAAGCACAAAACTAGTTTCATATTCCTTGCTTTTGCCATATCATGTTCCATGAAAATGATCGTATCATCCGCGTATTGTAGTATGGACACACCCCCCTCTACCAGATGTGGAACGAGTCCTCCTACATGGCCCTTTTCTTTAGCTCTACCAATGAGTATAGCCAACATATCTGCTACAATGTTGAACAATACCGGAGACATAGAGTCCCCCTGCCTCAATCCCTTGTGTGTTTGAAAGAAATGACCTATGTCATCATTAACTTTAATCCCCACACTGCCTTTCTGGATGAAAGAATCCACCTGATCCCTCCAGTGTTCATTGAACCCTTTCTTCCGTAAGGCCTGTTGAAGGAATGGCCATTTGACATTATCATATGCTTTCTCGAAATCCACTTTAAAGACAACCCCATCTAGTTTCTTTGTATGTATTTCGTGCAGCGTTTCATGCAGTACAACAACACCCTCTAAGATGTGTCTCCTAGGCATAAACGCCGTTTGCGTCGGTTGGACTACCGAATGAGCTATCTTTGTCAATCTATTCGTGCCAAACTTTGTGAAAATTTTGAAGCTAACATTGAGTAAACAGATCGGTCTAAACTGCTCAATGCGCACAGCCTCCGCCTTCTTTGGCAACAACGTGATTGTTCCAAAGTTAAGGTGAAATAGCTGTAACTGTCCATTAAATAAATCATGGAACATAGGCAAAAGATCACCCTTAATGATATGCCAGCATTTTTTATAAAATTCCGCCAGAAACCCGTCCGGCCCCGATGCCTTATTTTGTTTCATTTGTGCTATTGCATCGAACAGCTCCTTCTCGGTAAATGGAGCTGATAACACCTCATTCTCATCGGGATTGAGTTGAGGTATATCATGAGTTGTGCCTTCATCCAAAGAGACAAAATTCTCTTCTGGTGCACCAAATAATTTCTTGTAATATTCCGAAATGTATAGTTTTAAATTCTCGTGTCCTACGATTGTTCCTTCATCTTGCTCAAGTTGAATTATTTTCTTCTTTCGATGTTTGCCATTTGCAATCATATGAAAGAATTGTGTGTTATCGTCCCCATGAACCACCTTCGTCACCTTAGCTCGAAGTGCCCATTTCATCTCTTCTTCTCGCAAGAGTTTTTGCAATTCCTTCTCAGCCTCAGTCTTTTTATTCCTATCTGATATACTGAGAATGGACGACTCAGCTTTCACATCTAACTCATCAATCAGATGAATAAGTTTTTCTTTTTGCACTTTATAAATTCCTTTCTGATTCTTGGCCCAGCCTCTCAAGAACTGGCGCAAGTGTCGTATTTTGTTTTGCCATCTTTCTATATTTGTAGATCCACCAAAATCCCTAGCCCATTCGTTAGCTATGAGATCCATGAATCCTTCTCTCTCGAACCAACTAAGTTCAAACGAGAATGAGTTTCTATTACCTACATGGTTGGCTTCCCCAGAATCAACCATGAGAGGTGTATGATCAGAGATGGCTCTTTGTAAAGCATGGACTGTAACCAGCGGGTACTTCTGTTCCCACTCCACGTTGGTCAGTACTCGGTCAAACTTCTCATATGTTGGCACCGGTAATGAGTTTGCCCATGTGAATTGTCTACCAGTGAGGTCAATCTCCCTCAAATCGAGACTCTCAATAATCATGTTGAACATAAGTGATCGAAGTTGTCATTATTTTTTTCATCTTGTCTTCTAATGATGTTAAAGTCTCCCCCAACCATAATGGGAAGTCTTTCTTCTCCACATATTCTTACTAGATCGGCGAGAAATTCAGATTTGAGCTCTGGTTGCGCCGCCCCATATACGGCCACCAGAGCCCATCTAAAACCATCAACTTTCGACCGCACACGAAATTTGACAGAGAACTCGCCATATACCACACTCATCACCTCTAAAGTTTCGCACTTAACCCCAAGTAAGATCCCACCAGACCTACCCCTTGGTGGCAAACAGTGCCAATCAAAATCAACTCCTCCTGATAAATTGTTTAGGAATTGTGGTGTGAAGTTATCTCTACCCGTTTCTTGTAACGCTATAAAGTCAAGTTTATATTCTAAAGATGCCTCTCGAAGAAATCTCCTTTTAGCCAAGTCTGCTAGACCTCTGCTATTCCAAAATATTCCTTTCATATTTCATCATGAAATTTTTTCTTCTGCTTCACTCTCGCACTTCTCCGTACCGCTGATATAGGATAAACCTTCCTTTTCCAAGGTCTCTTTGGTTTATCCTGCGTCATTACTGTGTTGCTCTGTGATTGTATTTCACGTGGATGACAACCGCCAATCGGAGCGGCCATATACCCCTCCGATCCCATGTCATCCACATCCTCCTCAGCTCCCTCTAAGTGTAATAAGTCCTCACATAAATTTTGTAATTCTGTGCCTCCTAGATCATTAATATCCGACTCATTCATCAGTCTCACCGCTGCTATATTTTTAATAAACTCTATGGCTCTATCTGCTTCTAAATCTAACATATCATTAATTGATTTAGCTAATTGTGTGCCAGAAGAACCCATAGAAATACCTATGTCGCTAGCATTATGAATAATCTCTGATTCCGAAAAATGAAGAATTGAAGCACTAGTATTGACCGACATACCTGTAGATGCCTCGACGTCTCGAAGCTTGGCGGCCCTCATAGCACGCCCTATCAGCATGTTGTCAGCGTCCGGCTGCTCCTGGATGCGATGACTGAACCGTCGATCGCCAGACGTAGGATCCGGTATCCCTCCATACGCGATCACATCGTCCATAGATACCACTGGATGATTTTGACCTCCTGCCTCAATCCCAATAGTAACTGTAGTAAGTACCGGAGAAGAATCCTCAGCCGAAGAAGCAGCCGCAGCCCGAGCTACTGCTTCCCCAGTGTGCAGCTGCTACCTCTCCGCCGCCACGCAGGTAACTGTTGGAGCGCTAGGTGAAAGACGGGCCTCCTGCCCGATGCCCAGAGCACCCACTCGTGCAGAAGACGGAGGAGAGGGACGAATCTGGTCCGATTGGCGGTCCTCATGGCCGCTGCTAACTCGTGACGCCGGCATCTCAGGCTGACGAACCTCCTGTCCGCCAAACCTGTCCGGTGAGCAGCCACCGTGCATGCCGCTGGCCGGGGTCGCTATGAGAGCCTGCCGGCTGGTCTCCTGCCCGTGAGACTGGGCCGGTCGGGAAGTGTCCTTCCCGGTGGTGCCGAACGCGAGGTTACCGGTACCATGACCGGTGCTGTCCGGTGTCTCCGTCTCGCTAAGCCGTGCCGGTCTGGCCGGCAAAACCATGTCATGAGGAGACAGAGATCCCGCCCGCACAACCAATGCACGAGGGGACTCCTGCCCATAGCCGCTAGCTGAACCTCCCTCCGTCACAATCTCATCATAAGGCTGCTGAAAGTCCTCATCCTCCAGGCAGTTCCCCCAAAGGCGACTCGGCACCGACATCGTTTTAAACGATCCAAAACGGAGAGTGGCCATGGGTGTCGTCGTAGGTGCAGCTCCATTATTTGGCTGATTATCTGTCACGGTCGATGACGAAGGAATATGACCCTCCTTGGTCCTGTCGGAGTGCTCATCATGATTCGCATCTCCCTGGCTCCCATCGCGATCACCGCCATCCACCATGTCCACATCGCCATCGTGAGTCTGTGGTTGGTTTTCCTCAACCTCCACATCGAGATCATAATGCACACCGTCGTAAAACCAAGGTGCGTAATCAGGTATATACTCCACATCCAGTACAATCACTAGCAGCCTGGCAACACCACGTTTGCGTGTGAAGGGCATGTCAGCTTTTTCTGTCTTACCCACCAAAGAGCCAAGACTCCAGACAATAAAGATGCCATTGAGTAAAATCTCTGGAATTCCGGAAAATCTAATCCAGACCTTCTTCAACCGTGTACCGAATGGCTCTGGTTTTTTGCATTCCTCAAACTCTAACAGGCATTTACTCCCACTAACCTTACTGACCCCGAAAGTCAACAAGCGTTGAAGGTCTTCTCTTCTAGGAAACTCCACTCGATATACCTGCTCATCCACTCTAACAGGAGCCCATTGGTAAGACTCAGACACAAGTCTCCTCATCTGCTGAGAAACTTGCTCAACTGTGAGCGTACCGTTTGTGACCTTTACCAATCCCGTCCTTGAACTCTCAAGACGTGGAGGTACAATGGCTGCTGTAGACCGTGGCGTCTCAAAGAACATAAGCCTATTCTGACAAACACCATATATGTTGATCACTGGCTTAGGTGCTAGGAGGAGTGGACAAGTTGCCTCATCGTGTCCAGGTTTCTGACAGATATCACATAGCTCAGTAGTGCAATCCATGACAAAGTGACCAGTTATGCCACATCTGTAACAGGTCAACTTTTCTTTCTTACGGGCCGCCTTATTGGCCTGCGCCGTGTCTCTATCCTCAGCTGTCGACTTGGATGTTACTGGTACTGCGGCCAGGGCATTAACCCCGACCGCCGCAGCCTCTGGCAGCTTGGCAGTCGTAGTGGACGGGTTGGTAGTAGCACCGGTAGCCGCAACCACCTCTGTCGTCGTCGGCGTGACCTCTGTCCACTTCGGGTTATTTTTATTCCGACCAAAGGTACGACCTCCGCCACCGCGACCACCGCGTTGCCGATAGTGCGGACCCTTGGCTCCTTCAACAAAGTCACCCTCCGGTGGGTAAAAGGACCGGTGCCACTGATTCGCACCACCCCCTCGCCCCCATCCTTCGTTCCAGTGACCGCGGCCAGCTGCCTGTCCGCCCGTCCCATCGTTCCAGTGATTCCAGTTATACCGGTAGCCCTGATAGCCATCGTTCGAGCCACCACCACGGTCCGTTCCCGTTTCGCCTCGTCCGGCAAAGAAACCACCTCGTCCCTGTCCGTCAAACCGCCGACCGCCAACGGCAGCCCCCGACCACCTTCGCCGGTGCGCTGTGGGGCAGGGGGATGGGTGGCCCCGCCCACACCTTGTGCAGGGGCTTCTGGTTTGCCCTGCGCAGTGGCCGGCACAGGAGGCGGCTGCCCTCCTGAGCCCCGCCCAGCCATCGTAGCCGCCGGAGGGAGGGACTCCGTTAGAACCCGCCGTGCTCTCCCTGGGCGAGAGGGGAACCCAGGAGGAAAACGGAGCCGCAGGTCACGAACCCTAGGGTTCCTCTCGTCCTTCGTATGAATCGTCTCCCGATGGGTCGTATCGACGGGATCATGTTCAATCGAGCGAGGAGGCAGGCGATCGACCGATCCAGTCCTCGATCGGGACTCCTCGTCCAACTCCGTAGCAGGGTCCGCCGTCGTGCTCAGCTGGGCCACATACCCAGCTAACACCGGACCACATATTTTTTTTCTGGCCCATCATGACCCAAAATAATTTTCAAACAAGCCTTTCTTGCCTCGCTGACTCCACGATCCGGATCGGCCGGAAACGCCGCCGGCGACTGTCTCGCCGCCGCCGGTCGCCCCGTCTGCCGTTTCTTACGACGATTCTCAACGACCTTTCACGAGCTGATGAAATCTGCTAATGTGAGAGCTGGAAGACTAACCTTAGGCAACGGACCTTTCCATGGACGTATGGCAGCAGACGAAGTCCGGCGATGTACCACCCGACGAAACGCCTCCACCCTGTCGTTCCCGCCCAGCCCGCTCCACACCTCGTCGCTCGCCGGTAGGAGCCTATCGATTCCTGCCGCGATCTCATCTTCGGATCGGCCACATCATAACTCGCCGCAGATGAGATCAGATGGCATTGGAGAGTGCGGTTCTGCTGCGGCTCGCCCGTCCTCGCCATCGGACTCATCGGAGTCCGGTCCAGAGAGAGCCCAGAATCAGCTTCCCCGGCGAGATATGTCCGGCGTGGCCGCCATAGTCTTGTTCGCCGCGGCCTCTCCCTGGCCGCCGCGATCCGCCCGTCCGCTCATTCCGCCCAACATCAAGTGATTGAGTGTATCTGAGTAGTGGGTTTCTCATCTCCTCGTATGCATGGCCGTGTGCATCTATCTATCTATCGCAAAATATGTTAAGCAAAGTGGGAATGCTTTTGGCGTCTTTCCTTTTTAATGCTCATCAGATATTTATATATGTCTGCCATGGTTAAAGTTTAATAATATTATTGCGCAGAAACAATCTGTTCCTTGCACCTGTTTTGCAAGCTAGATTGTATGAAAAATTGAAAATATGTGTACAGAGATGGGAAAAGGCAACCATGTCACATTAATGTGGGGATGGTAATATTAGGTAGAGATTCTTGCGTCTGCACGTTAATTTTGGGTGTAATGCGGCGGCATATTTACTTGTAGCTCGCATCTCATGGATCAATGATATAGCATTTGTTCCTCAACTTTAATATCAATGCAAATGTAATTACGATCATGCATGAACATGAGCAGTCCTCATTTTATTTGAACATTCAGGTGTCTTTCTCTTGCATGGTGGTGTTGCTCTGTTATTTGCATTGCTAAAGCTTGGTCGTAAACAATGTTATATCCCAGAGAAAACATACAATGAGTCAACTATACAAATGATTCTCTGAATATTCAGTACATGCTTCTCTGAATGTTGGTAAAGCTTGGTAGTATTGCTTCTCTGATTTAACTTATATCCAACGGCTATGGAAACATCATTATAGAAATTTATGAACACAGTCAAGGTAATTATTGAGAATTGTACCAACTGATGCACATTGTGATTCTAGCTTCCGGAAAGAAATGAACTATATGCTATTTGCATAAACAGTTGTTTGACTTGCAGGTTATTTACGATGAGGATATTACTCACCAATGCAAGTTGGATCCTCTATCAAAATATTAACATGTGGCAGGTCTCTACTATATATCCATATAAAAGAGGATTGGCGTTGCATTATGTAAGTAGCAGATTTGGTTCTTGCTCTATATTCTGTCCTTCCGAACCTTGCTAAGTAACCATTTTTGTGTAGAGCCAGCAAACAAGGCCCCGTGAAGAGCCGGCGAACGAGGTCACACGTGTGCCTGCAGAATGGTGGTGCGGAGCCCCCTTCCGCCAACCCCATGCCGGTTCGAGATCCGCACTGGTTTCCTCCCTGCCGTCGTCGCGCTCCCTGCTGCCAGCTCCGGCCTCCCCATGCCTGTTTGGCTCTGTTGATTGTCTCTGTTTAAATCATAATGCATGCTATAAGCCTATTGTAGTTTGGCTATATTGATAGTCTTCATTATCCCATTAATTAGTAGAAGCACACAATCGACAATGTTCTAATGAAAATTTGCAACAATGTAGTTATCTCATTCATGGATTGATATGTAAGCATAAGATCTTGTTCATTAAAATCTTTCATTGTCTTTTTAAATTGGTCTTGCATGTCTATGTCTGATTAGGGTCGCTAGATTCTGTAGATTGTGTGCTTAACAATCTATTCAGGCTTCTACTAACTCAGGGGATAATGAGTCCACCTAATGCTGGAGCAAGATTCTATAGATTATGCAAAAACAAAACATTGTGCAATCTTCTATGAGTCCACCTAAGAAGCTGAATAGATATTTGGAACAACTTGCAGTTTCCAGGTGAGGATGTCTACTTGAACTGACATCCAAGCAATTTACTCTGGTGCCATTAATGCTGGAGCTAGATAGCTGGATTGTGGAGTCCTTTGTTTTCCATCTTTTCCCTTGAGAATGGCATTTAATAAATTAGATTAGAGAGAACTTAACATGCATAGAAGAAGTGAAATAAAAATAAAAGATGCAGAACTAGGTAATTCATACAATTGATTTTTCAGCTTACGTTATCTCTGCCTTATAGAATATGTTTTTCTTCCACCAGTAGTGATCATGACATAACAGATCGAGTGCACCTCAAAGTAGTAGAGATATCCATTGATCTTTCATATTATTTAGACCTTCTTCATTTGTCCATGTGATTTGAATTTTCTTTGACCCAAACAAACACTATTTTTGGTGAAACATTTGCAGACGAATAACTATGCAAAATCATACAACTGTTTTAATAATTATGTGATGGAATTAAGACGTGTGTTGCACGTGCAAGCTTACTAGTTCGTTTAACATGCAACAGTGCTAGTCATTGCAGAATTTTCAGTCGGATTTTGTTGTTGTTGTTCGTATGAAATGTGCTATTATAATCAAATAATAGAAAAAAAATGGTAGGATATTTACCGCAAGGTGCTTGTAGAATCTCAACAAAACTGCCTCTCCATGTAAGTGGAACAATACTCGCAAAAAAAGGATATCAAAATGGAGCAAGTCAATGCTCATCCCCCGAAGCAAACGACCGTGCCCTACTTCCTGGAATCCTGGGGTCAGACACATAGTTTTAAATAGCCCGCCATAGCCCCGCTATAGCCTTTTCAGCAAAGAGCCGCTATATGGTCTCATGTACAAAATGCCTGCTATAGCCTGCTATAGCCCGTTATAGCTCCGATATAGCCTTTTTGGAGGTCCGCCGCTATTTGTCATAGCCCGCTATTTAAAACATTGCTCAGACGTCAGACGGTCAGAGATTACCTGATGCTTTTTGTCACCGCTCCTTTGAACGTTTTTGCTGTAGCATATATCGAGAACGTCTGAGACTAGTTTTACAATGCGTAATCGTGGGAACTTGGGTTCGGAATCAAACGAGAAAATAAGTACGTTAACAATGGTACCTAGCACCACATGCTAATATTCCCTCCAAGTTGCTAGACGTTCATTGACCTTAATGGTGTTGTCAAGGAAACAATATATGGTCTACAGCTGATGAGACGAAGGCGAAGCGCCAAGCAGCGATGTAATTCTGTCCACCACCGGAACCATGTACGGTACCACCTCACCTCCATCTCCGTAAGCACAATACAATGCTTAGACGTGCTGTACACCAAGCATTCACGAGTCGATACCTGTTCCGTCAATGTATTCGGGCGTCCATATGGCATGGTGGACGGAAGGGTCCAGGTTCGCTCACCCGGGGACGCACTCCGCGGCGACGTCGACGACGCTGACTGAACGGGGATGGAGCAGCTGGCGAGATTTCCATCACGCCGCCGACGTGGATCAGCATGTAGTGCCTTTGAAAAATACTGCAGTCGTAACCTGGGTGTGCAGCTGATCCACTTTCACAAAACCAACTGGCAGCTCAACGTCACCGAGATAGTCATCGAGCACACACTTATCAACGACGTCTAGCCGTGCGACACGTGGTATAAAGGTCAAGGTGCTCGACATCCATGTGCAAGACGAAGAAGGACATGTCCCTTTTGTGGTACGTATCAAGCTCGATGGAGACGATGCGACACTGGGAGGAGCCTCTTCACCGTCCTTTGAGATCACGACGTGGACAAGCTCAAGAAGGATGCGCACACGGCCGGTACCATGACCGCACGAGCTTGCTGTCGAGGTCCGGCAACCACTCTGTGGCGCGGTATGGAGTGGCCTGGTGGTCGTGGAACAGCGTCACCGCTACAACTTGATCGCGACACCCCCCATCCGTGGAACGAACAAGGAAGGAGTGCATGGAGAGGAGGGACACGATGATGGCTGCTCTTAATGCTGTTGAACTCGGTGAGGATGGCTTCCTTCACCATGCTTGGGTCAGTGCACGCGGCCGTGATCACCACTGCAGTGGCTTGAAGACAATTATCCTCATCCACGGTGTCCTGAGTGCCCTCAATAACACAGCGAGACATGAGCGGACGGCAGGTTGCATCGGCAGTAAACGACATTGGTGAATAAACATACTCCATCGATGGTGAGGTTTTTTTTTGTAGCGATCTTCTGCGGATAGTATATAATCATACAAGCCATAATAAAACAATGTAACACCGACTGTGCCTGCTGCTACCATGCCGTGCTACGCCCGTGGATTAATGAAGGTCATGAATCAAGGGCACGCCGGCTTTCAGTTGCTAAATCTCAGTCCATCCATAACAAGGAAAAGGTGCCGAACCGCATCTATTGCACCATGAAAATCAAAGTGACATGATTCAGATGCCCAAATTAGCATGTTACTGTCAGAACCTTTGGCAAATGACACGTCCAGCAACTAGAAATAGTTTTGCCCGAAATAGTACGCTGTTCATCACTGTCATATACAAAAGGTTGCTGCACACTTGCTCTGTCCAAGTCTGAAAACGCAGGCACTAGGCTGCCGTCCCTGGACACTGTGTCCATAAAGTTCTAGCAAAGTTTTCTATTCTAGTCATGGCGATATTCAACAAATCATAAAATGAGAACCTTATCCACAAAAAGGTGCGGATCCTGATGCATGTGAACGGGCCGTGTCGTGCTGGCTCGTGTGACCAGCCTCTAGGCCCAAGCACGTCGCAGGCATGCCTCGTGCCTGTCACAACCCGTTTAGACCGTGTCGTGTTTGGCCCATGGCAGGCCGTCCCGTTGTGCTCGCGGCTGGCTGGCATAGTGCAGGCCAACACAGCCCAACTGACCGACCAACCTACCTAGTGGCATGCTTTCTCGTGCAGGCCTACACGCTTGATTCGTGACGAATTGCTCCAGTCCATTATGCGGTCCTATCCGCTATGCCAACCACATGGCGGCCACTAGCCCCATGGCCGGGAGCGCCGCCCATGACACGCGTGGCGCCGGCGCGAAGGACTGCATCCCGACGACGGCGGCTGGTTCTTGCCATTGGACTGCGAGCTGAGTGTGTGTGCGCTGGGTGGAGAGCAAGAGGATTGATGTCGACGAGGTGTGCGGCTGTGTGATTGATATTTGTTGGAGGAGTGAGACGGGAGTTGGCTTGGTTGGTTTT
This sequence comes from Elymus sibiricus, assembly GCA_039707655.1. Taxonomy (NCBI): domain Eukaryota; kingdom Viridiplantae; phylum Streptophyta; class Magnoliopsida; order Poales; family Poaceae; genus Elymus; species Elymus sibiricus. The sequence goes on from CM077667.1 coordinate 478,143,476, forward strand.
GGAGGTTGGTCGTAGCGGGGAAGCAGGTGGGCAGAGCGAACTTGTTATTCGTCGCCAAGCCTTTTTCTCAACCTTGCCACAGTGAAAACCAAGGTACAACTCGATGAATCTGTCCAAATATCATAGTCTTCACAAGTCATTCTCAAAATGCAACGACCCAGGCTCTCTCACAAATACCGAGACTGAGTGAACCAATATGTGGTTGCACGGGGGCTACGCCGACCCAGTAAAAGAAGACTGGCCCAAGACGTCGATCACAAGGCCATGGGATTTCAACTACCCGCAACTGATTGTTCCCGGATGCCTCATAATCCAAGCAGCAAAGTACATGTCCAACTTCTCGTGATTGGGATTTCTCTCTTGATCTTGTATTCCATCTATGTGTGAAACTATTCCGACTAGTGACAACAAGTAGGGAATGATAAGCCGGCTACAAGCATACCAAGCGAATATATAGAGGTAAGGCGAGATCCAATGCTCTTAAAACAAAGGAAGGATGGTGGTTGCATGAGTTATCCATCCAACAGACATTAACACCACATCTTTATCCACCAAAAAAAGGGACCACATCTATGGTTTGAAAGAAAGAACCTGAATCCCACCATTCATGTGCTTTCATTCAACAGTCTATGAATGCACCCGGTAGAAGCAGAGGAGCTCAGTTTTGAATGACACGTACGTTGATATGTCAATCCAAAGCTAGTCAAATACCAGAACTTGCGTTTAGCGCTTGGCATTCATATGGTGTGGAATTTACTAAAGTTGTCGTAATTACAAGTAGTTCGAAAAATAAAAATTGCTGAGAATTAAGCCCGTAGATCTCAAAGGTGCCCGACTGCAAGACCATATGTCGCATATTCTCTAGCATCATATCATTCGGTATGCCCGTGCTTTTCTTCTCCTCCTATTCCCTTCCTTTACACCATGAGATATGCTCCGTCCGGGCATTCCCACTGCCTTTGTGGTGGCGAGGTCGAGCTTATGAGCGTCTGCCTCGACGTCGACCGACCGTGCGCATGGAGCCAAGTCCTTGCGCAATGGCTAGGGCTGACGGACTGTGCTGCGCCAGACAAATTGCCGCAACAGCCTTGTGAGGATGCCGGAACCGGTATCCGCTGCTGCTATGACCGGTGACGGCCACGACAGGTGCTGCAAATAGCCAGCAAATTTTTGGAAGCGGCGATGGAGGTTACTACACTATGCGACCCCCAATTGTTACGACCTGCGGGGCGAGCAACAACCGACGAGGACGACAAGAACTATATCTTGTGCTGGAACCGGTGTTTGCCGCTGCTGTGACCAGCGACGGACACGGCAGGTGCTACGAACAACCAGCCAAATGCTGGAAGCTATGATGGTGGTTACTACAACTGGTGACTCCCAATTGTTACGACCTGCACGACGAGCAACAACCTACGAGGGCGGGGATGGCTATATCTTCTGCTGGAACCATGTCTCTGGTTTGCTGGAACAGGTATCCCTAACTGCAGGAGCCGGTGATGCCATTTGCTGGAACTGGCGATGGCCACAGTGAAGACAAGTGCTACAGACAGCCAACCAAATACTGGAACCGGTGACAGCGATTGCGACAACCGGTGACCCCAATTATTACGACCTGAACGACGAGCAACAACGGTAAGGACGACGACAAGGATTTCTTTTTGCTGCAACAAGCTCTCTAGTTTGCTGAAACCGGTGTCTCTAATTGCTAGAACCGGCGACACCATTTGCAGGAACCGGCAATGGCCATTGTGACGACAGGTGCTGCAAATAACCAGCCAAATGCTGGAACTAATGATGGCAATTGCTACAACCAGCGACCCCAAATGTTACGACCTGAGCGGCGAGCCACAAGGAGCAATGACAGCGATGATGATTTCTCTTTGCTAGAACCAGCTCTCATGTTTGCTCACCGGTGCTGCCTCTCCTCGCAGCGCCGCTTCTTCTTTCCTCGTCTCACACAACTCTCTCTTCTATCTTTCATGGTTCCTCTCAAGAACACACACACGGTGAGAAGACTAAACACACACACATGCACAAGGAAGAGCACCAACGACTTTGCCATGAGGCGTTCTTCCTTGGCAAATACAAACGCTACATCTTTTCTGCTCAGCCCTAACGACTCTCCTTTTCTCATTAACTCATGTGATACTTATACACAGGAGGCTAGCCTCACACACACAACCCAGCCGCCATGTCGGGCCACTAAACCAACTAATCCACCTCCTGGAATCTCTCTAGACGCATGGGACTCGGTCAACATGCAAGGCACACCGGTAGTGTCACAAATCCACTCACTCATGCACCTAGACCTATTCTCTTGCTGCTACTAACTAACTCACATAATCCCACTACTAACTTGCGTGTACACACATTAACTCATCTTCACGTGAGTACACACCGGTAGTCTAGTAGCTTGGACACGACTGCATGCATGACTAAAAAAAAAAAAAATCTAAACCTTGCACTAATAACAAGATTAGTTCCAACACCGACCACCAAGTTGTTGCAACCTGCACAGCGAGCTATGACCGGCGATGGCGACGGTGATGCCAAGCACTACACCCGAGCATCCCAAAGCAAGAACCAGCTGTGGTGATTGCCACAATCGACCATCAAATTGTTGCAACCTGCCCGCCGAGCTACAACCAACGAGTGTGCTCTGGTGATTCAAGCTATGCGGGCGAGGGCGACGCATCGGTGGATACAGCGATCTGGCCCACGCTATCTCCCACTTTCCTTTTCTATTTCTCTTGTGTATGTTAAGATGCAGGTGGTGTGAGAGAAACGCCGACGCCTAGGCACACCTTTTTCTTAACCTCTCGGAGGTGAAAGACAAGTTACAACACTATTAGTATACGCCTTACTAGCACATATGCTTGTGCGTTGCAATGGAAGAAAAAATAGTGCGTATTTAAATTTAATGAGAATTATATGTGCTAAACCTGAAAATGGGGCCATATCTCACTTAAATATGTATTATTGAAACACAAGATACAAATGACGAATAAAATAAAATAGAAGATATCAATTGGAGATTATATGTCAATATTTGGCAATTAGACGAACTGTCTAACTCACCTAGTCTCATGTCTAGTCCAATTAAACTTTATACTGTGATCTTTCATCAAGAGGCAAAAATCGATTTCAAGTTAATCGAAAAGGAGGGCTCGCCAACGGCAGGCTACCTGTTTACAAGCTGTGAAGCACCTGAAGGATGGAACCTGTGAGATATGTCGTCGTATGCTCGTGTCAATCCTTTTGCCCATATGCCGGTGTCAATCGTCAGAGTCCAAAACTACTGCCAAACAAGCCGAGGACCTCGTTTCCAACTGAGGAGCGGCATGAGGATTGTCGCCGATCCGTTGTCTATTCCGTTTCCTAGCCTGTACCTACGCGAGTCCTATGGCGATGAACGATCCCGTTTCCTGTGCCTAGGCCGAGGACTGCCTATTGCGATCGATCCTGTTTCAGATCGATCTTTTTTTAGCAGTTTTCGATCGATCTTTTTTTAGGGGCGTTTCCGATCGATCGAGCAGCGGCCGCTTGACCTCGACTCACGCGGACGTGCAACGGCCCAACGCCCTAGCGCCGAGGAGTACCTTTTTTATTTTGAGAATGAGCTGAGGAATGGAAAATGCTATTTGACGCATTCAGCGTCAAGTTGTCGGGGTATCACACGCGCGAACGAAGCGATCCGCCGAGATGGGCCGGCCAATTAGAAGTGTTACACAGATTTCGGTTTTGGGTACCTGCTGGGAAGTTCCAGCTGGTTTTTCCCGGTTTTTGGAACCTTCTAGAAGGTTCTGGAACCATTTTTTCAGTTTCTTTTCGTTTTTCTTTCCTGTTTTTCTTTCCTTTTTTGTATTCTTTTTTCTTTCTTTTTTTCTCTTTCTTTCTGTTTCTTTTATTTTGTCTAGTTTTATTTTTTCATAAATGTTCACAGTTTAAAAATTTGTTCACTTTTTTTTTAAATAAAAATTGTTCACAATTTGAAAAATGTTCATGTTTCAAAATATGTTCGCAATTCGAAAAATGTTCACAATTTTATAATTTTGTTCACGAATTTGAAATTTGTTCATGTTTAGAAATTTGTCCATAATTTGAAAAATATTCACGGTTTCTAAAATTGTTCACAATTCGAAAAATGTTCATAAATTTATAATTTTGCTCACGAATTTGAAATTTGTTCATGTTTCAAAATTTGTTCAAAATTCGAAAAATGTTCGCGGTTTAAAAATTTGTTCACAATTCGAAAAATGTTCATAGTTTTATAATTTTGTTCACGAATGTGAAATTTGTTCATGTTTCAAAATTTGTTCACAATCCGAGAAATGTTCGCGGATTCAAAATTTGTTCACAAGTCGAAAGATGTTCACAATTTTATAATTTTGTTCACGAATTTGAAGTTTGTCCATGTTTAAAATTTTCTTCATAATTCAAAAAATGTTCGCGGTTTCAAAATTTGTTCACAATTCGAAAGATGTTCACAATTTTATAATTTTGTTCATGAATTTGAAGTTTGTTCATGTTTCACAATTTGTTCACAATTCGAAAAATGCTCGCAGTTTCAAAATTTGTTGACAATTCGAATGTTGCTGACAATTTTATAATTTTGTTCACAAATTTGAAATTTGTTCATGTTTCAAAATTTGTTCACAATCATAAGATATTCATAATTGTATAATTTATTCGTGGATTCAAAAAATGTTTCATTTAAAAAAATTGTTCGTAATTTTGAAAAATATTCTCCGATTCAATTTTAAAATTTTGAGAAAGTTTAGAATTTCAAATTTTGTGCACTTCTTTTGAAAGATGTTTAATGTTTTTAAAATTGTAGAATTTCAAAAAATGATTTGCGTTTTAAATTTGATTTACGTTTACAGATGTCATTATGTTCTTTAATATTCGCGCTGGAAACCTTCCACTTCAGATAGCTCGTCGAGGTGGCTAGCGCAAGGCGTTCATTACGGATAGGTCGCGTGCTCGACTCCTATAGCTGCCGCGCTTTTCTTTTTTCGATTTTCCACCTCGCGACGGAGAAGCCTCAGCAAATGGGCGGGCCCAGGCGATCTGCCCGTGCGAAACCACGACTACTTGCCGCAAAAGAACAAATTTGAAACTGCGAACATTTTTCGAATTGCGAACAAATTGTGAAACATGAACAAACTTCAAATTCGTGAACAAAATTATAAAATTGTGAACAACTTTCGAATTGTGAACAAATTTTGAAACCGCGAACATTTTTCGAATTGTGAAGAAATTTTCAAGCATGGACAAACTTCAAATTCGTGGACAAAATTATAAAATTGTGAACATCTTTCGAATTGTGAACAAATTTTGAATCCGCGAACATTTCTCGGATTGTGAACAAATTTTGAAACATGAACAAATTTCACATTCGTGAACAAAATTATAAAATTATGAAGATTTTTCAAATTGTGAACAAATTTTGAAATCCCGACATTTTTCGAATTTCGAACAAATTTTGAAACATGAACAAATTTTAAATTCGTGAGCAAAATGATAAATTTATGAACATTTTTCGAATTGAGAACAAATTTTGAAACCGCGAACATTTATCGAATTTTGAACAAATTTTGAAACAAGAACAAATTTCAAATTTGTGAGCAAAATTATAAATTTATGAACATTTTTCGAATTGTGAACAAATATTGAAACCGCGAACATTTTTCAAATTGTGAACAAATTTTGAAACATGAACAAATTTCAAATTCGTGAACAAAATTATAAATCTGTGAACATTTGTTGAATTGCGAACAAATTTTGAAACATTAACATTTTTCAAATTGTGAGCAATTTTTTTTAAAAAAAATCAAATTTCAAACTGTGAACATTTATGAAAAAATAAAACTAGACAAAATAAAAGAAATAGAAAGAAAAAGAAAAAAGAAAGAAAAAAGAATACAAATCAGGAGAGAAAAGAAAAAAGAAAACCGGAAAGAAAAACGAAAAGAAACTGGAAAAACAGTTCAGGAACCTTCTAGAAGGTTCCAAAAACCGGGAAAAACTGGCTGGAGCCTTCCTGCAGGTTCACAAACCCGAAATCTGTGTAACGCTTCTAATGGGCCATCCCATCTCGGCGGATCGCTTCGTTTACGCGTGCGATACCCCGACAACTTGACACAGAATGCGTCAAATAGCATTTTCCATTCCTCAGCTCGTTCTCAAAATAAAAAAGGTACTCCTCGGCGCTAGGGCATTGGGCGGTACAAGTCCGCGTGAGTCGAGGTCAAGCGGCCGTTGCTCGATCGATCGGAAACGCCCCTAAAAAAAGATCGATTGAAAACTGCTAAAAAAAAGATCGATCTAAAACAGGATCGATGGCAACAGGCAGTCCTCGGCCTAGGCACAGGAAACGGGATCGTTCATCGCCATAGGACTCGGTACAGGCTAGGAAACGGGATAGACTACGGATCGGCGACAATCCTCATGCCGCTCCTCAGTTGGAAACGAGGTCCTCAGATTGATTGGCAGTAGTTTCGGACTCTGACGATTGACATCGGCATATGGGCAAAAGTATTGACACGAGCATATGACAACATATCTCACAGCTTCCATCCTTCAGGTGCTTCACGGCTTGAAAACAGGTAGCCTGCCGCTGGCGAGCCCTCCTTTTCGGTTAACTTGAAATCGATTTTTACCTCTTGATGAAAGAACAGAGTATAAAGTTTAATTGGACTAGACATGAGACTAGATTAGTTAGACAGTTCGTCTAATTGACAAATATTGACATATAATCTCCAATTGATATCTTCTATTTTATTTTATTCGTCATTTGTATCTTGTGTTTCAATAATACAGATAGGGCCCCATTTTCAGGTTTAGCAGAGGGCCCGGGGTTTTGCCGGCCCGGCCCTAGTGCCTAGCACGATTAGCATGGGTCGGGCCAGCCCGTTTGGCCAGCTCTGCTCTGCTCTATGCAGTACCATTCTTTTTTCAAAAGTTTTCAGTAATCTCTTGTAAAGTTCAGCCTTGAGTTGGTGAATTGTCTCTTAGAAGCTACATTTTGTAGCCTTTTTTTTGTTTGTGATTTGGGTTAGGTGGAGAGTATTTGGGTTATTCTTGTAATAAAGTTTCGGGTTTGTATTGAAATTTTAAACAAACGAAACGAAGCAGGTATATTATTGCTTCCTAGTGCAATCTATCTTCACTGTTTATTCTTTGGCTAGACGACCATGAGTGCAGTGCTTATTGTTCATGGTAGCTTTGGGTGCACCTATTATTTTCCTCTGATTAGATCCCAAGACACACTGCTCCTAAAATATTATTGGTACTAGGAGTACAGGGTACTTATTCTTTCTCTTTTCAGTTCTCATAGATGCATGACCTGAAAATGTAAATCAGTTTCCTTGCCACTAGCGGCTTTGTGAATATTGTTGAAGTGCATATGTGGATTGCCTAACCCTTTTCTCCAGTTTAGACTTTTGGTTGCGTTGACAGTGCATGAAGTTTAACATGGTATCAAAGCTAAGGTCTTGAGTTCAAGTCCTGTCTTTTACAATTTATCTAAAAATTGTCCCCCCCCCCCCCCCCCCCATTTGTGTCCACGTATAGGCCTCTTGAGCCATACCTATGAGTCTATCCACGTGTTGACATTCTGCACCACATGTGAGAGGGGGTGTTGAAGTGTATAGGTGGATTGCCTAGCCTTTTCCATCTGTTCGGACTTTTGGTTGGGTTGACAGTGCATGAAGCTTAACAAATATAACAAGGATCTGAAATTTTCTTCCAAAAAAAGTGAACACCATAAAGTGCACTATAGGCAACTGGAACTCGATAATAGAATTTTGTACGCTCACTTTTCATGGTCTTTCAGAATGTGCAGCCGCCACAGATTAGCTTCATCGTCTCCAAATGATTAATAGCGTAAAGGTTCTATTCTTGCCACTTCGCAAAGGATGTAACTTTTCAGGCATGGCGGCAGCTCAGGGTAGGTGATCCAATAGTTTAGAGCCTCCATAGCCGGAATTTGCAAATCCAAGCCCCTAAACATCCACGGACGCGCCTGGGCGCATCCATGGATAATGTCCGGTCGCACCTTAAATGTGCTCTTTCGCAACCGGAAATTTCATTAGTAAATCCTCAAATCAATACAATTAGATGCAACATAAAACCTATAAAAATCTTCGTCGGTGTTAGTTCGTCTCCACGTCCGTGTCGATATCCGACGGCCTAAGAGACCCGCGAAGGGAAGGTCCCGTTGCCGGAAAGGTAGAGTAGGGCATGGGACACGGACCGGCTCATGGGAGTCGATGCGCCCCCGTCTCCGACCATATGCTTCGTTGTCGGAGCCCATGGCATGGACGTCGCTAGTCGGTGTGAGGTCCATGACAGAGTTCGCGTGGTCAGAGTCCGACACCTCCACCATGACACGACTGCGGTGCCAAAGGGTGCCGGTCACTATCGTCAAGGTGAAGTTAGAAGATATGTGGCATTCGGTCTTGCAGTTGAGGCATCCTTTGAGGTCTAGGACGCATTCACCTTGTAGACTGTCTTGTGTTTGTTTGTAGTTACTTATTATTAACATTTGACTATCCTTTAATGTACAACATACCGCATAAAGGCCATGCATTGAGCATTCACTTAGTCATTTCCTCATTTGGATAACCTTGGTTTACACATTAAGACATATCACATGTCACTCAAATTATAGCTCTTCTCCTCACAAGACATAGAGAGGGAGAGACTATTGTAATCAAATCACTTGGATGGTGAGATACAAGTTTTTTCATTCAAATAAAAACTATATTGTTTTGATGTGTGGTCAATGGATAACTAAGAAAACCACGAGATTCCTCTTTTTTATGACAACGACGTCTTGCCTTAGCTCTTGTGAGGATAGTTGCACCTATATACGTGAGTCCAAATAAATAAAGAAATTCCAATTACGAGAAGTTCAATATATGCAATGTTTCTTGGACTAGAAGGCATCCAGGAACAATGGGTTGCTACATGGTCCAAATGGTAAACACAAAAAAAATTCATGTCATAAAGCTCAATTATCGGTTATTGATGCTCAAGTAATCCAAGTTTGAAGTGAAATACGGAAACTGATGACAACATCTCGCGGAGGGGTTGCTTAGGAGTCGAATAGGTGATTTTGGCTCCTCTCACCATCACGGTGACGATTCATCAGATGACGGCGATCAAGCCTCACTGGTCTCACCGGGTAGCTCTCCAACGAGCTCACAATGAGTCTCACTGGTCTCAACGACTGATATCACCGGGTTGGTAGATGTGGCAACAAATCGTGCTAGGGCAGCTCAAGTAATAGAAGGGTTTGTAGTTTCAAATGAGCTCGTCAATGAGGACGTCACGCGATGTTTCTTTAATTAGCATTTAACATTTATCAGTGGAGCGCCGCCCTTTGAATGGCCTTATTCCAATTGTGCCGCGTTCTCTAGTGAATTTTGGTGATTTTTTTGCTTCACGCAAGTGGACACAAGGGTTCAACAACGGTGCAACACTCGGAACCTTCCATGTCTCAATTGGCAACCTCGATATTGGCATCTCCAATGATCGCATGCTCAACTTTAACTGTCAGTGGCTATATTGGCATTGCCTTCAGGGATCCCGCGAAACGATTATCTACAACGCCACTTATTAGACCAGTATGTGCGGCTCACAGCACGGACATCGGTATTTTAAATTCTAATAATCTGTATGTATAAATTTTCAATTTGCCTAGATGCATGGTACGTGAAATGATGACTAGTAGATCAAGCTAAATGAAATGACACAAACAGTATGGAATTACTCCCTGGGGTCCTAATTTGAAGAAGATTTTGCAGCCATGTGGTTAAGTGTGCTGATACATCTTAGGACAACATGCATGTTGCTCTGACCTAACCTGGAAAACTGCAAGACGAGTGATGTGCTCAAGAAGGAGAAGTGAGTGTTTGTTCCTTTCCTTCTAGTGCTAACTGCCTTTGCATCATCCGCGATATGGTTCAGGTTGATCCTTTTACCTTCTACTCTACGGGCTAGTTAAACTTTTGTAGCTCCCTTACTCCCTTTCTCACGAAATAAACTGTGAGCTGGTCAATAACATGGCTTGTAATACTCACGTTGTGATGGCGGTCAAAGAATATTAATCTAGTGTATAAACCTGTCAAGAACATCTTTAGCTTCTTGATGTTATGCACGCAACTAAGCAAATTAAGTATCGCATCGGTAAACTGGTCGATGTTGCATTATGATGTTTAATATGGATTTAGAGTCAGGAGATTTCAAATTCAGTGTCCTACTAATATGCCATTAAAAATCATGATTGACATTGTTGAGTATCGTGATTGTTTAGGAAACATAGATAAACTAGGATTGTTCCTGCCTTGACTTGTACTCCAAGATGATCATGTACTCCTATATATATATGCCCACGAGGCTCAAGCAATAAATCAACTATTCCACCAATATCCCTCTATCCCCTTTAACATGGTATCTGCCGCAAGTTTATAGACCAAGCCGCCCCCGCCGCTTCCGCATCGCACGCCGCCCCCGGTGCGGTCGGTCTCCATGACCGCCGCCCGTACCTAGGGTTCGTCCGCCGGTCGTATTGACCGGCTGCCCTAGAGAGTCTTTTCCCCGATCTCTTGATCTGGGGTTTTCTCTCTTCCGCCGGTTACCTTGATCGGCGTTTTCTTTTTGGTTTTCCGATCTAAGATCGGTTTGCGTCGCCCGCCGCCGTCGTCGACCACCGCGCCTCTACTCCGACACCGGCGTCGACTCTACACCGGCGACTTCGTCATCAACCGCGCGGCAAGGCTGGACGCGCCGCCCAAGGGACGCCTTCTTGCGTCGCTGCCAGCCGCTCACCCGCGTGGTCTCCATTGCCGGCCCGTCTTCGTCGTCATCGCCCAGGACACCACCGACAACGTCGCCATCCACTACGATCGGCGCGTCGTCCCCTCCATGGCGCGTACAACGTCGCCGTCGGTCTGATCAACCGATCTTGCGCCTGTCTTCGCCAAGCCCGTCCCCGAGCACGCGCCTACCGCCGATCGAGCCATAGGTTGCCGTCGCGTCGTCCCCTCGGACCGTTGCGTCGCCGCTTCGAGGTCCTCCCGCCGGCTGCCCCGACCCGCGTGCCGAGCCTGCCGACGTCCCTCCGGGACGTCGCCCTGCGCCACGCGGTCCATGCCACCGCCCCAGGATCCTCCCGCCGGCTACACCCGTAGCCGCCGCCGCCTTTGTGTAGCCCCCTCGGGCTGTCGCACCGCGGAACGTGGTACACGCAGTCGCCCATCAGACCATCGCCATCGGCTAGTGGTTCTCCCCAAGGCTACCCCGATCCGCACGTTACCGCTGCGTCGCCCCTTCGGGTTGTAGTGTCGCAGCCCGCGGTCCACTGCCGCCCCGAGGCCGTCCTCTCCAGGTCGTCCCCATGGCCGCACCGACCCTCGCGCTGCCGTTGCATCACCCCATCGGGCCGTAGCGAGCTTGGCACGCGGTCTCGGCCGCCGCCCGAGGCCGTCCCCGCGGCTGCACCGACTGGCCCGCCGCCGCTATGTCGCCCCTTCGGGCCATCGCGCCATGGCACGCGGTCCATGCCGCCGCCCCGAGGACTTTCCGCCATCACCCCGACCTGCGCGCTGCCGCTTCATCGCCCCTTCGGGCCGTAGCGCCGCGGCACGCGGTCCACTCCGCCGTCCCCGCGCGTCGATTTCCTCTGGTATGCGCCGCGCCGCCTTCCTCGGCGCGGGAACGCCATCATCCGCGCCGGTTTTCGTCACGCTGTCGGGTTCTTCCGCGCCTACTTTGAGCATCGCCGCCGCGCTCCTCGCCAGCCGCCGCCGCCGTCAGGCCGCCGCTGCTGCGCTCCTAACCAGCCACCGCCGTCAGGCTGCCGCCGCCGCTACTCTTCGGCATCGCTGCGGCTCGCTCACCCGAGCTATGCCGCGCCTCTTCAGCGCCGCTATAGCTCGCCAACCCGAGCCGCGCCGCCCGTCCACCCCCTTCGTCATCCGTCCAGCACCAACTCATCGCCAGCGTCGTCGTCATCTACCCTGACCACTTCATCTACTCCGACCACTACGGGCGACAATGGCCCCTCGCCGATTTGCGCCGCAACCGTCGTCGAGTCCTTCTCTGCTATCCTCCTCGACATGGCGTACCAGTTTGTGCAGGTCCCCGTCTACGCATGCCCGGTGCTGGCAACACCGACGCGTGCCTTCGTCCCCGGTGTGTTCCTAGGCCTGGCAAACCTGGAGCGACGCATCGTCAACATCGACTTCGTCCGTCTACGCATGCCCGGTGTTGGCAACACTGATGCGTGCCTTCGTCCACGATGTGTCACCGGGCTTGGCAATCCCGGCGCCACGGATCGTCAACAACATCTTCTCCCCGGCGCACCACTACTTCGACACCACTGCGCCCATGCTAACTCGGCGCCTCCTTGCGCCCGCGGCTCCACGGCGACTTCCTCGACACCGGCTACCCCGACTGGACATCGACCACGGCATTCTTCGCACGGCTACCTCGACCATGGCTACACCACCATACGCTCTCGGCTACCTCGACATCGGCACAAAGGGCTACCGCCTTGCTTGAGCAACCTCGTCGGTTTCCACTCCTGCCACAATTTCCGCGATGCATCGACTGTTACGACTGTGTGGGGATGTCCGTCGGCTTACCTTCGGATTCTTCTCTAGTCTCACCGTCTGCGTCGCTACCGTTGTGACTGCGGGGGGATGTTGAGTATCGTGATTGTTTAGGAAACATAGATAGACTAGGATTGTTCCTGCCTTGACTTGTACTCCAAGATGATCATGTACTCCTATATATATGCCCACGAGGCTCAAGCAATAAATCAACTATTCCACCAATATCCCTCTATCCCCTTTAACAGACATTAACCTCAGGCTTATAAGACCTAATGATAATAAAAGTCTTAACACATGCCATCCACTCATCATTTAATAAACATTACTATTCATCATACAATTCGATAAGGTGATGCCAGTGAATATGTGCCAGTTGGTGTTGCAGTCAGGCATCCTCTGAGGTCCCAAATTGATATTGTTTCATTATTTAGTTACTTGTAATTTACACTACTTTAATCTATTTCACATCATATGAATATCAAGCGCTAAACATGAGTTTTGTTATCTGATTAGCTTCGACTAACACTCTAACGTGTATCACATTTCATTATAAATTGCAGTTTAGCTCTTCTGCTCCAACGGGAGCATTTAGATACTGTTAAATCAAAGTACATGGATGGTGGGATCCAGCTGGGTTCTTTCTTGCAAACAAAACGTAAATGGTCTTAACGTTTGTTCGACGGGTCAAATACACTCGGCAAAGGGCCAAATACACTCGACAAAGCCTTTGCCGATAATTGTTCTCGGCAAAGACCATCCAGCGTACACCTCTCAGGCAAACAAATTATTGTCGAGAGCCATTTGTCGGACACTCGACAAGGACTTTGCCAAAGCATCAATACTGTCATTCGGCAAAGAAAAGTTATCAGACGAAACGGAGCAAACGGCACCGTAGCCACGTGGCGCAGGCTCCCGCCTCCGCTCTCGCTCTCCCAGACATGATGCCGCTACTACCATCTCCTGGCCCCAGCGACGACACAATAGCGCAGTCCGACGCGGCGGCCATCATCCTGTCCAGCCCGAGCCCGCACAGGGCCAATGCGCTGGAGGCAGACTCAGCGTTCACACTCTTCTGCTCCGCCGCTCCTGTCGTCGTCGCCGTGATCCAGTCCTTCGCATTGCCGCCGCGTGTGTCCTAGGTGGCGCTCCCAGTCGTGGGGCTAGTCCGCTAGTGCCGACCATGTGGTTGGCGTAGCGAATAGGACCGGGTGAGGGACATCAGCATAGCAGCAAACCATCAGGCAACACGTGTGCAGGCCTGCACGAGAAAGGATGCCACTAGGTTGGTCGGTCGGTTGGGCTGGGTTTGCCTGCATTATGCGAGCCAGCCCAGCATGGCCTACCATGGACCAGGCACAACACGGGCTAAACGGGCGTAACTGGCACGCTCCACACCTTGGGACGTGCCTGGGCCTGGAGGCTGGGATGTGGACCAGCACGGCACAGCCCGTTTATTTTTTTGGTTATACATATAGCCTAATAGCCTAAAAACCAGTCCAACTGGCTAAAAAATAGCAGCCCGACAAGCTAAACGGGCCAACATGCCGACCCGTTTACTAACTGGGCCGTGTCTGGGGCCGAAGGCGTAGCACGCAGGCCGGCATGGCACGGCCGCTTACTAATCATGCCCTCGTGGGCCGTGCTATGCCTGGCACAATTAGCATGGGCTGTGTCGGTCTGGCCTGTTTCGCCAGCTCTGTTATGCACTATGCACGAAAGTACGTCTTTCAAAAAGTTTTCGGTAATCACTTGTAAATTTCAGCCTTGAGTTGGTAAATTGTCTCTCAGGAGCTACATTATTAGCCAGTTTTTCTGGTTTGTGATTCGGATTAGGTGGTGAGTATTTGGGTCATTCTTGTAATAAAGATTTGGGTTTGAATTGAAATTCCAAAGAAACGAAAGAAAGCAGGTGTATGATTGTTTCCTAGTGTAATCTATCTTGACTGTTGATTCTTCAGATAGACGACCATGAGTGCAGTGCTTGTTGTTCCTGATAGCTTTCCGTGCATCTATTATTTGCCTCTGATTAGATCTCAAGAAAGTGCTCCTCAAAAATTATTGGTACTAGGAGTACATATTAATTATTCCTTCTCTTTTCAGTTCTCATAGATGCATGACCTGAAAAGGTAAATCAGTTTCCGTGCCACTAGCGGCTTTGTGAATATAACAAGGATCTGAAATTTTGTTTCAAAAAAAGTGAACACCATATAGTGCACTGCATGCAACTGGAACTCCATAATAGAATTTTATATGCTCATTTTTCTTGGTCCTTCAGAATGTGCAGCCACCACAGTTTAGCTTCATCATCTCCAAGTGATTACTAGCGTAAAGGTTCTTTTCTTGCTACTTCGCGAAGGATGTAAATTTCCAGGTAAGCCGACAGTTCAGGGTAGGTGATCCAATAGTTTAGAGCGTCTACGACAGGAATTAGCAAATACGTGCCCCTAAACATCCACGGACGCGTCGGGGCACATCAACCGATCGCACCTCAAATATCCTCTTCCGCAACCGGAAATCTCATTACCAAATTCTCAAATCACTACAAATACATGTAACATAAAACATATCTAAATCTTCGCTGGTGCTTGTTCGTCTCCACGCTCGTGTCCATATCCGACGGCCCGAGAGACCCGCGAAGGGAAGGTCCGGTTGCCAGCAAGGTAGAGTAGGACATGGAACATGGACCGGCTCATGGGAGTCGATGCGCCCCCGCCTCTCACCATATACTTCGTGGTCGGAGCCCGTGGCCTAGACGTCGCTAGTCGGTGTGAGGTCCATGACAGAGTTCTCAAGGTCGGAGTCAGACACCTCCACCACGACGCAACTGCAGTGCCAAATGGTGCCGGTCACTATCGTCAAGGTGAAGCTAGAAGATATGCGGCATTCGGTCTTGCAGTTTGAGACATCCTTTGAGGTCTAGGACACATTCATCTTTTATATTGTCTTGTTTTACTTTCTAGTTACTTATATTAACACTTGACTCTTCTTTAATGTACAATATACCGCATAAAGACCATGCATTGAGCATTCACTTAGTCATTCCCTCATTTGAATAACTTTGGTTCACACATTAAGACATATCACATGTCACTCAAATTATAGCTCTTCTCCTTCCACCGGACATACGGAGGGAGAGACTATTGTAATCAAATCACTTGGATGGAGAGGTACAAGTTTTTTCTTTCAAATAAAAAATATATGGTTTTGATGTGTGCTCGATGGATAACTAACAAAATCACTTGAAAGAAATATGTTAAAAAAATATATGGTTTTTTAAGACAACGACGTCTTGCCTTAGCTCAGTATATCCATCCATGTGCTTGTAATATGTTATCAAATCATCTACGTGTTGCAGCTCTTGTGAGGATAGTTGCACCTATATACGCTGACTAAATAAAGAAAGAAATTCCAGTTACGAGAAGTTGGATATATGCAATGTTGCTTGAACTAGGAGGCATCCATGAACAATGGGCTGCTACATGGTCCAAATGGTAAACACTACAAATTTTCATGTCGTAAAGCTCAACTATCGGTTATTGATGCTCAAGTGATCCATGTTTGAATTGAAATACAAAAACTGAATGACCGCATCTAACGGATGGGTCGTTTAGGAGTCGAATAGGTAATTTTGGCTCCTCTCACCATCACGATGACGATGCATCTGATGACGACGATCAAGCCTCACTGGGCTCACCGGGTAGCCCTCCAACGAGATCACTATGAGTCTATGACGTGGGTTACTCAACGACTGATATCACCCGGCTGGTAGAGGTGGCAACAAATCCTACTATGAAAGCTCAAGTAATAGAAGGGTTTGTAGTTTCAAATGAGGTCGTCAATGAGGATGTCACGCAATGTTTCTTTGATTAGCATTTACCATTTATCAGTGGACCGCCGCCCTTGGGATGGCCTTATTCTAATTGTTTCGCGTTCTCTAGTGAATTCGGGTGATGTTTTTGCTTCGCGCAAGTGGACACGAAGGTTCAACAATGGAGCAACGCTAGGATCCTTCCATATCTCAATTGGCAACCTTGATGTTGGCACCTATATTGAATGCATGCTCAACTTTGGTAGTGGCTATGTTGGCATTACCTCCAGGGATCCTGCGAAACGATTATCTATAACGCAACTTCTTAGACCAGTATGTGGGGCTCACAACACCGACATGGATATTTTAAATTCTAATACTTTGTATGTATAAATTTTCAATTTGCCTAGATGCATGGTACGTGAAGTGATGACTAGTAGATCAAACTAACTGAATGAACACAAACGGTATGAGATTACTCCCTGGGGTCCTACTTTGAAGAGTATTTTGCAGCCATGTGGTTAAGTGTGCTGATACATCATACGACAACATGCATCTAGCTCTGACCTATCCTGAATAACTGCAAGACGAGTGATGTGCTCAACGAGGAGGAGTGAGTGTTGGTTCCTTTCCTTCTAGTGCTAACTGCCTTTGCGTCATCCGCGATATGGTTCTAGTTGATCCTTGTACCTTCTTCTCTTGCTCCCTTTCTCACGAAATAAAGTGTGAGATGGTCAATAACATGGCTTGTAATACTCACCTTGTGATGGCAGTCCAAGATTGTTAATATAGTGTCTAAACCTGTCCAGAACATCTTTAGGTTCTTGATGTTACGCATGCAATAAAGCAAATTAAGTATCGCATGGGTAAACTGGTCGATGTTGTATTAGACTATTCACAATGGGAGTAACATAGGTAGTAACATAGATGCCACCTAAGCGAAAAACATGATGTGACAACTACTTAATAAGGAGAGAGGAAAATTGAGTAACATAGCTAGTTACTCATACTATGAGTAACATCACATATACCGAGATAACATGGGTCTATAAGCTAATAAATGAAGTATTGCATGACATCACATATATGTTATGGGGAAGACTTGTGTGAGATCTCACATTAGGTGAGATCTATGAGATCAATTTTTTTGAAAAAAAAAGTACATGTTAAAAAATTCTTAAATTTTTTGTAGGCACTCATGAATGTTTGTTGTACGACCTCAAAAAGTTTCGGCTTCTAATTCAACTCACATTAATAGAAATAAAGAAGACAAAATCGGATATGAACAGTGTCAATATACTATTCACCCAATGCTGCTACTGTTCACATTCAAATTTGTCTTTTTTGAATCTCAAAATATACATCGAGTTTTGAGCTGATTTTTTTTCCGAGTGGTAGACATATCACACAAGAATGTTGTCAAATAATTTCACATTGTTTCAAAATGTCTAAATATGATTTTTTGGTGTTGATCTCACGATCTCACCTAAATGTGATATCTCACACAAGTGTCCACCATCCATATGTTACTCCCCACTATAGAGGTAGTAACATTGACTAGTAACATATGCATGTTACTAGTCTAAATTACTCCCCACTATTGATAGTGTTATGATGTTTAATATGGATTTATAGTCAGGAGATGTCAAATTCAATGTCCTACACTATACCATTAAGAATCACGATTCACATTATATATGGATGGTGGGATCCGGCCGGGTTCTTTCTTTCAAACAAAACATGGTCTTACATTTGTTGGACCGATACCTAATGCAACCACCATCCTCCATTTGTTTTAAGAGCATTGGATATTGTCTTAGATCTATATATTCGCTTGGCATGCTTTTGGCCTTGCCTGCTTACTATTTCATACTGGTTGTAGCTTGTGTTCGTCAGACTAGTTTCACCCATAGATGGAATACCAGATAAAGAGAGAAATAACATTCGCAAGAAGTTGGATACGTGTTGTGCTGCTTGGATTAGGTGGCATCCAGGAACAATCAGCTGCCTGATGTCGAAATTCTACCTCCTGGGCTTGGGTGTGTTTGGCTGCGCTTCTTTAACAAGGCCAACACAGCCCTTGTGCAACCATACATGCGCGCTGACGCCCAGTGTTCTGTGTGGAACAGGGGTCCTTGTGTCTCGAGAGTACTCGGTGATGACATTTGCATAGCAGCCTCCAGAGGTTGTTCTTCCAGGAAAGTCCTTCTTCCAGCGGGGTATGCGTGCTGAGGGTATGAGTTGGGAAACACGGGTTGGCCGAATGCCAGATGTTCCAGGTGCTGTAACTTCCCATTTTCCTTGGCATGGTTGATAAGAGAACAAAAAGAGAGTGCTAAGTGGGCGAGAGAGTGAGCAGACAGTGGCAGAAGGGAACGGTTCGGTTGATTTTGACCTGGTCGTCTCGACGGCGCCGGCTAACGATGTCTAACGGCTGGTCGGGATGGTCGCGAGTGCCACATAGGCGAAAAACGCCCCCCAGATGTCATAAACCCACTTAACAACCCGAATCCGTCGATCCGTGCTTTTTGCAAATAGATTACACAAGATAGGGTGTTTTTTGCAACATAAACGTAAAGGTTTCCTGCAATTTATTCGCCGCCACCGCCTCATTAGACGGCTGCGTCGGGGCACGCCGCTCCACCATGCTTCGGGCACGAACAAGGATGGCAGGGCACCATGCGCGGCTGCCCCAATGCCTGTTGCTATATAGTATGGACGCCATCTCCTCGCTCCGGCTTCTAGAGCGGTGCCTCGCGCTCGTCGTTAACAGGGATGGCCAGCGTGGCCTCCTTGTCACACTCATGTCCACGCTACTTATGGCACCGGCACCAGCGTGAAGCCATACGCCGGGCGCGCGTGCAGCAGTGCTGCTAGAATTTCTACAACTCACGGTGGTGCACGTGATGCTGCAGCATGGTGGAGCGCACGGGGTTAACAGGGCCTTGGTGGGGTTGTGTATGCGAGCAGCGGCACGGAGGCATGCCCACAGAGATGGGCTGCAGCTGCCGGCGTTCTGAAAGCACGCAGGCGACAGCACAAAGTGGTGTTGCACACAATCAAACACGGATGCCCACGAACGCCCAGCTTCTCCGGGCCGCCGCGGCTTCCACCATCGATCTCCTATTTACATCATGCCGGAGGATGGCCGCAGCTTCTCCGGGCCACCCCCGCGTAGCCCATACGAGGTCGCTCTTGGCAAACAGGTCCAGGCAGATAACCAGTGACACATGTCTGGTTTGCTCCACTAACCTGGTTTTGGATAAAAGCCATCCGGTTTTAAGAATTAAGGGACTAAATGTCCTCGAAACAAAATTGATGGACCTCATGTAGATTTTTAGTGAACTTGATGGACCAGAAACATAATTTTCTCTTAAAAAAAAGATAAATGGTTGTAATGTTTGTTGGACGGATACCTAATGCAACCACCATCATTCGTTTATTTAAGAGCATTGGATCTTGCCATAGCTCTATATATTCGCTTGGCATGCTTGTGGCCTGGCGTGATTACCATTTCCTACATGATGTAGCTCTCTTTTCGTCATTGTAGTTTCAACCATAGATGGAATACCAGATAAGGAGAGAAATAACAAGAAAGAGAGGTTGGATACGTGGTATGCTGCTTGGATTAGGAGACATACAGGAACAGTCAGCTGCCTGGTGTCAAACTGCAATCGCACTTGTGGAGTATGGGATCGCTGTGTCTTGGGAATACTCCGTTAAGACTATGGCATTTGCGTTGCAGCGGGCGTGGTGGTTCTGTAACTCCAGCGGTGTTTGTGCTGAGGGATTCATCAATGTTTCTGTCCAAGTATGGTTCTAATATTTCCGTCGCCATCTTCAGGATGGCCCCCGCTATACGTGGAAACCCAAGTCGTGATGAGGGGGATCAGACGGACCCTCCTCCACTCTCACCTCCTCCGACCCCGAAGGCATGGAAAGCTTTGATGGTGCTAATACCCAGATGTTGCTTCAGATGATGCAAGAAAGAAAGCATGGGTATCAAGGTCATCAAGGAAACTTCAACAACCAACCCTACTGTGCTACTCTTAATCAGTTTCTCAGCAACCAACCCCAGACTTTCAGCTTCCGCACCAATCCTCTCGATGCCAACGATTGACTCTTCGACATCAACAAGCACTTCGAATGCAGCAACGTCAGGCCCGAGGACTGCATCAAGTTCGCTACGTTCCAGCTAAAGAATCAAGCGGTAGAATGGTGGCAGCAGTACAAGGACTCTAGAGGGGGTCGAGTGATTAGTTGGGATGATTTCTTTCGTGACTCCAGGGCTCACCATATCCCAACTAGTGTAGTTGAGGATATGCGTGAGAAATTCAGAAATCTCAAGCAAGGAAGTATGTATGTGAGAATATAGACACCTAATATCCTCAATCTGTCTACCAGGATAACACCGATTTTCAGAATCTTGCTCGATATGCCAAGCAAGATGTTCCAAATGAGGAGAGCAAGATCTATCAGTTCATGGGAGGCCTCAAAGAAGACCCCCAGCTCGCTCTCGTTCTCTATGATTCGACTGGGTTTGATCAGTTCCCGGACTTGGCCCCAAAACAAGGATCAGCTCTATGTATTATCAATAGGATCAATTCTAACAAGTCACACACTCATATTCCAGAGACACCGGAAAAAAAAACAGCGGTCGAACTACCATAATATCTAGAAATGTAGTGCTTAAACTAGAAAGGCTTTTTTGGATGGAAAAACTCCGACTTCCTAGTTTTAGTTAGTAGAAACCTAATTGGTTAAAATTTCGTCCAGTAAAAGGAAGCATTGTAAATTTCTAAAATGATAGATAGGAATATAGACACGTCTGAAGGAATCAATGTTTGACTTACTGGATCCTTAGCAATTTATGTGAGAATTGATCACTTGTGGGGCGCGGTCAGCGGGAGTTAATTATTGGGGACAGACAGACTGGCAAAACAGCAGTTGCCACAACAGATACAATTCTCAATCAAGCCTCTTATCCATTTTCGTTCGCTTGTGGCGGGGGCCGTGAAACACTCGTTTGACCTAGGACTTCAAAAGCTAAGCTGGAAAAAAAAATACTATTTACAAAACTAGTCGATTCAATGATGACCCTCCATGGAGTTCAAGTTCAAAGCTTCAAGGAAGAGATTCCGAGATGCCACTAAGCCCTCTTCATCCTCTCAAGTGGTTCCTAATCAGCAGAAATACTTGGTTCCGAGTCCTCCTAAGTAGAAGCAACTTGGTGGTCATGGTTCTTCCCACCCACCCAACCCAGTGTTCCAGCAGAGACTTCAGGCTCCTAGGAGAGGTGGTTCGCCACCAGTTCATTCTCGTCTGCTCTCAGAGGTTACTTGTCAAGAGTGTGGTTAGAAAGGTCACTATGCTCCTAAGCGTCCTCAGAGGCGTCTTCTGCCACCTCCCCCGCTCAGGGGTCCAGGAAATGCAATAGTTGCTCATTCCCAAGGCAGCAAGAGTGAACATGGTGAATGCAACCCAAGCAGAGGAGTCCTCAGAAGTGATTATGGGTACGCTCTCAGTCAACTCTTTTCCTGCAAAAGTGTTGTTCGATACTGGTTCATCACATTCTTTCATATCAAGACCTTTTTCCGCTAAACATGGTTTAATGACTCAAGATATGCTTAAACCACTATCGGTATTGTCTCCGGGTAAGAGAATGTTGGCTCAGATGATAGTGGCATGGCAGGGCACTACTGTATGAGATATAAGGGCGGTGAACCCTTATATCATGATGTCAAGCGCTAGTTGGTGCCACCTCGATGGATGAGCGATCTCCATGCACCAAGGACCCTGAAGACTCCTCGTTCATCACCATCCCGCACGGAGATGGTGGGGCTCCTTGCAAGGACATGGAGTAGCGGACGAACCCTCGATAGGCTCATACAACTATGATGCCTGGTATAGGGAAGCACTATGATGAATACAACGACGCAATTGCTCAAGCTCACCCCATCCGGACGGACACATCGTGGGCTAGATGGGACGCACGAGGGATGGTCTAGTTGGGCTTAAGTTATGGCCAAGGACGGAGGGACCCATCAGGGTTAGCTGGCATTGGTGGCCATGACGTGGTCATGACAAGGTGTGACATGATGTTGCAAAGGTTTTCATCAACTACAACACATTCCGGGGGGTTTTGCAGGAGTCAACGGACGGTGGTTGATCTCCATCGTATCTATAATTTTTGATTGTTTCATGCCATTATTATACAACTTTCACTTATTTTTGGCAACATTTTATTTGATTTATTGGACTAACCTATTGATCCAGTGCCTCGTGTCAGTTCCTGTTTGTTGCATGTTTTTTGTTTCGTAGAATATCCATATCAAATGAAGTCCAAACGGGATAAAAATTTACGGAGATTTTTTTTGGAATATTTGTGAATTTTGAGAAGTGGAATCAATGCAAATGGAGGCCCACAGCCCCAACGAGACACCAGGGCGCGCCCCCAGGGCCCAGGCGCGCCCTAGTGGGTTGTGTCCAGCTCATAAGTCGGTTGGAGCTCTCCTTCGGGCGCAAGGAAGCTAATTTTTGGATACAAATCCCCTCAAAATTTCAGCCTGATCGGAGTTACGGATCTCCGGGAATATAAGAAACGGTTTTTGGCCAGAAAATAGGAACGTGAAACAGAAGAGAACAGAGAGGGAGATCCAATCTAGGAGGGGCTCCTACCCCTCCGCCGCCATGGCGGCCAGGGACCATAGGGGGAACTCTCCTCCTATCTAGGGGGGCGGCCAAGGAAGAAGAAGGAGGAGGGGGGCTCTCTCCCCCTCTCTCCCGGTGGCGTCGGAACGTCGCTGGGCAAGCGTCCTGATGGCGATCTACTCCAACAACTTCGCCGGCGTCAACACCAACTCTCTCCCCCTCTATGCAGCGGTGCAACTCCCCTTTTCCCCGCTGTAATCTCTACTTAAACATGGTGCTCAACTCCATATACTATTTCCCAATGATATATGGCTATCCTATGATGTTTGAGTAGATCCGCTTTGTCCTATAGGCTAATTGATGATCGTGGTTGGTATGATTGTATATTTTATTATGGTGCTGTCCTACGGTGCCCTCCATCTCGCGCAAATGTGAGGGATCCTCGCTGTAGGGTGTTGCAATGTGTTCATGATTTGCCTATGGTGGGTGGCGTGAGTGACAAAATACACAGACCCGAGTAGGTGGGTTGTTGCATATGGGAGTAAAGAGGACTTGATACTTAATGCTATGGTTGGGTTTTACCTTAATGATCTTTAGTAGTTGCGGATGCTTGCTAGAGTTCCAATCATAAGTGCATATGATCCAAGTAGAGAAACTATGTTAGCTCATGCCTCTCCCTCCTATAAAGTTGCAAAAATGATTACCGGTCTAGTTATCAATTGCCTAGGGACAAATAACCTTCTTGTTTGACAAAAGCTTTCTACTAAACAACTAACTTTTATTATCTTGCTTTTTACTCGTAGTTTTATTCCCGCTAAGTACTTCTAGTGTTATTCGTGCAAGCTATCCTTACACATACAAAGTAATTTCATACTTGTTCTAGGTAAAGCAAGCATTAGCGTGCGTAGAGTTGTATCGGTGGTCAATAGAACTTGAGGGAATATTTGTTCTACATTTAGCTCCTCGTTGGGTTCGACACTCTTACTTATCGAAAAAGGCTACAAACGATCCCCTACACTTGTGGGTTATGAAGACCTTTTTCTGGCGCCGTTGCCGGGGAGCAATAGCGTGTGGTGAATATTCTCGTGTGTGCTTGTTTGCTTTATCACTAAGTAATTTTTATTTTCTGTTATTAGTTGTTTTATATCTTTAGTTATGGATATGGAACACGAAACACCAAAAAAATTAGTGGTACTTGCTACTCATGGAGATGGGGAACCTCCTAAAACCCTCGATGCTAGTTATGTGCAAAGTATTAAATACTACTTTGATAATCCTGAGAAGACCCCATTCAACTTGATAATGGGAGTAATGTTGGATCAACATGAATACTTTAGAGATTATCGCTTGACTCAAAAAGGGAAATTGTTATGGGATCAAATTCATATGTTGCATTGGTATGCTTGGGAGCTATGCTTGAGATATGATATTATTTGTTGCTCTAGGATGAACGCTCCACACCTTCCCTTTTCATGCAAATTTAATGATAGTGAAACCTTAGATTCTTATGCTAAAGGTATTTATGATTACTATGATGTGGAACAAATAGAAGAATTTGTTGCTTTTAAAGGTGCTTATGAAGTTGCTTCTTTAATGGAAAAGTATGATGATGTTTCTAACGAATCTGAAAATCTTGCCATACTTCAATATTGCTATGAGAATTATGATTGCAATGCTGATATTATTGAATTTATTGAAAGAATATCCGCTGCCTTGGAAGAGACTAATATTTTCCAGGGACCTATGGAAGAAGAAGTTGTTGAAACTGTGAGCTCATTAGATGAAGAAGATGAGGAAGAGAGCGAAGAACAAAAGGAGGAAGGGCGGATTAGCTACCCGTGCCCACCTTCTAATGAGAGTAACTCTTCAACTCATACATTGTTTAATTACCCTTCGTGCTTACCGAAGGATGAATGCTATGATGACTGCTTTGATAATTTCTATGATCCCTTGGATTCATTTGAAATATCCCTTTTCGATGAACTTGATGCTTGCTATGCTTGTGGCCAAGATGCCTATATGAATTATGATTATGAAGATGAATTTTCTATAGTTCCTTATGTTAAGCATGAAGTTGTTGCTATTGCATCCACACATGATAGTCCTTTATCTTTTTGAATTCTCCCAACTACACTATATCGGAGAAGTTTGTCCTTATTAAGGATTACATTGATGGGTTGCGTTTTGCTAATACACATGATGATTTTGATGAATATAATATGCATGTGCTTCCTGCTTCTACTTGCAATTATTATAAGATAGGAACTACATCTCCACCTCTTTATGTTTCCAATACTATGAAATTGCAAGAAACTGTTTATACCTAATGTGCATGAATTGTTCTTGTATGGCATGCCGATGCATAGGAAGAGAGTTAGACTTCGTTGTCACATGATATATATCACTTTGTGCTCACTACTAAACTACAAATCATTGTTGATTAAAATTGGCTTTGATATACCTTGGGATCCGGGTGGATCTATTACTTGAGCACTTTATGCCTAGCTTAATGGCTTTAAAGAAAACGCTGCCATGGAGACAACCCGGAAGTTTTAGAGAGTAATTTATTTCTGTTGTGTGCTTTTATAAATTTTAAAAACAAAAAAAATATAGAGGGGAACCTAAAACTTCACAAAAGGAAAGGTGAAAGTGAGAAGAGATGATGAGCATCGTTGAAGTGGGGGCTAGCCTTGAACTTTTGTTCATGCCCATGGAAACTTTGTGAATCTTGAATCACGGAAACTTTTCCAACAAAAATAATTATCCCTGTATTATAAAAATAATGTGCCAAGATTTGCCTTTAGGGTGTTTGAATTGCTTGTTTGATGTGTGTTGTGCAAAAACAGAAACTTTTGCCGTAGTGTTTAAATTTTCATATTTTATTGGAGCGTGCAAAAATTTTGAAATTTTTACACAGTACTTTTATGCAAATCATTTCTCACGTCATAATTTTTCAAAATTGTTTGAGCTACAGAAGTGTACGTGTCTACAAATTTTCACATATTGTCCTGTTTTTCACTGATTGTTGTTATAGCTGCCTTGCGTGCTTATGTTTGAATTCTTGTTGAGCCCCATTGACTTGGGAGCCATAAAATTGTGATAGAATACAGTGGGTAATGTTAGATTATAATTATGCAATAATGTTATGGAAAGACATGATGGGATTTGGTGTTATGTGTACTAACGGATCTCACGAATTTTCTGTTAAGTTTTGTGTGATTGAAGTTTTCAAGTTTTGGGTATTCTCACGATGAGAAGGAATAAGGAGCAGCAAGAGCCTAAGCTTGGGGATGCCCAAGGCGCCCCAAGGTAATATTCTAGGAAGACTCAAGCATCTAAGCTTTGGGATGCCCCGGGAAGGCATCCCCTCTTTTATTCCAAATCATCGGTATGTCAATTGGAGCTATATTTTTATTCATCACATGATATGCGTAAATCTTGGAGCGTCTTTTGTGTTTAGTTTTCAATTTTCTTTTATGCACCATGCTGGTATGGGATATTCCATGGTTGATTTATAGAATGCTCATTGCACTTCACTAATATCTTTTGAGTATGGCTTTATAGAATGCTTCATGTGCTTCACTTATATCATTTGAAGTTTGGATTGCCTGTTTCTCTTCACATAGAAAACCGTTATTCATAGAATACTCTTTTTCTTCACTTATATTTATTAGAGCATGGCCTTTTGTAGAAAGAATTAAACTCTCTTGCTTCACTTATATCTATTTAGAGAGTCAGCAGGAATTGGTCATTCACATGGTTAGTCATAAAATCCTACATAAAACTTAGGGATAACTGAATATGATACGTTTGATTCCTTGCAATAGTTTTGCGATATAGAGATGATAATATGTGAGAGGTACTAGTGGATGATCGTGTTTAGTAAGATAGTGGTGTTAAGGTTTGTGATTCCCGAAGCATGCACGTATAGTCTCCCGTTATGCTAGGAAGTTGGAGCACAATTTATTCTTGATTGTCTATCTTTGTGTGAAGGTCGGGGGCGCGCGATGGTTAACTCCTACCAACCTCCCCCCTAGGAGCATGCGTAGTAATACTTTGCTTCGAGGGAGCTAATAAAACTTTTGCAATAAGTATGTGAGTTATTTATGACTAATGTGAGTCCATGGATTATACGCACTCTTACCTTTCCGCAATTTGCTAGACTCTATGGTACCGTGCATTGCCCTTTCTCACCCCGAGAGTCGGTGCAAACTTCGCCGGTGCATCCAAACCCCGTGATATGATACGCTCTATCACACATAAGCCTTATTCTATCTTTCTCAAAACAGCCACCATATCTACCTATTATGGCATTTCCATAGTCATTCCGAGATATATTGCCATGCAACTTACACCGCCTCCGTTTTGATGACTTGAGCATTCATTGTCATATTGCATTACATGATTGTAAGATAGCTAGCATGATGTTTCATGGCTTGTCCGTTTTTTGATATCTTTGGTACGCTAGATCATTGCATTCATATAGGGTCATACTTTGTTCTAGTATCGTTGTAGTATTTAGTTGTAAGTAAATAGAAGTGTGATGATCATCATTATTCGTTATTAGAGCATGCCCAGTGATGAAAGGATGATGGAAACTATTATTCCCCCACAAGTCGGGATGAGGCTCCGGACAAAGAAAAAAAGAAAAAAAAAATAGAAAAGAAAAAAAGAAAGAAAAGAAAGAAAAAAAGGAAAAGAAAGAAAAAAAATGAAAGAAGAAGGAATAGGGGCATGCTAATTCCACACTTGTGCTTCAAAGTAGCACCGTGTTTTTCATATAGAGAGTCTCCTGTGTTGTCACTTTCATATACTAGTGGGAATTTTTCATATAGAGTTAGATGCATACCCACTTAGTTTCATATTGAGCTTTCATACACTTATAGATCTTAGTGCATCCGTTGCATGGCAATCCCTACTCCTCACGTTGATATCTATTGATGGGCATCTCCATAGCCGGTTGATACACTGAGTTGATTCGAGACTTTCTTCTCTACTTTTACCCCTTTGAAACCTACAACCATATTCTATTGCACCCATAGCGCTATATCCATGGTTTGCGCTCATGTATTGCGTGAGAGTTGAAAATGCTGAAGCGCGTTAAAAAGTATGAACCAATTGCTTGACTGACACCGGGGTAGTACATGATTTATACTTTGTGTTGAGAAGACAGAGCATGGCAAGGCTATATGATTTTGTAGGGATAGCGTTCTTTAGCCTTGATATTTTGAAAGACATGATTGTTTGTTGGGATACCTGAATATTAATGTCTTTATGTCAAAACTAGACTATTGCTTTGAATCACTTGTGTCTTAATATACATGACATGATTAGATATATTATCAAGATTATGCTAGGTAGCATTCCACATCAAAAATTATCCTTTTTATCATTTACCTACTCGAGGACGAGCAGGAATTAAGCTTGGTGATGCTGATACGTCTTCGTCGTATCTATAATTTTTGATTGTTTCATGCCATTATTATACAACTTTCACATATTTCTGGCAACATTTTATATGATTTATTGGACTAACATATTGATCCAGTGCCCAGTGCGAGTTCCTGTTTGTTGCATGTTTTTTGTTTCATAGAATATCCATACCAAATGAAGTTCAAACGCGATAAAAATTTACGGATATTTTTTTTGAATATTGGTGAATTTTAAGAAGTGGAATCAACGCAAACGGAGGCCCACAACCCCCACGAGACACCAGGGTGCGCCCCTAGGGCCCAGGCACGACCTGGTGGGTTGTGCCCATCTCGTAAGTCGGTTGGATCTGTCCTTCGGGCGCAAGGAAGCTAATTTCTGGATAAAAATCCCCTCGAAATTTCAGCCTGATCGGAGTTACGGATCTCCGGGAATATAAGAAACAGTTTTCGGCCAGAAAACATGAACGTGAAACAGAAGAGAACAGAGAGGGAGATCCAATGTAGGAGGGGCTCCTGCCACTCCGCCACCATGGCAACCATGGACCAGAGGGGGAACTCTCCTCCCATCTAGGGGGGAGGCCAAGGAATAATAAGAAGAAGGAGGGGGCTCTCTCCCCCTCTCTTCCGGTGGTGCCGGAACGCCGTCGGGGCAAGCATCGTGACGACGATCTACTCCAACAACTTCG
Organism: Elymus sibiricus; assembly: GCA_039707655.1. Taxonomy (NCBI): domain Eukaryota; kingdom Viridiplantae; phylum Streptophyta; class Magnoliopsida; order Poales; family Poaceae; genus Elymus; species Elymus sibiricus. Next base: position 478,172,679 of record CM077667.1, read on the forward strand.
CCGCCGTCAACACCAACTCTCTCCCCCTCTATGCAGCGGTGTAACTCCCCTTTCCCCCGCTGTAATCTCTACTTAAACAAGATGCTCAACTCCATATACTATTTCCCAATGATATATGGCTATCTTATGATGTTTGAGTAGATCCGCTTTGTCCTATGGGCTAATTGATGATCGTGGTTGGTATAATTGTATATTTTATTATGGTGCTGTCCTATGATGCCCTACGTCTAGGGCAAACGTGAGGGATCCCCGCTGTAGGGTGTTGCAATGTGTTCATGATTTGCCTATGGTGGGTGGCGTGAGTGACAGAATACACAGACCCGAGTAGGTGGGTTGTTGCATATGTGAGTAAAGAGGACTTGATACTCAATGCTATGATTGGGTTTTACCTTAATGATCTTTAGTAGTTGCGGATGCTTGCTAGAGTTTCAATCATAAGTGCATATGATCCAAGTAGAGAAAGTATGTTAGCTCATGCCTCTCCCTCATATAAAATTGCAAGAATGATTACAGGTCTAGTTATCAATTTCCTAGGAACAAATAACCTTCTTGTTTGACAAAAGCTTTCTACTAAACAACTAACTTTTATTATCTTGCTTTTTACTCGTAGTTTTATTCCCGCTAAGTACTTATAGTGTTATTCGTGCAAGCTATCCTATCACCTACAAAGTAGTTTCATACTTGTTCTAGGTAAAGCAAGTATTAGCGTGCGTAGAGTTGTATCGGTGGTCGATAGAACTTGAGGGAATATTGTTCTACCTTTAGCTTCTCGTTGGATTCGACATGCTTACTTATCGAAAAAGGCTACAAAAAATCCCCTACACTTGTGGGTTATCAGTGGTTGAAGGAGGTATGTCAGTCACTACCTATAGGGAGGGATACGTCGAAGGGTTAGCTGAAATTATACCGAATCAATACAAACGAAGAACTCCAAAGCAGGAGTGGGTGTTCCCCCAACATGGATAAGTTTGCCTCCGTGTCGCGCGGAGTGAGCTGAGTGTTTTAACCCCGGGACAAACAATCTAGGGGTTGACTGTAGCTCTGATCTAAACAATCACCATGCTCCTGCAGTGTAACGCCTAGATGAGGTCACTCTTGGCAAATACGTCCAGGCACAAAAGCAAGGACACGTGTCGGGTTTTCACCACTAACCTGGTTTTAGACAAAAGTTATCCGGTTTTAAGAATTAATAAGGGACTAAATATCCTCCAAAAGAATTTGAGGGACATGTAAACATTTAGTGAACTTGAGGGACCACAAACATATTTTTCTCTTCAAACAAAAGATATATATGGTCTTAACGTTTGTTGGACGGATACCTAATACAACCACCATCCTTCGTTTGTTTAAAAGCATTGGATCATGCCTTAGCTCAATATATTCGCTTCCCATGCTTGTGGCCATGCTTGCTTACCATTCCTACTTGCCGTAGCTCGTGTTCGTTAGAGTAATTTCACCCGTACATGGAGTACCAGATAAAGAGAGAAATAACAATCATGAGAAGTTGGATACGTGCTATACTGCTTGGATTAGGAGGCATCCAGGAACAATCAGCTACCTTGTGTCCAAATCCAGGCGCACTTGTGCGATGATGGTAGTTGTTCTGTGTGGAATCGTGGTCGCTGTGTCTCGAGAATACTCGGTGACGACTATGACATTTGCATTGCTGTGGGAGTTTATGTAACTCGAGTGGTGCGTGTGCCGTATGAGTTGAGAAACGCGGAATTATTGGCATTATTCGGCCAACCCTGGAGCTGTAACTTTGGTTTTTCGCTGGCAAGGCTGGAAGAGAACTGCCCGCTCGTGGCATGGCGACGAATAACATGTTCGCTCTGTCCACCCGCTTCCCGGCCCCGACCAACCTCCAAAGCCGACCAAACCAATCCCTCCTCACAATCATCAGTCACTCACACGACTCGCCCAGCAACCCTCTCGCTCTCCGCGCCACCAGGCGCACGCACACACAGCTCACCATGGCAAGAACAGGAGAGCGCGCCTGGCGCCACGCCGTCCTGCTCGCCGCTGTCGTGCTCTGCGCCGCATGCGCGTCCGCGTCGGCGGCAGACACGGGCGCGCTCCGGACATCGACCATCTCCGCGGCGTCGGAGCCATCGCCATCCCCCCCCGCTGCTGCAGCCGCGCCACGGCGGCCGCCACGCAAGCACCCCCTCTGCGCTCCCTCCATCGCTCTCGCTCTCCCCGGACATAATGCCGCTGCTTCCGTCCCCGGGCCCGGGCAACGACGCGCTTGCGCCGTCGGACGCTGCGGCCATCATCTCGTCCAGCCCGAGCCTGCTCAACCCCGACACGTTCGAGCCGTACTCCGTGTTCGCTGTCGCTGGGATGCAGTCCTCCACGCAGCCCACGACCCATTTGGCCTGGGCGGCGCTCGCGGCCGTCGGTCTCGTGGCCGCAATGTGGTTGGCGTAGTGAATGAGTGGATGAGGTACAGAATCTTGAATCCGTCAGGTCTCTGGCGTGCAGGGGAAAAGTTGGCCACTGGATTGGTCGGTGTCGGTCTGCCGGGCTGGATTTGCATGCGCTACTTTTTTAAAATAAAAGTTTCCAGTAATCTCTTGTAAATTTCATCCCGTAGTTGATAAACTAGCCGTGAACATGTGCATTCGCATGGGCTAGAAAAGAAATAGAGAAAAAGTTCTATAGTTATGCCTTCAAATATTTACTTAGTTGTGCGATAAGCATGTTTTGTAACTGTTTCGCATCATTATCTCTCTGTTGTCTGCTAATTCTTTTTGTAAGCATTAATCAAGGTTACCCCTTCGTCATTGTGTAGCACAAAGGCCTTCCATTTAAAGTGCATATCGATATATTTGGTCTTGGATCTCTCTTGCCTAGTAATATGTTGGTTATTTTGTTCTTGATCTTTATCTCAACTAGTTCGCTTGTTAGTGAAGAAATAGCGAGCACTGCTACAGTCTCGTGTTGGATCGCAAAGCGCATCCGGACCGCACGGCACATGCGCTAAACGCTAGTTCTGCTATTTGACTAACTTTGGATTCACATATTGACGTGTATCATGTGTCAAAATTGAGCTCTTCTGCTTCGACCGGGTGAATTTATAGACTGTTGAATGAAAGCACATGGATAGTGGGATTCATGTTTTTTCTTTCAAAGATAAGATGTGGTGCTTTTTTCGAGGGAAAAGATGTGGTCTTAATGTTTGTTGGATGGATAACTTATGCAGCCACCATCGGTCCTTTGTCTTAACTTTTAAGAGCATTGGATCTCGCCTTAGCTCAATATATTCGCTTGGCATGCTTGTAGCCGGCTTATGATTCTCTACTTGTTGTCACTCATCGGAATAGTTTCACCCATAGATGAAACCTAGGCCAAGAGCGAAATCACAATCATGAGAACTTGGATAGGTACTTTGCTGCTTGGATTATGAGGCATTCGGGAATAATCAGCTGCGGGTTGTGGAAATCTCACGGCCTTGTGATCGACGTCTTGGGCCAGTCTTCTTTTACAGGGCCAGCGCAACGCCCGTGCAAACATATATGGGTTCACTCAGCCTTGGTATGTGAGAGAGCCGGGGTCGTTGCCTTTTGAGAATGACTTGTGAAGACCACCATATTTGACAGATTCATCGAGCTGTACCTTGGTTTTCACTGTGGCAAGGTTGAGCTAAAGCCGTGGCGACGAATAACATGTTCGCTCTGCCCACCTGCTTCCCCGCTGCGACCAACCTCCAAAACCGACCGAGCCAAATCTCGTGTCATTCCTCCCACAACCATCAATCACATAGAGGCATACCTCGTTGACATCAATCACATAGACGCACACTCAGCTCGCAGTCCAATGGCAAGAATCAGCCTCACGACCCGCCACCGAGCCACCTCCTCCTGGCCGCCCTCGTCCTCTGCGCCGCGTGCGCGTGTGCGCCGGCCATCTCCGCGGCTCCGGAACCGTCGTCGTACCCGTTGCTGCAGCCGCGCCACGACGGCCGACAACCGAGCACCCTATGCCCCCATCTGCGCTCCCACCATCGCTCTCACTCTCGCCAGATATAATGCCGCTGCTCCCGTCCGCCGGCACAGGCGACGACGCGCTAGTGCCATCCAACGCGGCGACCACCATCCCGTCCAGTCCGAGCCTACCCAAGACCCAACCCCGAAGAGCTGTAGCCGGACTCGGCGTTCGCATCCTTCTGCTCTGCCGCTCCAGCCGCCGTCGCTGGGATGCAGTCCTTGGCGCCGCCGCTGTGCGTGTCCTGGGCGCCGCCGCCGTGGGGCTAGTGGCCGCCATGTGGTTGACGTAGCGGATAGGATCGGGTGAAGGACGACAGCACAACAGCAATTTGTCAGGCATCAAGCATGCATGCCTGCACGAGAAAGCATGCCGCTAGGTTGATCGGTCAGTTGGACTGGGTTTGCCTGCACTATGCCAGCTAGCCCACGAGCACGCCGGGACGGCCCGCCATGGCCCAAGCACGGCACGGGATAAATGGGCTGTGATAGGCACGCGGCCTGCCTGGGGACGTGCATGGGCCTGGAGGCTGATCATGCGGGCCGGCACGACACGACCGGTTTATTTGTCCAGAATTTCGCCATGGCCCAAGCACGGCACGGGATAAATGGGCTGTGATAGGCACGCGGCCTGCCTGGGGACGTGCATGGGCCTGGAGGCTGATCATGCGGGCCGGCACGACACGACCGGTTTATTTGTCCGGAATTTATATGTATATATACCTAAATACAGTTCAATAGGCTTAAAAACCAGCCCAAGAGGTTGAAATATATGCAGCCCAGCATGCTAAACGGGCCAACATGCCAGTCGGTTTACTAACTAGGCCGCTTACTAACCGTGCCGCCGTGGGTCGTGCCATGTCTGGCAGGGCCGGGCCCATAGGTGTGCAGCCCGTACAGGGCCCATCAATTTTGATGGCCCCAAATTTTCCATAGGCATAGTATCTATATAGCTATTACTCAGCTCGTTCTCAAAATAAAAAAGGTACTCCTCGGCGCTAGGGCGTTGGGCCGCTGCACGTCCGCGTGAGTCGAGGTCAAGCGGCCGCTGCTCGATCGGTCGGAAACGCCCCTAAAAAAAGATCGATCGAAAACTGCTGAAAAAAGATCGATCTGAAACAGGATTGATCGCAACAGGCAGTCCTCGGCCTAGGCACAGGAAACGGGATCGTTCATCGCCATAGGACTCGCGTCGGTACAGGCTAGGAAACGGGATAGTCTACGGATCGATGACAATCCTAATGCCGCTCCTCAGTTGGAAACGAGGTCCTCGGATTGATTGGCAGTAGTTTCGGACTCTCACGATTGACACGGGCATATGGGCAAAAGGATTGACACGAGCACACGACGACATATCTCACAGCTTCCATCCTTCAAGTGCTTCACTATTGGAAGTTGAGTTGTGTTAGTCCGAGAACGTATCCTGTGCTACCGCTCAACTCGTGCTACGGCTGCTCCGGTCGATTCTGCGCCACTGGATGGAAAATTGATGGACGGGATGCTATCATCAGGTGGCTGCCGCCTGCCGGTACAGTTTACATAAGGGACCTTGTAAAACCAGTTAACTACGCAACGAGTCCCTCCGAAATCCCAGCGTCTCCTTCCTCTCCTCTGTTCCCTTTCTGTACCTGTACTAGGCGATCTGTGAGCTAGGGTTAGCAATGTGCTCCGTCGGCCACTCTCTTGCCATCCGCCGGTCCACCCTACCTAGTTCTAGCATCGGTGGTCCTCCTATCACTAGTGGAAAAAGGCCATTTTGTCCCGGTTCCAGAGGCCCATTTGTCCCGGTTCTGGAACCGGGACTAAAGGGTCGGGACTAAAGCCCAATACCTTTAGTCCCGGTTCGCTTACGAACCGGGACAGATGGTGCTCCACGTGGCCGCTGCGGCGAGCCCAGGCAGGAGGGCCTTTAGTCCCGGTTGGTAATACCAACTGGGACCAATAAGCATCCACGCGTCAGCAGCTCAGGAGCTGGGGTTTTTTTTTTGAAAGGGGGGGGCGGGGGGGGGGGGGGGGTTGGGGGTTTTGGAGGGTTAATTTGGGGGTTTCATATATTGTGTTAGCTAGCTAATAGCTACCTAGAGAGAAGTGACCTCTCTTATCTCCGTGCTTGGTCGACGCTACGTACTATACGTATAGAGAGAACTCGACACGCTAGGTAGTAAGCAAATGAAGGAACCAGTAAGTACATAAGATCGTCATGAACATATACAGAGAGAAGTGATCGACCTCTCTTTCTCCGGAGAGATTGGTCGAACAACAAGTTATCGTATATCTATCCGACGCTACTACATATATACAATATAACATCTTTTACAATCCCTAACATCTTTTACAATCCCTAACATCATATATTCGAATGGTATTCTCCGTCTTTAGATATGACGTGGTCAAGAAAGAATCCCGCAAATTCCTCTTGAATTGCTCGTATGCGATCATGTGGTAGGAGTTCATCCCGCATCTGCCAGATCTAATTTAAAGAAGGGGGTCAATACATGCATATATATGAATAAAACTCAACACAATTGATGGTAATATATAAAATAAAATTGTGAATATTATTTACGTACTTCAAATTGTTTGTCAGAGAAGACCTGCTCAGAGGTCGAGTGGCGAATGAACTCGCATACGTAGTATGCATATAAAGAAGTCCCTTCTTTCTGGTACAAGCACTTTACGAGAATAGAGTTCAATCAAACTGATAAGCAAGCATGGTAATGATATATTGATGAAAATTTGAATCAATTAGAGATGCGCGGAACTAGCTAGTACTACTTACTTTGGGGTGCGTAAATCGCAACTCCGAGTTTAGACCGGGAACCTTTCGGGTGAACTTCTTCCAAACCCTGCCAAGCAAAGAAAATGATTACTTGATATCAGGAAATTAACGAAAGTTGCATGCCGATATGGTCCCGGTATTGACTGAACTTACTTCTTGAGCATTGCAGTCATGTCCGCATAACTCTCGGGATCTTTACGTCTCGAGTCTAAGACAGTTACTAATGCCCCGTCAAGCTTAATGGATAGCAGAATAAAGTGGTACCTGCGCACGCATATATAACTCATCAATTACATTACTTAACCTCGAGTAAGCGAAACCGAATACAGAGAAGACAGCAACACTCACTTGAAGTTGTAAGGAAAGAGTATTTCCCTTTTGTTTTGATGTATAAGGAACGACTTTAGCAAGTTTTTCTCGGTCTCTTTGATTTTGTTTCGTACCGTCCATTCATTTACGGCATCTGGGCTAATGAACCCAACGTCGAAGATTCCTAGTTTTTTGCATTCGACGATCTTCAATCTGCATAATATAGTGAGGATAATTATATATACATGCAATGAACAAGTTGAGCTAGAGACTTAACTATAGAAGTAATACTTATAGACAGTAGGCAGTCATGAGTTGTTTGTCGAGGGCCCGTTGATTGTATAACTGAAATAACTCCACAAATTCAACAGGCATCACGGAAAGTCCAATGAATTCGTGCTCTGGTTTCACTGCCAGATAGATAGTGTCTCTCCCAGACTCCCTGCAGGTTTTCATGTACCACTCATGCAATTTGTACATCATCGTTGTTAGAGGAGGATGATCAGGTTTGACGAGAGGCTTCCCGTGCAAGTATTCATATTCTTCTGTTACCTCAGCCGTTTGAAAAATTACATCATCCCCCAAGTAATCACCAGGATTGGTACCGGGCACCATCCCCGGATGATTAGCGACGATATCGCTAGACACCTTGCGCGGGGGGCACGATTGCTTCTCCTGTTCGCCGAGCTGGGGAATTGTTTTCCCACTTCTTCGTTCTGCTAACCTTGCATCACTAGAAGTACTTTTCGACCGTCGCGCTTCTTCATATGTCTTTTTAATAATCCGGACATAGTTGGAATCCGGCGGAGGCGGTGGTGGTCGCTTCAGGGCATCGATAGTGCGCTTCAATTTCACCGGATCTAGCTTCTCCTTCGGAGGTGGAGTTTTCTTTGCAAAATGGGCCCTCAATTGCTCCTGACATATCTCCTCGTTTTCAGACTCGGTCCTCTCATATGGTAACTTTTCCAGAGGCTTGAGAGATCGGGGACCGTATCTGTATTCCCTCCTGCCTCTGCTTGTACTGCTAGCCGCCGGAGCGGCGGCGTCTCTCTTCCGTCGTTGCTTACGAGGCGGAGAAGGAGGCGGAGTGCTCCGACGCGCCGGAGGAGCCGGAGCGGCGGCGTCTGTCTTCCGCCGTTGCTGAGGAGGAGGCGTACTGCTCCGACGTGCCGGAGAAGGAGGCGGGGTGCCCTGATCACTCGCCGGAGGAGGAGGAGGAGGAGGCGGAGTGCCCTCACGCATCGGAGGAGCCGAAGAAGGAGGCGGGGTGCCCTGATCACTCGCCGGAGGAGGAGGAGGAGGCGGAGTGCCCTGTCTCGCCGGAGGAGGAGCAGGAGGCGGAGGCGTCCAGTTTGGAAGCTTGATGTACTCCTTCTGCCATAGACATGTACTCCTCAGAGCATGAACCAGATGATTCTCCCCTTCACCTGTAGAGTGTTCAAGCTCGAGCTCCTCAAATCCCTCCATTACTTCATCCACCGTCACAACAGCATAGCCATGTGGAATCGGTGAGCAGTGAAAAGTTCCGTTGGGTTGAGGAGGTGCAACAGAGCCGACAACCGCCTTCAAAGTGAGGTTCCGATGTTTCGTCATAAGCTCGCAATGTTGAGCCTCCGTGATAGTATCCACGGGGTAGCTAGGAGCCGTGAAGTCAGGCTGAACGGGCTCCGTGGAAGCCACGCTGCTTCTCCGCTGAGATGGCGGGGTAGCTTCTGGGGTAGCTTCGTGCCGCTCAGATGGTTGGCCGGCAGCTCGCTGGCTCTCAGCTTCCTCTAGCTTTTGTAGTCTTGCATTGAGCTTCTGCATTTCGCTCAGCTCCGCTTTCCTCTTTCTCTCCCGGCTTCTATAACCGCCTGCGCCAGGAAACCCAACCTTCCACGGAACGGAGCCTGGTGTGCCTCGTGTTCGTCCAGGGTGCTCATCATTCCCTAGGGCCAGAGTCAGCTCGTCCTTCTCTCTGTCGGGAATGAACGTCCCTTGCTGCGCTGCGGTGATATACTCCTGAAGCTTCGTGACGGGTATTGCAAGTTGCTCGTCCGTCCAGCGGCACTTCCCTGTTTCAGGGTCCAAAGTTCCCTCAACCCCGAAGAACCAAGTCCTTGAACGGTCTGGCCAGTTCAATGTCTGTGGTACGACCGCTTTAGCAATCAGGTCATTCTCAGCTTTGTCCCACAACGGCCGGGCTCTGAGGTAGCCACCTGACCCCGTGTGATGGTGATACTGCTTCTTTGCAGCATTGATCTTGTTTGTCTTTGACATTTTCTTACTCTTGTCCGATGTCTTGTAGGCCACAAATGCGGGCCAGTGATCTCTTATCTTCTCACATCGGCCCCTGAATTCTGGAGTCTCCCCTTTGTTGACAAACTTTGATTTCAACTCCTTCTTCCACCTCCTGAATAGATCTGCCATCTTCTTAAGAGCACACGCCTTGACCAGTGGCTCTATAACTGGCTTGTTCGGATCCTCCTCTGGCGGTAGGGTGAAATTTGCCTTCAGCGCGGTCCAAAGATCATCTTTCTGTCTATCGGTGACATAATCACCTTCAGGGGCGCCGTCCTTAGGCTTATTCCATTGCTTGATGCTGATCGGGATGTCGTCCCTAACAATAGCTCCGCACTGAGCAGAAAATGCGTCCTTGGTCCGCTTGGGTTCAATCGGATGGCCATCGTGCGCGAGTGCTGTGATCGTGAACTTTTCATCCTTCTGCAACCTCTTCTTCGGGCCTCGTCTCGTTACCGAAGTTTGGCTCGATCCGGAGGGCTAGAAAATAAGAAAGAAGAGTTAATATATCAAAACAATTAATGCATCAATTAGCTAGTCAGCACAGGCTTAATTAATATATATACCTCGCCGGACTTTGCAACAGCTCCGTCCTCCGGCATTCGGTCACCGGAGCCATCATGATCATGTCCTTCCTCCTCCATTGTTCGATCACCGGAGCCATCATCCTCTCCTTCCAGACCATCGGTGTCGTTGAGATACGACAAGACATCACGTCCGTCGCGGATTATATCCCCCAACAACTGTTCTTGTTCCAAGTCTCTTTGATCCATAGTTTCTGCAAATATTACAACATGGCAATTAATATACAAACATGAATGTCCGACGTCCGGACCGCCTCTGTCATGAATGTCCGACGTCCGGACCGCCTCTCTCATGAATGTCAAACAAGGGATTCTCTTAACCTTTAAGGGATTTAACAAAATGTCGCCATTCTGAATGTGCAGAAAATGGTCCATGTTTTTCCTGATCTCATCTACCCTTCTATATGTCACGTTGTCTAGTACTGTCAAAGGATTGAAGAACTTTGACATATGATCAAATATTGTTGCATATGTCAAAATTCAAACTTTGACATATGATCAAACTTTGACATATGATCAAACTTTGACATATGATCAAATGTTGCATATGTCAAAATTCAAACTTTGACATATGATCAAACTTTGATATATGATCAAATGTTGCATATGTCAAAATTCAAACTTTGACATATGATCAAACTTTGATATATGTCCACCGCGATATAAAATGATACATAGACTTGTTCGGGCGAGAGGGGGTTGATCGGGGAGGGGGTACAGGTGGCCTCGACAACTCTTCTAGGGTTTGGGGTGGCCTCGACAACACTCTTTTAACTCATTTAACTCGTTTAACTTGGTAAATTTGGGTGGCCTCGACAAATTCCGGATCCGTTTGGGGTGGCCTCGACAACACTTCTAGGGTTTGGGGTGGCCTCGACAACACTTCTATATACATGCCCGATGCCAACGTGATGATAGAGCCGATGCCAACATTTTCATTTAACAAAAAAAACTACCTTCCAAAAAAGACTTGCATTTTCGTACATATGAAAAACAACAAAGTTTGTATACAAAAGTGCACATATACATCTCATACATGCACATATACACATGAAAATTTATCTATCTATCTATCTCATCTCATACATGAACATATACACACATATACATGAACATATACACATATACATGAAAAAAACATATACATGAACGACGGCGCCATGTCAGCGCCACGTCAGCGTCGCCGGAGTTAAGACGGCGAGGCCCTTCCCGACGGCGGACGACGGGCGACGGGGCGCGACAAGCAGAGCTACGGCTCGCAGAGCGCGGCGGGCGACGGGCGACGGGGCGCGACAAGCAGAGCGCGGCGGGCGACGGCGTCGGGGCGCGGGGGGGGGGGGAGGAGGAGAGGAGGGGAACGGCGCGGCGGGCGACGGCGTCGGGGCGCGGGGGGGGGGGGGGGAGGATGAGAGGAGGGGAACGGCGAGGCGGCTCACAGTGGGTGCGGGGACGGCGTCGGGGGCAGCTCGGCGACGGCGACGACGGCGAGGTGGAGCAGCCTGACGGCGTCGGGGCAGGGCTTGGCGGCGACGGCGACGAGGAGCAGGGCGTCGGGCGGAGAAGAACACGATTTGGAGAAACTGCTAAGTGCGTGGGCTTATATACCCAGAGCCTTTGGTCCCGGTTGGTACCACCAACCGGGACCAATGCCCACCTTTGGTTCCGGTTGGTGCCACCAACCGGGACCAAAGGTCTCTTTTCGTCAGCCCAAAGGGCGGGAAACAGGGACCTTTGGTCCCGGTTGGTGGCACCAACCGGGACCAAAGGTGGGCATTGGTCCCGGTTGGTGCCACCAACCGGGACCAAAGGGTGGTGCTGCCCGGGGCCAAATGTTTAGTCCCACCTCGCTAGTTGAGAGGGCTCGAGAGTGGTTTATAAGCGCTGCTGCGCACAACCTCTCGAGCTCCTCTCAACAGTAGGCTTACGGGCCTAATTGCACACACCCCTGCCTGTGGGCCTTCTAGGCCTTCAGCGGGCCCGAATCCTGGCCCAACCTGGTGGTTGGGTTTCTAGTCGTATTCAGGCCGTTGTGGCCTAGTAGGCGGCATTTTTTTTAATTTTTTTCTACTTTTTTTGTTTTCTTTTTTGCTTTATTTATTTTCTTTTGTTTCTACTTACAGTTTTTCAGTGATTCTTTTTCCTTTTAGGTCACAAAAATTATAAACTTTCTGTTAGTGCCATTAGTTTCCAAATTTGAATAGTTTAAATTTGAATTCTTTTAAATTGGTGTGAATAATTAGTTTGTGAATAACTTTACTATAAAAATAGATTTTTGAGTGATTCTTTTTCCTGCTATTTAATATTACTGTGTTTTATCATTATATTCAATTTGGTAATTTTTAGGTTATTTTAAATGTCTGTTTTAACCAAAAACAGATTTTGTTATTTTAGTTTGCTATTAAAGTTTCTAAAAAAAAATCTTTATGAAAATTCTTTTTGCTATTAATGTTTTGAACAAAAAATACTTTGATAACTTTAGTTGCATAAATTTTATATAATTTTAGTTTCATAAATACTAGAGGTTTATAAAATCAATTTTCAACCCTTTCTGACTTCATTTCCTATTTTTAATGCATTTACTGATTTTTTTTAAGCTAAATGATCCTGAAATTGAAAAGCACTACAAATGAACTCTGAACAGGTTGAAAGTTGGCATGGTATCATCATTTCACCCACATAGCATGTGCTAAAAAGTTGAAAGGGTTACGGCAAAAACTGGATGCACTTCGTGTACAAAATGGACAATCTCTTTCGAAGTATCAGGGTTTTGGACGAAAACTCATCTGTTACAAAGGGATTTCATTTTTTTGAACTTATTTGAACTCCAGACTTTTTGTGTGTTCAAAATGCACCATTCAGGAAGAAGCACATGGATCGTGTCTTTCTTTCAAGCGCTTGTGAGCTGTTGGATCAGCACTATAACGACTAGTCCCGGTTCGTGCTAGCAACCGGGACTAAAGAGGCACACGACCCTATATATAGCCCACCTCTCGGACACTTAGTGTGTGTACTCATTCAGATTCAAATCATTCGAATTCCCTGCATACGGTCCGACGGTGCATTTCATATGCGGGCACTCACGAGCCACCGTCGGGTTGTATGCAGGGGAAACCGTGTGTTTTGTTGATCTATCTAGAAATCCTGCAGTTCATCGACCGAATGCAAATCATTCGGATTCCCTGCATACGGTCCGACGGTGCATTTCATATGCGGGCACTCACGAGCCACCGTCGGGCTGTATGCAGGGGAAACCGTGTGTTTTGTTGATCTATCTAGAAATCCTGCAGTTCATCGACCGAATGCAAATCATTCGGATTCCCTGCATACGGTCCGACGGTGCATTTCATATGCGGGCACTCACGAGCCACCGTCGGGCTGTATGCAGGGGACACCGTGTGTTTTGTTGATCTATCTAGAAATCCTTTCATTTTCCGACGGTATATTTCATTTTTCCAACTCCATTTTTACAAAGATACTTAGAAAGAAACAAAAGACAAATAGAAAGGATGATGCTCAATTGGCGGACAAAACGGACAATCTCTTTCGAAGTATTAATTAGGATTTCATACGAAAACTCATCTGTTACAAAAGGCATTTCATTTCTTCACATGTAACTGCAATGATATAGTTGTGGAGAGAAAGTCTTCACTTTTTCTTCGCTTGTGTCCTTTGCTTATTGCGCCGTAACCAAGGATAATCTTCATCGTTTAAGAGGGTGCTTGGGTCAGCCTTGACTTTGAAGGGAGGAATTTCATGAAACTTTTCATAATCTTCAGAAATGTCTGTCTTGCCCTCCAATCCCACGATGTCTCTTTTCCCTGAAAGAACTATGTGGCGCTTTGGCTCATCGTATGATGTATTCGCTTCCTTATCTTTTCTTTTTCTCGGTTTGGTAGACATGTCCTTCACATAGAAAACCTGCGCCACATCATTGGCTAGGACGAATGGTTCGTCTGTGTACCCACGATTGTTCAGATCCACTGTTGTCTGCCTTCCATTGCAGCAATTCCAGTGTGGTATCGAGCTTTCTGTTGTCATCTTCGCAATTTGGGTACAACCCTTTTTTGTGATCCTCTAACATGCGATCGAACTACAACTTCTCCCTTTCACTTTCGCATTCTCTCTGTGCATCAACAATGACCCGGCGAAGATCATCATCGGGCACATCGTCTGGTTCCTCTTGATCTTCAGCTTCCCCCATTGCAGCATCACCGTATTCAGGGGGCGGGTAGTTGTCGTCATCCTCTTCTTCTTCGTTGTCTTCCATCATAACCCCTCTTTCTCCGTGCTTGGTCCAAACATTATAGTGTGGCATAAAACCCTTCTCAAGCAGGTGGAAGTGAAGGGTTTTAGAGTTGGAGAAAGCCTTCGTATTCTCACAGACAGTACATGGACAATGCATAAAACCATTCTGCTTGTTTGCCTCAGCCGCTTCGAGAAAATTATGCAGGCCCTCAATATACTCGGAGGTGCGTCGGTCACCGTACATCCATTGCCGGTTCATCTGCGTGCATATCATGAATAGAGAAGTGACCAAATTAATAGAAATTCATCATCACATTAAAGCCAAAGTACAGTAGTGACCAAAATAAATACATAACGTTCATACATAGTTCTCATTATTGAACAACATATAGCTCTCTAGAGCATCTAATTAAAACATACATTGAAACTAGAAAATTTAAATGCAACAACAAATGCGATCATAACCGCAACTAAGGTACCAATTGATCCAACGGCATAATGATACCAAGCCTCAGTACGAATGGCATATTTTCTAATCTTTCTAATCTTCAAGCGCATTGCATCCATCTTGATCTTGTGATCGTCGACGACATCGGCAACATGCCACTCCAACTTCATCTTCTCCTCTTCAACTCTTTGTAATTTTTCTTTCAAGTAATTGTTTTCTTTTTCAACCAAATTTAACTTCTCGACAAGAATTTCTATGTCGGTTGGAATTTCCGGTTCACATACCTCCTAGATTAAAAAATCTATGTCACGTTGGTCGGCATAATTGTCATAAACACTAAATAAAACAAATAGTTATAAAAGATAATATATACCACATCCGAATCATAGACCGGACGAGGGCAAATGAATAGAGAAGTGAATAGAGAAGTGATCAAATGTTATTATTGAAAAAATAAATACATAAAGTTCACACATAGTTCTCATAGAACAACATACAGCTCTCTAGAGCATCTAATTAAAACATAAATTGAAACTAACATACAACTATGTAAAACATTTAAATGCAACAACAAATGCGATCATAATGGCAACTAAGGTAACAATTGATCCAACAGCATAATGATACCAAGCCTCATTATCAATGGCATATTTTCTTATCTTTCTAATCTTCAAGCGCATTGCATCCATCTTGATCTTGTGGTCATCGACGACATCGGCAACATGCAACTCCAATTTCATCTTCTCCTCCTCAATTCTTTTCAATTTTTCTTTCAAATCCTCGTTTTCTTTTTCAACTAAATTTAACCTCTCGACAAGAGGGTCGGTTGTAATTTCCGGTTCACATACCTCCTAGATAAACACATCTATGTCACGTTGGTCGGCATAATTGTCATAAACACTAAATAAAACAAATAGTTATAAAAGATAATATATACCACATCCAAATCATAGACCGGACGAGGGCCGACGTGGGCGGATACCATGACCATGGCACTATATAATAACAAACAATAATAAAAGTAAGAAAATTACACAAGTATCTATCTAAATGATACAAGTAAGAACTTTTTTCTTTTAGAAAGAAGATAAGAAGAAGAGGCTAACCACGGTGGTGCCGGCGCCGAGATGGACGCGGGCGATCGACGGCGGTGAGGACGGGGACGGGACAGGACGGACCGCCAAACCTAAACAAATCTTGAGAAAAATGGAGCTTGGACAAGGAGCTTCGAGAGCAGAAAGCTTAAGTGTGGCTCGGGCATTTCATCGAACACCTCATGTGCATAGGAGGTGAGCTAGAGCACCACAAAGCTCTCCCCTCGCCGGCCAGAAAAACAGAGCAGTGTGGAGTGCTCTGCTCGCTGGCGAGGGGGTATATATAGGCATCTCATTGGTCCCGGTTCGTGGCTGGAACCGGGACTAAAGGATCCCCTTTGGTCCCGGTTCCAGCCACGAACCGAGACCAATGGTTGTGGGCCAGGAGCGAGGCCCATTGGTCCCGGTTCGTGTCTGGAACCGGGACCAAAGGGGTCATACGAACCGGGACCAATGCCCCACGAGGCCCGGCCGGCCCCCTGGCCTCACGAACCGGGACCAATGCCCCCATTGGTCCCGGTTCGTGAGTGAACCGGGACTAATGGGCTGGCCCGGCCTGGACCAAAGCCCTCTTATGTACTAGTGTATCCTCTGAAACGCCTCACCCAGCAGCCACCGTCAGCGCCGTCGGGGAGCATGTTATGTAGCGCTGCCGTGCTGTAGGTACGGTCAACGTCGACGCAGCCGTCGCCAAGGAGCCGCATATCTTCTGCAGCTTAAAGAATCCTGGGTATGATCTGCTATTCGAGTATCCATGTATTATTATGTAAGAGATGTGCTCGTTGTTCCCATCCCAATTTTGGAAATATGTGAAGTAAGATTTGTTCTTGAACGTTATGGCCATGTGCAAAATAGTTTTCAAGGAGCTAGCATACATGCCTGCAGTAGATTATATTTGTTGTGTTTTTCTTCTGGCTCACTTTGTTCGTCTCAAAATGGAACTGCAGTTTTGATGTCCAACTGAAATTTCTGAAAGTATCACTAGTCCATCTTATTCCTGATTCAGCGTACATGCCTGGAGTGATCTTACCAATTCATGAATCCTGATACATGTAACTGTAGTATGTGCAAACTTTACTTGTAGATATACACTTTGATTTAATTAGCTGATTCTTAACAGGCTGTGCAAGCGAGTTCGAGGCCCTGCATCAGTGCTAACGATGTCCTATATTTGCAGAACGAAACATGTTATGATTTTCCATTTTTGCTGATGCTCTATCTTCAAGCACTCCTGTTGGACGACATTTATTTGGCTGATGATTCTGATTGTACGCTGACCAACTTGTGGCTATCACTATTTTGGGGAATCACCCCTCTCCGTATCCCTCCTCTCTCTCCCCCTCTCTGGTGTCCGGCGGCTCCCAACCCCGGCCGAAATCATCCTCTGCCGCCGGTGACATTCCCATCACAGTTCATCGGTCGAACTTGTGTGGGTCGGCGTCGGCGGGCGAGGGGGAGACGCCCGAGTCCGAGCTTATGTACTCCAATTCGTTTGAAACTAGTGCCATTTGGGATTATGAGTAATATGAGCACCGAATTGATGTATCAGATGTAGATACAATGGTGAAATTTTAGTAGTACTTCGATCCATTAGTGATAAACAAATGAGGGGATGTGCTCTATGTGCACTGATCCTTCAATTGTACATGGAAATGGCCTTTACTCTGTCCAGCTGAACTTTCTATGTAATTACTACTTGTCCAAATTCCTCATTTTGCCTTGCTGCAACTGCAATCTACCTTGAAGCCATGCTAGTGAAAAATCTTGATGTTTTGTTATATTTGCATAGAAATAAGCAACCATGGAGTCCATGGGAAGTGTTGCTCTAAGCATTGGGTCAACTATGGCAATGGGAGTTGAAGATGATGCCAACAGCTTCGCCGTGGTAATTTATTTGTTGTATTGGTCACACATATGCGTCACACCGATTCTGTCACCTGATGGTTTTTTCTGAGATTTCTAGGGCACGATCCAACAGGTCGAAAACGATGGAAATAGCTACCACACGCCAACACGAACTAGCAGTCTTCCATTTTGTGTAAGTAGCTTTTTTCTCACATCCAATGCATGACCTGTTGTTTCTGAACCGAACATCTTTTTATTTTGCATATCCAGGGGTCAAGATATGAGCCCGAGTGTGATCCTAACTTACAGCCCATAATTGGTATGCAATTTGACACCTGGGAGGAAGGTATGACATTCTACAAAATATATGCTCATGAAGTCGGTTCTCAGTTCGCACATGGACGACACACAAAAATGAACATGGTGTAGTGTGGAAGAGGTTTGTTTGTGCTAGGGAAGGTTGGAGGAAGGTGGCCCGGGAAGAGGAAAGGATAAAGCCTAAACGAAAATTCAAGTTAACTACGTGTGGTTGTGAGGCTATGATTGGATTGAAGAGGCAGGATGATGGCAAATACAAGGTTGCACGGTTTGTCCAATCACACACTCACCAACTTATTTCGCCAAGCAAGAGACATCTCATCAGGTCGAATAGAGAAGTAAGTAGCGAGTTGAGGAGCAAACTACTTACATGTCATAAGGCAATGGTTGGCACATCTGCAGCATATCGCTTGCTTAGTGTAGAGAAGGGGGGTCCGGAAAATGTGGGCTGCACAAAGCGTGACTTTCAAAACTCTCACCGTGATTTTAAAAGAGCAATTAAGGGAGCAGATGGACAGATCATAGTAGATATAATGAGAAGTAAGCAGGCTGCCAATCCAGCACTCTACTTTGATTACCAAGTCGATGAGAATGACAAACTTATAAATATTTTCTGGGCGGATAGCATATGCAGAAAGAACTACTCATTGTTTGGTGAAGTTGTGTCTTTTGACTCAACATATCGCTTTAATAGGTATAACTTGGTATTTGCCCCTCTCACAGGAGTTAACAACCATAGATCTTGTGTCACGTTTGGTGCTGCTTTTTTATGGAATGAGAAGAAAGAATCTTATATATGGTTGTTCAAGACTTTCTTGAAGGCAATGTCTGGGGTTGCACCTAAGCTCATCATGACCGATGAAGACCAAAGCATGAGAATAGGGATAGAACAAGTTTTCCCAAACATAGTGCATAGGCTTTGTATGTGGCACATCCTCATGAAGCTTACTGAAAAAGTTGGTGCCACCATGAAAAATAATCCAGATTTTCATGAACGGTTTATGTCATGTGTTTGGGGATCAGAGACACCAAGTGAGTTTGAGTCACAATGGTGTTCAATAATCTCTGACTTTGGGCTAGCAGATAATACATGGTTGCAGGAGAAGTACGAGTCGCGCAATTCATGGATTCCTGTATATTTTACTGAGATTCCCCTTGGCGGAATCTTGCGTACTACATCAAGATCTAAGAGTGAGAATGCATTCTTAAGACATTTTGCCAACCGGAATCTTGTGTTGATTGAGTTTTGGGTCAGGTTTGAAAAAACTCTAGAGGAACAACGGCAAAAAGAATTGCAAGAAGACAATGTCAGCCTTCATACACTGCCTATGCTCGAGACTTGTTGGAGTATCGAGAGTCATGGTAGAGATGTGTATACTCATGAGGTTTTTGCTGAATTTCAACGTCAGGTGGTGGCTGCAAGGGATTATTGTCATGTTAAATCAATCGTGCAGGTTGGTGAGGTCCGGACCATTGGTATTAGCAGCAAGAGTGGCAAGGTTAGAGTAGTTAGTTTCAACACCAGTACTAAGGCAGCACACTGTTCTTGTAGGATGTTCGAATCACTGGGTATCATTTGCCGCCACATCATTGTTGTCCTAAAGAATGAGGGGTGTAATGAAATTCCTAGTCAATATGTGCTACACAGGTGGACTAAAATGGCTGCACGTCAGCTTTCCTATGACGCCGACGGACATGAGCTAGAAGGCCCATCTACATGCCTTTCACCTACCATAAAAAAATTGTACTCGGAAACATGTTCGAAATTCAGCTTGGCACTTCATGCAGCGAAACATTGTGAGGACAAAATGAGATATTTTCACAAGGCTGTTTGTGATGCCTTCACGCATTTGGGACAGATGGGTGCCATTAGTGAGCAAAGTAAAGTTCAGGAATTTGAGTCCTTCGTTGGAACATCATTCCCAAGTGTGATTAATATTCATCCACCGGATGTAGCGAACACAAAAGGGAGTGGTAAGAGATTGAAAAGGGGCTCAGAGCAGACCATGAACCAAAAGAAAAAGAGGTAAAGTAAGCAACCATCAAAAAATGTCGATGTCCTTTGAAACGTTGTATTAATGTATTTCGGTTGTTCTTGACAGGCAATCTAGCCTTCAAAAGGTCACAGATAATTAGGTATGTTGATTTCACTAATTTGATGTTTAAATAATTACTTTAAGACATTCCGTGTAAACGTGGGACAATCGGTAAACTTTATGTAGAATGGTTCAATGTCTATCATAAGTGTACAATGTATGTATTTTGATGCACTACAAACCTGAAAAAGGTAATAGATCCGTCAGATGAGAACTCATCATTTTTGGGTAAATCTTGTCATTATGTTATTTACAAATTTGCCAAAGATTACAATTTCTGGTTGTTAATGCGTATTTCATTTAACATTTGTTCATAATACTATTTGTCTTATTTACAGGAAAATTGGTCGCTGGATGGGGGTCGTGGAGCACTAGGAGTGGTTAATATTCTCACATGACCCATGTGTGCATTTCTCTGAACAATGTAATAGAATAGAATTTGTCGTTGGAGATGTATGAGTATCCAGATTTTTAAATTGTAGTGTTACTTGGCTGTAACTGAACCAAATATCTCACATTGTATTTCAAGCCCTATGTGATCTTCATTGTGATTTGCCTAAGAAAAAGGTTTTGTTATCTTCATGTATACTTCTGTTTCTCTGAGCATTTGTTGAGTGCATTGTACCTGAGAAAGTTAACATCGTCTGTACATGTACCTAAGGAGCTGGTTTAAGTCTAGATTGTTTCTCTCTGTGATATATAGCTTTACATGTCTGATGTTGCACAGTGGGAGGTTAATTGAATTGTGCCTATGTACATGGTGGTCTAATTAGGCCCAGGACTGATGAACTGACTTCTTAGGTCAACACAAATAATGGTTATGAGTTCTGGAAATCTATAGTTTTTTGCAAGCGTTGCTTTTGCTTACCATGGACCGACAAAAGCTGTGATCTGGCTAACAGACAAAACGAAATTCATATATTCTGTTGAAAAGGTGTCATTTATTCCAAAAAAAAAGAAAACAGGGGTAGAACCCCTCGCTTCATTTAATTAAAATGAAACCACATTACATCAAGTTCCAAATATAACACCCACACTCTGCCTATGGTAGTTCAGAGATAGCAAAAACGAAGTATACAAAATTGAAGTTCCAAACATTCCAGCACCTTACAAAATCTAAACAGTAAACACACGTTTTAAGCTTCAAGGAAGAACGTGTCCACAGCTCCAGTTCACTCGACAAGGGCCCCATGAATGACATGAATCGAGGGACGCTTTCGTATGACAATAGATTGAGCACCGTGAGCTCCCCTCATCAGATACAACTAGAACACTAGCTTATCACACCAAGCATTTTTTTTCCAGAGATGAACTTACAGCTGAACAAACAGATCATACCTGAAAAAGGAGAACATCATCTATTTTCAAATGCACATCCAAGACAAAAGGTCAACAAAAGGATCTAGCTGGACAAGAATAAACTTTATGCTGAATAGAATTTGAACGATACTACTTCAGTTCCATAAAACAAGGATACTAGTTAAGATTTCTGTACCCGAACATGGCTATAACTCCAAAAATCATCAGTGAGTGCTGATTACAAAAGAAATTGTCCTTCCTTGCTTCCATTGGTTTAAGCTTTTATTGAACTTATTAATTGCTCTTCATCTTGCAAAGCTTATATGATATAGAAAATTTATAAGGAATAGGAGTATAGCTAACCTGAAATAGTTTTGGCTCAAGTGAACAATCATCTAATCAAATCAAATTTATACTTCTGATTAGCATGTAAAAAATACCAGAAAAAATAGGAACATGATCTAATTTCAGAGATGATAGGTCAACAAAATGATTTCATTGGATGAGAATAAACTGTAAGGTGAGACAATTTCAAATATACTTAAGATTTATGTATCAGATCGTGCCTCTTACTCCTTAAATTATTGGTCAGTGTTGATTACAAAGCAAATATTCTTACTTGTTGCCACTGGTTCAAGTTTTGCTTGATCTTAACGTTTTCTCTTCATTCCTACGAGCTGTTATGTTA
The DNA here is from genome assembly GCA_039707655.1 of Elymus sibiricus. NCBI lineage: Eukaryota > Viridiplantae > Streptophyta > Magnoliopsida > Poales > Poaceae > Elymus > Elymus sibiricus. The sequence continues at coordinate 478,194,650 of CM077667.1, forward strand.
TAGAAAAATTTAAACGAACAAGAGTATAGCTAACCTGAATTTGTTATGGATCTATATAATTGAAGAATCATCTAACCGAGTGTATAATTACAATTACAGTTCACATGTACTACTAGCAGATATCTACAGATTTAATTTAGGTGCAGGGGCGTGTACTTGTCAACTATTGCTCAACTATGCGTGCGAAAGTAAATACAGAAAGAATCAATATGTCCGGAAGGCTCAACTGTTGGAAAACAAATCACTGATTCCACTATACTCAGGGAGAGTACGAATATTTTGAGCCTTTCCTCACTGCCCTATGGAATAAAATCTACTACAATTCACGACCTGAATAGCAAAGCACCTCGGCCGAATCGTAGCCCGCAACGGCGGCGCCGGTGGCCATGCCAAATCAAAATTGTGCAGCGCCAAGCCCTAGCGAGCATCCTCGTGTGGAGGGATATCTGATGGGAAGAGATAGAGGGAAGGGAACGCATGGCTCGCATTGGAGAGTGGTTGCCGCCATCGGGATTGGAGAGCTCGCAGCACCATGGATTGCAGCTCGACGGCGTGGTACAGAGAGAGGGGACCCACGGAGAAAGGAACAGGAGAAGGAAAGAGAAGACAGGTATGTTGAGGACTATTCAGGCATTTTGACAATTCTACAAGGTCCAAGACGTAAAATGTACCAGCGTGATAAATCTGTTCCATCTATTATGGATCCAATGGCCCAGATCCGTCCGGAGCATCTGGTGCACTAGTTCAACAGGTGCACAGGATACGTTCTCGTGTTAGTCCAGGTTGTCTCTTCTTCATCCATGCCTTCAAAAGTTGTAAGTTAGTACTACGGGTAGATCATTAAAGTGTGCCCTGGTAAAGTGAAAAAAAAATGTACCTTGTTCCCTACACCTTATTAACAAGGGATGTTTGATGTAGACCCTGGATTGCATAGATGTAGAATTAGTGTCACTCAGTTTGTCCATCCTTTTTATGCCAATTTGATATCCATGGAGTATTCTTATTACACTCCTCCTTCAAAGGAATAGATAGTACCTCTCATAGTTCATTCCCCTGAATATGAGTGCAACTTGTGTTACTCTTTGTGTAAACTGGACATGTTCAAGTTATCATCTTATTCCACTGTGTATGGATATATTGATGAAGTTGAACTGATCAAGACCTACGTTCATTTGGATAAATCTCCTTTTTAGATAGCAAACTATGATTTGATAACTTTCTGTCCAGCCTTCATTTCTTTGAGTTGGGTGCCAATTGTTTCTCTGTATTTAAGGTACTTCCTCCATCTGCCTACTGCTATAAAAATGCCTACTCTTCATGTTGCAGGACATATCATGAGGCCATTTTCCATAAATTGTGAGAGCTGAAGAAATTCTTGGTCTATGTCTGGGAATAATGAATTGTTGAGACTGGTAAGAATGCACAGAAATCTATATTTTCTTGATGTTCAAAGGAACATCTTGAAAATATCTTGAATATGCCTACTTCTGAATTCATCCTGCTACCTTAGGGGAGTATGTGTGTTCTCTTCCACCACTAGGCAATGAGTACCTTTTTGTCCTCTCTAATTTCTTCATTGCATTTCCCCAAGATATGGACCACCCTGCTCTGTTTGCATTATCTGTTTTCAAATAGCAAAAAACCAAGTTCTGTAAGGCAAGAATGCGCGAGTGTCTGCACCCATCACTTTTAAATAAAGAGATGTGTAAAACAAACTGATGTGTAAGTACATATGTAACATTATTATAGTGTCGATGGTCGAAGGTAATGAAGCGTAAGGGGATTCAGTAAAGTTTTATTTAGTAGTTGTGATCTGTCATTTATGGTGAAAGTGAAAATTGACCATGCATTACTTACGAAAACCAGATTTGCATCATCTCTTTGTCTTGACATTCTACTTCATTATATGTCGATGCAGATCAGGAAGGCCACCTTACTCTGATCTTGGCTGATGAAATTGCTTGGCTAGCAGGGTATTCTAAATTCATGACATCAGGATCAGATAGTTACCTATTCAGTTCTATAGGCATGTATCAGTGTGTGCCAGTATTAGATCGACATTTCGTTTGACATTCTGTTTGCAAAAGATATGCTCCTGTGGCAATTGCTTTAAACTACTAATGCAGTGGTTGTCCACCTATTTATATGCTGATGTCTAATCTTATCCTCCAACGATTGGGCAGCCTGTCCTTGGCCATGCATTATTTCTTATTCGAAGATGGGAAGAGCACAAAGGTGTCTTACCCTTTGGAGAAGTTCCATTCGGATGGTTGGACATATATATACATACATCTTTTGATCTTAGATTGTCCACCTTTCCCAAATATTTATTTGATTTTCTCAATCGAAATAGTGTTCAGTTGTATCAAATAAATAATATTCATTTCCCTGCATCAACCTATTTAGTTCTTATAAAGATTCCTGGTTGTCTTTGTCAAAGTACGACAATTAACAAAAGCCAAGGACAAACACTATGAAACCTCTGTATGTAGCAGTATCCCCATGTTACATCAAGCCAAGGGCTGAACATACTCATCAAAGATGAGCATGGATGAAGCTACAACGAATGCTACTCAGAATATTGTACACAAAGGAACATCAGTGTGCTATAGCATGGAAGAACTGATTGGGAGAACTTTCAGTCTTTTTTCACATGCACACCAGCTCTGTTTTATTTAAGTTGTTTTATCAACTAAGCCTTCAATGTATTGCAGGACCTGATCGGAGCAGTGTGTTCATGGTTTTCTGTTCCTCCTACTCTCGACGTACCAGAAAGACAGAGGTGCTCTTTCTTCCTTCACATTATAGATCCTTTTCTTTTTCCTCTTTGTATAGCACTTTATTAACTAACCAAATTTCTTATCAGTTGAAGGGCAATCTGATGTGAACATGATGCAGAGTTTCAAAGTTTTAGTGTCACGCTTCTCTTCCGGTTGTTGTTTCGGTTGTTTCAGGCTAATTTTGATCAGAATGGTTCAGTGGTTCATCAATTTTCAGCACGTATAGGAAAGCCCGAGTCATGGATTTCGGTTGACAGTGTCTTTATATACAAGCCTACGTGTGTTTGTTGTGCCCCTATCATAACATATCAGATATTGTTTTACATGCAAAAAATGGAGTGGACAAATAGGCTAGCAGCCGCATGAACTTATATGTTCAGATACTGGTAAATTTTATTAATTAATCATTTCAAATGCACTGATTCAACTGTTTGTTTGATCTGATTTTCTCAATACATTATGCTATCGCCGGTGAGATCCGATCCGACCAGTATGACCTCCATGCGTGGCGGCGATGATCGGTGGCAGTCCCGTGCAGACGATGTTGGATGATGGGTCCTCAAGTGGATCCGGGTGAAAACCCTACACTTGGCACGTTGCCATGGTCGGCGATGGCAGTGTTTTTCTGCGTCGTCACCTTCTTGAAGGCATAGTCGTGAAGAAGCTCTAGACCCCAATCTGCTACCTCTGGGGAATCCGTAGATCAGTCGATCGGATGACGGTGAAACTCACTTATCGTACCCCTCTTGAGGGCGTCATTCTTGAAGGGGTGCATAGGCTCGAGGGACCAGTGGACGGCATCTCCAGTGGAGCGGCGTTCCCTGTGACGCATCGACATCGTGGAGTCTCGGTGGCAAGGTGCAGCAAAGTCTCGGCAACGGATACGTGATGATGAATGCGCGTAGGGAGGAGGCGCTTTCTGGCGCCGTGGGGGCGTCGACGGCAGGCCTGAAAAGGTTGATGCGTCGGTACCTGCTCTGAAGATGGATTGATGGAAGACGGCGACTACGACCTATGAGAGTGCGTCAGACCGGTTTGGCCCCAGACGCGGTATGTGGCTAGGTCGGGGCATCCGGCTTTAGATGTTAGGCTTTGGTGCGATGTCTGTTTGGTATTCGGCTCGGACATTCGGCACCCCTTCATCAATGGATAGGAGTAGCGATAGATGTTGCCAAGATGGAGGGTTCAGACATATTGTTGTATTACTTTATAAGGTCTTTGTAAATAATTAATAAAATGTCTGTATGCATCTATCAGTTGCAGAAGCTGGGGTGATCCTCCTTTTCTAAAAAAAACATTCTACTCTAGGGAGTAATGAAACTTTAGTAGCTCTCTTGCTAAGTTTCTCATGAAAGATAATGTGAGCTGATCACTAACATTGATTATAATACTCACGTTATGGTGGCCGTCCAAGTATATTAATCTAGGGTCTAAACCTTCATGGAATAACTATAGCTTCTTCATGTCGCTTCAGAGGTGTATGCATGCAACTAGGTAAATTATGTATGGTATTGGTAAACTGATCGATGTTGCATTAAAATGTTTATTATATGGTTTAGAGTTGGGTGATCTCGAATTCAAAGTCTAACCAAATACCAGTCGAAAATCACGATTCACAATAACCTGACGCTTATAAATTCCTTAATCAGCATACAAGTATTAACACCTCTCATCCACCCATCTTCTAAACTTTATTCATCATGCAATTCAATAAGGTGATGCCACGGAATATGTGACACTTGATCTTGCAGTCAGCCATCCTTTGACGTCTACCAGCTTAACTGTCACCATCACCAAATTGATATTGTTTTTTTCGTTACTTGTAATTTACAGTACTTTAATGTAGTTCACGCCATATGAATGTCAATCGTACCTAAGTTTTGTTATTTGATTAGCTTCGATTCATACGTTAATGTGCATCACATGTCATTCAAAATATAGCTCTTGTGCTTCCACCAGGTGCATTGGGAGATTGTTGAATCAAATTACATGGGTGGTGGAATCCGGCCAGGTTCTTTATTTCCAAAAAGGAATGGTCTTAACGTTTGTTGGATGGATACATAATGCGACCACCATCCTTCCCTTGTTTAAGAGCATTGGATCTTGCCTTGGCTCAATATATTCGCTTGGCATGCTTGTAGCCCGCTTACCATTCCCTACATGTTGTGGCCCGTTAGAATAGTTTCATCTATAGATGGAATATATCGGAGAAAGATGGAATATATCAGAGAAAGAGAGAAATCTCAATCACGATAAGTTGGATACGTGCTATGCTGCTTGGACTAGGATGCATCCGGAAACAAACAGCCAACATGAAGCTTACCACGAATCTTACTCTTATTTTACACCGCTAGCACCACCCTCATGCAACCGCTCTTGTGTCTGTTGACACTCCTTGTTTTGTACCAAGTCGCGGCCACTGTCTCTTTAGAATACTAGGTCACGAGTATGACAATTGTGTTCTAGCCGGCGGTAGTTCTTTTAGAGGTGTGTGTACCGAGGGTATGAGTCGGGAAACATGTTTGACCAAATAAGCGAGGACGATGGTTATTGGTTATGTAACATCACTTTCACCTCTATCTAAGGATTAGTCGACAAAAACAGACACCTCGTGGCGTAGTGAGGAAGAACATGTTCGCTCTACTCACCTGTCTCCTACTCTGAGCGACCTCCAAAAGACCAAAACCGGCAATGCCAAACCCTCCCTCCTCTCACCCATCCATCACACGACTAGTGAACCTCTCGTTCTCTTCACCACCCCCCACATGCACACACACACACAATGCCAATGGAAATCGTGAGAGGATTTTATTAGGGTGATTGAAAGAGTTTTGTTTTAGGACTTTGCGGTCGAGATTTAAAGCAAAGGGGTTACGTTTGGCGCATGGTTGTATAAATCGAAAGGCTACCAGCGATTGAGGCTGCCTTCTGCCGCTTTGTTTTTGTGTCACAAATCTAACGGTTACAATTTTATCTTAAACTGGATCCGATGGCTTAAGTTGCGTTTTCTCGGGATTAATATGAGCTCGGACGGTGCCTCTAATTAGTCAATACATACTCCATATCGTATGAAAGTCATGCACTAAGCACTCACTTTGTCATTTACTCGTTTGAATAGCTTTCGTTCACACACTATAACGTACACCATGTCATACAAAATATAGCTCTTCTCTGCTTCCACCAAATATAGAGATACAGAGACCGCTGTAATTAGATCACATGGATAGTGAGATTTATAATCTTTTTTAACATATCTTAATTTGTGGTGGGTGGATAGCTAATGCAACCACCAGACCATCGCCCGTTCTAGAAGCATGACATCTTGACTTAGCTCGGTATTTTTGCTCCACGTGCTCGTGCTCGGTGTTTAACATACCATCTACTTTTTTTTTCGAATGGGTGCCCCTGGATGATAGTCTAGATAAATAAAGAATTCCCAACTACGAGAAGTTGGATAATGCCTGGCTGCTTGGACTAGGAGGTATACAGGAACAATCAGCTGCTACATGGTTCAGATGCTAGACATTGCAAATTTGCAATTGGTAAAGCTGAACTATTCAGTATTGGTGCTCATTTGATACAAGTCTGAAGTGGGATAGGGAAACTTAATGACCGCATCTAGCAGGGCGGTCTTTCATGCGACTTAGGGTAGATTTTGGCTTCTCTCTCCCGTTGTAGTGACTACGCTGAAGATGGCAGGAACCCACCCTCACTTGTACCATTGGGTAGCTCTCCAACTGCCTCGCAACAAGTCTGCGATGCCCGTTGGTGGGGTTGCTCGACGAATGATATCACCGGGTTGGTAGATCTGGCAACGGATCCTGCTAGGGAGGCTAAAGTAGGAGAAAGGCTTGTAGATATAAATGAGGTGCTCGATGAGGGCCTTATGCAATGTGTCACCGATCGGCGTTTATCAGTGGAGTGCCGCCCTTGAAGGGCCTTATTCCGATTAGGACGTGTTCTCCCTTCTCCGGTGAAGCTTGGTGAAGTCTTTGCAATGCGTGAGTGGACGATGGGTCAATAGTGGTGCAATGCTCAGACCCTTCCATGTCTCGGTTGGCAACCTTGACATTGGCATCTTCAGTGTCCTGGATCACCAGCCGGATATCTCTCTCTCACGGCGATGCGCACCTGGAACAACACACGGAAACGAACACACGAGATTTTTGTGCCGCTTAACTTCTTTCGGCTTTTCCGTTTCTCCTTTTATTTATCCCCGGGAGCCAAGCTCACCGTTACATGCATAACTAACTCACCTAGCACAGCTCGATCGGATCGTGCCATCCCACGATCCGAGTCTGACGGATGACCAAAACAACGAGCAAGAAAAGATGCCTCGACGTGAACTCGCACGTCTCAGGCTACATGCAAAGAACTCAACGATAAACATGCATGCATGACTACTGGAGCACTATGACCCAACATGCACACGTCCATCCCCATGCGCAGCTAGCCCACTAGTACTTTGCTAACTTACTATCACTAGTAAACGTGCACGTGCAACGCACGATCCTACTATTGATCAATATATTTAAAATTCTTTTAACAATAGTTTATCCATATATGTACTTAATTGTTCATGCTTTTAGAAATATTACCCTAACTTTAGGCTGTTTAATATTACAAAATTATACCAATTAGGTCAAAACCAACATAATAAAGGCCCACCCCAACTAAATACATATCAGCTCAACATCTTTTGTGCTCCAAGGAGTGTATAGAGTGCAGAGTGTCTGCCTGCCTAGAATATCCTTCCGTCAAAAAAGAACATCGATCCCAACTTCGAGCTGATCAATTGAACAATTATTCCCAGCCAAAAATAGAAATACCTCAAACTTTTATGAGTTCATATTGGTGGCCGACTCTCTTGACCAGGTCACAGTCAATTTGTTCGTCAGGTGAGAGTACAAGAAAAATGATGTATGCACACGGTTCAATCACATAGAAGCAAGTAACAGATTGCTTCCTTATAAGTTAGGAGTCAGAATGCTCTCCTATGGTTCTGCCAATCTGAGTTATTGTTGAGACACCACAATGCAATAGGCCACTCTCCTTACAACAAGTAACTATCTAAATTCAAATGCACACATGAACAAGTAACTTACATGTTTATAGTTTGTCAAATAATTTAGCAAGGGAAGCTGTGATTCTAAACCGATCCTCACATAGTGTGTGGTCGCATTTCTTCGATCTCGGAGATCCTCACATCCTCCTACTTGGAGATATCGTGGAGTTATTGACAAACTGCTACCACAGGATTTGAAGAGCCTTACCTTTGTGTGTGCACATTGAGTTGTACATGTTTGATCTAAAATAAACATGAGAGGGCGCCATTACCAAAATAAGTAAATTAAATAAATAAAATAACATTGCAGCTTTCATGCAGTTCCAGTGAGCTCCATGCTTCAATCATGGTGTGCAACAGGGCATACTAAATGATAATCATTAGTTTAACTTAACCAAATTAAACAAAACTTGTGATCTAAGTCTCAAATGAGTGCGCCTTACACTGGAATCATGTATCTTTACAAGTGAGAAGAACAGGCTAAGGCTCTCGAGGTGTAGACTATTCCGTGAGATAAATATGATACAACTTCGACATCAGTGCTGGAGCTGCGTGAACTAATATAGTGTTGTTCAACTCATCAACCAATACAGTGTTGCTTAACTCTTTAGCAAAGTTAATATAATTAGTTACTGCAATTTAGCGAACCATCTAGTTGAGTTCATCATATTTATAACAATACCTAATAAACATCTACCAGATAAGCACAAGAACATATAAAATTAAATTCTTTGTTTATCAAGTTGAGATGTTAGTTGACCATTGTACTCTCCAGAATACAAGAAGAATCTTAAAAATAATAAAATATAATCTTTATTTGACAGAAGTAATGGAGCCGCATCAGCTAATACAATGTTGTTCAACTCATCAGCCACTACAGTGTTAGAACTCTTTAGGATAGACAATCTAATTAGTTACTGCTCTTTAGTGAACCATCTTACATGTTTACATGGCATCATAGTAGAACCATATTTGCATTGCAGCCACTTGAACCCATCACTAAAGAAACTATTCCGATGCACTAAGAAAAGCTCTAGTGACCATTTTTTACACTAACCAGCTCAAAAAATAATTGATGTACATTCAATTAGGTAATCGCTGCAACTGTATGAAAGAATTCAGTGGCTGAAATTTTGTTCATTCAATTACGTACAGAATTCATTGACTGAATATATCTGCTGCTGCTTACCGAAATTTATTTCCATGCTTACTTATGGCAGGCAGAGATGCATATACATGTCCTGCTGAGTCACTATTCTTCTTTGAAGCCGAAATCGCAGTACCTTGAGGCACCAGTCCAGCGGAGTAATTCGATCCAGTTATGTTCAGAACCAGCATACACACCCACCGGCTTGGTATTTCTATCTTCATAGGATAGAGAATTCAGGTGACAGAGAGTAGAAATCAGAGAAGAAAGAGGGCAGCAGGTTCAGAGTTTCAGGGAAGGGCAGATGAGCAGAGACACAGGTTCAGAATCACAAGTTTTCCAAATGGCAAAAGGCCCCCGAAGGAAACCAGTCTCACTTAAGTAGAAGGCGACGACGCACCGGGTTGCAGTCCAATTCTGCTTCGTGTGGCTAGAACAATCATCCTCTCAAGCAAGATGTATCCTGAAAAAAAAGCCTATGACTGAAACCAAAATGCAAGGAAGAGAGACAAACCAAGATGAACCGTCAGCGGTGCTAGGTTTCTCCAGTTGGCCGAGGCGATGTCGGATAGTGAAAGATGGTCGCCGCCATCCGTGTCTGCAAACTATCAAACATAATAATCAGTAGGCCGCTCCCCTAAAAGGAACTGAAAATTAAAAACAGGTTACCAAATACAACCGGACTTGACAAACTAATATGCGAAATCAAATCACAAGCTTGCGAATTGTAAGCTCATGTTATTTCTCAATCAAATACAACTGGCATAATTAGTGTAGCTGGGCTTACAAATGAACAAGATAGACAATATATGCGGACAGGCCATGCATTACAAATTTAATCAAAATTTCACAAGATAGGTAGGTTCACTATAGCAGTATATACAGCCGGTGGGAATAAATGTTCCAAGTCTAAGCGCCAACAAAAGGGGATGATGAAGTAACATGAAAAAAATACTAATCGGAATTGTACATTGGAATCGCAACTGGAACCTAACAGTGTTTAAGTTCCGAAAATTGTAATCTATGTATCAGAAAATTGTTTCAATTCTGCAGAGGGGAACGTGTACTCCCATCCACCCCTTGTTCAAAGACTGTCTGCTCATTTAAGACCTGGATAGCAAGAAAGAAGACTAATTGGAGATGATGGAGCTGATCTCATTCCTCCCAGTGTGAATGCCAACAATCATGGCATCGCTTCAACCTCAATGTATGGATGTTCATAGCGATTTGATATGCCAGAACGCCTGGAAGCAAACACGAACGATTGTCTTATCCATATATTTTCATGAATGTACGATCGATAAAATTCAGTTTGCATGAACGATTTCAAAATGCAGTTTTTGATGTTCCAAACTATTTTACAGAGTAGAAATCACCTGAGACGAACTTCAAACCAGAATACCAGATCAAAGATCGGGTGTTGCTGGCAAGCTGCTATGACCTGCTCGATCCAGATCCTCGGCTCAAACCTGCTGATGCACATGAAGCTTATAGGCAGAGCTTGGGTGCAGAGGAGGACGACCATGGAGGCCGATGTGGGAGACGCGAGAAGTTGATGCGCCCCGGTGGTAGATTGGACGGGACGAATCTCGGCTGGATTCGATAACCAGGGGATAAGGGCCACGGGCTCGGCGGTGCCATCCAGATCAGGGACGTGCACGGCGAGACGGCGCCGTTGGAGCTCATCGTCGGTGTAGGTGAAGGAGGGAGACGTCGGCTCCAACTCCTCTGGCCGTCCAGTGCGTACGGAAGGGGAAGATGATAGGAGGGAGTGGGAGGTGCTGCCGGCGTCGGGGGTCTCTGTGGGAAAGGACCGGCGCACTGGTCGATTCTGCTGCGGCGGCTGTGGCGAAGGATCAGGTGGCAGGCTGGGTGGGTCGCGGGGGGAGTTGTTTTGAGCAAGGCAGCTCACAAATTGAGGGGATTGCGATCAGTTTCCTTTCCGCGTGCCTTGCGCGTGATTGTAGGGATTGCGGGAGTGGGCGCGGAGCTTCGTATTTTTCTCTGCGGTGGAGCACGGTCAGTCAATGTAAAATATTAAGGGTACATCAAAAAATGAATTAGATTAAGCCTAACTGTTAGATCAGGTTTAATGGATCTAATCATGCGGCGGTAATGGGTCCGTGTACGTTTTATGGGTGCGTTTAGAGAAGATTTTGTTTGCTCTTTTATAAGTAGTATAGATATAGATGCTAAACAAAATACCATGTGCGTGACACGACTAAATAAATCATGGACTAAACATGCAACAAGATTAGAACTAACACAGTGATCACATGCTCAACTTCAGCCACAACTATGTGTGCATTACCTCCAGGGATCCCGTGAAACGATTCTCTGCAGGCCTATTTATTAAGTTTGTACGTAATGCTCACAAGGTGGGCATCGGCTTGATAAATTTCTGATACTTTTTGGCATAAATTTGCATAGACGGTACATGAAGTGATTCTTAGAAGACCAAACTAAATGAAATGACATACACGTACGGTAGGAAATTAGTCCTTGGGAGCCTACCTTGAATTGCAGCCATGTGGTTAAGTGTGTTTATTTATCTGAACATGCATCCCGCTCTAACCTAACCTAAATAACTGCAAAACAACAGTGATGTGCTCAAGGAGTAGAATTGAGAGTTGGTTTTCTTCAAGTGCTAACTTCCTCTGCATCAACCGCGATATGGTTCTACTAGCTCCTTGTACCTTCTACTCTATACTAATGAAACTTTAGTAGCTCTCTTGCTATCTTTCTCATGAAAGATAGCGTAAGATGATCACTAACATGGATTATAATACTTACGTAGTCACGTTGTGGTGGCCGTCCAAGTTTATTAATCTAGTGTCTAAACCTGCAAACAAGATCTATAGCTTCTTGATGTCGCTTCAGAGGTGTATGCATGCAACTAAGTAAATTATGTATGGTATAGGTAAACTGGTCGATGTTGTATTAAGATGTTTATAATATGGCTTAGAGTCCGGAGATCTCGAATTAAAAGTCTACCCAATATACAAGTAAAATATCACGATTCACATTAACCTCGTGCTTATAAAACCTAAATGAGCATAAAAGTATTAACACATGTCATCGACCCATCTTCTAAACTTTACTCCTCATGCAGTTCAATAAGGTGATGCCAGAGAATATGTGACACTTGGTCTTGCAGTCAGGCATCCTTTGTCGTCTACAGGCTTAACTGTCGCCAAATCGATATTATTTTATTTTTCAATTACTTGTGATTTACACTACTTCAAAGTATTTCACACCATATGCATGTCAAGTGCCATATTTAAGTTTAGTTATTTTATTAGCTTCGGTTTACACATCAACGTGTATCACATGTCATTCAAAATATAGCTCTTCTGCTTCCACCCGGAGCTTTCGGAGACTGTTGAATTAAAGTACACGGATGGTGGAATCGGTCCTGGTTCTTTCATTAAAAAAAGATATGGTCTTAATGTTTGTTGGATGGATAGCTAATGCAACCACACTCCTTCCCTTGTTTAAGAGCATTGGATCTTGCCTTGGCTCAATATATTCGCTTGGCATGCTTGTAGCCCACTTACCATTCACTACTTGTTGTAGCTCGTCGGAATAGTTTCATCTATAGATGAAATATATCAGAGAAAGAGAGAAATCTAAATCATGAGCAGTTGGATACGTGCTATGCTGGTTGGACTAAGATGCATCTGGGAACAATCAGCCACCTTGAAACTTATCATGAAGCTTACTCTTCTTTTAAACTGCCAGCGCCGCCCTCGTGCAACCGCCCTTGAGATTGCTGATGCTCCTTGTTCTTTCACAACTCGGGGTCGCTGCGCCTTGAGAATACTAGGTAACGACTATGACATTTGTGTTGGAGCCCCTGGTAGTTCTTTCAGTGGTGTCTGTAGACTCTGTACCGAGGTTATGAGTCAGGAAACATGTTGACCAAATAAGCGAGGCCGATGGTTATTGGTTATGTACATCACTTTCACCTCTATCTAAGGTTTAGTCAAGAGCAAGCACCTCGTGGCGTAGCAATGAAGAACATGTTTGCTCTGCTCACCTGTTTCTCACTCCGAGCAACCTATAAAAGACGGAGACAAACAAGGCCAAATCCTCCCTCCTTTTACCCATTGATCACACAACTCATCGAGGAACCCTATCTCTCGCTCTCTGCACCACCCCGCGCACACACACAACACCAATGGCAATAAACGGCGCGACCCCCTCCCCGCCATTCTTGTGCTCTGTGAAGCATGCGTGCTGGCCGGACATGCGGTAGTGCTCCGGGACGGGTGTCGAGCATTTCCATGGCGCCAGATTCGCCGCCATACACACTGCTACTGTCGCACGGCCGCCATCCGAGCGCCTGCTCTGTGCTTCCACTGTCGATCTTGCTTTTCCTGGACATAATGTCGATGCACCCATCCCTAAGCCCAGGCGAGGACACACTGGTGCCACTAGACCTGGCGGCCACCATCCCATCCATCCCAAGCTTGACTCCGCCTCCACGCCCTTCGGTTCCATCGCGCCCACAGCCATCGCTGTGATCCAGCCCTCCATGCCTCCGCCTCCACCACCGCCCCAGATGGCATGGATCGTTCTCTTGGTTACGGGTCTTGTGGCCGGTATGTGGTTGGTGCAGCGGATATGACCATGTGAAGGAGAACGATAGCGATTCGTCAGGTCTCAGGCGTCGGGGACAGTTGGCCACTACTTTGGTTGGTCGGTTGGACTGGGTTTGCCTGCATTAATTTCTTTTGAGAATTTTCCAATAATCTCTTGTAGTTTCATCCACGAGTTCATAAATTGTTTATCAGGTGCTACATTCAATAGCCATTTTTTACTTTGTGATTTTTGATATGTGGAGATTATTTGGGCTATTCCTTTATTAATGTTGGACGACTTATTCATTGATGAATATACGGCATTATAATTCTTTGATATGTTTTGAAATTCTTTGTTACCTATTTTTTTGAGAAAGAGTTATATATTAATATCAAGAAAATATTAATCACACATGACTTCTGCAATGACACAATATTAAGACCTAGTCGGTACAATGAGGCAGCAAACAACCGAAAAGATAAGAAAGAAGAAGAATGAAAAATAAAGAGGCGATGCAACAAGAACCAGTAAGAAGAAAATAAGTACCAACATCAACCACTAACCTTTGACAACACATGGGATACGAGTAAGGTTCTTCATAAGCAACACCTACAAAAAGAGAATGATGCGCAAGCGCCGCATCGCCAAATCCAGCAGCTAAAGGTCAGGTCTTGGATTTTCGCCCGGAACGGTAATCTGAAGAATCTCCAACGCAATGCCGAGATGAAACGACGAAAAAACATTGTTCTGCCACGTGCGGCCATCGACGGCTAGACCTAGGGTTTTCAACCTTGATCTTGAGACCCGGTACTCATAAAACACCATGTGTTTCCGCCACCACGTGCCGAAGAATGCGTTGTTGCCTGGAGAGGCGCTTCCACACAACCTGATCGCGGGAAATTGGAATCAAAACCGTTCCATGAAAAAACATGCCCAAAGAGATGCCAGCGTGAACCCTGGCGTGGGGATCACCAAACACTGAAGGACCTGCCTGTGAGTTATGAACTACCATACAACATGGATAGTAGATCATTATAAGCAGCTACAAAATATTATGTTAGAGGGGCTCCAAAGCCAGTGTGGTATAATCCGGTGACGCCGACGCCGCCTAGACATAGAGAGCCGAACTCGCACCAGCACCGTCCATGCTCCACTGCTACACCGCTTCAAGATACCAATGTTGCTATCACATCACCGTTGCCGCAGCTTTAATTATGACCACTAGGTGTACCTGTTATCGTTCGTGAAGCAGAATATTATGTTAGAGGGGCTCCAAAGCGAGTTCATCGGCGCGATTGTTAACGTTCTTGGCTCAATGTTTGTTAGATACTACTTTGAGCTTCGAAATTACCCCCCACCACAATCAGCCTACCTTGGATGCTCCTATTCATAACTTTTAGCAAAATATATGGACAATAACGCATTATAGATCGGGCCTAATAGCTATTGGTGCGCAAAACCTCCTCAGTTGCTTTGTATAAAAGAAAACAAGCTACAACGTACAAGAAAAAAAGGGCATCGGAAGGGGAAAAACTAGATGTTCTTGATTTTTATGAAAATGACTCAGATATATTATAAAATTTTATAATAAGAACAAAGGACCCAAAACATAATAAAAATTATGTCGTCATCCTTGGAACAGTGAACAACTAATGTCGCCACAAGATCGAGTCATCGATGAGCACTGTCGCTGCTTCCATACCCGAGTTGGCCTCACCTTGTCGATGACAGCGTAAGAGTATTCGTGTCTGTATCCCTAAGGACAAACACCCCGGAGCCGCAATCATCGCTATTCAACCCTTGTATCAATCAAAAGAACATGTCACCAAATCTTACCGTTGCATATACACGACAAGAAACACTAAACTAGCCATCCCGAGGAGCGGGTTGGAATCTACACCGGAACTCTATATAATCCCTCTCGAGTGATGATCTCGAGGAGAATAGGAGCCCGGAAGCTGACTCGAACAAGAAGCGTCACCATCTGTCCGAGCGCCACCCCTACAAAGACTAAAATCATAACTGAACAACTAGTTGGAGCAGATGCACCATAATTCCCTTCCCCGCCGCCGGCCGCCGAAGTGGCAGACAGAGGGGAGATGAACCCATGGGCTCACTAGCGAAGATCAAGGGGAGGAAATTCTCCTCTAGACACCTTGAGAGAGTGGAAAGAAAGATGATAGATGCCCTCCTTTTGTACAGGAAATATCATGCTACTCACTCTGGGAAAAAAACTGCAAGTTTTTTGATATATTGGAAAATATTACTTTGAAAGTATATTTGTGAATTTTAAAAAGTGCTCACTACGTTTAAAATTGATAACAAACTTTGAAATTTTTCCAAATTTTAAAATAAGTTCCAAGAAATATCAATGTTTGAAATTTCAACAAATGTTTATTATGTAGAAATTTCACAGATTTTAGGAATATGTTTGTGCATTTTGAATAATGCGAATGTATTTTTGTAAATGCTCTCTAATTTTTATAAAAAAAATCACAAATTCCAAACACATGGGCGAATTCCAAAAAATATTTAGAAATTTAGAAAGGTTCATGGTTATTTTAAATAATGGTGAGTGTAAAGATGTTCACGAATTTTAAAATTACTATTAATTTTATAGAAAAATGTTCATTAATTAAAAACGAAACCAGAGAAATTTAGAAAATCTAAGACAACCAGGAAAAGTTAAAAAGAAGTATACAATAAAAGAATACAAAAACAAACTGATGGAAAAAATATGAAAAAGTGACACGAACATGCGTCATGGTTATGGTAGCTGGGCTGGCCCATAAGGTAGTGGCTGTGTAAATTGACGGCTTTTACTCTATCGTTTCCTGTGGGTTCAAGTTAGTGACGGCTGTGTAAATTTTCCACCTCCCTCAGTTAACGAGCGGACGTATACTAACGGTCGAGCGTTAGTTGATGGCAGTGCAAGAAATTTTATTAGCGTTCTTGCTAACTTACTCACGAAAGAAAGTGTGAGCTGATCACTAACATGGGCCGGTAATAACCGCGTTGTAATCAGGGGCGAAGCCACGTTAAGGTGAGTAGGGGCAAGGCCCCCACTGAAAAATTGAAATTTCAAAAAGATTTGTTTGTGTTTTTCAAAATATAGGCTTAAATTCTTTGAATTTGTAGAGAATATGCACCCACTCAATTAGTTTGCTTCCACTCCAAATGCTTTCTTGGTCCACCACTGGTTGTGATGGCAGTACAAGTATATATTTTTGGGGGGGGGGGGGGGGGGGGGGGGGGGGGTTAAAAGGAGTGTATTACTCAAGAGCATCAAAATTCACCCGTACATAAGGTAGGTATATTATCAGGACCGGATCGAAGCCAAACCACAGTAAAGGTTTCCGTCCTCCCAAAGTTCGAGCATGACTACCATTATTCTGCTCTCTAAATATATGAGTACTTGTACACTCCCGACGTATATGCATTCAACTATATTAGGCAGTATAAATATATTAATCAAGTCTCTAGAACTATCAAGAACATATTAGCTTCACGATGTTGTTTCAGATGTATATGCATTCGACTAAGTAAATTAAGTATGGTATGTGTCGACCGATGGATTTTGTATTATGATGTTCAATATGGATTTAGAGTCAATTGATCTCGAATTCAAAATCTTATATACTTGTAAGACTTCGCGAGTAACTTTAATCTTACCCTTATAAGAACTAAATGAGCACAAATGTATTAAGAAATGTCATCCACCAATCTTCTAAACTAATTTGTTCATGCAATTCAATAAGGTGGTTCTAGAAAATATGCGACACTTTGTCTTGCAGTCAGCCATCCTTTGAGGTCTATGAGATTAATTATCTCTAAATTGATATTGTTTTATTTCTCTAATTACTTGTAATTAACACTGCTTCGTATGCAAGTCAAGTTCTAAATATTCATTCAGTCATTCGACTAGTTTCAGTTCACATGAATCACGTGTCATTCAAAATACAGTTCTTCTACCTCCACCAGATGTAGAGAGGCAAAGACTATTGATTTTAATCAGATGGATGGTGAAACTCCGGCTCTTTCTTTAAAAAAATATACAATCTTAATGTATAGTGGATGGATAGTTAATGCAACCACCGTCCTCCCCTTGTTTAAGAGCGTTGAATGTTTTGCCTTAGCTCAATATATTTGCTTCCCATGTGGTAGTATAATTATCATTTCTCCTACTTGGTGTAACTCGTCAGAAAGTTTCACACAGATGGAATACCTGAAAGGTTGAAATCTCAATCTGAAGAAGATGATACCTGCAATGTTGCTTGGACTAGGAGGCATCCGGGAACGATCAACTTATTGGTGTCGAAATGATGCTGCCATGTGTTTGACTCCTTCGGTCGACTCTCCTTTTAAACGACCGGCGTTGCCCTCATGCAGCCGCCGCATTGTCCGATGATGGTCGGTGCTCATATTGATGTCATGGTCGCTGCATTTTGAGAATACTCAGTGAGGAAGATCCGTTTTGCAAAGCAGTTTTTGGCAACGGTTCTTTGAGCGATATGTATGCGTACCGTAGGAGGATGGACATGAGAGACAAGCGTCAGCCAAATAAGACCGACATTTATTGTCAGCGTCCCAACTACAAAGGCAACGACAGACTACAGCGGCAACAGCAGGAGGTAGGACACGCCGATAACAGAACCACACAAAGCGACCAATCAAGAGCAAGGGCACGTCAACGCCAGGCCACCTAGGATCAAGCAACCCAATCGTCAGTATGTGGGCCCGGAATGGGTGAACTCTACATAAAGCAAGTCACGATCGCCATCCTGGCTTGGATCACGGTATCGGCAAGGCTGGCACCCTTTTTCCTTTGTTCGTCTTTCTTCCCTTCCAAGTTGAACACAAGAGAGTGATTTTGTATCCAGACTTGTGACTGTAATTCATATTAGTGTGGGGAATGGATCGGGAACCTAAGATCGTGGTATCAGATAGCCACTTACCACCCTCCACCGCCGCGCTGATCATCACCAACCACCCTTCGCAGTTGCTCCAATCGCCACCCTGGAAACCTGCCGTCAGAAGCAGGCGCGAGACCACCTGATCTCCACCATGGAACCTTACGCTTATAAGAACTAAATGAGCATAAATGCATTAAGACATGTCATCCACCTATCTTCTAAACTTATTTGTTCATGCAATTGAATAAGGTGGTGCTAGAAAATATGCGACACTTGGTCTTGCAGTCAGCCACCCTTTGAGGTCTATGGGATTAATTGTCTCCAAATTGATATTTTCTTATTTCTCTAATTACTTGTAATTAACACGGATCCGTATGCAAGTCAAGTTCTAAATATTCATTCAGTCATAGTACTAGTTTCGATTCACATGAGTCACGTGTCATTCAAAATACAGTTCTTCTAACCCCACCAGATGTAGAGAGGCAACGACTGTTGAATAGAAGCAGATGGATGGTGAAACTCCGGCTCTTTCTTTGAAAAAAGGATACAATCTTAATGTGTAGTGGATGGATAGTTAATTCAACCACGATCCTCCCATTTGCTTAAGAGCCTTGAATCTTGCCTTGGCTCAATATATTTGCTTCCCATGTTGTAGCATATTTATCATTTCTCCTACTTGTGGTAACTCGTCATAAAAGTTTTTGAGAGATGAAATACCTGAAGAGTTGGAAATCTCAATCCGAAGAAGATGGATACCTCCAATGCTGCTTGGACTAGGAGGCATCCGGAAAGTATCGACTGCTTGGTGTCGAAACGATGCTGCCATCCGCTAGACTCCCTGGGTCGACTCTTCTTTCAAACGACCGGCGCGGCCCTCGTGCAACCGCTGCACTGCCCGTTGATGGTCGGTGTTCATATCGATGTCGTGGTCGCTGCATTTTGAGAATACTTGGTGAGAAGATCACCTTTGCAAAGCAGTTTTCGGCAGCCGTTCTTCGAGCGATGTGTATGCGTACCGTATGCCAAATAGGACCGACGGTTATTTGTGCTGTATCTAGATTTTCAACTTGGCAAGGTGAATTTTATCGGAGGGTCTAGTCGAGAGCGGAGCCCTCGCGCGTGGCGTGGCGACGAATGACATGTTCGCTCTGCCCAGTGCCCACCTGCTTCCCCTCCCCGACCAACTTCCAAAACCGACCAAGCCCATCGCCCCTCACTCATCCACCCATCACACACACATCTTCACGGAGCAATCCTCTCGCTCGCCGCGCCACCCCGCGCACGCACACGCAGCTCACAGCGCCAATGGCAAGGACCGGCGGCACCCCGCGTCACCTCGTCCTGGCCGCCCTCGTGCTCTGCGCCGCGTGCACGTGCGATGCGGGCGCGCTCCGGGCGTCGACCATCTCCGCGGCGCCGGAGCCGTCGCCGCACCCCCCGCTGCTGCAGCCGCGCCACGGCGGCCGCCACGCGAGCGCCCCCTCCGCGCTCCCGCCGGCGCTCTCGCTCTCCCCGGACATAATGCCGCTGCTCCCCTCCCCGGGCCCTGGCGACGACGCGCTGGCGCCGTCGGACGCCACGGCCACCATCCCGTCCAGCCCGAGCCCGCCCAACCCGGACGCTAGCATCACGTAGAATCGATCAAGGTGGTTTGCTACAGCATCACGTAGAATCGATCAAGGTGTAGGTCGGCTGGCAGGAGGCTAGCTTTACACAGAGGGTGGATCGATCTACTTCTTTGCACTGTGGTGCATCGTGTATCTCGACGTAAAAGTAATTCGTTGAGTTTGTCAGCGAGCTTCGTTCGTCGTCGATCGTCACCGTCGTCGGAAAGTACTCGGCGTTGGGTCTGGACCAACAGTTTTGGAGAAAAGTCATCCGGTTCTAAGAATTAAGGGACTAAATGTCCTCGAAACAATATTTATGGACCTGATGTAGGCTTTCGGTGAACTTGAGGGACCAGAAACATATTTTCTATCAAAAAAAATGATAAATGGTCTTAATGTTTGTTGGACGGATACCTAATGCAACCACCATCATTCGTTTGTTTAAGAGCACTGGATCTTGCCTTAGCTCTATATATTCGCTTGGCATGCTTGTGGCCTGGCCTGATTACCGTTCCCTACTTGATGTAGCTCTCTTTTCGTTAGAGTAGTTTCACCCATGCATGGAATACCAGATAAAGAGAGAAATAATAAGAAAGAGAGGTTGGATACGTGGTATGCTGCTTGGATTAGGAGGCATACAGGAACAGTCAGCTGCCTGGTGTCAAACTGCAACCGCACTAGTGCGATGATGGTAGGTGTTCTTAGTGGAGTATGGGGTCGCTGTGTCCTGGGAATACTAGGTTACGACTATGGCATTTGCGTTGCAGCGGGCGCAGTGGTTCTGTAACTCCAGAGATGTTTGTGCCAAAGGATTCAGCAATGTTTTTGTCCAAGTATGGTTCTAATATTTTCGTCTCCATCTTCAGGATGGCCCCTGCTACTCGTGGTAACCCGAGTCGTGATGAGGGGGATCAGACGGACCCTCCTCCACCCCCACCTCCTCCAACTCCAGAGGCATGGCAAGCTTTGATGTTGCTAATAGCCAGATGTTGCTTCAGATGATGCAACGAAGAAAGCATGGGTATCAAGGTCATCAAGGAAACTTCAACAAGCAGCCCTACTGTGCTACTCTGAATCAGTCACCAATCCTCTCGACGCCGACGATTGACTCTTCGAGATCAACAAGCACTTCGAATGCATCAATGTCAGACCCGAGGACGACATCAAGTTCGCTACTTTCCAGCTAAAGAATCAAGCGGCAGAATGGTTGCAGCAGTACAAGGACTCCAAAGGGGGTCGAGTGATCAGTTGGGATGATTTCTATCATGACTTTAGGGCTCATCATATCCCAACCAGTGTAGTGTAGGGTATGCGTGAGAAATTCAGAAATCTCAAGCAAGGAAGTATGTCTGTCTACCAATATAACACCGAGTTTCAAAATCTCGCTCGATATGCCAAGCAAGATGTTCCAGATGAGAAGAGCAAGATCTATCAGTTTAGGGGAGGCATCAGAGAAGACCGTCAGCTCCCTCTCCCTCTCCTTCTCTTTGATCCGACTGGGTTTGATCAGTTCTAGAACTTGGCCTAAAAACAAGAAGCATCTCTATGTAGTATCAATATGATCAATTCTAACAACTCACACACTCATATTCCAGAGACACCGAAACAAAAAATAAGCGGTCGAACTACCATAATATCTAGAAATGTAGAGCTTAAACTAGAAAGGCTTTTTTGTATGGGTAAACTCTGACTTCCTAGTTTTAGTTAGTAGAAACCAAATTTGTTAAGATTTTGTCCAGTAAATAGGAAGAATTATAAATTTTTAAAATGATAGATAGGAATGTAGACACATCCGAAGGAATCAATGTTGGACTTGCTGGATCCTTAGCAATTTATGCGAGAATTGAACACTTGTGGGGCGCGGTCAGCGGGAGTTAATTATTAGGGACAGACAGACTGGCAAAACAGCAGTTGCCATAGATACATTTCTCAATCAAGCCTCTTATCCATTCCCGTTCGCCCGTGGCGGGGGGCGCGAAATACTCGTTTGACCTAGGCCTTCAAAAGCTAAGCTGGAGAAATACTATTTCCAATACTAGTTGATTAAATGATGACCCTCCATGGAGTTCAAGTTCAAAGCTTCAAGGAAGAGATTTCGAGATGCCGCTCAGTCTTTTTCGTCATCTCAAGTGGTTCCTAACCAGGAAAAGTACTAGGTTCCGATTCCTCCTCTGTTTCGTCCTCCTCAGTAGAAGCAACTTGGTGGTCGTGGTTCTTCCCACCCACCCAACCCAGTGTTCCAACAGAGACTTCAAGCTCCTAGAAGAGGCGGTCCACCTCCAGTTCACTCTCGTCCGCTCTTAGAGGTTACTTGTCACAAGTGTGGTTAGAAAGGTCACTATGCTTCCAAGTGTCCTCAGAGGCGTATTCCGCCACCTCCTCCGCTCAGGGTCTAGGAAATGGAATAGTCAAGCTCATTCCCAAGGCAACAAGAGTGAACATCGTGAATGCAGCTCAAGCAGAGGAGTCCTCAGAAGTGATTATGGGTACACTCTCAGTCAACTTATTTCCTGCAAAAGTGTTGTTCGATACTGGTTCATCACATTCTTTCATATCAAGACCTTTTCCCACTAAACATGGTATTATGACTCAAGATATGCTTAAACCTCTATCGGTAGTGTCTCCAGGTAAGAGAATGATTGCTCAGATGATAGTGGCATGGTAGGGCCCTACTGTATGTGATATAAGGGCGGTGACCCCATCCCAGGTGGGTCATAATTGTGTCAAGCGTTGGTTGGTGCCGCCTCGATGGATGAGCGATCTCCATGCACCAAGATCCTAAAGACGCCTCGTTCATCTCCATCCCGCACGGATATGGTGTGGCTCCTTGCGAGGGCATGGAGTAGTTGACCAACCCTCAATAGGCTCGTACAAGTGTGACACCTAGTATAGCAAAGCACTATGATGAATACCACGATGCAACTGCTCAAGCTCACCCCATCCGGACAGACACACTGTGGGCATGATGGGACGCCTAAGGGATGGTCTAGTTGGCTTAATTTATGGCCAAGGACGGAGGGACCCGTCAAGGCCAGCTGACATTGGTGGCCATGACGTGGCCAGGGCAAGGTGTGACATGATGTTCTCTACTTCCACCAAATATAGATATAAAGAGACCATGGTATTTAGATTACATGGATAGTGAGCTTTATCTTCTTTTTCTAACATATCTTACTTTGTGGTTGGCGGATAGCTAATACAACCACCAGACCCTCGCCCGTTTTAAGAAGCACGATATCTTGACTAAGCTTGGTATTTTTTCTCCATGTGCTTGTATTATGTTTATCATACCACCTACTTGTCGCATCTCTTTTGAGAATAGGTGCCCCTGGATGATAGTCTAGAT
This sequence comes from Elymus sibiricus, assembly GCA_039707655.1. Lineage (NCBI taxonomy): Eukaryota > Viridiplantae > Streptophyta > Magnoliopsida > Poales > Poaceae > Elymus > Elymus sibiricus. Next base: position 478,218,092 of record CM077667.1, read on the forward strand.
AAAGAAAGAATTCCCAACTACGAGAAGTTGGATAATGCATTGCTGCTTGGAGTAGGAGGTATGAAGGAACTATCAACTGCTACATGATTCAGATGCTAGACATTGCAAATTTGCTAGTAAAGCTGAACTACTCAGCGTTGGTGCTTATTTGATACAAGTCTGAATGGCATAAGGAAACTGAATGACCGCATCTAGCAGGGGGGTCTTTCCTGTGACTTAGGGAAGATTTTGGCTGCTCTCTCCCGTTGTAGTGACGATCTTAAAGATGGCGGGAACCCACCTTCACTGGTATCATTGGGTAGCTCTCCAACAGCCTCACAATGAGTCTGTGATGTCCGTTGGTGGGGTTACTCCATGAATGATATCACCGAGTTGGTAGATCTGGCAACGGATCCTGCTAAGGAGGCTAAAGTAAGAGAAAGGCGTGTGGATAGAAATGAGGTGCTCCATGAGGGCCTTATGCAATGTGTCACCGATCGGTGTTTATAAGCAGAGCCCCGCCCTTGGAAGGGCCTTATTCCGATTATGACACATTCTCCATTCTCCGGTGAATCTCGGTGATGTCTTTGCAATGCGTGAGTGGACAAGGGATCAACAGTGATCACATGTTTTGGTTGGCAACCTTGGCATTGGCATCTTCAGTGATCACATGCTCAACTTCAGCCACCACTAGGGATCCCGTGAAACGATTCTCTGCAGGCCTACTTATTAAATCTGTATAATGCTCACAACGTGGGCATCGGCTTGATAAATTTCTGATATTTTTAGGCATGAATTTGCATAGATGGTACATGAATGTGATTCTTAGAAGATCAAACTAACTGTAATGACATAGACAGTAGGAAATTAGTCCTTGGGAGCCTACCTTGAATTGTAGCCATGTGGTTAAGTGTGTTGATTTATCTGAACATGCATCCCACTCCTAAATAACTGCAAGACAAGAGTGATGTGCTCAAGGAGTAGAAGTAAGAGTTGGTTTATTTGATGTGCTAACTGCCTCTGCATCAACCGCGATACATTTCTAGTTGCTCCTTGTACCTTCTACTCTACGGAGTAATGAAACATTAGTAGCTCTATTGCTAACTTTCTCATGAAAGATAGTCTGAGATGATCATTAACGTGGATTATAATACTCATCTTGTGGTGGCCGTCCAAGTTTATTTATCTAGGGACCAAACCTTCAAAGAACATCTATAGCTTCTTGATGTCGCTTCGGAGGTGTATGCATGCAACTAACTAAATTATGTCTGGTATGGGTAAACTGGTCGATGTTGTATTAAATTGTTTATAATATGGTTTAGAGTCAGGAGATCTCATATACTATGTCTAGACAATATACCAGTAAAAAATAACAATTCACATTAACCTCACCCTTATAAAACCGAAATGAGCATAAAAGTGTTACCACATGTCATGCACCAATCTTCTAAACTTTACTCTTCATCCAATTCAATAAGGTGATGCCAGAGAATATGTGACACTTGGTCTTGCAGTCACACATCATTTGTCGTCTACGGGCTTAACTGTCCCCAAATCGATATTGTTTTATTTTTTAATTACTTATGAATTACACTACTTTAATGTATTTCACACCATATGAATGTCAAGCGCTATACTTAAGTTTTGTTATTTTATAAGTTTCGATTCACACATTAACATGTATCACATGTCATTCAGTATATAGCTCTTCTAATTCCACCATGAGCATTTCGAGACTGTTGAATCAAAGTACATGGATGGTGGAATCCGGCAGGGTTCTTTCTTTCAAATAACAAGATATGGTCTTAACGTTTGTTCGATGGATACCTAATGCAACCACCATCCTTCCCTTGTTTAAGAGAAATAGATGACCAGTTGCGCCCATGGCACAAAAAGCGAGCGCGAGCCGAGTATTCAAACCTTGCATATGTGATTGATTTAGAACCAACTTAATAGATGCTGATAATGAGGTCACTTGATAATAGCATACATTGGCTTTATAAAGCAAGCTATAGTAGCAGAGATGCATGTTTCATCGGTATCGTCTAAGCAACTCTTCATGGTAGGTTAGTTTTGTGGGCTTTCATTGGGGAAAGCACAAATGTTTTCCATTTCACTGAACTAATAGTCATCTTGCAGTACTATGTTGTGAGAGCTTGGAAGGCGAAAACCGATAACCAAAAAAACATTACAACAATTTATTTAGATTGCTTCCATAACCTGCAGTACTTTGTTGTGAGAGCTTGGAAGGCGAAAACCGATAAACCAGAAAAAGATTACAATAATTTATCTAGATTGCTTCCATAACCTTCATCCAAATGGCTTGCCGTCTCAGTTAGGGTGTTAGCTATTTTATGCATAAGTGTTTTAAATAGCGGGCTATGCCAAATAGCAACGGACCTCCAAAGAAGCTATAGCGGGCTATAGCGGTCAATTTGTACATGAGACCATTTAGCGGCACCTTGCTGAAAAGGCTATAGCAAGGCTATAGCGGGATATGCCAAATAGTAGCGGACCTCCAAATAAGCTATAGCGGGCTATAACGGTCAATTTGTACATGAGAACATTTAGCGGCACCCTGCTGAAAAGGCTATAGGAAGGCTATAGCCCTATTTAAAATTATTTACAATGTGGTGAATAATTCTAATGTTAGAAAACCCACGGGGAGGAAGAAGGCAAAGAGCAAGACCAACAGAGTGTCTTCGTATGAATGGTGAAAAAAATCAGAGTAGCAATTCTGAAATCACAATATAATCACATCGCTGTGAACCAATGAAGAACTCTAACATCCTTTTGGTATTGTATAGGCCCATATCTAGTGTGTCTTACTTTGTAATTCATCATCGACATTTGAGTAGCAAAAGGGGGCAGCATGCAGTATAATTGGCAAATGAAAGAATAAAACACCAGTACCCGATGAAGACATCATTTGCAAAAATATGGACATCAAATTTTATATTTACACATAATAACAAAGACATCATGGGCTAGAAGGTGCATCAGGTTTAACATGACATTGAAATGAAAAAAAGGTAGCAACTTCCAAACAAGAATAGCACCTCCAATTTACACATAAAATCTAAACCATTTGCTCATCACACAAATTAGGAGACAACATCAATGATGCACCAATAAATTAATCAAACAGAATAGAGGATGAAGAACCGTATAAGACCAAGCCATCTAATCTGAGGCTCATCTTGTAGATGCAACCGATGGATAAAGAAGCACCTGCAACAAGATAGAAAATTCACATCAAACAGAGGCATAGGATGCGACCTGCATGGGACACAAAACAACCAGCAGGATGTTGTTATAATAGATACATGATTCTTAGAACATCGTTATTGAAACTTTTATAGAAGAATTCTGTAAAATATTATGGGACACAAATTATACTATATAAACAAAGAAATGTATCACCCTATAGCAAGGACCATGGAAAGAAAGTTGGGGAGCTCTTCCTCGTCATCTACACCTCTTTGTATCATCTGGGCTTGGGTACACGATGACCATGGAGAAGAGACCTAGCGGGTGCAGCTCTTCCTCGTCATCACCTGTCGCAGCCACCGCTGCCTCGCACTGTTATGTAGAGCCACCATTGTCGACACGCAAGGGGGAGCAGATACACGTGGAGCAGGGGTAACCACGAAGATAAATTAGATACGGGGATATTGAACATCGCAAACAGGAAAGGTCGATGTTGACTAATTTCCAACTGATAAGTTAAAATTAACTCACATGAGAGTGGTTCAGTACCCGTGACCATCGATTCATCGTCATTGTCTCTGAGAAAAAGAAGAAAGACAAGGAAACAGTAATGAGCACATAGATCAGAAGCAAGTTACTGAATTTGGAACTGAAAGGACAAAACAAAACAGAAGATGATAACATAAGAGACATAAGTAGATGGAGAGAGTAGAATTGCGAAAGAATCAAAAGAAAAGAAATAATTTGAACTATCGTGCACACAAAGATCATACGGAAAATTTTATCCAACATATGAAAATTCTAAAAGCTAACTTTGACAAATTTACTGGTCATCAACAAACAACCGAGCATATAATTTTTAATTGATAATTATTAGTAACATCGAATGATCACCTAGGATCTTGCAATTCTCGAAAAAAAAATTGGAAACCATCTGGTTTACCTTGATACGGAAGTAACCATATTCCTTCAGTTTTTCGCTGTAAAATCTACATGGAGCAGGCTAGTCTAACCGCCATCGATCTGAAACCATCGTAACATGCTTACACAATCAGTTCATGGTGCAAATTTTATAGCTTCATTATACGACAGAGCATACCCACATGGTCAAAAGGTCCACACTCACACTCAAATTCAGTGCCACTATCAGCCACCTTAACCTCAAACACCACTCTGCCCCACTTCTCCCTTGGTTCGGCTTGCGCGTGCCTTGTCCTTTACACGACTAATTGGTTTCACTTTCCATGTTCAGAGACAATCAGTGTACTTTGTGTAATTATTTTTTGTCATATAGGATCCTTAGGAACTGACTAAAATAGTTGAACCGCCCCTACTTCTAATTAACACATATCTATTTCAATAATCCTGAGAAGATGCAATATTCAAAGATACCTTTTAGTCCATCCTAGAGCTTGGGGGTTCAGTTTTCCTGTTGATTCTGCAAACACTGCAGGTCTCTGTCTCCCCGTTCATGGATGGCAGCCAACTGTTCTCCCTTAATTTTCTCCCGTAGCGTTGCTTCATTTTCCATCTCCTCATTGTGTCGGCCCATCCTTCCCCTGCAGCCACAAAACCCTATTCAGAAGAGAGCATGGAGCTATAAAAGTAATGCAAGACTATTTAAGTATTTATATGATTAAATCACACAAACCGTACATGAATCAATCAACACATCATTCTAGTATAATATATAGAGAGACAGGGTTTTTACCATCCACTGGTCATTTCAATACACTTCATAATATTATGTGATCTACATACACTTTCTTAGCTATACATTAATCATCAAACATATGTTTATTCCCTTAATCACTGATCGACCATGAGGCACATCTCAATTGCATCACAACATAACCATTAACTCATTCGGTGAACTATTTGCACATGAGCAGGGCAAGGCCAGGATCAATGCTTCGAGCCCGATCAAATGCCTTCTATCGTCAATTACTTGTCACCTGATTGTCTGTAAATCTAAAGATCAAACTATTAGTTACCTTCCAGTTAGTAGACAAATCCATATGCAGTGTCATGATAAGTAAATGCTACTTTAAAGCCTGTTTACTTGGCACTAAACACATTGTGACCAAAAATTCTTTATTATCTTGTTCCAGGAAGCATTTGTTGTCAAGTTGCGCATGTACTTTGGATGAAAACGAACTAAAACATAAATATTAATTGCTCCAACTAAGAAATTAGAGGTAGGCAAAACCAATATTATTTGTTGGTATTACGAGGACATAGAACAAATCAGGAAAAGGAGGAACGGTGTGGATTAGAGAGAGAACCTCTATGTGCCTGGCCATTGACACTCACGACCAACCTTCCGGGGTGATGGGATAAGTTGTGACTGGCTGTTAATTGGTGTTGTGGGCACCGCCTGCTTCCCCACCTCATCGGCGAGCTCCTCCTCATCTCAGAACAACCACCGCTGTTATAAACACTGAGGCAGTGACAACATACTTTTTTTTAACTTAGTTAGATCTTCGTCCTTTTAGATACCCATTCTACTGATGTGGGGTTTAAACCTGCAAAATATGGTTTTCTTAATATAAAGGAGGCATATCCCACATGAAGATATGCATGCATAATTTGTTTTTCTCCTACTTCCTCCATCTCAGTTTATAAGTCTTGCACGTGTATCTAGATCGTCAATTTAACTTATATAAAATAAATTGTTTAACATAAAAATTATATCATTAGAAAGTAGAACATCTAAAGTTTCTAATGATATATTTTTTGTAATATATGCCTCTTATTAAGTTGCTCAGATTTACGATCTAGGTATACGTGCAATACTTGTAAACTGAGACGAATGCAGTAATACGAAAGAGGCATATCACTACTATGAGAAACCCTACTAGTAGCGCTTGAAAAACCTATAGCAGTAGCGCTGGGTCCAGCGCTACTGCTAACGCGCTACAGCTAAGTTGTAGCAGTAGCGCTGGTTGGTGCAGCGCTACTGCTAAGTCTGGTTAGCAGTAGCGCTGCACTGACCAGCGGTACTGCTAACTATCTGTAGCGCTGTGGAAAGGCAAGCGCTGCTGCTAATCCAGCGCTGCTGCTAGATGCCTTCCAGCGCTGCTGCTAGTATTCCTGCTTTCACAGATTCATACCCCCTCTACGTATTCGTGATGTATTTATACATGCTCTATACAGTAGTTTCATCAGATCACAATAAACATACACTATTATCATCATATCATACACATACAGTAGTCTCGTCATACCATCATCATCATCATTCAACACAAATATCATCAAATCTCAAAAATAGCGATACACAAGTCATGTCATGTCTCTAATAAGTGTAACTGCATGGTCATGGCACACACACAAGTTTCATCATCTCTATCTAAACCATGATGTAGAAGAGAAGAGCGATCAGCATGAGCAAGACCTCGATGATCCGGTGTCTTTCCTATGCTTGTGGCCCAGTTGACAATCTCGGCATCGTTGGTAGTAGCTGACATGCGAAGGTGTTGATTATCCCTTCTGAACTCGAGCAGGTGATGCATGAGGTAGAATCCATCAGCCTTACTGATGTGCGGTTGCTGGATGCAGCAGAAGTCGGTCTTATGGCTGAAAACCAGCCCGTTCCTCTTGTACTTTTTCACCTTGATATATCCACCAGACAGGCTGAAGGTTAACAGGGCACTATCGAGAACACTCTTTATGTGCTTGTAATCCTTTTTCTTGATGTTCTTCGATGAGTCCAAGTATATAGCATGGGAGTATTCTGGGTACAGAACGATGAGGACGGCGCCCCCCCCCCCCCGCTGCGCAAATTAAGTACACCTCAAATTAGCCTCCATGCTTGCAAAGGAATGATTAACACTTACGAAAGGATATGCGCGGATGATTTACGTGGGATGATAAGGCAGGAGAATCGCTTCCTTGTCCTTATTAGCGATCATGAAGCCGCCGATGTACTTGCTTGCATAGTCACGGTGCTCTTTGTAGACATCCAAGAAGCTCTCGTGCATATGGTACGGGTCCGCGCCGCAAATATATTTTATGTTCTCGATCCTGATGACGTAGTTGAGATACAGCGCATACATGCGGATGAACTGGAAATCTAGCTTGGTCATGTGGAACATGTCGTAGATGTAGCCAAATCGCAGGATGAACTTATCCGTGGGCCATCCCTCGACGTACAACTTCCCACCCGGCACCAGAGCCGCGTAAAGCGGGTATCCTGGTTTTCCCGAGATGAGAAGGCTTTTCTCTCTGGCCAGCACATCATCATGAAGTCTCCTTAGATCATTGTTCAGTATGTCCTCTAGTGCTTTCTGAGGTAGGATCGGGTGGCCGGCGACATGGAAACGCTCCGCACCTACGACAGGTATTTTGTCTACCTCCCGGGGCTTCAGAGGCGGCTGGCTGCTTGAAGCAGCTCTGGCGCCTTTAGGGCCTTTCTTGCCCGGTCTCCTCCTTTGCTTCTTGGCGGGTGGCGGTAGTGAGCCCACCATACCTTGCCTAACTGTCACCCCCAGTGTCGTCGGGCTAATCAGTGGACGACCCTCGGGTTGTTGCTGGGTAGAGGCGGCATCTGGAGGCGTCTCCTGCGAGGATCGCTTGAAGAGAGACTTTTTGCATTCCGCCTTATTAGGACGTTCCGGCTCCGGCAAATTAGGCAGCATCAAGTCATCCACTCCACGCTCATAGGCTGAGTCTTCGTCGTCCTGAGCCATCAATCCTCCATCATCATAGGCGGTATTGAAATACTTGTCTGGGTCATCATCATCCTCCTCCATGTCATCATCAGCATTTGCTTCTTCGACAACGGGGGCGACGTCATCTGGCACTAATGGAGGCTCTCCCTTGCATCGTCCGCTATCACCCGCCACGACAGGTGCAGGTAATTTGGTAGGTGGGGTGGTGTTCATACCTTCTTGAGAAGCTGTCGTTGGTGTGATACCGGGCGCCTCGACACGAAGAAGAGTCTTCGGCCAAGGCAAGAACCAGCTCTTGCATGCGCCAATCCGTTGAGGGGTCTCCTCATCATCGACTGGTACCGGAGGAGGCAAATCCTCGAAGCCCGGTAAGACACTGGCCACGTTAACCTTGAAGACGCCATCGGGCATCTCTCGGTTGTGGAACATGCGGTCCTCGGCTTCACGATCGTTGCCTTTCCCACGGCCACCTTCTGGCCCTTGATGTCGTACAGTAGGGTGCACGGGGTATCGTTGGCCTACTAAGACATGTCTGCGACGTCAAACATCCGAAAGGCAATTGAAACGGAAGACTATATAGACATGCTGGTGAAAAGGGTATGACGCGTAATTACCGTGAGGGTGTCGATCTCAGCGATAGACGAAGGCCCGCCGAGTAGTCCAGAGACGGAGGACGGGCTGCTATGAACAGGAGCGGGAGCATGTGCGGTGGCGTGAGCAGGTGCTGGTGGTGCGATGTTCACCGAATTGCTCCCGACGTAGCTGGGAAGGGGAAAGTCCGCTAGCCCTTTATCTGGATTTTTCTTTGTCCATTCAAAAAATGCTGGAAGCAAGCTGGAAATGGAAGATGTGAAGTCAGCCGTGACGCCAGCTACCGCTGCACTGACCCTTGCATCGACTATCTGTTCCAACTCTGCTTTGGTCTCAGCTTTGGACTTATTGATCGCAAGCGCGACCTTCTGGTCGATGGTCTGTTGAGTAAGCAATTTTCTCTTCCTTCTTTCCTCTAGCTCCTCGTGGTAGCACGTCTTCCACGAGGCGCCATCTCCGACGTCGTGCACACGTCCATAGGACGGCGGTGTGTCCTCCGGGACCTTTTTCAGTATGTTCAGGGCCCGGTTGAAATGGGTGTCCCACTTGGGCCTCGCCGACGACTGTGACGACTCGTCGCTTTCGGCTGCCTTTTGGTGCTGCTCTTTCTGCAAAAGGAATGTCGATGGTTTACTAATAATGTGACAAAACTTGTAGTCGAATTGATTGGAAGCTAATATGATAATGTGGTAATATAACAATTACCAGAAGTCTCATGAACTCCCTCGTGTTCGGGTCCGTGTAAAAGGTCTTCTTGACGCGGTCCCACTTCTACCGGGCCCTGATCCAGTCACGCTCCAGCGGGTCGGTGAACTCCGCCAAGGGGTCTGGGATTCCGTGATTTTCACGTTCGGCGTCCTCCTTGGCCCATACGTGCCTCTTCCCCTCGTAACCATGGCTTCCGAGGCGGTGGGGAGGCGTGTTCCTGGCCTGGAGCGCCTTCATTATCTCTGACTTTTTCATGGTTTCATCTTTAGCGCAAGTCTCCTTGAATTTTTCAAAGTCCTCTTCCGTAAGTGACGGATTGTCAGCATGAATCTTGGACCACGGTTCATTCTTATCAATCGCTTTTTTCACCCGAACTTTCCAGGCGGACAAGTCGTTGGTGAACGTCACCATCGCCTTGTTGTTTATCTTTGTCATGGCATCGTCGTCCCATGGTTCTTTGCTTCATGTGCGGCCGGGGAACAGGAACCTATTGTGCAACTTCTTTAGGAGCATGTGCTCCATATGTGGTATCTTCTTCAACTTCTCGTCGTTGATGTTGGCGGTTTCCCTGAGGATGCATCCTTGTTGATTGACCCAGCACAAGCGCGCTTCATCCGGCGCTGTTGGCTCTAATTTCTTGGGGTGCATCTCCGTGACCACAATTTGTCCGATGCCGAGCTCGTTTGGTCTTCGTGACCTCTTCTGCTTCGGTGCTTTACCGGCTACGACAGCATCGTTGCCGATCTCGGGGGTGGTGTCGGTGCCGGTGCCAGTGCTGGTGCCGGTGTCAGCGTCGGCGTCGGGGTTGGTGCCACTGCCGCCACCATGCACCCCCATCGGGTGTTCGTCCAGGTAATCGAAATAGTGATTTGCTGCCTCGATGGGGTCTTGTTCGAGGCGAGCTGAACCCCCGGCTGAGGCGTGGCTAGACATGTTTCCAATTTCAACAATTGTAAATAAAAGATATAATGAAGAGAAAAAAGGGGCCTATATTTGGTCGGAATATTGATTCATTCCCCTTCCGGCAAATCCCGGGCACTCCATATGTCCTAGTTTCTAGAACAAGTCATGCCGAAAATCACGGAAATTTTCGGCATGATCTTTGCTAAAAAGTGGACATATGGAGCGCCTGAAATTTGCCGGAACGGAAATGAATCAACATTCCGGCAAAACATAGGCCACTCGGTTATTCTTCGACATTCAACCAACATTGCAAACATTTTGCAACCAACATCAATTTGCAACATTTTGCAACAAACATTTTGCAACCAACATCAATTTGCAACCAACATCAATTTGCAACAAACATTTTGCAACCAACAGGAGCACATATATAACAGGAGCACATATACAAAGCAAACAACATTCAACCAAAGCCTAGGTAGTTTTTTATACCTACTGTTTTTTATACCTACAATTTGCTACTGTTTTTTATAAACATTCAACCAACATTCAAACATATACAAAGCAACCAACATTCTATTACTAAGTAGCAACAATTCTGTTTTTAACCCTAGATATGAACCCTAGATTTTTTTTTCCTAATTGACTAGAGAGAGGGGGAGGTGGGGGGGAGGGGGGTACCTGAAGCGGCGCGGACGAGGAGGCTGGAGCGGGCAGGGGCGACGGCGGCGGGCAGGGGCGACGGCGGCGCGCGACAAAGAGGAGGGGCAGAGGTGGGAGAGTGGGGGGGAATGGGAGTTGGCAAAAATTGAGCACGCGCGGCGGTTAACTCAAAAATAGTAGTAACGCTGGGTTAGTATCCAGCGCTATAACTAAATTAGCTATAGCGCTGGATTAGCGCTGGTTCATAATCCAGCGCTACTGATATGTATTAGTTTTTATTATTTCCCTTTTGTTTTCTGTTTACTTTTCTTTTTCTTTTGTATTACTTTCTCCCTTTTGTTTTTGTTCTTTTGTATTGCTTTCTCCCTTTTGTATTTCTTTTGTATTGCTTTCTTCCTTTCTGTTTACGACGGCGTCTCCGTCCCACACTGCGCGAATATCACCGGAACCATGCATGTGGTGGTAACATATATATCAGTTGACCGATAACGGTTACTTAAGTGCGTACACAAAATAGATACATATATATAAATGATGGTTTCTCAGCTGTGTCGACGACGTTTCACATTGAGCTTCTTCACTTTCTTGTTCGTTGCCGAATAATTGAGCCCCTCCTTGTGACTTTTCCGGAACCATGGAGTACGATCTTTCTTATGTAATGTAGTATTGATTCTTCTTTTCACATATGCTTCATCGTCATCTTCCCTCATCGGGTTGTCGTATTGGTCGTAGTCTTCCTCGTTGGCGACTCCATCCATTCCGACGATGCTCCTTTTGCCTCTCCTCACGACAACACGGCTAGGATTGGTCGTGTCGGTTATGAAGAAGCATTATGTCATGTGCTTAGCGTGTACCCATGGCTCAGTTTTGAAGATGACGTTAACGTTCACGGTTGCGCTCTTCGCGTCAACGGGTATAGACATGGCAGTGAAATACTTGTTTTCTCTTACGACGTCCTTAGCCCATCTGACACGGAACATCGTCGCATCGTGCAATCCAGTATAGTCAAGCTCCCAGATCTCTTCGACCCTTCCATAGAATCTTTCAGTTGTGCCGTTGGTGTCGGTCACGCATTCAATCGTCACCCAGAGTTCTGGTAATCACTGTCCATGTATTTGGCCTCCGTGTAGAACGTGTACCCGTTGATATCGTATGACTGATAGGTCGCGAGTTTGGGCGCGGGGCCATGTACTAAGGCGTGTATGAGCAATCCATCCGAAATGCCCTCTTCCGGGGGATTTTCAAGAACTTGCTCTTTGAACTAACGTAAGAAAGTGGCGTTGTGCTCTACAGTAACTTCGTCGTCCATCTTGAGCATCCCCTTATCACGGTACTTATTTGCGATGGTTTCTTTATGCCGTGCCACATAATCATCTACCACATCTAGGTGTTGTAGCACTACTAAGTTAGCCCTGTCAAAGTCGTTCTGTCGATCCGAGTAGTCCACGTGCAATTCCCTCCGGCCGTTGTTGTGACCTTCTCCTCCAAGCCTCCCATCGTGCTTCTTGACGGGCAAACCAACAACAGGGTCTCCGACGCCTATATAATTCTCGCAGAAGAAGATGCACTCATGCGTCAGATACCCCTGGACGATGCTCCCATCAGGACGGGACATGTTATGAACGAATCCTTTGATGATCCCATTCATCCTCTCGAACGGCATCATGCTGTGAAGGAATGTCGGCCCGAGGTCGATGATGTCGTCCACGATGTGGACACACAGATGCACCATGACATCAAAGAACGCGGGCGGGAAGTACATCTCAAGCTCACATAGTATGACAACGATCTCTTCCTGTGGCCTTCGAAGCTGCTTCACACTTATGGACTTTCGAGAGATAACGTCGAAGAAGTTACAGAGACCAGTAAGCGTGTCACGGACGTGCTTGTCCATTATCCCTCTAATGGCAACCGGGAGTATCTGCGTCATCATCACGTGACAGTCATGAGACTTCATCCCGCTGAACCTTTTCTTCTTGGGGTCTAGAAATCTGCTTATCTTCCCACAGTAACCGGAACTAACTTTGATTCCCATAAGGCACTTGATGAATTGATCGATCTCCTTCGCACTTAAGGTGAAGCAAGAAGGGGGGCAATAATTCTCCTCCTTCTTGTTGACTTTTCTGCCCCTTTCCCCCTCCTCCGTCTCCGTCTCCGTATCCTCCGTCGACTTTTTACGGAGGAGATCTTTCCTGATCTTCAAATCCTCCAAGTCTTTCCTTGCCTTCGGCCCGTCCTTGGTCTTCTCCGACATGTTTATCAGTTTGCCAAGTAAGCTCTCGAGGACATTCTTCGTGATATGCATTTGATCAAGGCAATGTGGCGTGTCGTGATTGGGCCAGTACTCCAAGTCCCAGAAAACAGACCTCGTTTTCCATACCTTCAGTAGCGGCTCCGACGCCTTTTTCATCGTTCCCGGCGCGGGGCACTGTTCCCAGTTTTTCAACAGCTCGTTGATTTCGGCGCCGCTCCTCTTACGTGGAGGTCCTCGATGCTCAGCCAACCCATTGAATAGATCTCCACGCTTTCTCCACGGGTCATCCTTCTCGAGCCATCTACGATGCCCCATGTACAAGATTTTCCCGGACCCGCCATCTTTCGTTGACGTAAGCTACTGAGACGTTGTATCATCCATGCACCTCGTGCATCCGCAGTATCCGTGGCACACCTGGCCTAAGGTGTACCCGTAACCGAGATAGTCGTGCACCGTCGTCATCAGCGCGGCTCTCATATAGAAATACTCTCGTTTGCTGGCGTCCCATGTCCATGCTGGTGTTTTCCATAACGTGTCTAGCTCCTCTTTCAGAAGCCCCATATACAGGTTAATATTATTTCCCGGTTGTTTCGGCCCTTGAATCAGCATGCTCATGTGTATGTACTTTGTCTTCATGCACTTCCATGGGGGGAGGTTGTACATCCATACAAAGACGGGCCATGTGTTGTGGTTGGTGTTTTAGTTTCCAAACGGATGCATGCCATCGGTACTCGCACCAAGCACGATGTTCCTTGGATCTTCTGTAGCAAATCCATATACGGTGTTGAATGCTCTCCACTGGCTACCATCTACGAGGTGTCTCAGCTTCGGATCATCTCCATCGTCAGGCTTCTTCCTCTCCGCGTGCCAGCGCATGAGCTTTGCTTCCTTAGGATACGAAATACCGCTGCAGACGGGGAGTGATCGGAAAGTACCATACAACTTTCTGAGGAGCTTTCTTTCCTGCCTTCTTGTATGGAGAAGCATTGCACACTGGACAGCTGGTTTTTTCCGCGTGCTCCCCCAGATAAATGATGCATGCGTGGTACCTAATGTGCGGCAAATCAAAAGGGCAAACGATTTGCTTGGCCTCATCGACAATAGTAGGACACAGGTTCCCCGCGGGAAGAACTTTATTATGTAGATACTTCAAATGCTCATCGAGGCTTTTGTCTGTCCATTTGTTTTTGGCCTTCGTCTTTAGAAGTTCGAGCGTGAAACTCAAGCGAGTCACCTCGGGATCGCAACCGTCATACAATGGAGTCTTCGAGTCTACTTCAAGTTGCGCCAGCTTGGCCTCCTCTCTAGAAGCAGCTCTCTCGCTAGTCGTACTCTTGCGAAGGAGGTCTCGAACATGAGAGTCCTATACGACTTCACTTAGTAGCGTCGAAGAGTGCGGCGTGACCACCGCCTCTGCTTCTCCGCCATGTCCGGACTCTTCTTCACCGTGTCCGGAATCTTCTCCGCCGCCATGGTCGGAATCTTCTCCGCCGCCGTCATTTAACTCTTCCTCGCCGCCATGTCCGACGCCATCGTCTTCGTGTCGATCGGTCATCTCTTCGTCTAGCCCCATGTCGTTATTCCCTGCCATGTGGGCGTCCTCATCATCATCTTCTTCACTTATCCACCGAGTATAGCCATCCATGAAAGCATTCATCAGCAGGTGCGCCTTCAACCTGCCACGATCAAAAGGGTCCAAAAGGACTCCTTCTTTGCATCTTGTACACGGACATCTAATCCTAGTCCGATTATTTGCATGCATGTCCATCACCGCGGATTGCATGTATCGCTCCACCTTCCATCCACTGACCTTCATGACCGACTACATGCACAATATAACAAGCAAAAGGGTTATAAACAAAATGCATGCATGCATCAAAGTCATATAAAAATTTGGCATGACCTTGCCTAAAAATAGGACATATCGAGTTTGCTCAAAATTCACCGAAACGGAAATAAATCGACATTTCGGCAAAACATAAGCAACTCGGGGGCATGTCACTCGCACAAATCTCTCCATATCCCAAACACACATATTCCCATTCACACACATATTCCCATTCTTGAAATGAACAACTTTTTACTCACCAATATCTAGCTAGATCTAGTTGTTGGGGACATGTCAATAGCTAGCTAGATCAAGTTGTTGGGGAGGAGAGATGACTCTAGGTAACTAATGGAGAGGGAGAGAGATGAGCTAGCTAGATCTATATCTAATGGAATGGAGGGAGAGCCAAACAAATGAGGTAGGGGGGCATTTATGGAGCTAGCTAGAGATGAGAAGGCCATTTATGGAGGAGAGTTATGGTGGAGGGGGGCATTAATGGGGAGAGAAGAGAGGTAGGAGGAAGAGAGAAGAAGGGCAACAATGGTGAGGGGAGAGGGGAAAGGAGGGGGAGAGAGGGCAAAGGGGGGAAGAGGGGGAGGGGGTGAAAAGGTGGCACCAGCCACGCTTAGCAGTAGCGCTGTTTTCCAGAACGTGCTACTGCTATTGCACTTAGTAGTAGCGCTTTCCAAAAAGCGCGCTACTGTTAAGTGGGGCCCATTAGCAGTAGCGGTTCCACCAAATAAAGCGATACTGCTAAAGTCTTAGTAGTAGCGCTGTATTATTGACAGCGCTGCTACTACCAATAGTGTCGGCGGGCTCGTCGGGTCCCGCTTAGCAGTAGCGCTCTTTCTCCGCCATGTCCGGACTCTTCTTCACCGTGTCCGGAATTTTCTCCGCCGCCGTCATTTAACTCTTCCTCGCCGCCATGTCCGACGCCATCGTCTTCGTGTCGATCGGTCATCTCTTCGTCTAGCCCCATGTCGTTATTCCCTGCCATGTGGACGTCCACATCATCATCATCTTCACTTATCCACCGAGTATAGCCACTCATGAAACCATTCATCAGCAGGTGCGCCTTCAACCTGCCACGATCAAAAGGGTCCCAAAGGACTCCTTCTTTGCATCTTGTACACGGACATCTAATCCTAGTCTGATTATTTGCATGCATGTCCATCACCGCGGATTGCATGTATCGCTCCACCTTCCATCCACTGACCTTCATGACCGACTGCATGCACAATATAACAAGCAAAAGGGTTATAAACAAAATGCATGCATGCATCAAAGTCATATAAAAATTTGGCATGACCTTGCCTAAAAATAGGACATATCGAGTTTGCTCAAAATTCACCGAAACGGAAATAAATCGACATTTCGGCAAAACATAAGCAACTCGGGGGCATGTCACTTGCACAAATCTCTCCATATCCCAAACACACATATTCCCATTCACACACATATTCCCATTCTTGAAATGAACAACTTTTTACTCACCTATATCTAGCTAGATCTAGCTAGATCTAGTTGTTGGGGACATGTTAATAGCTAGCTAGATCAAGTTGTTGGGGAGGAGAGATGACTCTAGGTAACTAATGGAGAGGGAGAGAGATGAGCTAGCTAGATCTATATCTAATGGAATGGAGGGAGAGCCAAACAAATGAGGTAGGGGGGCATTTATGGAGCTAGCTAGAGATGAGAAGGCCATTTATGGAGGAGAGTTATGGTGGAGGGGGGCATTAATGGGGAGAGAAGAGAGGTAGGAGGAAGAGAGAAGAAGGGCAACAATGGTGAGGGGAGAGGGGAAAGGAGGGGGAGAGAGGGCAAAGGGGGGAAGAGGGGGAGGGGGTGAAAAGGTGGCACCAGCCACGCTTAGCAGTAGCGCTGTTTTCCAGAACGCGCTACTGCTATTGCACTTAGTAGTAGCGCTTTCCAGAAAGCGCGCTACTATTAAGTGGGGCCCATTAGCAGTAGCGGTTCCACCAAATAAAGCGATACTGCTAAAGTCTTAGTAGTAGCGTTGTATTATTGACAGCGCTGCTACTACCAATAGTGTCGGTGGGCTCGTCGGGTCCCGCTTAGCAGTAGCGCTCTTTATGTTTCCAGCGCTAGTGCTAAGTCTTTACTTGTAGCGCTGCCTAAATCCAGCGCTACTGGTAATGTCCTGCCTATAAGGTTTCTCCTAGTAGTGTATCTTCAGAAAAGAGGGGAGGCATACTAAATCTTCTTATTACTAATTGGATGCACCATACGAGCTTCCACGTTAATCCACATCAGCAAGATTAAATTAGCCGTTTGATTAGAAATTTAATGGTTATGATCTATTAAAACAACGTTACTTATTTATTTGTAAATAATTGGATGCACCATATATAAGAGCTTCCACGTTAATCCACATCAGCAAGATTAAATTAGCCATTAGATTAGAAATTTAATGGTTATGATCTATTAAGAAAACGTTACTTATTTATTTGTAAATAAAATCAGCACGTACATACATACACTAAAAAGAAATAGATCTACTAGTAAAAAAAGAAGTCATTGACACCCACATTTCCCCTAAAAAATACACCCACGTCTCTATTTATAAACAAAACACAAGATACATGTAAAAAGAGGAGTCCTCCACATCCACGCTTCAAGGTGCAGCAAAAAGCAAACCAACCTGTGGTTGGATGGTTAGAGGGACAGTGGTATCCCCAGCCCACCAGGGTTCAAATCCTGGTGCTTGCATCATTCCTGGATTTATTTCAGGATTTCCGGCGATGCGCATTCAGTGGAAGGAGATGTTCCCGTCGACGACGAGGCGCCTACGGTGACTTCGTAAATCTCAAGATGATATGCCGGCTCAGTCTTTCGGAGGTGCTCATAGGGGTAGGGTGTGCGTGTGTGCGTTCATAGGAGTGAGTGTATGTGCGTGTATATGAGCGCTTGCGTCTGTAATGTGTTAAAAAAAAGGTGCAGCAAAAAAAATCCATCACGTAAAATAAAGTTCTCATTACCCACGCCCAATATTTGAAGAAAAGAGATATTGCGTACATGTATAAAAAGGAGTCATCAACACCACGTCCAATTTCCAAAAAATAAAAATAAATCGATTGTGCAAAAATAAATAAGTAATCCATCAGGTAAAAAAAACTCCTCGGCACCCACGTACAATAACAGAAGAAAAAAATGACATCCCATACATGTACAAAGAAGAGTCCTCCACACCCACTGCCCAGTTCCAACACATAAAGATGAAAACGATCACGCACGAAAAAAGTTATCAGCCCCACGTCCAAAATCGATCACGTACAAGAAAAAAAAGATCTCAGCCCCATGTCCAACAAATGAAGAAAAACACATCCACGTCGAAGTTCCAAAGGAAACGAAAAACACTTCGGCTCTTTGGAGAGAATAATCACATGATTGTTTCTCTGTAGTGCTTTTATTTAATTGTCTAATACGATGGTACTCGGTGTTAGAAGAGAAACACAATTACATGTGTTGGAAGGTATCTAGGATGTTTTACATCCATGTCTAGAAAACAATGCCTCCAATGAAATCGGTTTTCACGAGAATATATAATAGACTATATTTTTGTTGAACCAGGCAACACTAGAATATTACAGGGTTATTTTTGAGAAACACTTAATTAATGCTATTTTGTTCCCAGGTCGATAAATTTGCAAGAGTGGATTTTTTTTCCGGTGTATATGTATGCTAACCACCAGCTATATATACTCCTTCTCAAAAGGTGCCATTAAAATCTATTTATGCTAATAACTCTTATTTGGATGTTCTAGCCCTTTTAGTCAGATTTTACTTCCAAATAGATTTAGGGATGAACTAATTGATAACTTTATGTTTGTAGTTAGACGGCTTCCTGTTTTCTGACATTACTACTAATTTCTTTGGTGAGACATTGGTTGGACTAATCAGAACTCTCATCAAACTAATAATTGGCTTCTTGGGGTAGGATTCAAGAATGTTAGCATTGTGTTGTTCCTTCAAAAAATTCATCCAATCTCATAGAGTTTAGTACCTTAAATGTGTAGTTACTAGAACTATGGGGTATATTTGGTACACAAAAGGATATGTTTTCCAAATTTATATAGGAATAAGATGCCCACCATGTTTTTATTTTTCTCCTCTTTGATGATGGGAAATGACCCTTGGTTTATAATGTCAAATTAAAAAAATCAGTTTTATGCTTCTTTCATCATAGTTTCATTTTCTTTGGCCGCAACTGTAAACCTATATGGATTAAGGCAAACCATTATATGATCATTTCCACTTTGTCAATAAGTGTTACTTCAAAATATTTGTCACTCCGAGGGAACTTAAAACCTATTCTTAGCTCCTTTCACCGAACCTATTAATTTGCTCTATACTTGATGTTACCTAAGATTACAAGGACCACCGAAGTAGCTAGCTATTAAACCCAAGGGATATTTTTTTCCTTTTCCATATGACAAATAGTAATGCAAAGACTTAGTGATAGTTTTTCATGCCACTTTTCTACACTTAGCTCGTGCAGCTGCACGGGTTGATGACTAGTAATAATAGTTGGTATAACATAGTATTCATGAACAAATATGGCAACGCCAATAACTACCTTTTGCGACTGAGCATGTCTCATGAAACTCAAGCGGGTTGTCTCGCAATAAAAAGATCACCAACATTCATCACCCATGGCGCTACTCTCCCAACCTGCAGATGACCGAACATCAAATAGATAAAATAAATTTTTTAGATAGGAGAGTGTCCAATGGGGAAAATTATTAGACCAATGAGGTTAGTTAATTAAGAAGGATCTGGCCGGCTGACATAGCTTAACCGATTGGGAGACTAAATTGGAAAATGGTCTGCTTGTATTAATCATAGCAAATGAACAAAAGCTTAATTATAAGCTGGAGAATAGGGCTGTGAAATTATAAAGGTGAAGAATACTTAGATCAATCATCACCGCCATAGTTTTTTCTACAAATATGAACAAGAAATGATACAGAGAAAGAAAATGAGCATGGATAGCCTTTTACCTTGCTATATGGTCAGACCAATCTGATGAGCTGGTTAGCATGAAAGGAAGGAAGAGGGAGCAGGAGGACGACCATGAAGAGACACTGTTGTGTCCGGAGGGCGAGCAGCGTGATGTCGCCCCCCTTCCCCTGGTGGCTCCTGACCTATCACCAGCCTGCCTGCTCTTTCCACCATCTCCATCCCCTGCTCTTCCATGGCAGCGATCTGCGTCTTCCTCACCCTCACCTGCTCTTCGCCACCCACCGCAAAAACCACGTTGTCCCTGCTCTTCCATGGCGGCGATCTGCGCCCAATCCGAAATCATGGCGCACGGTGGTACCGGATAAGGACCGTGGGAGCCGGCATTGTCTTGAGGGAAGAGAGGAAGGGAGGAGAGGCGGCAGCGACCACGCCCTGGGGCTTCATGGAGCACGGGATGTGGAGAGGAGAGAAGAGAAGGGGAGGAGGAGGCACGCCGGCGGCGGAAGGCATGGGAGGAGGAGGGACGGGGAGGGAAAGAGG
Organism: Elymus sibiricus; assembly: GCA_039707655.1. Classification (NCBI taxonomy): domain Eukaryota; kingdom Viridiplantae; phylum Streptophyta; class Magnoliopsida; order Poales; family Poaceae; genus Elymus; species Elymus sibiricus. Next base: position 478,238,424 of record CM077667.1, read on the forward strand.
AGGGGACACGGGGCTCGAGGACGGGAGGGATTGGTCGCTAGGTTTTCACGGCGTTCAACCCGTCGATGGCACTTCATGTACGCAGAATCTGATGAAAACTCACTCATACTGGACCCTATGTTTAATAAGGCCCACTTGTCATCTACCTCTGGAACAATCGTGCGGGTGTAAAATGAACCAATGGTTGATCAGCCGCCAGCAAGGTAAAAAATAGCACAGTAAAAATATCGTTCGACCTAGAATCGTTCGCGCAGGCAAGTGCCCTCGTTAGGCAGGTTTATAGGAGAAATTGGATCACTAGTAGAAAACAGACCTTTCGTCCGCCCCTTTAGTCCCGGTTTGATTACGGCCCGGGACTAATGTGACCATTAGTCCCGGTTTGATTTCAGCATCATTAGTCCCGGTTCATTTGCTACCTATAGTCCCGGTTTGTGATACAAACCAGGACTAAAGGGGTGGTGGCAGGCTGGTGTCAGTTGGGGCCCCCAAGAGCCCCTTTAGTCCCGGTTTGTATCACCAACCGGGACTAAAGCCCCCCCCCCCCTTTAGTCCCGGTTGGAGATACCAACCGGGACTAAAAAAAAATTTAAATTTTTTTTTTAATTTTTTTCCCCAGCCTTTTAGTCCCGGTTGGTATCTTCAACCGGGACTAAAGGTCTATCTTTAGTCCCGGTTGGAGATACCAACCGGGACTAAAGAGGGGGCCCTGCGAGCCCCTAAATCTTAGAAAAATCATAACTAAATCATTCTAATTCAGAAAAATACAAATGATATATCAAAATTTGCAGAAAAAAAAGACTTGTCCGAAGAAACTGCCTGTTTTCCATTTAGACAATTTTTTAAAATCACCAAATTCCAAAGGGAAAATATAGTTTTTGGACGTTTTAGACGTTTTAGGGTTTAGGGGCTAGGGTTTAGATTTCTAAGATTAGGGTTAGGTTTTAGGGTTTGAACCTTTAATTTTACTGTTTATAATAGAGTTTCGGACGTTTTAAGTCCCGGGTTTAGGGTTTTCTGACGTTTTAAGTCCCGGGTTTAGTGCTTTTCAATTTCAAGCTAATTTAGCTCAAAATCATTAAATCCATGAAAAAATAGCAAATGAAGTCAAAAAGGGTTGAAATTTAAGGATGTGGCTTTGAACGGTTCATATTGAACACACAAAAATTCTGGAGTTGAAATAAGATTAAAAAAATAAAATGTCTTTATAACAGTTGAGTTTTCGTCTGAAACTCTGTTACTTCGAAAGAGATGGTCCAGTTTGTACACAAAGTGCATCTAGTTTTTGCCATAACCCTCTCAACTTTTTAGCAAAAGCTATTTCGGTGAAATGATGATACCATGCCAAGTTTCAACTTTTTTCAGAGTTCAGTTGTAGTGCTTTTTCAATTTCGGCCTAATTTAGCTCAAAAATCATTAAATACATGAAAAATAGCAAATGAAGTCAAAAAGGGTTGAAATTTGAGGATGTGGCTTTGAATGGTTCATATTGAACACATAAAAATTCTTCAGTTAATATAAGTTTAAAAAAATGAAATGTGGTCAAACTGTGGTCAAACTATTTATTCAATAAATATTAGTGTTACTAAATAATAATTATTTTTTAGAATAATAGTTTCAAACTCAAACGGTGAAGCGTGTGACATCATGCTCATATTTTTCTGATAATAATGGATATATTATTTGTCAAATTTTGATTTACAGATTTAAAGATATTAATTATGCCATTTTAAATGAATAAATGGCAAAATAATAATAATAATAATAATAATAATAATAATAATAATAATAATAATAATAATACTTATTTTATTTTCATTGAAATTCAATATTATTATTACTTATTTTATTTTGACCATTTTGGATTTTTTGATTTTTTTTGTTTTCTGATAATTTTTTATTTTTTTGAATTTTTTTCCTTTTTTTTTAATTTTTAAATTAATCATTGTTGTTTGTTAATCATTGTTGTTTATTTTAATAATTGTTTTGAGTTCCAAAAATTAAATCATGTGACATCAAGACTTAAGGGTTAATAGGATTGATAGCTTAGTATTGTCAAGAAAACAAAAGTGCAGACTTGGAAATTAGGGGAGATAGAATCTGAAAGTTAAGCGTGCTAGGGCTGGAGCAGTGAGAGGATGGGTGACCTGCCGGGAAGTTAGACAATTCAAAATGAGTGTGGAGCAGTGAGGAGGGATGATTAGAGATTAAATTGTCAAATAATTCAAAGATTCGGAAATCAGAAAAAAATTTAAAAAAAATTTAAAAAAAAATTCAAAAAAATTTCCTTTAGTCCCGGTTGGTGTTACCAACCGGGACTAAAGGCAACACCAATCGGGACTAAAGGTCCTGCATCGCCCGTCCCAGACAGCGCCACGTGGAGGGCCTTTAGTGCCGGGCCGTGTTGAACCGGGACTAAAGGGAGGGCCTTTAGTCCCCACCCTTTAGTGTCGGTTCCTGAACCGGCACTAAAGGCCATTTTAAAACCGGGACTAAATCTCATTTTTCCACTAGTGAATCTTGCCTTGCCTCAATATATTCGCTTCGCATGCTTGTAGCCCGCTTACCATTCCCTGCTTGTTGTTGCTCGTCATAATAGTTTCATATATAGTTGGAATATATCAGAGAAAAAGCAAAATCTAAATCACGAGAAGTTGGATATGTCGGGAAAATATCCTGTACTCCAACAGATCGAGTGCTCCGGCTGCACCCTGCTCGTCCGAGCCGTTTGATACAGATCGTAGGCACATGATGCAACCCGGATGCTCCACCCTTGGATATTTTCAAAAACCACCCGATGTAAGTACAGAATAAGTGTAACGTCCCAAATCACCTAGCTCCAAGATGCGTTCCCCCAATTTGGAACAGAAAGAAACACGAACAGGCTAGGGCTTCCGGCTCCGGCGGCGGGCCTCGCCTTGTGCTGCGCTTCGACGTTGAGCAAGCGAGCTCGCCACAGTAAGGACGTCCAGCGGAGGAGTCTCCCCATTTCTGCCTCGCCATTCTCCAGCCCATACCCCTCTCCAACTCCACCCGATCCGCCCAGCCCGGCGCCTAGATCCGCGATCCGTCGACGACGGGAAGAGAACTCCGATCTTCATGTATGATGTTGGATGTTACGAAATCTGTGCTCCCTATGTTAATTTCGTAAGATGTAGCTACTTCAATCTTCACATTTTTCACAGGGCGGCTGAAGGAGTCAGTTCTTCAGTCTCTTTTGAATTGCTGACCGGCCCAGCTGAAGGAATAGAAGCTTCAGACTTACATTTTTCAGAATACCATTATTAGGAAAAACGTCGGCAGAGATCCATTGGACATCACTGACTCACCATTTGGTAAGCTACATGTGACAGTTTTCCTTTTATTGCTGCAAGCAAGATCCTTTGTGTGTCCATATGTTGGTTTTGGACGATGAACATAGCCTTTAGTAATACCATTTTCTGTAGAAGTAAGCACAGAAAAATTCAGTGACCCAAAGTGGATCTCACTTTTAGATCGTTAGTACTGCTTATATCAGGCTGCCCCTGGAACAACGTAGTCTCATCCTCCGTGACAGACCCAAACAATAGAACAACCTTAGCATGAAATTATTTTATTAGATCGTTAGTACATTTAAATGCCAGTGCATTCTGATTTTTTTCTCTTCACTGCCTTAGCATGAAATTATTTTATTAGAGTTAGTGTACTGCTGCTCTCATGAAAAGCCAAGTCTTAGTTGCTCCTGCATGGTCATATATAGCATTTTTATCTGCACGGAGTAGAGAATGATGGAGTCAATGGCAAGTATTGCACCGAGTGCTGGGTCAACTACGGCAATGGGACTTGAAGATGATGCCAACAACTTCTCCATGGTATTTCCTTCATATATTACTCATGTTCATATGTGCATGTCATGTCACTAAAGTTCTAACAACCTTGCTAGGTCCAAACAGGATTGGACATACATGATGAAGATTGTTTTAACACACCAAAAAGAACCAGTAGCCTCCCCGTGTGTGTAAGTTTATTATGATTTGTTTATTTCATGGGTTTCAGTTCTGGAGCTAATCCCTGATCTTCTATTTACACAGGGGTCAACTTATGAGCCCGAGTGTGATGATAGCCTACAACCCTCAATTGGCATGCGTTTTGATAGTCGGGAGGCAGGTTTGGCATTCTATAGAATGTATGCCCATGAGGTTGGCTTCTCTGTACGCATATGGACACAACACAAAGGAGAGGGTGGTGTAATAATTTGGAAGAAGTTTGTTTGCGCAAGAGAAGGTTGGAGGAAGGAAAAATCAGTGGAAATTGGCCAAGATACTCAAGAAATGCCGAGAAAAAAGGTCAAAAGAAATATCAAAATAACCAGATGCGGTTGTGAGGCTATGATCGGATTGAAAAGGCAAGATGACGGAAAGTATGAGGTCGTTAAGTTTGTTGGGGAATTATCTGCACGGAGTAGAGAAGTATGACTTATGTCAATCATGGATTCCGGCATACTTTATGGAGTTCTCTCTTGGAGGAATATTGCGCACAACATCCAGATTTGAGAGTGAGAATGCATTTTTTCGACACTTCACTAATCGAAGCCTTTCCTTGGTTGAATTTTGGGTCAGATTTGAAACGGCCTTGGAAGAGCAGCGGCAAAAAGAGCTGCAAGAGGACAATTCTAGCATACATACCTTGCCAGTACTTGAGACTTGTTGGGGAATTGAGATTCATGGCAGAGATGTGTATACTCACAACATCTTTGTTGCTTTCCAACGTGAGGTGGTGGCTGCTAGGGACCGTCGTCATGTAAAAACTATTGAGCAGGTTGGTAATGTCCGAACGACGAGCATTGGCGACCTTAGCGGCAGAGTAAGAGTAGTCCGCTACAACACTAGTACGAAGGCTGCACAATGTACTTGCCGAATGTTTGAATCATTGGGCATCCTGTGCTCTCACATAATTGTTGTTCTGACGAATGATGGGTGTAATGAAATTCCTAGCCAATATGTGCTGCATAGGTGACTAAAATGGCTGCACGACATCTTTCCTATGATGCCAATGGACATGAGCTAGAAGGGTCATCTACATCTCTTTCACCTACCATCAAGAAATTGTACTCAGAAACATGCTCGTTGTTCAGCTCAGCATTGCATACAGCTAAACATTGTGAAGACAAGATGAAATACTTTCACAAAGTTATTGGTGATGCTCTTGCACACTTGAGGCAGACGGTGCCGCTTGACGAGCAAAGTAAAGTTCAAGAATTCGAAACCTTCATTGGAACGACATTCCCAAGCATCATCAAAATTCATCCACCTGAGGTTGCAAACACAAAGGGCAGTGGTAAGAGATTGAAGAGAGGTTCAGAGGAGGCCATGAACAAAAGAAAAAGGTAAATCAGATTTTAAGTACTATGTAATTTTTCAGGTTTTCATAGATTGCAGCTAATGTTCTTTTCCTTCTTTGCACAGGAAGTAGCATCCAAAAAGGTCCAACATCTGTAGATTGTTCTAATTACCAGGTTGGCCATGAAAGCTAAATGGTTTTTATATCTTGTTCCCTTTTAAATAAAGCATTCATGATATTTTGTACAAAAAGGTGTGTAAGAACATAATAATGTTGTACTATTAGCTTTAAAAATGCCAAGATGGATTTGAAACTGCTGGAATGCATTGCCAATGGATGGTGGTTGATGTGTTCCCTTCAGATTTGACAAAGGTATCTAATAAACCTGATGTTGGCTTCACATTTGTGGTGCAAATTGAAAAAAAAATCTTGAGCTTGTTTATTCTTCATTTCTTTTACATTAGCTCTACCTTGTTAAATCACCTTCCTGAATGTACGTGTTCTGCAGTTCCTATGGAACATCTGTTCGTTCTTCTATATTATATCTTGGAAAATCCCATATACTATGAGAGCATATCCTGTACTCCCAAGCATGGAGTACTCCGATTCAACATCAGCGGAGTGTTCTAGTTACCTTCTAATTTGAATAGTATATCTTTTGTAATGTTTTCATAATTCGCTTATCTTCTTGTTTGCAGAGCAAGTAGCCTCTATGAAGATTCAATATCAGCAGATTTTTCTAGTTACCTTCTAATTTGACAAAGGCGGTATGATCCTCTATATGCTCTTGATGGTTGGTAATCACAGTGAGGTGCCTCTCCGTATCAGCAACAATTGAGACCAGGAAGAGTCATTGACAGATTTGACTCTTGCGCATCTCTGCCGTAACTATCTAAGTTGCTAGTATATATTGATCAGATAAGCTAGTGTGCTTACCTTTATGGCCTGTGTGCCAATTGTGCTTCCTTGCTTCAGAACAATATGTAGCAAATATCTACCTTCGTACTTATATTTTGCAGAACTAGAAGTGCTCTGGTTGAATGTGGCAGCATGTAAATGTGTTACTGGACATGTCAGCTAATTCCGTTATGAAGTGAAACCTGGACCTATATATTTGCTACCAGTGATGTTCCATCTTAATGCCTGCTATGCTAAAGTTGCTCGGTATAATTAGTTTATCATGATGATGTCCACTTTAGGTTTTCAAAATTTCGCTAAATTTTCGCTGGGGTGTAGGTTATTTGGTAAACCCGTGGTCCGTGTGATGGACATTTTGCTCCATTTGGGACGCATTTTCCTCCAAAGTGTTACATATGTTCTGAGATGATTTGTATATTTCAGATTTGGAAGAGAAATGTTGTTATAGTGTTACCTTCTAATTTGACAAAGGTGGTTACCTGATGTTGTCGTCTTTTGCATTTGTGCTGCTGATTTTACCATTTTATCTTGGTTCATGAACTTACTAATTCTTTATATTTTTTGAATTACTTTTACCTTCTTAAGTCAACTTGCTGAATGTTTGTGCTGAGCACCTCCTACAGAACATAGGTCCATTTTGTACATCATCCGGGAAAATCCATGATACAATCTGTACCATAGAGCCGCTATATTTATGTGTTTTCGATCAGCATGAAACGACCAGCTAATGAGGTACAGGACGTGCCTGCTCTTTCTGTTCTGAACCTGGGCCAACACATCGAGCTACAGTACGGGACTGTTATTGTAACTTCATACTTCTATAGGGGGTTTCTTCAAATTTCACAAGACGGGGGCGCCCACACTCTATCATGTACGTACATATTCCATCCAATGGCTATGACGTGCGTGGTGCAGCCGGAGTACTCCATGCTTGGGATTACAGGATATGCTCTCTGGATATGTCCTATGCTGCTTGGACTAGGATGCATCTGGGAACAATCAGCCACCATGAAATTTACCATGAAGCTTACTCTTCTTTTACACCGCGAGCGCCGCCCTCGTGCAACCACTGTTGGGAATGCTGATGCTCCTTGTTCTGTCACAACTCGGGGTTGTTGCGTCTTTAGAATACTAGGTAACGACTTTGACATTTGTGTTGCAGAAGGAGGTAGTTCTTTCAGCGATGTCTGTAAACTCTGTACCGAAGTTATGAGTCGGAAAACACGGTTGACAAATAAGCAAAGCCGATGGTTATTTGCTATGTAACATCACTTTAACCTCTCTCTGAGGTTTAGTCGAGAGCAGGCACCTCGTGGCGTAGCAAAGAAGAACATGTTCGCTCTGCTCACCTGCTTCTCACTCCGAGCAACCTATAAAAGATGAAGATAGACCAAGCCAAATCCTCCCTCCTCTCACCCATCGATCACACAACTCATCGAGCAACCCTATCTCTCGCCCTATGCACCACCCCGCGCACACACACACCACCAATGGCAATAACCGGCACCACACCCTCCTCGCCGTTCTTGTGCTCTGTGCAGCGTGCACGTTGGCCGGACATGGTGGTGTGCTCCGGGCCAGGTGTCTAGCATTTCCGCGGCGCCAGATTCGTCACCATACACGCTGCTGCTGCCTCAACTCGATGGCCGCCACCCGAGTGCCTATTCCGCACTTCCTCCGTCGATTCGCTCTTCCTAGACATAATGCCGCTGCACCCATCCCCAAGCCCCGGTGACGACACGCTGGCGCCGCTGGACGTGGAGGCCACCATCCCATCCATCCCAAGCTCAACTCCGCGTCCACACCCTTCGGTACCACCGCGCCCACAGCCATCGCTGCGATCCAGCCCTCCGTGCATCCGCCTCGGCCGCTGCCCCATGTGGCATGGATCGTGCTCTTAGTTACGGGGCTTGTGGTTGGTGTAGCGGATAGGACAAAGTGAGGGATAACAACAGCAATCTCTCAGGTCTGAGGCGTCAGGGAAAGTCGGTTGGGCTAGGTTTGCCTGCATTAACTTCTTTTGAGAAGTTTCCAGTAACCTCTTGTTATTTCATCCTTCAATTCATAAATTGTTTGCCAGGTGCTACATTCAATAGCCTTATCTTACGTTTCGATTTCTGATATGTGGGATTATTTGGGCTATTCTTGTAATAATGTTGGATGGGTTATTTGTTGATGATTATAAGGTATTATCATTCTTTGGTATGTTTTGAAATTCTTTGGTACCTATTTTTCGACAAAGAGTTATATATTAATATCAAGGAAATATTAATCATACATGATTTCTACAACGACACAATATTACCTAGTCGGTACAATGAGGCTGCAAACAACAACGAAGATAAGATAGAAGAAGAATGACAAATAAAGAGGCTTTCCTCAAAAAAATAAAAATAAAGAGGCCACGCAACAAGAACCCGTAAGAAAAAAAATAAGTACCAACATCACCACTAACCTTTGACAACACATGGGCTATGAGTAAGGTTCTTCATAAGCAACGCATTCAATAAGAGAACGACACGCAAGCACCACATCACCAAATCCAACAGCTAAAGCTCAGGTCTTGGATTTTCACCAGGAACAGTAAGTCTGAAGAATCTCCAAAGCAATGCCTCGATCAAACGATGCAAAAACACCGCTTCTGCCAGGTGCGGCCATCGAAGGCTAGACCTAGGGCTTTCAAGCTTGAGCTTGAGACCCGGTACTCATAAGGACCACGTGTTTCCGCCATGACATGCCGAAGAAGGCGATGTTGCCTGGAGAGAGGTGCTTCCACACAACCTGATAATGAAAAATTGAAATCAAAACCATTTCATGTCAAAACAGGCTCAGAGAGATGCCAGCGTGTGTACCCTGGCGTGGGGATCACCACACAATGAAGGTCCTGCTTGTGAGTTATGAACTACAAAATAACGCGGATAGTAGATCATTATCAACAACTACAAAGTATTGTGTTACACGTGCTCCAGAGCCAGTGTGGTATAATCCGATGGTGACGACAACGCCTAAACATAGAGAGCCGAACTTGCACCCGCATAGTTCGTGCTCCACTGCTGCACTGCTTCAAGATACCAATGTTACTATCACATCACCGTCGCCACAGCTTTCATTATGACCACTGGGTGTATCTGTTATAAAGCTGCTCAAATCTGTGGCCTTGCCAATTCACAAAAGAATTAATTTCCAAGACATTATCAAAGTGTAGCCATGTGATCCCATAGTTTATGAAATGATGGAAACAAAATCTCTCGCACTCTCTCGAGGCATCAATCTACCGAGAACATTGACAGTTGTCTGTTGAACATTATTTTTTGCCTCGTCAGCATTATGCTATTGAGTACAAAGATTTTGCGAGTTGCACTAGTTAGAGCGGCTTTTTTCAACCAGAATCTCCATAATGGTGGTTACTATGGCGATCGGTCTGAGATGGCAATTCTGCAAGTGTTGCTCCTAGCTGACAACCATGACCACTTTCCTTTTCGCGTATATGTACGCAACTCATTTTATAGGTGCATATGCATGCAACTAAGTAAATTAACTACCATATATATGTTTTAGAGAAAGAGGTTTCAGGTAAAAATAAACCCGAAACCTATTATAGTAAAAATATACAACTTATATTAGTATCATGCTTAAGACAAAAATGAGACTAAAAGACGTATATCATCAATCCTTCCTCTAAACGTTTGGTTCATCAATTCACTATGCGGCACTTGGTCTTTGGTCGAGCAGCCCTTGAGCTCTGCAGACTCAATTTCCATCAAGTTTATATTGTTTTACTGATCTAAATACTTGTAGTGAACATTTGACCCTTCTTAAATACATATATCATACCGCATGAAAGTCAACAACTAAGTATTCACTCAAACATTTGAGTAGCTTCACACGTTAACACACATCACGTCTCATTCAAAATATAGCTCTTCACTTCCACCGGATGGAAAGAACAAGAGGTTGTTGAACTAAAACATATGGATTGTGAGATTCGACTTTTCTCTTTTGGAATAAGAAAGAAAAGATCGGATTTTAATATTTGGTTGATGAATAGTCAATGCAACCACCAAGGCACCAGCCTTCCCTTGTTTTAAAAACATTGCATCTTGTCTTAGCCCAACAAATTTGCTCCACATGCTAATGGCATATATGCTTGCAATATTCGTAGTTCTCCTAAGAGTAGTTGCAGCCGTAGAAGAGGTTCTAGATAAATATGATGATCCCAATACCGAAAGTTGGATATATGTGTGCAAAGTTACTTTGAGCAGGAGGCATCAGGAAACAATCAAGGTGCTACATGGTGCGTTACTGGAGAGGGTAAGGGTTTATGAGTTAATGGATAGTGAATACATGTGAGGGGTGCTGGATATGGGTAATGATCTCCTTTCTTTCCACCGAGGCCTTCATGTTGGAACAGGCAGGCCTTGGCACGTAGAGCCTCTGATGCGATTGTGAACGTTCACGGATCAATAATGTTCGTTAGATACTACTTCGAGCTTCAAAATTACTCATTGGTTGTGATCACCACCATAAGCAGCCTACCTCGGATGCTCCTATTCGTCACTTTTAGCAAAATATGCACTATAACGGATTATAGACCGAGCCTAATAGCTCTTGGGGCACAAAACCTCGTCACTTGCTTTGTATAAAGAAAACAAGCTACTACACCTGCTCGGTACAAGAAGAAAAACGGTGTAGGGAGGGGGGGGGGGGCAACTAGATGTTCTTGATTTTTACGAAAATGACTCAGATGTATTATAAAAAAATTATGAGATGTACAAAGTACCCAAAACATAAAAAAAATGTCGAGATCCTTGGAACTGAACAAGCGATGTGGCCGCAAGAATGAGTCATCGACGAGCTACTGTCGCTGCTTCCATATCAGAGTTGGCCTCACCTTGTCGATGACAGCCTATGAGTCTTTGTGCATGTACCCCTAAGGACCAACACCCCATAGCCGCAATCGTCGTCATTCAACCCTTGAATCGATCAAAAGAACCTGGCACCAAATCTCACCGTTGCATATACACGACAAGAACACTAAACTAGCCATCCCGAGGAGTGGGCAAGAATCTACACCAAAACTCCATATAATCCCTCTCGAGTGATGATCTTTCCCAGAATAGGAGCCCGGAAGCTGAGTCGAAGAAGAAGCATCACCATCCATCCGACCGCCACCCCTGCAAAGACTAAAATCCTAACCAAACTACTAGTTGGAGCAGAGGCACCTTAATATTCTTCGCCGCCGCCGGCCGCTGAAGGGCCAGATAGAGGGGAGACGAACCCATGGGCTCACTAGCGAAGATCGAGGGTAGGAAAGCTCTCCCCTAGACACGTTGCGAGAGTGGAAAGAAAGATGATAGATGGCCTCGCTTTGTACATGAAAATAGCATGCTACTCACTCCCGGAAAAAACTGCAAGTTTTTTTATAGATTGGAAAATCTTACTTTAAAATATATTCGTAAATTCAAAAAGGTGTTCACTAATTCTAAAATTTATAAAAATACTTTGAATTTTTTCCAGATTTTAAAATAGGTTCAGAAAAATATCAATGTTTTTTTGTAGAAATTTTATATATTTTATCAATATTTTTGTGCAGTTTAAATAATGCTAATGCATTTTTAAAAATGCTCTCTAATTTATAAAAAAAAATCACAAATTCTAAAACATAGTTGAATTCCAAAAAATATTTAGGAATGTAGAAAGGTGCATGATTATTTTAAATATTGGCGAGTGCAAAGATGGTCACATGTTTTAAAATTATAAGTACTTTTATAGAAAAATGTTTATGAATTAGAAAACGAAACCAGAGGAATTTGAAAAATCGTAGAAAACCTGGAAAAGTTAAAAAGAACTATACAATAAAAGAACACAAAAACAAACTGATGGAAAATATTTGAAAAAGTGGCACGAACATGCGTCAAGGGTACGGTAGCTGGGCTGGCCCATAAGGTAGTCGCTGTGTAATTTGACGGCTTTTACTCTATCCTTTCCTGTGGGTTCAAGTTAGGAATTTTCCACCTCCCTCAGTTAACGAGCGGACGTATACTAACGGTCGAGCGTTAGTTGATGGCAGTGCAAGAAATTTTATTAGCGTTCTTGCTAACTTACTCACGAAAGAAAGTGTGAGCTGATCACTAACATGGGCCGGTAATAACCGCGTTGTAATCAGGGGCGAAGCCACGTTAAGGTGAGTAGGGGCAAGGCCCCCACTGAAAAATTGAAATTTCAAAAAGATTTGTTTGTGTTTTTCAAAATATAGGCTTAAATTCTTTGAATTTGTAGAGAATATGCACCCACTCAATTAGTTTGCTTCCACTCCAAATGCTTTCTAGGTCCACCACTGGTTGTGATGGCAGTACAAGTATATTTTTTTTGTTGGGGGGGGGGGGGGGGGGGGGGTTAAAAGGAGTGTATTACTCAGGAGCATCGAAATTCACCTGTACATAAGCTAGGTATATTATCAGGACCGGATTGAAGCCAAACCACAGTAAAGGATTCCGTCCTCCAAAAGTTCGAGCATGACTAACATTATTCTGCTCTCTAAATATATGAGTAATTGTACACTCCCGACGTATATGCATTCAACTATATTAGGCAGTATAAATATATTAATCAAGTCTCTAGAACTATCAAGAACATATTAGCTTCATGATGTTGTTTCGATGTATATGCATTCGACTAAGTAAATTAAGTATGGTATGTGTCGACCGATGGATTTTGTATTATGATGTTCAATATGGATTTAGAGTCAATTGATCTCGAATTCAAAATCTTATATACTTGTAAGACTTCGCGAGTAACTTTAATCTTACCCTTATAAGAACTAAATGAGCACAAATGTATTAAGAAATGTCATCCACCAATCTTGTAAACTTATTTGTTCATGCAATTCAATAAGGTGGTTCTAGAAAATATGCGGCACTTTGTCTTGCAGTCAGCCATCCTTTGAGGTCTATGAGATTAATTATCTCTAAATTGATATTGTTTTATTTCTCTAATTACTTGTAATTAACACTGCTTCGTATGCAAGTCAAGTTCTAAATATTCATTCAGTCATTCGACTAGTTTCAGTTCACATGAATCACGTGTCATTCAAAATACAGTTCTTCTACCTCCACCAGATGTAGAGAGGCAAAGACTATTGATTTTAATCAGATGGATGGTGAAACTCCGGCTCTTTCTTTAAAAAAATATACAATCTTAATGTATAGTGGATGGATAGTTAATGCAACCACCGTCCTCCCCTTGTTTAAGAGCGTTGAATGTTTTGCCTTAGCTCAATATATTTGCTTCCCATGTGGTAGTATAATTATCATTTCTCCTACTTGGTGTAACTCGTCAGAAAGTTTCACACAGATGGAATACCTGAAAGGTTGAAATCTCAATCTGAAGAAGATGATACCTGCAATGTTGCTTGGACTAGGAGGCATCCGGGAACGATCAACTTATTGGTGTCGAAATGATGCTGCCATGTGTTTGACTCCTTCGGTCGACTCTCCTTTTAAACGACCGGCGCTGCCCTCATGCAGCCGCCGCATTGTCCGATGATGGTCGGTGCTCATATTGATGTCATGGTCGCTGCATTTTGAGAATACTCAGTGAGGAAGATCCGTTTTGCAAAGCAGTTTTTGGCAACGGTTCTTTGAGCGATATGTATGCGTACCGTAGGAGGATGGACATGAGAGACAAGCGTCAGCCAAATAAGACCGACATTTATTGTCAGCGTCCCAACTACAAAGGCAACGACAGACTACAACGGCAACAGCAGGAGGTAGGACACGCCGATAACAGAACCACACAAAGCGACCAATCAAGAGCAAGGGCACGTCAACGCCAGGCCACCTAGGATCAAGCAACCCAATCGTCAGTATGTGGGCCCGGAATGGGTGAACTCTACATAAAGCAAGTCACGATCGCCATCCTGGCTTGGATCACGGTATCGGCAAGGCTGGCACCCTTTTTCCTTTGTTCGTCTTTCTTCCCTTCCAAGTTGAACACAAGAGAGTGATTTTGTATCCAGACTTGTGACCGTAATTCATATTAGTGTGGGGAATAGATCGGGAACCTAAGATCGTGGTATCAGATAGCCACTTACCACCCTCCACCGCCGCGCCGATCATCACCTACCACCCTTCGCAGTTGCTCCAATCGCCACCCTGGAAACCTGCCGTCAGAAGCAGGCGCGAGACCACCTGATCTCCACCATGGAACCTTACGCTTATAAGAACTAAATGAGCATAAATGCATTAAGACATGTCATCCACCTATCTTCTAAACTTATTTGTTCATGCAATTGAATAAGGTGGTGCTAGAAAATATGCGACACTTGGTCTTGCAGTCAGCCACCCTTTGAGGTCTATAGGATTAATTGTCTCCAAATTGATATTTTCTTATTTCTCTAATGACTTGTAATTAACACGGATCCGTATGCAAGTCAAGTTCTAAATATTCATTCAGTCATAGTACTAGTTTCGATTCACATGAGCCACGTGTCATTCAAAATACAGTTCTTCTAACCCCACCAGATGTAGAGAGGCAACGACTGTTGAATAGAAGCAGATGGATGGTGAAACTTCGGATCTTTCTTTGAAAAAAGGATACAATCTTAATGTGTAGTGGATGGATAGTTAATTCAACCACGATCCTCCCATTTGCTTAAGAGCCTTGAATCTTGCCTTGGCTCAATATATTTGCTTCCCATGTTGTAGCCTATTTATCATTTCTCCTACTTGTTGCAACTCGTCAAAAAAGTTTCACAAAGATGAAATACCTGAAAAGTTGGAAATCTCAATGCGAAGAAGATGGATACCTGCATTGCTGCTTGGACTAGGAGGCATCCGGAAAGTATCGACTGCTTGGTGTCGAAACGATGCTGCCATCCGCTAGACTCCCTGGGTCGACTCTTCTTTCAAACGACCGGCGCGGCCCTCGTGCAACCGCTGCACCGTCGGTTGATGGTCGGTGTTTATATCGATGTCGTGGTCGCTGCATTTTGAGAGTACTTGGTGAGAAGATCACCTTTGCAAAGCAGCTTTCGGCAGCCGTTCTTCGAGCGATGTGTATGCGTACCGTATGCCAAATAGGACCGACGGTTATTTGTGCTGTATCTAGATTTTCAACTTGGCACGGTGAATTTTATCGGAGGGTCCAGTCGAGAGCGGAGCCCTCGCGTCGTGGCGTGGCGACGAATGGCATGTTCGCTCTGCCCAGTGCCCACCTGCTTCCCCTCCCCGACCAACTTCCAAAACCGACCAAGCCCATCGCCCCTCACTCATCCACCCATCACACACACATCTTCACGGAGCAATCCTCTCGCTCGCCGCGCCACCCCAGCGCACGCACACGCAGCTCACGGCGCCAATGGCAAGGACCGGCGGCACCCCGCGTCACCTCGTCCTGGCCGCCCTCGTGCTCTGCGCGGCGTGCGCGTGCGATGCGGGCGCGCTCCGGGCGTCGACCATCTCCGCGGCGCCGGAGCCGTCGCCGCACCCCCCGCTGCTGCAGCCGCGCCACGGCGGCCGCCACGCGAGCGCCCCCTCCGCGCTACCGCCGGCGCTCTCCCTCTCCCCGGACATAATGCCGCTGCTCCCGTCCCCGGGACCCGGCGACGACGCGCTGGCGCCGTCCGACGCGGCGGCCACCATCCCGTCCAGCCCGAGCCCGCCCAACCCGGACGCGCTGGAGCCGGATTCCGCGTTCGCGCCCTTCGGCTCCGCCGCGCCAGCCGCCGTCGCCGGGATGCAGTCCTCCGCGCCGCCGCCGCCCCGCATGGCCTGGGCGGCGCTCCCGGCCGTTGGGCTCGTGGCAGCCATGTGGTTGGCGTAGCGGATGGGACAGTGGATGAGGTACAGCGGCAGCAATCAGCCAGGCCTCAGGCGTGCAGGGAAAGTTGGCCGCTGGGTTTGTCGGTCGGCTGGGCAGGATTCGCATGCGCTCCAACCGAAGAGAATTATTACTTTTTGTTCTTCACATTGTTCTTGGTCATCTCTTGTAAATTTCATCCTTAGTTGATAAATTTTTCTCAGGTGCTACATTCTATAGCCCTTTTTTTTTCTGTTTTTTGTGATTTTTGATGTGTGGAGATTATTTGGGCCATTCTTGTAATAAGATTAGACTGCATGTATTATTAGTTGATGCTATAATCTAATGTCATTTCTTGGGATGTCATGTCTTCAAGTTCGAATATAAACTTTGAATCACAAGAAAGAAGGAAATGAAGGAAGTGTATGATTCTTCCCTACTCTAGCTTGACTGTTGATTCTTGAGCTAGACGACCACGAGTGCAGTGCTTGCGGTTGCAGGGCAATCATGGTGTTTCTGATAGATTTGGGTGCTCCTATTATTTGCCTCTGATTAGATCTCAAGAAATTATTGGTACTAGGAGTACCTGTTAATTATTCCTTCTCTTCTCAGTTCTCACATATAGATGCATGACCTGAAAAGGTACATCAATTTCCTTGCCACTAGCGCCTTTGTGAATATAAAAAGATCTGGATTTTTTTACCTCTCAAAAGGGCATACCATAAAGTGAACTACATGCAACTGCAATTCCACAACAGAATTCTCTATTCTCACTTTATCGGTGCTTTAGAATGTGCATCCAGCACAGTTTTGCTCCATCATCTCCAGATGATTAGTAGTGTAAAGCTTCTGTTCTTGCCACTTCGCAAAGGAATTAACTTTCCAGTAGTAATGACCATAGTGCAGGGCATGTGATCCCATAGTACAAAGAGATGCTGGTGACCGAAGCTCACGTGTCCTCTGAAGAGCCATTGACTGTTGTCCCTGGAAACCAACCCATTTTTTTCCCTGTTGAAGAAAGTAATTACTTTGCGCTGCACTATCTCGTTTGCTTGCTGAAGCCTTCGTGCATGTTCAAAGTCAAAACCAGCTGAGCACCACAAGCTTTTTTACCGCTTCGATTGTACTACTAGTACCAATTTGTACCGCGGTTTTACTGCCCTGGGGACAGTGAGTTCACGTGTTAGTTGGCCACCACGGACGCTTTCCATTTGGCATCTAATGGCAGGAAGAAGACATCCGCCAGGTTCGAGCATGGCCGAGATGGGATCCGTGGGTCACTCTTACCATGTGCGAGGGCGAGGAGCCTTGACCTTGCTACCAACTAAGCTTGCTAGCTCTTCACGTGCAGCGTCCACTTGCGACCGTGTAGAGTTACCTTGGTAAATGTAGTGTCAAGATAATTTATGGAGATTCCGATGAAATTTAGAGAGATTAGTAAGTGAGTCCCGCTTCGGTACAACCCCCCACTAAAACGTATAAAGGGTAATATAGACATTTTACACGTCGTATTCACTTACTATGTATGTATGATGAGTGGCCCGCTGAAACGTGTACACCGTATCTTCGTTCGGAGAGCCCAACTCTGTTCTAATGGATGCCCCCACGTGTCCTGGGCTCGGCCCATTAATATTTTCCTTAACATCCAAAAACAGGCGCTAGTAGTGAGATTCGAACTCGTTACCTCTTTTAATCAATCCACTGGCAGTAACCAACAGGGACGCATCGGGCTGCTCTGCCAATTCCAACTTTTGCGTCCTCTTGTTTCGCGTCAGATGTGACGCTAAAAACAAGGAACTGCTACGGGTCATATCAGACCACTTCATCGTGACCATCCGATTGGAATGCATAGAAGGTGCGCCAGCACCCCTCAAAAAAAAAAAAAAAAAAAGAAGGTGCGCCAGCAAAGATTTTTCCTTATGTGATTGGTGGAAAAATATAACTGCCCACCGTCAAAAAATAAAATAAAATAATAACTGCCCATATATAGATCACGTTGAGGAAACAAATCCCTGATTTAAGGAAGCAAAATAAATCTTAGAAAACTGATTGAAGATCTTAAAGGTAATTAATCAATCTAGCGATGCGGTGGTTCTGGAGCTGAAAGAAAACGCAGTCTGGCGTCGATAAATTAGGGAATAGCGCAACTGTCTTAATGGTTGTAAGGATTAAAGGATACGTGGGCGCGTGAATAGTGTGACGTTGGAACATGATTTGGTGAAAACTCCCAGCGTGATTAAAACAAGAAATCGACGTCAAAATAGTTTTGTTTTTAACTTCGACGTCACAATAGTGGTCTGACGTGTTTTTTTCTCTTTCTCTTTCTTTTTTTTTTATTTCTTTTCCTTTTTCTAAATTCGCGAACTTTTTATAAAATCGTGAACTTCCCTTATATTAATGAACTTTGTCTCAAATCTGTGTATAACTTATTCAAGATATCATGCCAAGTTGTTTTGCTTTTTGAATTTTTTTTCATTTTCTAGAGTTTTCTCGGTCAAAAAAGACCAATAAATGGTCGGACGTGTCGCAACTTGCATACAGTGTCGGAATCATGCAAACCTGGCATGGATGCCTATCATGGACATGTCCACCTATTTGTAGAAGTTGGGGTCATTTCAAGAATTTTCAAAACTAGACCATGTTCAACGTAGGTATCCAGGCAGGCCAGAAGGCTCCGTTTAAGAGCATGTTGTTTCTCGACACCCTTGAATTGACCCAAATTTTTTTCATGACCTTGTATCTCCAACTGAAGGCACCATGACAAGTTATTTGTGTTTTTGACAAGTTTTGCATTTTCTTAAGTTTTCTCGGTGAAAATAGCCCCATAAATGGCCGAACGTGACGCAACCTGCATACGGTGTCGAAATTCGTTCAAACATGACATGGATGCCTAACATGGGCATGCCAACCTCCTTGCAAAAGTTGAGACATGTCCTGAGATTTCGAATAAAATACCACGTTCAACGGAGAGTGTTTGGTAGAAGGTTCCGTTTGGGAGCAACTCATTTTTCCAACATCCCTTAAATGGCCCCAATTTTTTCATGACTCTGGATGACCAATTCAAGGTACCATGCTAAGTTGTTTGAGTTTTCAAAAAATCTTGCATTTCCTGGAGTTTTCTGAGTGAAAAAATGACCAATAAATGGCCGGATGTGACGCAACTTGCATACGGTGTCAGAATTCGTTCAAGCCTGTCATGGATGTCTACCTTTGTTTGAATTTTTTACAATTCTTGCATTTTCTTGAGTTTTTTTGGTGAAAAAATGGTCAATAATGTCCGGACGTGATGCAACTTGCATGCGGTGTAGGAATTTATTCAAACATGGTGTGGTTGCCTACCATGGGCATCCGGATGTGATGCAACTTGCATACAGGTTCAGAACAATAACATTGTATGGTATTCCAAATAATTTTCCAAGTTTTTAAACAAGTTTCAAAAAGAATAATAAAGTCCAAAAAGGAAAAAAAGAATTAACGAAAAAATAGGAAAAAAATGCTTAGCCGTCGGCCTAACTAGGCGACGACATCGATCCCATTAGGCGCCTGCTGAGGGATAACACTATTTGAAGCTTATTACGTCAACAGTTGTTGTTTCACACATACCCAATCGATACGAGTGGACATGGGCCTGCTCATTCTAGTTGTTTGTTGCCTCTACAGATGCCGGTTTTGGGAACCTTCTAGATCATTCCGGGCTGGATTTTACTTGTTTGGGAACGTTTAAGAAGGTTCATGAATCGTTTTTTTTTTCAAAATTACAAAGTTTTCTAAAATTGTTCAACATGTTTATTTATTTATTTGGTTTTTCAAAAAAGTTCCAAAATATAAAAAATGGCGCATTTTCAAAAAAGTTCAGAGTTTGAAAATTGATAGTGTTTTAAAAAACTAGTCGGAATTTATAAAAATTATCATTTTTAAAATTTGTTCAGAGTTTAAAAATGTGTTCCAATTTTCGGAAAATTTCTTGGCATTTTGGCAATTTTGTTTACAATTTGGAAAAAAATCTCGTTTAAAAAATTCACGTTCAAATTTCCAAAAACATTTTCAAATATGTCATTGGTCATAGATATTAAAATTCCGCGCTGGTCAGTAATCAAGATGGTTGGCTCATTCCAGTGGTTCTGCTCATTTAAGTGATGTTGGGAGGCCATGTGTTCGATGCCTGCCACATGCATTTATTTTTTAGATTGTCTACTTTTTCACTACAACACCACTACAAAGATCGTTCACTGTTGGGCCGGCCCAGTTTACCGCTGTGTACGGTCAGGGCGGCGTATTTGTGTAAAAGGACCATCCTACCTTTTCTTATGAAGGGGTATGGGCAAATCTGGTCCGTCAATGTGTTTAGGGGGTTGTACCGAAGAAGAAGTGTAAGTGCTAAAAGTTTATATTTAATTTACGTTAGTTTTATTGAGTGTTAATTCGCCAGGAGTAAAGAAAAAATAAACCGTTGGTGGTGATTCATTTCATCCGATGCATTAGGGAATAACTTAGATTACGTTTGCTGCCTATTGTTTGGATGAAGTGGGAGCTACCAGCAGAGCATGTGTGTGTTTGTCTTTTTCACTGAGAAGATTCCCGTGATTTGGTCGTGTTGTGGGAAGAAAAGCTACCCCGTGTAGATTAAGGAGCTAGCCAGCTAGGTAGGCAGTCTGGCCATTCATGTGCGTGTGTGCTTGCTAGCGACGGATGCCGAGGTTGTGGGTGCGAGTTAGGATGCAGGGAGGAGACGAAAAAAAAAAACTAAGCATCATGCTTAACTCTTAAGAGGTAAGTAAATAATCTTTCCCTAATAATAAAGTGGCTATTGCTTTCGTCGGGTTCACCGTCGCGGCAATTTTACACAAAGCTCCTGACCTTTTTTTTCAGTCAACCCGCAGTCCATGAAGTAGGTTTGTTTAGGAAAAAAAACTTTCTGATCCACCGTAGTGGGCCGGCCCTTCGCAGCGAAAAATAAATCGTGGGGAGGGGAAATCGAACTCGCGCCCGACTTTACCCTCTAAGGGGAGGGAGCCACCTGAGCTAGCTGACCTTGCTATGCATACATGGTTTTGCTTGTACTTATAGTACCACCTCGCTGCTTTAAACAAAATTTCACCAATTTATATAGATCAGCAAAGTAGACATCAACAAGCCTCTTAGGGAATTAAAGATAACTCTGGTCAGGTTGAGGTTCTCGAGGACCAGCTTGGTGACGCGGCCTGCTGGGTCGCACTGGCGCACGCCCGGCCAGGCGGTGCAGAGGGTGCGGGCCGTGGAGGGGTGCCATGGGAGGCGGTTGGAGCTGTCTATAAAAGAAAGAGGAGGAGGACTGGGACCTTGACGCTTGACTGCCGAAAACACAAAACACAACGAGCAGTTGTCACCCCGGTGTCGCATGCATGAGTGTATCAGCGATCATGTTTGATAATTTGTATGTGCTTTTATTAGTGTGTTGAGTTGATTCCTTTTATAGTGCATGCATGCGTTCTTGGATATAGATGACATTTTCCAAGCTTAGGATATTTGATGTACACACAGAGACGATGTGCAGTAATATTTCTTTCATTCCACTTTTTATATGGAAATAGTAGCAGAGGATTCTTTTATATAAAATAAATTCTTTTTGGCATAATAAGAGAGCAAACTAATTAACTATATATTTGAAAAATCATTAAATTCAGAAATTTCCGTACTACAGAAAAAATATATGTATGTAAAAGAGGAGTATATCTATGCAACATACATGTAAAGGTGTTGTAGTAGAAAGTATATATGAATCACCATTTAATGGCGACAAAAATATCTAGAAATTACATGATCATCATTTATAAAAAGGAGTAGAAATCCAATCCATTGATCTATCCCGATGAACGCTAATGAAAAAAAATATAGATAACATATAGAAGGAAAATCAACAATCTCTCTTCATGGTGTGTGTCCTAGCTATCATACAGTACATATATTCCAGTGTTTGTCATAAAATGAAAGGGCTCTTTCAGTCTTACACGCAGATCACTTTGTTGTTAACAACAAACGTGGGGAGCCGCCAATTCTATCTTATTGCTTTTAGTTAAGTATTTGTACATAGGATATATACAGAAAAAAAATCAAATAGACCACTTCCATTGGATGTGAATGTTCATCCACACTAAGAAGCCCAAAACACTATTAATTGCCGTGAGGGTATGCTATTTCTCTCTTTCTCTGAATTTTGTGGGCGGTATCTCTGGTGAACTAGCAATTCCGGATGAAAAAATGACTAAACTTTTATTCTGTTCCTAACTTTATTTTGTTATATGTTGAGGCAGGTAGAAATATTATTAAGATTACCATTTTCTAATTGGATAACTTTGGATCTTGTGAACAGTTTCAATTTTGATTAAATTTTGCATTACCTATGAATGTATTTTTGCACATGAAAATCTAACTGATCCTGAATACAAATTGATTTTTTTATCCCGTTGCAACACACGGGCATTTGTGCTAGTTAAATCCTAATTGTCCATTTATGAAAGATAATTTTGACTATTTAACAAAGCGGCATAACAATGTAGTAAGGAAATAGTTTTGACAGATTCAGCATTCTCTGCTAAATGGAACTGTATAGAACGGTGAGAATGATTAGTGTTTGACAGGAAAATGAGTCACAATTTTTTGTAGGTCATCTTCAAAGCCACATGATGGATTCATACGTGAACCTTATCACACCATGCGGAAGCACGGAAGCTTATGGTATCTGGTGCAACCACGGGAAGATAATATAGCAGGATAAAAACAATCGGTTTGAATTACGGTCCCAAAAAAAACTATGTGTGGGCACTTCATTTATTACTACTATTTTATTCTTCAAGTGGGTACTTGCACTTCATCCAATAAATGGATGTGTATCAAGATGATGCAGATGCCAGGGATATGCCTCCTTCTCAGAAAACATCCTTGCTGAAGGGGACTCCCATATGCATGTCATTTTCAAAGTTCAATATATGTTTTTTCGGGTGAAAGTTAAATATATGTATTGGGCACATAAGCACTTATACAATAATTTTTTCCGTGCAATCGAACGTCCAGAATGTAAAAGTATACTTAAAGCCATCTTCAACGGCGACCCGCAAATTTCCTATCGCATCCGCTCGCGAACAGGGGGTCACTAGTCCATGGACACGGATGCGGGAGACCACCATCCTACGCTGCCCGCATACATTTCAAAATTTTATTGAACCAACAGGACGAAATTCTTGCAAACACGACGGATTTTAAGCAAACCGGAAGAAAACCTTAACATTTTAGACATATTTTAACAAAGAAGGTAAAACGCTGTGCATGTCCAGTCACGCGGAGCTCAATTCCCACAATGCCCGTGCCTGGAACAACTCGATCGCCACTTCTCCAGGAGCTGGCTTGGAGCGACAACTTGCTCCGTCGGGCTAGGTGAGGAAGGTGGAGCAGCGAGCTGCCTTGCCCGTATCCGGCGGGCTCTGCGGGCCACCCAGCCATCTTTTTATGCCAGAGAACTGCTCTTCCTGCTCGTCAAATGCCATCGAAAGGGTGGAGAAAATGGTGGAAAGGAAGAGATGGGGAGCGGCGGAGTGGAGCGATTCTTTCCCGGCGTATGGCTTCATTTAAATATCGGGCTGACGGGAGGAGCTTGTCGGGCGTTGTGTTTAATGCCGCCCGCTCGTGAATGGACGTGTGGCCAGAGTAGGTTTCTCAGCTTGCACACGGGTTTAATGGAGGCGTTTGAATGTGGCGAGAGACGTGTTCAGTCGGGCATGCTCGCCGCTTCATTGCCGGAGCCACTGAGAGGTCGCGTCCGCTCTAGGCTGACTTCAATGTGGATCAGCGCGCTCTACAGAGGCATGAACGTGGGTAACTGGCGTCGGGCGAGAACGCGCGCGAGCGAGGCAGGAGGGATTTTTGTGGGACAAGGAGGTAAGATGCGGGCTTGGGTGTTGTCCGGACGCACGCAAAGCCCCCCCCCCTGGTTTGCCGGTAAAGTATATCTAAACTGCTCGGCTGACCGATACAGACCCGCGTCGGATTACACAACACATGGGGACCGCGTGGTTCGGATGTATGCGGACGATTTATAGGTCTTCGTTGGAGATGACCTAAGGCAACTCAAACATACCTATATTACAACCACCCCTCCCACCCACCCTCAAATAAATAAATATATGTTATACATATTGTACGCATATGCACGTAAAATATCTAATCTGTTAATTAACACAAGCCGATTGTGCGCCATCTTTTAACATCGGCTCAGATCTCGTTTTATTTTATTAAAGAATTGAGCAATTTTTCATTAAGTTTAATCCACATAAACAGTAGATAAAAATATTATAATCATCATTGAGATGAAAATAGAATTAAGCAACATGATGTTGAAACTAGACACGCAATCAGGAACAAAAAAAGACAAGCATCATATCCACATTGATTGCTATCGATGTAGATCAAACGCAAACCCTAAACAGAAGGGATAAGAAAACGTATGACAGAGTTGCAGAAGATGCAGGAGTGTCATCCGTCATGTCATTGATGCTCGTCAGCCAAGGACGCTCCTCAAAACCCTGATCGCCTCTATCCAATTCTGGATCACAAGAGGTGGGGCTTCGGAGGTTTGTTGTCTCACCTTATGTTTTACGCGACGAGCGAGAGACGGAAAACGTAGGTAGCGCAAGGTTCGGTGTCGAGTCAAGTGAGTTGTGTCTTCTGTTTGGTGGAAGAGGAACGACCTCTTATATAAGCATCGAACTTATCGACTAAGGGGAGGAAAAGAAACGACCGTCCACTCATGAAGAGGAAGAGAATCGGTCTGCACGACTGTTGAGATTTGTCTCCACTGGGGCAAAAATGTTTCTATTTCATTCTCTTGCGTGACAATAATCAAGGCACCAAGGACATGTGAGGCGTGGCAGGTGGTGGAGAAGAAATGTGTCTGTGTGTGTGTGTATGCTCCCTTCTCAAGCTCTTAGTGGTGTGTAGTACAACTCATCTTATAAGTTGGTCTCGACACCCTCCATTAGCATGGTGGGACTAATCTTTTCACACCCTTGGAACGTATGAATGGGCCACATGGGCCTCTGCAATTTCCTAGGAACTATTGGATAAAATTCTGGATTTTTAAAAGGGCTAGGGCAATAAATTCCAACAACCCCCCACCATAACCCAAAGGAACATAAAGTTTGCCTATGGCTCTAGAATATTGTTTGTATATCGATTTTTCAGTAAAGACTAAAAACTATAAGTTGAACTTCCACCTAAAACTCAACGCTACACAGATTCACAACTTGAAGAATGGAGTACACCTTGAGTTGTAAGTTTTGTGCAAACAAGTTTCAGGCAAAGCCTTGACCAATAGTAGACTACTGAAAAGAATTTCCCCCACTAGGAGCTTATAATTCATACTCCGTGGCCTCTTCT
Organism: Elymus sibiricus; assembly: GCA_039707655.1. Lineage (NCBI taxonomy): Eukaryota > Viridiplantae > Streptophyta > Magnoliopsida > Poales > Poaceae > Elymus > Elymus sibiricus. The sequence goes on from CM077667.1 coordinate 478,263,864, forward strand.
TGAGAGGGCGGCCAATTCTCACAAAGTGCGACGTTTAACTTCATAAATCAAATAGCTGTGTTCTTTCAAGACGTTTTGTAGGACAACATCTTTGCCTACCCAACTCACTCAAAATACATTAAGATAAAAGTTAACCTGACATACAAATTAGGAGGGAATTGCATTGTAACGGACTGGATCTTTATAAAAATTAATATTCTCCTCTCAATTATCCAATATCTAGGTTCGTGATTCTAATTCATAGGTCTCGATCATGTAGAATGGTTTACCACCATGGATACCTTATTTAGTGGGTCTCATTCTCATCTGCCTCGATGCATTGTCTTTCGTGATAAACACTTTGTAAATTGATCTGCCAGATTCATTGATTTGTTTATATCAGCCTCCTTCTTACATTTCTTGATGACTTTTTTATTATCCTTAAAAAAAATTACCTGGACAATCACTTATTGATTATCACAGTTAAAGAAGGATAGTTGGTATTGTTTTTTCAATCACCGGCAAGCCCATCAAGATTTCATGAATCCATTATGCTTCGACAATTGTTGTGTCTAATGTATGTTCCGCCTCCATCGTTGACCTCGTTAAGATAGTGTGCTTGCAAGACTTCTAGGAAACAATGGCACCACCAAGTGTAAACTTATAGACACTTTTGGCCTTAAGCTCATCAGCATCATATATGTAATCCGCATCACTTTATTCCTCTAGTTACCTTGGGAATCCGGTATAGTGAAGTTCATAATTCACATCACCTTTTAGATAGGACATTATCCTCTTAAGAGCATGTCAATGAACATCTCCTAGATTTGTAACAAACTGAGTTAGTTTGCTCACATAAAAAAAGATGTCACGCCTCGTAGAGCTTGCTAAGTATATGAACGAGCCATTGATTTGAGAATATGTCAATGGTTCCTGTGCCTCCCCTTTGTTCTTTCGAATCAACACACTTGGATTGTAAGGTGGTGGAGAAGGTTTACAATCTGAATATTCAAAGGGACTTTGAACATTCTCCTCATAGTGAGATTGCAACAGAGTCATCCTACCATCATCACCTCTTGACATCTTGATGTTCAAGATAACATCAACTACTGTAAGATCTTTCATCTCAAGATTTGAGATACGAAAGCTTTTACTTCCTCAATGATTTGAAGATTTGTTCCAAATACGAGTATTTCATCAACACAAAAACACAATTTGACCCCCTCACCCAAACCATAGAAATAGTGCACACACTTGACAGCTTAGGTGCTTGTTTCAAGCCATACTCAACTATTCGATTGGGAATTTGGACTCCACAAATAAAATTTGTATTTCTTGACCTCCATGGCAATGAAACTAGGAGCATTACATCGGTTACTCTGATGATAGTTAAACTTTTATAAGCTCGCACGAAATATAGGTATACACTTGGAATTAGTTTTGCAATTTAAACTTTAGAGTTAGCAACGATGAGCTTACATAGTCAACTCTTAATCATGGACAAGAAATGTTTAAGCTTAGGGAGATTGATGGATCTATTTTATATGAATTTTAATGCCCATTTTTTGTATGTCAAATCCATATATGATGTCTCATTGAGTCAATTACATGTCAATTATGCATGATTTCCAGTTTTTACTCTTTTAATTATGGGCATTGCATAGTTTTTTTTTTTTAGTTTTTATTAGTTTTCTCTGTTTGGTTGTGTCTATAGGTGTCCTAGAGCAACCGTGGACTTAGCACGACAAAAGGACCACGGTTTGGATCAACACACCCCTACCTCTATTGGCTACCGATCTAAACTAGTCAAGAGTAAACAAGTAGCCGGAGAGAAATATACATCTATAAACCAAGCATATGGACATTCATAAATCTGAACATAAAGAAATATTTTATCACACGATTTACATCACCGCTAAAGATTACATCAAAATTGACCATAATCATGTTGGGCAACTCATATGTGTATTGTACTAAAAATAACACAAGAGAAATTACATCTTGGCTAGTACCATGAACCTGAAGTCCAGAGAGTGGACTACTCAAAACCCATGTTGTAGCGCAAGGATCGATGTTGGTTATGATGAAAACGATTTCCCCACCATGGATGGAACCTCAGTGGTACCGGGAATACACCACTTGGTACAGGGAGTCATTTGAGACTCCATGATGAGGAAATGCTTCCTCCCATTAGGCTCCATGTCCAGGATGTAGAGATATGGCTGCCCTTCAGCCCAAAGATGCAATAGTGACATGAACCAGGTTGACGTCCGACCATCGCAACTCACACAACTTGGCCTCCATAAGGCTCCTAGGCCCTAGGGGCCCCTCCAGGTGTTGGGCCTTGGTCCCCTAGTAATCTTTCGATGCAAAAACACCATGATTTTCTCTGGATTTATTGTATGGTGAATTCTTAAAATTCAAAAAAGGTAGAAACACGACCTTACACTAGGCACTGAATATTAGATTAGCCCCTTAAAAAGCTTTAAAAATATTGCAAACTTTGAGGAGAATAGACGTGAAACATTCAAAAATCATAGAACGTTTGAGACGTATCAGAACGCACCCAACGGGATGTCGCTCGTCGGTGCGGTAGTCGAGCGTGTAGTTTCGGCCCTCCCAAAAGTCATTGATGGTCATGAGTTACAGCGCGACCCAACGACAGATGTGTGCAAGGAGGAAGTACGTAAAGGCATCGTTAGCCACCTTCACCCAAAAGCCGTCCCTAGCATGCAAGGGCACTAGGGGCTTGTCGATGTTGTTTGCCTTCTCCTCTCTTGGGGAGATCTTTGGCCAGGCTGTCTGTGGACTTGGGGAGTACCGAATCTGGTTTGTCCTGTCGTGCTGGCTTCTTGCGGGCGAGGTGCCAAATGTGCCAGCACACATGGATGCTGCGCTGTTTTGCCTTTCGTGTGGCAACAGTTGAAAGGGAGGAGTAACGACCGGCATTGCGAGGGAATTGCTGATGCCATAAATTTGAGTCCAGATGTTTTTTGCAGCGTCATCCGCTGAAGGCGTTTTTCTATTTTGGTGCAGCATAAGCATCCGTTGCCATCGAATTAAAGCGCACGGATGGTAAGAGTTCATTTCTTTCTTTCAAAACAGAAAACATATGTTCTTAATGTTTGTTGCATTACCGGGCCACCAGCATACCCTTGTTTAAAGCACGCTGCTGTCTCCTACGTTGGCTCTATATATTGACATTGCATGTATGCGTTACACTTACCAGAAGTCCACAACCCCTGCTTTGACTTAGCTCTCGTCCGGTTGGTAAAAATAGCTTTTATAAGTGTATAGTTTCATCGATACGTGTATATTGACACGAGATTTAAAAAAGAGAATCACAAATCAGTTATGAGAGTTGGATCCGTGCAATGCTGCTTGGAATAGAAGGCACCGGGGAATGCGTCGAACGTAGCTCTTGTACCGTGTGCTTGAGAGTTTTCGGTGTGGCGATCAACTACCCAGAAGTCATGAGAGATACTGCAACTTGCTGATAATTCATTTTGGGAGATATTTCATATGGGCTGGCCTTTGGGCCTTCCAGGTGCCCCCCTTGCGTTGACAGTTTGGAACTATGCCACTGGATCTCTGTGGCGTGGCACAAATTCGCGTCTGCCAAAATATCAACGTCTCGCGCCGCCAAAACCGATCGACGTCCCGCGCCGCCAAACCCCAACAAGGCGTGACAACGGCTCTCTCGTTGAGGCCAGTGACCAGAGGTTTCAGCCGTTTAGGAAAAGTTGGCCACTAGTTAGTTTCTAAAAAATAAAACAGTTGGCCACTGGTTGATCGGTTGACTGTCTTGATTTGCATGGCCTCCAACTGAATAGTTATATTTCGTACACTCCCTTGTAGATCTCATCCTTAAGTTGATAAAAAAAAATTATTTAAAGGAGGAACGGAGCCCCCGGCCTCTGCATCAATCGATGCATGCATCCATCTTATTAAAATAAGTTCAAAACAAAGTCTTAGATCCACTGAGCGCTCAAGCGCTGAACAAAAACAAGGAAGAATAGATAAAAAAAACTGCCACATCCGGCGTAGCTAAAAGTAGACTACAATGCCTATACACCTAGCCTATTATTAGCACGCCATCCAAACCGGTTGAAGATAACCCGTGCGACCATCTCCCACCGGTTGCACCAAATATCCATAAGCTTCCTGGAGTCCGCATGGCTGAGTAACGACCACGTACGGATCCAAGACGTTGCTCTGAAGATAACCTGCAAAAAGTTGTTGAAATTCTTGCCATTAAAAATCATATCATTCCTGGTATTCCATATAGTCCAAAATAGAGCGCATATTCCAATTCTGATGTGGTTCGCTATTGTAATGTCTACTCCATTGAGCCACGTTCCAAATAACAAACTAATACATGTAGGTGTGTTAACATTAAAAGTTATATGAACAGTGCGCCATAAGAGTTTTGCAAGAGGACAATCTAGAAAGAGGTGTCTTATTGTTTCATTCTGATCACAATAGCAACAGTTAGGCCTGCCTCCCCATCTTCGTTTTGCCAAGTTATCTTTGGTTAATACCACACCCTTGTGTATAATTTTTTTCTTAGGTGCTACATTCTATAGCCTTTTTGTTTTATCTTCTTTGTCATGTGGAGATTATTTGGGTTGTTCTGGTAATAAGACTGGCTGTATTTTTAGTTTCTGATTATATTGCACTATAATCTTGTGATGTTTTGAAAGAAAAAAAAGAGGTGTATGATTGTTTCCTACTCTACTCTAGCTTGAGTGTTGATTCTTCAGCTAGACGACAACGAGTGCAGTGCTTGCGGTTGCCAGGTAATCATGCTTGATAATTAAGTTCTGGGCGCCCCTATTATTTGGCTCTGACTAGATGTTGAGAAATGAGAAATTATTGGTACTAGGACACCTGTTACCAGGCTGCTTTAATTATTCCTTTTCTTCTCAGTTCTCATAGATGCATGACCTGAAAAGTTGATCAATTTTCTTGCCACTAGAGCCTTTGTGAATATATATAGAAAGGTCTCATTTTTATTTTCTCCAAAAGAGAACTGCGCCATAAAGTGCACTACATGCAACTGGAACTCTAGCTTCATCATCTCCTGATGATTATCAGCGTAAAGCGTCTCGCACTGCCACTTAGCAAAGGAATTAATTAACTTTGAAGACATGACCAAAGTGCAGGGCATGTGATCCCATGCTTTAGAAACGATGGTAACAGAAGATCACGTGTCCTCTGAAGAACGATGCATCTGCCAACCAAGACCGTTGACTGTTGTCTCTGAAGCCAACGATAATTATTTTCCCTAATCAGCATTAAGCTGTTGAGCTGGTAAAAAGGTACTCCCTCCGTCTCAAAATAAGTGACTAAAAAATGACTCAATTTTATACTAACTTTAGTACAAAGTTGAGTCATTTTTGAGTCACTTATTTTGGGACGGAGGGAGTATTTTGTTACAACAAACTAATTGTTTTAGACTAGTTATTGCTACTATATCGTTTGCTCGCTGAAGCCTACATGGATGTTCAGAGTCAAAACGAGCTGAGAACTGTTGTCCGGGTGTACCATTAAGGGTGAAACCGGATCGGATTCGGACGGATAATCCTTATACCATATCCTATTCCATATTTATTTTCGGATTCGGAAGCGGAACGGATGCGGATTCGAATAGCGGATTATGCGGATTCGGACATGGTACGGTAACGGAACGGCGTCGGATCGGAAACGGTCATTTACCATATTCATATACGAGGAAGATATAAATGCTTCAAACTAAAAGTAAACATAAACAATGAGCAAATTTTAATACTTATACACGTTAAGAACACATAAAGCACTAGATGGTATTAAAATAAGCCAAATAAATCACTAATAAACATATGTCTCGTCTCATAAGTAAAGATAACATTCATGTGTTGGTATTTAATACTTACAAATTCACCCATAAATCGGATTCGGAAATTAAAAGGTCGGATTATCCGACAAGAAAAAACGGATTATCCTAATGCATCGTATATTAGCAATACCATATCCTATACCGTATCCTATCAATCGGACTCGGATTCGGATCGGATTGTTGTCGGATGTGAAAAATCTCTTACCGTATCCTATAAAAACGGATTCGGAAACGGTTTCGGACGGAAATTATCCTTACCACTTTCACCCTGATGTACCATGCACGGTCGGGCAGATGACACAAAGCAGCCCACGCTTTTTACCGCTTCGATTGTACTACTACCAATTTGTACCACTGTTTTACTGCCTTGGCGGCAGTTGAGTTCACATGTTAGTTGGCCACCATGGCCGCTTTCCAAAACACCCGCCAGGTTCGAGCATGGCCCAGATGGGATCCGTACGTGGGTCTTGGGAGGAACCTTGCTAATCAACCTAGCTAGCTCTTCACGTGCAGCGTCCACTTGCGCTCCTGCGCTGTTATTACATTGGTAAATGTAGTGTCGATATAACTTAGTGAGATTCTGATGAAATTTAGTGAGATTCATCGGTTTATCTTCAAGCTCCGTTAGTTTTAGCATGTGTAAATTCAGCTATATATGGGTCCTCTAGACAAAACACAAAAGCAAAGTGACCACCCATCTACATCTGTAGGAGTAGTTTGCCAGGAGTAAAGCAAGAAATTAACCTTTGGTGGTGATTCATCCGATGCATTAGGGAATAATTAAAGATTATGTTTGCTGCCTGTTGTTTGGATGAACTGGGAGCTACCACTGTGGTAGGCAATCGGCCATTCACGTGCTTCTGTGCTTGCTAGCCGCCGATGCCGGGGTTGCGAGTGCGAGTTTGGATGGAGGGAGGTGGCCCCCCCCAAAAAAAAACCTAATATTGCTTTTTTCTTTACGCCTGCCCTAAGCTCCCACTTACTACATTTATGAAAGATAATTTTGCGTATCTTAGAGCATCTGGAGCAGCTTGTGTATATTTGACTGTGTATGTGTCCACATAGACAATGGACTAAATATATTCACACAACCAGTTTTTTAGCTGATTGTCAACATACAGATTGTCTATATTATATCTCCTATATTTTAGTACTAACTTAACCATTCAAATGGTTGTGCCTACAAAGTGTCAATAATACAATCTCGAAAAAAATAGTGTCAATAATATGAAGCGAAAACGCTCTCTAGCAGATTTTCTACATAGTCCATATTTAGTAAGGTCTACCAATCGCCCATATTTACGCAATGTCTACGAATTGTTCACATTTAGACAATGTCGAGCGATAGATCATTATATAGACAATTTGCTAGAGAGCGTATTTTGCTTCATATTGTCTATGTCTCATATAGACAACTGTCTGGACAATCTGTTGGAGATGCCTTAACAGAGCATAACAACATGCTATAAAGAAAGAATTTTGACAGATTCAAGACTCTCTCTCTCTCTCTCTCTATCTATCTATCTCTCTCTCTCTCTCTCTCTCTCTCTCCCAGGGTGCAGAATAAGTTATTCTTCATCCGAGATAATCTTACGATCAATTCATAAATAAATTACATTTGGAATACAAAAATTTACGTTTATATTGAATCATAACGTAAAATTTGACATAAGAAAACAAAAATATAGGTCACAAGACCAAAAAAATTGAATTTATTGTATATTTTCTACTGTTTTTTTATGTTTGTAATTTTACCTAACATAAAATATTTTTTACGCTGATTATAAATTTTCTTACGGTCTCTTTTTACATATGAAATGAGACAAAAATTACGGAACGTAAAATTACGGTGTATGATGTTAAAATTAAGGGGGGTGAAGAATAACTATTCCTCACCCAGGGTGACGAATAGCGCGACCCTATATATATATATATATGGAAAATACCTCCTACTACCGGGTGTAGTTACACCCATGTCTCATATACTACCATATATAGGGTGGGTCTATTTTGACAACACCCTTAAGTGTCTTATTTTGACATCAAACCACCTTATTCTCAGACCACCTCGGCGCTGCACAAACCACCTAACCGAACCTTCAAAAACAAAAACAAAAAAACCCCAGCCCACCCCCACCCACATGCCTCCCACGACCCACTACTCTCCCTCCCTCCCTGGCCACAACCTGCGTCAGCCCCGATGCCCCACCCACCATCACCCATCGCCAGCCCCGCCGCCCACCACCACCACCACCCGCCGCCAGCCCCGTCGCCCACCACCAACATCCGCCTCCAGCCCCCGTCGCCCCACCCACCACCACCTGCGGCCAACCCCATCGCCCACCACTGCCTCCCAGGATCTGGCCGGCGACCCCAGGGACGACCCCGACCATCGTAGCGCTCCAGCCTCCCACCACCTGCGGGGATCTGACCAACGACCACGGGGACGGCCTCCCGACCACCTCCTCCTCCTGGCCAGGGCCGCCGCGCCCCCTCCTCTTACTGGCCAGGACGCCCCGCCCCCTCCTCCTCTTGGCCGGCGCCCACCCCAACCACCAACGTCCCCCGCCTCATCTCCCCTCCACGCCTCTGCCCAAACCCGCCACCTACCGCCGTCGAGGACGCGCCACTGCCGGTTCCGGCCAGGGACTTGACCTCCCCCGCCTCAGATCCGGCTGACCGCGAGGGTCATGGATCCCACCTCCCCCTGATCTCCCTTTCTCCTTCACCGTCGAGCCAGGACGGCCGTGGATCTGGCTGACAACGAAAGACCTCCCCTTCCCCAGGTGTGGGCGTTGTTCCCCCGATGACGAGAAGCTCCATCAACAACGATGCAGTTAGGTATGTGCACGCTTGCGGTTCACCTCTGCATGACAAGCAGTTATCCGTCCGTGGACGTCAATGGGGCATTTAGGAGAACATCATAGTTCATCACGTCGCTCAACATATCGCTTTGCGTGTGCGCAAGCACCTTTCCAGGGGAATATATTGTTCTTTTTTTTGTGCGTCGAGCAGTTTCTTAGTTCCTGTGTATGTGGTTCATTGTACGGTTCACTGTTGTTCATCTCGCCACGTGAAAGAAATAACAAGTGATAGGAAATGCGGTTCATTCATTATGGCGTGCAGTTGCGGTTCGGTGGCGGCAGAAGTTGGCTTGCTGAGGTTCATTTGTCCGCGCATGGGCGTTTTGATCTACTTTATTTGATGCAACTTGATGTAACAGAGGAGAACATGTGGTTCATTTGTCCACGCACGGGCGTTTTGATCTGTTATGTTTAATGTAACTTGATGTACCAGAGGAGAACATGCAAACAACTCGCAGATTGTGGTTTGTTTTACATGCTATATAATTTGAGAAAAAATATATGAGGTGGTTCATTTTGTGAGGGGTTTGGTGGTTCACTTTGGAAATTCACTTTGTTTCAAGCTCACTTTGTTCTCTCATGTAGTTTGTTATTAAACTCCTTCGCGGTTCATTTCGTACACAGAAAACAAAAACATCTCAAAAAACTCATGAGGTTCACTTTCGGTAGTGTTACAATGCACTTACCTTCTGCAGAAAAATATCACGAAGACGATACAAAAATTGCGGTTCACTTCTCGAGGTTCACTTACGTCCGACGTGAAGTGCGGTCCACTTCCTCGTCTTGAAAAATTCATGTCGAATAAAAGAAAATCATGCAGTTCGCTTGCCTCGTATGATGCAGTGCGGTTTTCAGTCTGAAGCAGTGCGTTCCTTTGTCTGATGTGGTTCACGTGTCGATTTTGGTCTCGCGAAAAACAGTGTCCGCATTTCGGTAATTTCAAAACTGATCTTAGACCGTAAGGATTTAGAGAGGGTGTTCTACACGAAAAAGTTGCGCCTCATCGATATATTTCCAACGCCATATCATTTGCATCATTCCGACGAGCGGTTTGGAAAAACTCACGAAAATACGACCGCAATCACTCGTAGGTAGCCGCACCGTTTTCAAAATTCATTTAAAACCGTGAGCAATCTCAACATATGAAAGTTGCGCCTATTACACAGTTTTCCAACACCGTATCACACGCCTTGTTCCGATGAACGGTTAAAAACCTGAAGTGAAACCGTACCGAAAAAATCGAAAAATTTGAAAAACAGAATTCCGCATTTGAGTAAATTTAAAATTACTCTCTGACCGTAAAGAATTAGAGAATGTAATCTACAGGAAATAGTTGCGGCTCGAAGATATCTTTTCAACGCCATATCGTTTGCTTCATTCCGACGAGCGGTTTAGAAAAAAACACGAAAATACGCTCACTGTCTCTCGACAGGCGTCCACCGTTTTTGAAACTGCTCTTAAACCGGGAGGAATCTCGGAAAGTATATAACATGGAGAAGTTGCGTATTTTCCGTAGCTATCTAACGGTATATTATATGCCTCATTCCAACAAACGGTTTAGAAACTGGAGCGAAAACGGTGCCAAAAAAACGCATGCAGTTTTTTCTGCTCGCATTGCAGTGCTGGTTGATAGCTATGCAGTGCACATGCGTTGACCGTAAAGTTCGGAACTGATGTTAGAGTTATTCTACACCCACTATTTTATATATATATATATACATACATACACATGTGTGTATGTATATATATATATATATATATATATATATATATATATATATATATATATATATATATATATATATATATATATATATATATATATATATATATATATATATATATATATATATATAGGGTCGCGCTATTCGTCACCCTGGGTGAGGAATAGTTATTCTTCACCCCTCTCTATTTTCACATCAATGTACCGTAATTTTACGTTCTGTAAATTTTAATCTTATTTCATACGTAAAAAAAGACCGTAAAAAAATATGGTTACCGTAAAAAATATTTTATGTCACGTAAAGTTAGAAACATAAAAACATAGTGTAAAATTCACATAAAATGCGATTTTTCTGATCTTATGACCTATATTTTTGTTTTCTTATGCCAAATTTTACGTAGTGAATCAATATAAATGTAACTATTTGCATTTCAAATGTAATTTATTTATGAATCGATCGTAAAATTACCTCGGGTGAAGAATATATATATATATATATATATATATATATATATATATATATATATATATATATATATATATATATATATATATATATATATATATATAGTGAGAGGCAAATGTAGCAGAGACAAGAGACAGCAAGAAAGGCCGCAATAACCTATTAGGTTTTTGGCGTTTTAGACTTAGGCGTGGGTGGGCTTGGGCTCTCTCGGCGACGGGATATAGCTAGCGAGGATTTGCCAGCTGGTAGTGACGGTTTTGTCAAAAAACTTTTATATAGAACAAAGCTAATCCAGAGTTAATATGTAGTAGAATCTTTTTTTTATCACACGACCAATCCAGGGCTAAGTAACTTATTACCTCATTTATTCATTCTACCCGTGTCACTAAATTATTCTGTTTTAGGTAGATGCAACATCGTTAAATTTGTGAACCGAAAGTAGATGGGTGTTGAGCCTTCTGATCTTTTTAGCACTAGAAAATGTAATGTTGAATATTGGTTTGCTGTCCTTGGATATCTATTGCGCTTGTCAGCCTTCCTGTACTTTTTGATTAAAGGCCTTATATAAAGGATACACCCTCCCTCGTGATATAGCAAAACATATACTGCGTGTTTCATGCATCTAGCATTGTAGCTCCTGCATGTATTCAGCTCCTCGGACCAGAGGGTACCCAGCCAGAAAAGCAACACGAATGGAGGTAGACAAGGGAAAATAGGGACACAATGAACACCACGAGGAGTAGGAGTGGGACGCACGAGAGGAGTGAGAGACATATGAAAGCATGGGATCGCGAAACTCTATTTGCCGCTCGTTGTGACAAGTTGTCGGGGCACAGCACAAGGAGATGAACGAGTGTTCGGGGGTGGGCCGGCCCGTGAAACGTTACAACGATTCCGGTTTTAGGAACCTTTGTGGTTGTTCCCAGCCGGCTTTTACTGGTTTTGGAAACCTTCTCGGAAGTTCCGGGAAAAAAATTTGTTACTTTTTCGTTTTCCCTTTTCTTTTTTCCTCTGTTTTTTTCTTCTCTCTCTTTTTATTTTTTATTTCTGCCTTTTTCCTTTTTTATAGTTTTATTTATTTCTTTGTTTTTAGGTTTCTTTTTTATTTTTCCTTTTCTTTGTTTTTTCATTTCATAATTTTACAAATGTTTAAAAATGTTTAAAATATTCACTACTTTTAATTAATTTTTTGCATTTTGCAAAAAATGTACATGTATCCAAAAAATGTTTATGTTTCCAAAGTTGTTCCAGATTTTCAAATTGTTCTCTAATTCAAAATTTGTTCTTAAATTTGAAAAAAGTTCATGCTTTCAAAAATGTGTTCTAGTTCTCAAATTTTGTTCACAAATTCAAAAAAATTCAAAATATTTCATAATTTGTTGGCGTTTCCAAAAATTGTTTGTATTTTCATAACATGGACTGAAGTTTCAAATATTATTCGCGTTTTGATAAAAAAAGTTTAAAGTTTTGAAAATATGTCCGGTTTTAACAAGTTTGTTCATCTATTATAAAAATGTTCGCAGTTCCATTTTTTCTCGGGAATTTCAAAACTGTTCTCCATTTCAAAATTTGTTCTTAAAATTTTCAAAGTGTTCATGCTTTCAAAATTGGTTTCTGTCAAAAGTTGTTCCAATTTTCAGATTTTGTTCAAAAATTCAAAAATGTTCACGTTTCCTGAAAAAGTGCGGGAAATTCAATATGAGTTCATGATTACAGAAAAACTTAAATTTTATTCATGATTTTTTCAAGGAGATTTAAGTTTTATACTTTTTTTTTAAAAACGGGCAAAAGATTTGTCATGTATATTAATTATGTGAGAATAGAATTTGTGTTACAAACACCCCTTAAAATACAAGGAAGAATCACTCTCCGGACATGATGGACCCTAGTTTCTTAACTCCGGCGGCGAGGCAAAATGATGCCTCCCTTTTGATGTTGTCGAGAATAACCGTAGGTGGAGCTGCCTTGTTGCGGAAGACGCGTGCGTTTCTCTCGTTCCAGATTGTCCACGTGGTGAGCATGGTGAGCGAGGCAATGGCCTTCCCGTGGGGGACGTAAGCATCTGTCAACCCAAGCCACCAATCTAAGGTGGAATGCCTCAGGGACCAAGTGGAGGTATCAATGTGAATGAGTTGCAGCCACGCCTTGATCAAGCCCCATAGACGAATGGTGAACCGGCATTTGAAGAAAAGATGGTCAACCAATTCATTCTCACGCATGCATAAGGGGCACGAGCCATAGTTTGGCCAACCACGCTTGGCCAATCAATCTGCAGTCCAGATTCTATTTTGGATGGCCAGCCAAGCAAAGAATGTATCCTCTGGGATGATCGGGTCATAGACGTCACTGACATCTCGACCACCGCCTATTGCCTTTCGGCTATGATCCAGGTCAGGGCCTCCGGCTCCCGGTTCAAAATTACGTCTGTCTACGGGTCAACCCTATCGTCCCTCAAAGAGGCCTTCTTCAGTGACCTCGCAAGCTAAAAACAACCCAATGGGGAGCCATGGCTGGCTCTGGGCGATTTTAATGAGATTTACCGCGCCCGAGATAAGAACAAGCGCAACGTCAATAGGCGGAGGATAAATCATTTTCGCGCCATGCTCCACGAATATGATCTCAAGGAGATCCACCTCCAGAATTGGCGGTTCACTTGGAGCAATGAGAGAAATAACCCAACCCTGCGCAAGCTCGATTCCTTCTTCTGTAATGCCGAGTGGGACCTGTAGTTTAGTACACACATTCTACATGCTCTGTCATCTTCGCTCTCGGTCCATTGCCCCCTACTCACTAGTAGAAAAAGGCCCATTTGTCCCGGTTCCAGAGGCCCATTTGTCCCGGTTCTGGAACCGGGACTAAAGGGTCGGGACTAAAGCCCAAAACCTTTAGTCCCGGTTTGCTTACGAACCGGGAAAACAAAGGCCCTCCACGTGGCCGCTGCGGGGAGCCCAGGCAGGAGGACCTTTAGTCCCGGTTGGTAACACCAACCGGGACCAAAAGGCATCCACGCGTCAGCATCTGGCAGGAGCTGGGGTTTTTGTTTTTTTTAAAGGGGGGGGGGGGGGCGGGTTAGGGGGTTTTGTAGGGTTAATTTAGGAGTTTCATATTGTTTTAGCTAGCTAATAGAGAGAAGTGTCCTCTCTTTCTCCGTGCTTGGTCGACGCTAGCTACTATAGGGAGAACTCGACACGCTAGCTAGTAAGCAAATGAAGGAACCATTAAGTACACAAGATCGTCATGAACATATACAGAGAGAAGTGATCGACCTCTCTTTCTCCGAGAGATTAATTGGTCGAACAACAAGTTTTCGTATATCTATCCGATGGTACTACATATATATAATATAACATCTTTTACAATCCCTAACATCATCTACCTAAGATCCAATCACAAATCCACATGGTATTCTCCATCTTTAGGTATGACGTGGTCAAGAAAGAATCCCGCCAATTCCTCTTGAATTGCTCGTATGCGATCATGTGGTAGGAGTTCATCGCGCATCTGCCAGATCTAATTTAAAGAAGGGGGTCAATACATGCATATATATGAATAAAACTCAACACAATTGATGGTAATATATAAAATAAAATTGTGAATATTATTTACGTACTTCAAATTGTTTATCAGAGAAGCCCCGCTCAGAGGTCGAGTGGCGAATGAACTCGCATACGTAGTATGCACATAAAGAAGTCTCTTGTTTCTAGAACAAGCACTTTACGAGAATAGAGTTCAATCAAACTGATAAGCAAGCATGGTAATGATATAGTGATGAAAATTTGAATCAATTAGAGATGCGCGGAACTAGCTAGTACTACTTACTTTGGGGTGCGTAAATCGCAACTCTTTGTTTAGACCGGGAACCTTTCGTGTGAACTTCTTCCAAACCCTGCCAGGCAAAGAAAATGATTACTTGATATCAGGAAATTAACGAAAGTTGCATGCCGATATGGTCCCGGTGTTGACTGAACTTACTTCTTGAGCATTGCAGTCATGTCCGCATAATTCTCGGGATCTTTACGTCTCGAGTCTAAGACAGTTACTAATGCCCCGTCAAGCTTAATGGATAGCAGAATAAAGTGGAAACTGCGCACGCATATATAACTCATCAATTACATTACTTAACCTCGAGTAAGCGAAACCGATTATACAGAGAAGACAACAACACTCACTTGAAGTTGTAAGGAAAGAGTATTTCTCTTTTGTTTTGATGTATAAGGAACGACTTTAGCCAGTTCTCCTCGGTCTCTTTGATTGAGTTTCGCACCGTCCATTCATTTACGACATCTGGGCTAATGAACCCAATGTCGAAGATTCCTAGTTTTTTGCATTCGACGATCTTCAATCTGCATAATATAGTGAGGATAATAATATATACATGCAATGAACGAGATGAGCTAGAGACTTAACTATAGAAGTAATACTTACAGACAGTAGGCAGTCATGAGTTGTTTGTCGAGTGCCAGTTGAATGTATAACTGAAATAACTCCACAAATTCAACAGGCATCACGGGAAGTCCAATGAATTCGTGCTCTGGTTTCACTGCCATATACATAGTGTCTCTCCCAGACCCCCTGCAGGTTTTCATGTACCACTCATGCAATTTGTACATCATCGTTGTTAGAGGAGGATGATCAGGTTTGACGAGAGGCTTCCCGTGCATGTATTCATATTTTTCTTTTGTTACCTCAGCCGTTTGAAAATTTTCATCATCCCCCAAGTAATCACCAGGATTGGTACTGGGCACCATCCCCGGATGATTTGCGACGATATCGCTAGACACCTTGAGCGGGGGGCACGATTGCTTCTCCTGTTCGCCGAGCTGGGGAATTGTTTTCCCACTTCTTCGTTCTGCTAACCTTGCATCACTAGAAGTACTTCCCGACCGCCACGCTTCTTCATATGTCTTTTTAATAATCTGGACATAGTTGGAATCCGACGGAGGCGGTGGTGGTCGCTTCAGGGCATCGATAGTGCGCTTCACTTTCACCGGATCTAGCTTCTCCTTCGGAGGTGGAGTTTTCTTTGCAAAATGGGCCCTCAATTGGTCCTGACATATGTCCTCGTTTTCAGACTCGGTCCTCTCATATGGTAACTTTTCCAGAGGCTTGAGATATGGACCGTATCTGTATTCCCTCCCACCTCGGCTTGTACTACTAGCCGCCGGAGCAGCGGCGTCTCTCTTCCGTCATTGCTTACGAGGCGGAGAAGGAGGTGGAGTGCTCCGACGCGCTGGAGGAGCCGGAGCGGCGGCGTCTGTCTTCCGCCGTTGCCGACGAGGGTGAGGAGGAGGCGTACTGCTCCGACGTGCCGGAGTAGGCGAAGGAGGAGGCGGAGTGCCCTCATGGGTCGGAAGAGCCGGAGAAGGAGGCGGGGTCCCCTGATCACTCGCCGGAGGAGGAGGAGGAGGAGGAGGAGGAGGAGGAGGAGTAGGAGGCGGAGTGCCCTGACTCGCCGGAGGAGGAGGAGGAGGCGAAGGCGTCCAGTTTGGAAGCTTGATGTACTCCTTCTGCCATAGACATGTACTCCTTAGGGCACGACCCAGCCGATTCTCCCCTTCACCTGTAGAGTGGTCAAGCTCGATCTCCGCAAATCCCTCCATTACTTCATCCACCATCACCACAGCAAAGCCATGTGGAATCGGACGGCAGTGAAAAGTTCCGTTGGGTTGAGGAGGTGCAACAGAGCCAACAGCCGCCATTAAAGTGAGGTTCCGGCATTTCGTCATAAGCTCGCAATGTTGAGCCTCCGTGATAGTATCCACGGGGTAGCTAGGAGACGTGAAGTCAGGCTGAACGGGCTCCGTGGAAGCGACGTTGCTTTTCCGCTGAAATGGCGGGGTAGCTTCTGGGGTAGCTTCGTGCCGCTGAGATGGTTGGCCGGCTGCTCGCTTGCTCTCAACTTCCTCTAGCTTTTGTAGTCTTGCATTGAGCTTCTGAATTTCGCTCAGCTCCGCTTTCCTCTTTCTCTCCCGGCTTATGTAACCGCCTGCGTCGGGAAAGCCAAACTTCCACGGAACGGAGCCTGGTGTGCCTCGTGTTCGTCCAGGGTGCTCAACATTCCCTAGGGCCTCAGTCAGCTCGTCCTTCTCTCTGTCGGGAATGAACGTCCCTTCCTGCGCTGCGGTGATATACTCCTGAAGCTTGTTCATGGGTATTGCAAGTTGCTCGTTCGTCCAGCAGCACTTCCCTGTTTCAGGGTCCAAAGTTCCCCCAACCCCGAAGAACCAAGTCCTTGAACGGCCTGGCCAGTTCAATGTCTCTGGTACGACGTTTTTAGCAATCAGGTCATTCTCAGCTTTGTCCCACAACGGCCGGGCTTTGAGGTAGCCACCTGACCCCGTGTGATGGTGATACTGCTTCTTTGCAGCATTGATCTTGTTTGTCTCTGACATTTTCTTACTCTTGTCCGATGTCTTGTAGGCCACAAATGCGGGCCAGTGATCTCTTATCTTCTCAAATCGGCCGGTGAATTTTGGAGTCTTCCCTTTGTCGACAAACTTTGATATCAACTCATTCTTCCACCTCCTGAATAGATCTGCCATCTTCTTAAGAGCACACGTCTTGACCAGTGGCTCTATAACTGGCTTATTCGGATCCTCCTCTGGCGGTAGGGTGAAATTTGCCTTCAGCGCGGTCCAAATATCATCTTTCTGTCTATCGGTGACATAATCACCATCAGGGGCACCGTCCTTAGGCTTATTCCATTTCTTGATGCTGATCGGGATGTAGTCCCTAACAATAGCTCCGCACTGAGCAGAAAATGCGTCATTGGTCCGCTTGGGTTCAATCGGATGGCCATCGTGCGCGAGTGCTGTGATCGTGAACCTTTCATCCTTGCGCAACCTCTTCTTTGGGCCTCGTCTCGTTACCGAAGTTTGGCTCGATACGGAGGGCTATAAAAGAAGAAAGAAGAGTTAATTAATATATGTACATACCAAAACAATTAATGCATCAATTAGCTAGTCAGCACAGGCTTAATTAATTTATATACCTCGCCGGACTTTGCAACAGCTCCCTCCTCCGTTCGGTCACCGGAGCCGTCATCATGGTCTCCTTCTTCCTCCGGCATTCGGTCACCGGAGCCATCATGATCATGTCCTTCCTCCTCCATTGTTCGATCACCGGAGCCGTCATCCTCTCCTTCCAGACCATCGGTGTCGTTGAGAAACGACAAGATATCACGTCCGTCGTGGATTATGTCCCCCAACAACTGTTCTTATTCCAAGTCTCTTGGATCCATAGTTTCTGCAAATATTACAACATGGCAATTAATATACAAACATGAATGTCGTCCGACGTCCGGACTGCCTCTCTCATGAATGTCCGACGTCCGGTTTGGGGTGGCCTCGACAACACTTCTAGGGTTTGGGGTGGCCTCGACAACGCTCTTTCTTCTAGGGTTTGGGTGGCCTCAAGAGTTTATCGGGTAGGGACGGGAGGGGGTAGGAGATCGACAACGCTCTTTCTTCTAGGGTTTGGGTGGCCTCGAGAGTTTATTGGGTAGGGCGAGAGGGCCGGGATTCTCTTCACCTTTTAGGGATTTAACAAAATGGCGCCATTCTGGATGTGCAGAAAATGGTCCATATTTTTCCTGATCTCATCTACCCTTCTATATGTCACGTTGTCTAGTGTCAAAGGATTCAAGAAAACCATGGCTTCATCATTAGCGGGAAGTAACAGGCGCATAATGGTACGAAGCTCTCCAAAATTGTTTTGGAACGGAGTCCCGGATAGGATAATTAGCTTTTTGGTACGAAGTTCAGCAAGAGCCTTCCGAATATCGCTATTTGGAAGGCCGTTGCTGAAATTCGTACCAAAAAGCGAATTATTCTATCCGGAACTCCGTTCCAAAACAACTTTGAAGAGCTTCGTAACATCATACGCCGGTTACTTCCGGCTAATGATGAAGCCATGGATTTCTTCAATACTTTGACACACAACATGACATATAGAAGAATATATATAGATGGGATCAGAAAAAAATTGGATCAACTTGTGCACATCCATAATGGGGGCATTCTTGATAAATCTCTATTAACGGAGTTATCGGGGAGGGGGTATATCAACAACGCTTTTTTTTCTAGGGTTTGGGTGGCCTCGAGAGTTGGTCGCCCGGTATATCGAGAGGGGGGTGAACATTTTACCTTAGTAACTTAGAAAACAAATGTTATTGGGGAGGGGGTAGATCGACCCCCCCCTCATGTCGAAGTTATCGGGGAGGGGGTATATCAACAACGACATACATTCCAGATCCGTTGGAAAGCTCTCGGGGAGCCGATGCCAACGTGATGATAGGGGGCCGGGGTGCTCCCGTGGCCTTGTTGATAGATAGAGCCGATGCCAACATGATGATAGAGCCGATGCCAACATTTTCATTTAACAAAAAAACTACCTTCAAAAAAAGACTTTCTTCGCTGCGGGTGCTCGGTGCGACGTGGACTCGGTGGAAAAACTTTATGAAAATGCGGTGGTGGCTGGGCCGGGCGGTTTTCTTTTCCTTATTCATTTTTTCCTTTGTTTTTTCTTATATGTTTGTTTTCGTTTTCACTCTACATTTTCGTACATATGAAAAACAACGAAGACTTTTTACATGAACATATACACACATATACATGAACATATATATATATACATGAAAAAAAACTTATACATGAACATATACACATGGGAAAGGGGGGGGGGGCTCACTGGGGGGAGGGGCGGCGATGGCTGGAGGCCGGCGACGGGGACGAGGACGGCGGCGACGGGGACGAGGACGGCGGCTCGGGGAGGCGACGGGGACGGGGACGACGAGGACGGCGGCTCGGGGGGCGACGGGGACGGGGACGACGAGGACGGCGGCGATGGGGAGGCGACGGGGACGAGGACGGCGGCGACGGGGACGAGGACGGCGGCGACGGGGACGAGGACGGCGGCTCGGGGGGGCGACGGGGCCGGCAACGAGGACGGCGGCGACGGCGGCATCGCTGTTGGAAATATGCCCTAGAGGCAATAATAAATTGGTTATTATTATATTTCCTTGTTCATGATAATCGTTTATTATCCATGCTATAATTGTATTGATTGGAAACTCAAATACATGTGTGGGTACATAGACAACACTGTGTCCCTAGTAAGCCTCTAGTTGACTAGCTCGTTGATCAAAGATGGTTAAGGTTTCCTAGCCATTGACATGAGATGTCATTTGATAACGGGATCACATCATTAGGAGAATGATGTGATGGACAAGACCCAAACTGTAAACGTAGCATTTGATCGTGTCAGTTTATTGCTATTGTTTTCTGCATGTCAAGTATCTGTTCCTTTGACCATGAGATCATGCAACTCACTGACACCGGAGGAATACCTTGTGTGTATCAAACGTCGCAACGTAACTGGGTGACTATAAAGGTGCTCTACAGGTATCTCCGAGGGTGTCTGTTGGGTTGGCATGGATCAAGACTGGGATTTGTTACTCCGTGTGACGGAGAGGTATCTCAGGGCCCACTCGGTAATACAACATCACATTGAGCCTTGCAAGCAAAGTGACTAAAGAGTTAGCCACAGGATCTTGTATTACGGAACGAGTAAAGAGACTTGCCGGTAACGAGATTGAACTAGGTATAGTGATACCGACGATCGAATCTCGGGCAAGTAACATACCGAAGAACAAAGGGAACAGCATACGGGATTAACTGAATCCTTGACATAGAGGTTCGACCGATAAAGATCTTCGTAGAATATGTAGGAGCCAATATGGGCATCCAGGTCCCGCTATTGGTTATTGATCGTAGAGGTGTCTCGGTCATGTCTACATAGTTCTCGAACCCGCAGGGTCTACACACTTAACGTTTGGTGACGATTAGTATAATTGAGTTATTATGTTGGTGACCGAAAGTTGTTCGGAAGTCTCGGATAAAATCCCGGACATGACGAGGATCTCCGGAAGAGTCCGGAGGTAAAGATTGATATATGTGATAATAGTGTTTCGATCTCCGGAAGAGTTCCAGAGTTCACCGGAAGGGGTTCCGGATGTTTGCCGAAGTGTTCGGGTACAGCAACACTTTATATGGGCCAAGGGATAAAAGCCCACAAGGTATTGGAAAGTGCAAAAAGTAGTTTTGCTGCCGCGTAAGCGGTACTACCGCTTGTGTGAAGCGGTACTACCGCCCAAGCGGTACTACCGCTTGTGTGAAGCGGTACTACCGCCCAAGCGGTACTACCGCTTGTGTGAAGCGGTACTACCGCTTGTGTGCGGCTGTGCACGGTTCGGCAGGGATCCGAGTTGGACTCTTTCCCTGCGGGCCAAACCGACCTTGTGCGGGCAAAACCGACCTGGAGGAGGCTTTTACTCCAAGTTTAGACCCCAAGGCTCAACATATAAATAGAGGGGCAGGGCTAGCACACGGGATACATCAAGATTTCCCCAAGCCGTGTGCGGCAACCCTAACCCTCTAGTTCCTCCGTCATAATCTCCGTAGCGCTTGGCGAAGCCCTGCAGAGATTGTTCCTCACCACCATCACCACGCCGTCGTGCTGCTGGAACTCAACCACTACTTCATCATCGCTCGCTGGATCGAGGAGGTGAAGGCGTCATCAAGCCGTACGTGTGTTGAACGCGGAGGTGCCGTCCGTTCGGCACTAGTTTGTGATCGGATCGAGGGACGACTTGCGATTTGGATCGCGGAGATGTTCGACTACATCAACCGCGTTTCTTAAACGCTTCCGCTTAGCGATCTACAAGGGTATGTAGATTCACTCTCCCTCTCGTAGATGCTCATCACCATGGATAGATCTTGTGTGTGCGTAGGAAAATTTTTGTTTCCCATGCAACGTTCCCCAACAATCGCAGGGGAAAGGGGTCGGTGCGTCGGGGCAGGAATCAGCGGACGACGATGGCGACGGCAACGGCGACGATAGGGAAGAGGCGACGGCGACGGCGAGGGCGAGGGCGACGGCGAGCACGACAGGGGCGGCGGGCGAGGGCGACGATGGCAAGCGACGACGGGGGCGGCGGGCGACGACGGGGGCAGTGAGCGATGGCGACGATGGGGGTGGCGGGCGGCAGCGACGGCTGGGGCGACGGCGACGGCGACGGGTGCTGAGAATGCTGAAAATTCCTAAGTGTGGGCTTATATACACAGAGCATTGTTCCCGGTTGGTGGCACCAACCGGGACCAATGCACCCCTTTAGTCCCGGTTGGTGCCACCAACCGGGACCAAAGGTCAGTTTTCAGCAGCCCAAAGGGCGGGAAACAGGGACCTTTGGTCCCGGTTGGTGGCACCAACCGGGACTAAATGGTGCATTGGTCCCGGTTGGTGGCACCAACTGGGACTAAAGGGGCGCATTGGTCCCGGTTGGTGCCACCAACCGGGACCAAAGGGTGGTGCTGCCCGGGGCCAAATTTTTAGTCCCACCTCGCAAGCCGAGAGAGCTCGAGAGTGGTTTATAAGCGCTGCTGCGCATACCCTCTCGAGCTCCTCTCAGCTGCAGGCCTCCGGACCTAATCTGTCACTGCCTGTGGGCCTATTGGGCCTTCTGCGGGTCCAGTAGGTGGCATTTTTCTAAAAAAAATTCCAGTTTTTTGTTTTGTTTTTTGCTTTATTTATTTTTTTAAAATTTTTGCAGTATTTTTCTTCTGTTATTTTAGTTCATTCTTTTTAACAAATAAATACTTTGATAATTTTAGTTGCATTTATTTATTTTTGGTTTGTTTTTGTTTTGTTTTTTGCTTTATTTATTTTTGTTTTATTTTTTGCTTTATTTATTTCCAATGTGTTTTATCATTATATTCTTTTTGCTATTAATTTTTTGAACAAAAAATACTTTGATAATTTTAGTTGCATAATTTTTATATAATTATAGTTTCAAAAATACTAGAGGTTTATAAAAGCTTTTTAGTTGATTCTTTTTTGAACTCCACTCCCACGATGTTTTGAAAGAAATTAAAAAGCACTTCAAATGAACTCTGAAAAGGTTGAAAGTTGGCATGGTATCATCATTTCACCCACATAGCATGTGCTAAAAAGTTGAGTGGTTTATGGCAAAAACTGGATGCACTTCGTGTACAAAATGGACAATCTGTTTCGAAGTATCATGGTTTCGGACGAAAACTCATCTGTTACAAAGGGATTTCATTTTTTGAACTTATTTGAACTCCATACTTTTTGTGTGTTCAAAATACACCATTCAAAGCCACATCATCAATTTTCAACCCTTTCTGACTTCATTTGGTATTTTTCATGCACTTACTGATTTTTTTGAGCTAAATAACCCTGAAATTGAAAAGCACTTCAAATGAACTCTGAAAAAGTTGAAAGTTGGCATGGTATAATCATTTTACCCACATAGCATGTGCTAAAAAGTTGAGAGGGTTACGGCAAAAACTGGATGCACTTCGTGTACAAAACGGACAATCTCTTTCGAAGTATCAGGGTTTCGGACGAAAACTCATGTGTTACAAAAGGATTTCATTTTTTGAACTTATTTGAACTCCAAACTTTTTGTGTGTTCAAAATTCACCATTCAAAGCCACATCATCAATTTTCAACCCTTTCTGACTTCATTTGGTATTTTTCATGCACTTACTGATTTTTTTGAGCTAAATAACCCTGAAATTGAAAAGCACTTCAAATGAACTCTGAAAAGGTTGAAAGTTAGCATGGTATCATCATTTCACTCACATAGCATGTGCTAAAAAGTTGAGAGGGTTACGGCAAAAACTGGATGCACTTCGTGTACAAAACGGACAATCTCTTTCGAAGTATCAGGGTTTCGGACGAAAACTCATGTGTTACAAAAGGATTTCATTTTTTGAACTTATTTAAACTCCATACTTTTTGTGTGTTCAAAATGCACCATTGAAAGCCACATCATCAATTTTCAACCCTTTCTGACTTCATTTGGTATTTTTCATGCACTTACTGATTTTTTTGAGGTAAATAACCCTGAAATTGAAAAGCACTTCAAATGAACTTTGAAATGGTTGAAAGTTGGCATGGTATCATCATTTCACCCACATAGCATGTGCTAAAAAGTTGAGAGTGTTACGGCAAAAACTGGATGCACTTCGTGTACAAAACGGACAATCTCTTTCGAAGTATCAGGGTTTCGGACAAAAACCCATGTGTTACAGCCCGACGGTGGCTCGTGAGTGCCCGCATATGAAATGCACCATCGGACCGTATGCAGGGAATCCGAATGATTTGTATTCGGTCGATGAACTAAAGGATTTCTAGATAGATCAACAAAACACACGGTTTCCCCTGCATACAGCCCGACGGTGGCTCGTGAGTGCCCGCATATGAAATGCACCGTCGGACCGTATGCAGGGAATCCGAATGATTTGTATTCGGTCGATGAACTAAAGGATTTCTAGATAGATCAACAAAACACACGGTTTCCCTTGCATATAGCCCAACGGTGGAAATATGAAATGCACCGTTGGAACGTATGCAGGGAATCCGAATGATTTGAATCCGAATGAGTACACACACTAAGGGTCGAACATGTCCAAGAGGTGGGCTATATATAGGGTCGTGTGCCTCTTTAGTCCCAGTTGCTAGTACGAACCGGGGCTAGTCGTTATAGTGCTGATCCAACAGCTCACAAGCGCTTGAAAGAAACACACGATCCTTGTGCTTCTTCCTGATTGGTACGACCTTCACCCACATAGCATGTGCTAAAAAGTTGAGAGGGTTACGGCAAAAACTGGATGCACTTTGTGTACAAAACGGACAATCTCTTTCGAAGTATCAGGGTTTCGGACGAAAACTCATGTGTTACAAAAGGATTTCATTTTTTGAACTTATTTGAACTCCATACTTTTTGTGTGTTCAAAATGCACCATTCAAAGCCACATCATCAATTTTCAACCCTTTCTGACTTCATTTGGTATTTTTCATGCACTTACTGATTGTTTTGAGCTAAATAACCCTGAAATTGAAAAGCACTTCAAATTAACTCTGAAAAGGTTGAAAGTTGGCATGATATCATCATTTCACCCACATAGCATGTTATAAAAAGTTGAGAGGGTTACGGCAAAAACTGGATGCACTTCGTGTACAAAACGGACAATCTCTTTCGAAGTATCAGGGTTTCGGACGAAAACTCATGTGTTACAAAAGGATTTCATTTTTTTGAACTTATTTGAACTCCATACTTTTTGTGTGTTCAAAATGCACCATTCAAAGCCACATCATCAATTTTCAACCCTTTCTGACTTCATTTGGTATTTTTCATGCACTTACTGTTTTTTTGAGCTAAATAACCCTGAAATTGAAAAGCACTTCAAATGAACTCTGAAAAGGTTGAAAGTTGGCATGGTATCATCATTTCACCCACATAGCATGTGCTAAAAAGTTGAGAGTGTTAGGGCAAAAACTGGATGCACTTTGTGTACAAAACGGACAATCTCTTTCGAAGTATCAGGGTTTCGGACGAAAACCCATGTGTTACAGCCCGACGGTGGCTCGTGAGTGCCCGCATATGAAATGCACCATCGGACCGTATGCAGGGAATCCGAATGATTTGTATTCGGTCGATGAACTAAAGGATTTCTAGATAGATCAACAAAACACACGGTTTCCCCTGCATACAGCCCGACGGTGGCTCGTGAGTGCCCGCATATGAAATGCACCGTCGGACTGTATGCAGGGAATCCGAATGATTTGTA
Source organism: Elymus sibiricus (assembly GCA_039707655.1). NCBI lineage: Eukaryota > Viridiplantae > Streptophyta > Magnoliopsida > Poales > Poaceae > Elymus > Elymus sibiricus. The sequence continues at coordinate 478,289,428 of CM077667.1, forward strand.
TTCGGTCGATGAACTAAAGATTTCTAGATAGATCAACAAAACACACGGTTTCCCCTGCATACAGCCCAACGGTGGAACTATGAAATGCACCGTTGGACCGTATGCAGGGAATCCGAATGATTTGAATCCGAATGAGTACACACACTAAGTGTCGAACATGTCCAAGAGGTGGGCTATATATAGGGTCGTGTGCCTCTTTAGTCCCAGTTGCTAGCACGAACAGGGACTATTCGTTATAGTGCTGATCCAACAGCTCACAAGCGCTTGAAAGAAACACACGATCCTTGTGCTTCTTCCTGATTGGTACGACCTTCACCCACATAGCATGTGCTAAAAAGTTGAGAGGGTTACGGCAAAAACTGGATGCACTTCGTGTACAAAAGGGACAATCTCTTTCGAAGTATCAGGCTTTCGGACGAAAACTCGTCTGTTACAAAGGCATTTTATTTTTTTGAACTTATTTGAACTCCATACTTTTTGTGTGTTCAAAATGCACCATTCAAAGCCACATCATCAATTTTCAACCCTTTCTGACTTCATTTGGTATTTTTCATGCACTTACTGATTTTTTTGAGCTAAATAACCCTGAAATTGAAAAGCACTTCAAATGAACTCTGAAAAGGTTGAAAGTTGGCATGGTATCATCATTTCACCCACATAGCATGTTATAAAAAGTTGAGAGGGTTACGACAAAAACTGGATGCACTTCGTGTACAAAACGGACAATCTCTTTCGAAGTATCATGGTTTCGGACGAAAACTCATGTGTTACAAAAGGATTTCATTTTTTTGAACTTATTTGAACTCCATACTTTTTGTGTGTTCAAAATGGACCATTCAAACCACATCATCAATTTTCAACCCTTTGTGACTTCATTTGGTATTTTTCATGCACCTACTGATTTTTTTGAGGTAAATAACCCTGAAATTGAAAAGCACTTCAAATGAACTCTGAAAAGGTTGAAAGTTGGCATGGTATCATCATTTCACCCACATAGCATGTGCTAAGAAGTTGAGAGGGTTACGGCAAAAACTGGACGCACTTCGTGTACAAAACGGACAATCTCTTTCGAAGTATCAGGGTTTCGGACGAAAACTCATGTGTTACAGCCCGACGGTGGCTCGTGAGTGCCCGCATATGAAATGCACCGTCGGACCGTATGCAGGGAATCCGAATGATTTGTATTCGGTTGAAGAACTAAAGGATTTCTAGATAGATCAACAAAACACACGGTTTCCCCTGCATACAGCCCGACGGTGGCTCGTGAGTGCCCGCATATGAAATGCACCGTCGGACCGTATGCAGGGAATCTGAATGATTTGTATTTGGTCGATGAACTAAATGATTTCTAGATAGATCAATAAAACACACGGTTTCCCCTGCATACAGCCCAACGGTGGAAATATGAAATGCACCGTTGGACCGTATGCAGGGAATCCGAATGATTTGAATCCGAATGAGTACACACACTAAGTGTCGAACTTGTCCAAGAGGTGGGCTATATATAGGGTCGTGTGCCTGTTTAGTCCCGGTTGCTAGCACGAACCGGGACTAGTCGTTATAATGCTGATCCAACAGCTCACAAGCGCTTGAAAGAAACACACGATCCGTGTGCTTCTTCCTGATTGGTACGACCTTCACCCACATAGCATGTGCTAAAAAGTTGAGAGGGTTATGGAAAAAATTGGATGCACTTCGTGTACAAAACGGACAATCTCTTTCGAAGTATCAGGGTTTCGGACGAAAACTCATGTGTTACAAAAGGATTTCATTTTTTTGAACTTATTTGAACTCCATACTTTTTGTGTGTTCAAAATGCACCATTCAAAGCCACATCATCAATTTTCAACCCTTTCTGACTTCATTTGGTATTTTTCATGCACTTACTGATTTTTTTGAGCTAAATAACCCTGAAATTGAAAAGCACTTCAAATGAACTCTGAAAAGGTTGAAAGTTGGCATGGTATCATCATTTCACCTACATAGCATGTTATAAAAAGTTGAGAGGGTTACGGCAAAAACTGGATGCACTTCGTGTACAAACAGCAACGCATGTAGGTCAAATTCCTCCTGTTCGTTCTCATCCCACACACGTACACCTCTTCCATTCCATAGCTGTAAAAGTTCATCAACTAATGGCCTTAGGTACACATCAACGTCATTGCCGGGTTGCTTAGGTCCTTGGATGAGCACTGGCATCATAATGAACTTCCGCTTCATGCACAACCAAGGAGGAAGGTTATACACACATAGAGTCACAGGCCATGTGCTATGCTTGCTGCTCTGCTCCCCAAAAGGATTAACGCCATCTGCACTTATACCAACCCATACGTTCCTCGGGTCACCTGTAAAGTCGCTCCACTTTCTCTCGATGTTTCTCCACTGCGACCCGTCAGCGGGTACTCTCAACTTCCCGTCTTTCTTACGGTCTTTTTTGTGCCATTGCATCAACTCGGCATGCTTTTTGTTTCTAAACAGACGTTTCAACCGTGGTATTATAGGAGCATACCACATCACCTTGGCAGGAACCCTCTTCCCGGTGCGCTGGCCCTCAACATCACCAGGGTCATCTCTTCTGATCTTATACCGCAATGCACCGCATACCGGGCATGCGTTCAAATCCTCGTACGCACCGCGATAGAGGATGCAGTCATTGGGGCATGCATGTATCTTCTGCACCTCCAATCCTAGAGGGCATAGAACCTTCTTTGCTTCGTACGTACTGCCAGGCAATTCGTTATCCTTTGGAAGCTTCTTCATCATTATTTTCAGTAGCGAACTAAATCCCTTGTCAGATATACCATTGTCTGCCTTCCATTGCAGCAATTCCAGTGTGGTACCGAGCTTTCTGTTGTCATCTTCGCAATTTGGGTACAACCCTTTTTTGTGATCCTCTAACATGCGATCGAACTTCAACTTCTCCCTTTCACTTTCGCATTCTCTCTGTGCATCAACAATGACCCGGCGAAGATCATCATCGGGCACATCGTCTGGTTCCTTTTGATCTTCAGCTTCGCCCATTGCAGCATCACCTTAATCAGGGGGCGGATAGTTGTCGTCATCCTCTTCTTCTTTGTTGTCTTCCATCATAACCCCTCTTTCTCCGTGCTTGGTCCAAACATTATAGTGTGGCATAAAACCCTTCTGAAGCAGGTGGAAGTGAAGTGTTTTATAGTTGGAGAAAGCCTTCGTATTCTCACAGACAGTACATGGACAATGCATAAAACCATTCTGCTTGTTTGCCTCAGCCGTTTCGAGAAAATTATGCAGGCCCTTAATATACTCGGAGGTGCGTCGGTCACCGTACATCCATTGCCGGTTCATCTGCGTGCATATCATGAATAGAGAAGTGACCAAATTAATAGAAATTCATCATCACATTAAAGCCAAAGTAGAGTAGTGACCAAAATAAATACATAACGTTCATACTTAGTTCTCATTATTGAACAACATATAGCTCTCTAGAGCATCTAATTAAAACATACATTGAAACTATAAAATTTAAATGCAACAACAAATGCGATCATAACCGCAACTAAGGTACCAATTGATCCAACGGCATAATGATACCAAGCCTCAGTATGAATGGCATATTTTCTAATCTTTCTAATCTTCAAGCGCATTGCATCCATCTTGATCTTGTGATCGTCGACGACATCGGCAACATGCAACTCCAACTTCATCTTCTCCTCTTCAACTCTTTGTAATTTTTCTTTCAAGTAATTGTTTTCTTTTTCAACCAAATTTAACTTCTCGACAAGAATTTCTATGTCGGTTGGAATTTCCGGTTCACATACCTCCTAGATTAAAAAATCTATGTCACGTTGGTCGGCATAATTGTCATAAACACTAAATAAAACAAATAGTTATAAAAGATAATATATACCACATCCGAATCATATACCGGACGAGGGCCGACGTGGGCGGATACCATGACCATGGCACTATATAATAACAAACAATAATAAAAGTAAGAAAATTACACAAGTATCTATCTAAATGATACAAGTAAGAACTTTTTTCTTTTAGAAAGAAGATAAGAAGAAGAGGCTAACCACGGTGGTGCCGGCACCGAGATGGGCGCGGGCGATCGACGGCGGTGAGGACGGGGACGGGACAGGACGGACCGCCAAACCTAAACAAATCTTGAGGAAAATGGAGCTTGGACAAGGAGCTTCGAGAGGAGAAAGCTTAAGTGTGGTTCGGGCATTTCATCGAACACCTCATGTGCATAGGAGGTGAGCTAGAGCACCACAAAGCTCTCCCACGGCCGGCGAAAAAAAAGTGAGCAGTGCATTGCTCTGCTCGCGGGCAGGGGGTATATATAGGCCAATCATTGGTCCCGGTTTGTGGCTGGAACCGGGACTAAAGGACACCATTTGGTCCCGGTTCCAGCCACAAACCGGGACAAATGGTTGTGGGCCAGGAGCCAGGCCCATTGAGCCAGGAGCCAGGCCCATTGGGCCAGGAGCCAGGCCCATTGGGCCAGGAGCCAGGCCCATTGGTCCCGGTTCGTGTCTGGAACCGGGACCAAAGGGGTCAGACGAACCGGGACCAATGGCCCACGAGGCCCGGCCGGCGCCCTGGCCTCACGAACCGGGACCAATGCCCCCATGGGTCGCGGTTCGTGAGTGAACCAGGATTAATGGGCTTCTCAGGGCTGGACCAAAGCCTTGTTATGTACTAGTGACTCCTTGCGGACAACAGGGTTCCTGGAAGGCCTCGCTCATTCAAATTTGAGAATTTTTGGACTTCTCTTCTGGGGTTTCGCGATGTGGTTGCCAATGCGTGGAATGAGCACACTGAGCATACCGGCCCCTTCCGGATATTGCACCACAAGCTTCAGCACACTGGTGTGTTGGAGTAAGGGCTTATTCTCACAGGCCAAGATCATGCATCATGCCGCCTTGCTAGTAATTCTTCATCTTGACATGGCTCAAGACTCGAGGTGCCTCTCTGTTGAGGAAATGGAGCTCCGCTCTAGGCTCAAGCGAAGAGTCATTGCCTTGGCGGTTCTTGAGAGGGCAAGAAAAAAACAATGTGCGAGGATCTCCAATATCAAAGAGGGAGATGCGAACACCAAATTTTTGCACCGCCGGGTGAACGCTAGAAGACGAAAGAACCACATACACCGTATTAAGCACAACGGTGGATGGGTCACTAAGCACTCTCAAAAGGAGGCCATTGTCCACGACTATTTCTCCTCCACCATGGGAAAAGGCTCCACGGCGACCATAGACTTTAACTGGGAGGGGTTGGACCTCGAAGCTCGTGATGATTTGGGCAACCTCACAGACCCTTTCTCCGAGGAGGAGGTGCGTGAGGCCATCGACCAAATGCCTGGTGACAAGGCGCCCTGTCCGAATGGCTTCACCGGGCTTTTCTTCAAGAACTGTTGGGCCATCATCAAGCATGATATTATGAGAGCCATCTCTTGAATCAGAAACCTCCACACGACCAACCTACATTGGGTCAACTCCGCCAATATTATCCTACTCCCAAAGAAGGATGGGGCTGAAGAAATCTGCGACTACCGCCCAATTAGTCTGATTCATGCTATTCCCAAGATCATTGCAAAGGTGCTCGCCATCCGTCTTAGCCACCACATGCTCCACTTTGTCTCCAACGCGGAGAGTGCTTTCAACAAGATAAGAAGCATCCTGGACAATTTTATCTATGTGAGGAACCTCGCATGGAGGCTCCACAAGTTCAAAACACCTTCGCTTCTCTTCAAGTTGGATATTCGGAAGGCGTTTGATTCAGTCAAGTGGGAGTATATCATCGACCTCCTTCGCCGTAGGGGATTCCCGAGCATTTACCGAGATTGGATAACCGCCCTACTTTGCTCCTCCTCCTCGCGGATTCTTCTTAATGGCGTCGCTGGCACCCCATCTTCCATGGTCATGGCTTTCAGTAGGGGGATCCTCTGTCCCCCTTGCTATTTGTGATCGCGATCAACCCACTGCAAAGAATTCTCGAGGCGGCGGCTAGTAGAGAGCTATTCCATAAAATATGTTGCTGTGGCGTTTGTTTACGAACCTCGCTTTATGCAGATGACGCGGCAGTCTTCATGGCACCTATCAAACGCGATATTGACCACCTCTCCAACATCCTTCGTCTTTTTGTTGATGTCACCGATCTAGCCACCAATTTTCACAAGAGATCGGTCATCCTGATCCGTTGTGGGCACATCAACCTGCCGGATATCCTTCAAAACCTTCCGGCGGCGCGTGGATCCTTCCCCATGAAATACTTAGGCCTTCCGCTCTTTGTGTGGCGGCTCAGGAAGGTGGACTTTCAGTTCCTGGAGGATAAGGCGGCATCAAAGTTTGTCCCTTGGGACGAGCAAAACATCACGTCTATGGGACGCACCGCCTTTGTCAAGTCGGTGCTTGCCTCCCAAGCCATCTACTTCATCACTACGCTCATCATCCCTCCAAGCACCCTCAAAAATCTCAACAAGCTTGAGCGAGCGTTCCTTTGGGAAGGAACGGACAAGACCACCAGGGCCAAATGCAAGGTTAATTGGGACACCGTTTGCCACCCAATCGCCAATGGGGGTCTTGGTGTGCTAAACACAGAGAAAATTGCTAGGGCTCTTACACTTCGCTGGATTTGGTTTGAGTAGAAGGAGCCAACTAAGATGTTGGTTCGCATGGGCAACCCACGCGGTGATGCAAACTACAACTTCTTCTATGCCTCCTCAACTATTATCGTGGGCAATGGCGCGCGCACTCCCTTTTGGTACTCTCCGTGGGTGCACAACCGTAAACCCATGGATATGGCCCCCCTCATCTATGCGACGTCAACGAGGAAGAATTGGAAGGTGCGGGAAGCACTCAAGGATGGTGCTTGGGTTAAAAAGATTAAGATGTCGTCCAGCTTCTCTATAGAGCACATCAGGAAATTTCTCGAGCTTTGGGCCACCATTCAGGATTTCCACCTTCAAGAGGATATTGATGACGACACTCTTTGGAAGCATTCTGCTAGTGGCCTATACACGGCGGAGTCCGCCTACAAAGCATAATTTCTTGGTCTCATTCGCTCTCCCTTGGAGCATGCAGTGTGGAAAATTTGGGCTGCACCCAAGTTTTATACTTAGGTTGTTCTTTTAGTCTCTCGATGCACATCTGGCGCAAGAGCATTTCGGTCGTATTGGCTTTCCTCTAGCGCACTTCAGCGCGTCGTCGCAGGTTTGAATCCAAGGTATGGTGAACCATTTTAGCGATTTTTTACCTTGGCTCCGGTGCGCACCGCAATGGGCTGGCCCCCATGGGGGCTGCATGTCTAGAAAGAGCCGTGGTTCCTATGGATCATGAAGTTGCTATGGACCTGTAGCCCGCTAACGACTCGGGCTTTCCCCGGCAGCTTAGCCCTGTAAAGCAACAAAAATATTGTCCAACGGGGAAGAGCTGATTTGTCTTGCCCGCTAGCTTAGTGAAATCTATGGTGCTTGACATGTTTTTATCGGCAACTAATCAAGACACGAGCCATGCTTAATCAGCAGACAGGACGGTGAGTGAGAGAGAAAAAAACTAATGCCGCATCGCTTGGGAATCAGCATCTTTATTTTTTTGGAAAAACTTTAGATCTATTCATCTTCAATAATGGTAGTTGTATTTTTTTGGAAAAACTTTAGATCTATTCATCTTCAATAATGGTAGTACAACGAGCTAGAAATAATAAAAGTTACATCCAGATCCGTAGACCACATAGCGACAACTACAAGCACAGAAGCGAGCCGAAAACGTGTCGCTAGCATCACCTCTTCCTCATCGGAGCCGGGCAAAATACATTGGACTAGAAAGTCAAGAAGTCGTCGTGCTAAGGCCCTACTGGACTAACGCACCGGAACAGCAACCGCCGTCGATGAAGAGTCAGCATCTCTGAGTCAAAGAAAACTAATGTCAGTTTCTGTGGATTAATGTAACATTTCTATGATCTATAATTATTTTCAATAATATGTTTATTTGTATGCTAGGTTAAAAAAAATCCAGGCCCACGAAAAACAATAACAACAAAAAGGTAAGCCCCATAAATCCATGTATTTGGTCGTATACCTTTTCTGCCGGAATAATATGTGATATATCTTTTTATACTTCATATAAAGTGTATGTCTATGTTGAACTGTCACGTTGTGTACACATATTATCTCCAATCTGTAATTATACTTAAAAAGAATTTAGTGTTCTCCGTTCCGCTATGGTTTCATCCATCACACCTCACCCTATAGGCCGAACGAACAAAAAAACCCGCCATCTGACCCTTCAACGAATGGAAAAGAACCAAACAAAGTCGAACCAACGATGAACAAAAAAGTCCCACTGTCCTACATACTCCCACGGGCACAGAGCACATAAATTTTAGCGCTTGAGGCTCCTACCTATCGTCATATCCCAGATCGATTTAGGCTGGTCGTAGTGGTAGTATCATTGCTAGTTTTATGCATGCCAACTAGACAATTTTAATAAGATGGCGTAGAATTAAATGAAGAAAGAGAGGGTCGAGTATCATTTTATAATACCGTATCATAATTAATTTTATGGTACTATGTGTCATGCATGACAATAAAAGAGACCATCTATGATACTAATCTATGATACTATGCACTACCAATGTAGTATCATGCACTAGTATTATATACATGATGTTAGTATATGACACTCCCCACTACGGCCCTAAGGTTGAGGAATTTTGGGTGTGCTTTCTCTCTTCCCTTAGTTTCCTTGCCCACCATTAAGTTTCTCTCTGCGGCTAGCCATTCCTCTTCACGACAGACAGATCGAGACACCGACCACCCACCAACACCTCTAGGAGGCTGATTCTGCCTTTCACATGTGCAAGTGCAAAATGGATTATGGAAGATGTTAGAATTAATCCGAGGCGCATCGTCGATATACCGAGAAACCAAGCAATCACATAAAGCACAACACGAAGATTTGTTAACGAGGTTCACCGAATTCGGCTACATCCCCAAGGCCTGATTACACACACTCCTTCCGATGACACTGTCACAATACCTCACACTAGGCTGACTACGGGTACTCCCCCCCTGCGTGCATGTGCTATTACATTGGCATAGGTTACATCGTGTGTCTACCTCTTATTATATAAGAGGTCCAAGATACAGGTGTCCTATTAGGACACGGCTCCATATCCTGTATAAATACAATGCAACTCAGAGTTCAACAATAACCTACATTGCACACTATATTTGACACAATTCCAACAAACTCCACGTTGCCAAATATCCTCCAGCACCTTGAATTCGTCCATGTGTCAAACGTGTAGTCCCTTCTTTTCTTTACGATGATCAACACTCGAGCGAAATTAAGTTCCACTTTACTCAAGTTTGCGCTCCTAACTTACGGAGTATACGTTCAACGCCATCACACACTTATCACCGATATATGTGAAAGTGAACAACTCACTTTTCTGGTGTCACTAATAAAAGTTATCTGAACTCAACATCCTCGCTCTTTCATGGCCGCCTGTCTGAAACTTGAAAGGAATTTTGCTGCTTGTAGTCATCTTGAGTCAAATTCGCAGTTGTCTCACCACATGAAGGACCACCAGAGCCCTGACCCGTATTCATGACCCATGCTTACCGCACACCTCGCCGCAATTACCACGTCGAGCCTTCGTTGTCCTGGTCAAGTCTCAAAGGTCGTGAAACCACACCACTCAACCCGCCCTGCAGAGTACTCCCGATCATCACCGACCGATGATGAGTTTCACGATTCCATCGGACCCCTGGGCTCTATTCCGAACCACGAGTCACTCACTTTTTTTCCGGCCGACATAGGCTCTGACACTTTGTCGACTTACGTCATAACCCCTCAATCAGCTCTGAGTGAAGTCTTCTGTCTGACTGTAGCTCCATCTTCAACATGGCTTTATGGTAGATGATCAGTCCACTCTCGCGCCCTGTCGACTTCAAGCTTCGTTTTTGTCGTCGCTTTACATGCTCGAGAAGTCAGTCACCATCAGCATCACGCTCCTAGGTTGTCGTCGCTGTGTAACGCCCCCAGTGTCATGCTACAGTAACCTCACCCTAATGTGCCACGTGATCGTGTTTTATTAAACCACATTGCCACTTAATAAAAATAAAACAATAATTCAAATTTAAAATAAAGTCAAATAAATAATTTCTTCAAACATGAAAACTAAAATGACGTTAGGTTTGCAAATATTCACTGAGTAATTATCAAATTGGAACCAACATCATTTGAAGTATTTAAATGCCCTAAAAATATATAAAACAGAAGCTAAAACAATTATTTAAATGCCTTTTGAATAATAAACAAATACAAACTATTTATTAATGTGCCAAACTTTTTGTGGCAGTGCATAAAAATGCAATGCTAAATTATGAGGTAAGCTACACTTTTTACAAAACTATTTTGGTGGCTCAGATGAATGCAAAACAGAAGGAAATAAAAGAAACGTAAAAGAAAAATAGGAAAAGACCTAAACTACTGGTGGATTGGGCTCTAGGTCAACAGTGGGAGCCCAGCCCACCTCGCCACCTCCTCCTACCTCCTGCTCACCGCACGCGCTGGACGCTGCTCGTCCGTCCGCGCGCGGATGAGCTCGCTGGTGTCCATCCCGCGGTCCCCAACGCCGGATAAGGCCGCCCCTCGCCCCCCTGGAACCCTAGCCCTGCCCCGTTTCCCCCTCGCCTCCCCCTTTTCCCCGCAGGCACGGGCTCGAGCTCGCCCGAGCCGTCCGCGGCCGTGCCGCCCCGTCGCCGCTGCTCCCCGTCGTAGCCGTGCGTCCCCGTCCTCCTCCACGCCGGCCCCCCATCGAGCCTCGCCGACCCCCTGCTCAGCAACGGGGGTGAGCCCTCCGTCCCTTCCCCGTTCCCCTCCCTCTGTCACCGGGCTCACCATGCCCGTCCGCCGCCGCCGCCATTGCCGTGGATGTTGTGCTCCCGAGTTGCTGCAGCCTCGTCAGACCGCCGTAGCGTGCTCCTGGAGCACCGTAGCCCCCGCCTAACCCCTCACATCGCTCGCGTGTGCCCGCCTCGCGGTTTCCACCGAGCTCCGGTAGCCGCCACCGCCACCACTCGTCGCCGGCCACCTTCCCGGCCCCCACCGCTCTAGCCAATCGCGCCACTGGATGCGCGACTCCGCCGGCAGCCGAACGCACCTAGCCGCGGCCCTGGAGACCCCCTGTACGCAAATCCCGGCGCAGCCCTGCCGCTCGCTGCCCCGGATTTGGTCGCCGGAGTGCCCGCCGGCGTGAAACGCCGGCCGGCCGACGTGGCAGCCGTGGGCCCCGCCCCCGTGCCGCTGACTGTGGGCCCTGTGGGGTCCGTTGACCAGTCAGCGCTGCTGACGCTGCTGACTGGGCTGCTGACTCAGCTCAGTGGCCCCACATGTCAGCCTCTGTGGGCTGGCCGTTGACTGGACCTTTGACCCAGTCAAAGGGCCCACTGGTCAGCCTCTGTGCTGGTCAGCTGGGTACGTTTTCTGGGTACACTTAGCATTTTTAGTATTTAAATTAATTTCAAAAATTTCAGAAAATCATTTAAACTTTAGAAAATCATATCTTTTAAACCGTAACTCGGATTGAAATAATTTATATATGAAAAATGATCAGAAAATATGACGAATCCGAATATGCTAACCACATGCCTGTCAGGTGCCTCTATCTATCTAAACATGCATCTTTTTGCCTCTTTCTGATAAATGAATAGTGCATAACTACCGACTACTAATTCCAACTTTAATCCTAAAATAGCTAAAATGGTTTAAACATGATTTTAGGCAACCCTGCACTGCATCCTAGCTGTCCCATGCCTCTAACACCGCAAACCTGGAACATTCCTCCTCCGGTCATCTGTCCGACATTTGTCCGGAACCGGGAAAACTTTCCCGGATGGGTTCCCCCTTCCTCGGTATCGTGAAGCACAGCGTTAGGTCACACCCGGCACAGCTTATCGCCATGTCTTGTATTGTGTTGCATTGTTTGCTTGTATTTACTGTTTCTTCCCCCTCCTTCTCTCTCGATAGACGCTGAGACTACTGATGATACTGCTGTGTACGACTACGTCATCGACGACCCTTCCCTCTCAATAGAGCAACAAGGCAAGCAAAATCCCCTTGAGCATTCCGATATCACCCATCTCTCTCCCTCTTATTCTTGCATTAGATTTTGCTACTGTATTAGTTAGCTCCTATTCTGATGCATAGCCTGTTTTTGATGAACTGCTGAGTCACCTGCTATCATATCAACTGTTTAGTATAGGTTGATCAGTGAACCCCTGAGACCCCCTTAGTCCCAGTTGCCCCTGCTTTCATTGACGATGCCGAGGACTTGAAGACAGAAAACTCAGTGGTCATGACTGACAAGTCGTTACCGACACATCACCACACACCCCTTTAGTATGGCACTGCAGAGCTACTACCGAGTGCCGAGGGTGATACCTCACTTAGCACTCCCGGTGTTAATTCTGTAGCGTAGCTATCGGTCATGGGTATCGAGGGTGATTCCTCCTTCCCATTTACCGGTAGCGACTCTTGCCTTACTCTTACCTCGAGTGGGATCCATCGCGGGTGATTCCTCGGATATCCACTTGGTGTATAGACACACAGTTACTATGACCTAGTTACGGAAACATGTTGAAGACGGGTCGGACCCAAGGGTACCCGCGAGAAAGATTTGGTGGGAAGCGCCGCAAGGCATCCGAGAGATATTGGTGGGGTGCGCCGGTAAGGCACCCGAGTGTTATTGGCGGGGCAACGGACTGCACTTTATGGTTCGCGCTTCCCCCGCACTAATAAAATGGTAATGGGTTGAGTATTTGATCTGAGTTAGGTCGTTGGCCTTAATACGCACTAACCACCACGCGGGATAATCAGTATGGGCTGCTCTACGCCGTACATTCTTCCGAAAGCTCTTCAGATGCCACAAGATTCGACTCGCGCCCGGGTGGTCCGCGATGACGCATGGCGCTTGTGAGTTAAGACATGCTAGGACTGATCCCGGCCGAGGGCGTAACGTGCAGGATGGCGAGGGCGATGGCCCAAGACCCCGAGTCATTAGGATGTAGACCAGCGTGCTGGCCTCTCTGTTGAGCCTAGGTAGGACTACGTCGTGTCGATCGGCCGAGGCCGGGTATGACCAGAAAATTGTATCCGGCCAGAGCTTATCGAGCGTGTTGGGTAATTTGGTGCACCCGTGCAGGGAAGTAAACTATTCGAATAGCCGTGACCACCGTAACATGACGACTTGGAGTTGGGCTTTGGCCTACTACAACTATAATCATAAACTAATTAAAATGAATTGTGGCTCCGAGGTTGCTTCCTCGCAGGGAGTCGGGGAAGGATCTCTGGGCGTGGTTACTTAATAAAATTGCTGCAAAAATATGACTATATATATGTGATACCAGTCTACTCTCGTCTTATGCTGGAAGACGCTGAAGATGCTAGTCTTCGATAGGACTAGGCCTTCTTCCCTCTCCTGGCATTTCTGCAGTCTAGTCCAAAGATATAGCCCCATTCCTTTGATACTGGTGCATATCTAGCATAGTTCTGATGTAAGTCTTGCGAGTACTTTGGATGAGTACTCACCGTTGCTTTGCTCCCTCTTTCCCCTTGATACGATGCCGCGAACAGACGATGGAGCCCAGGAGACCCAGGATCCAGCTTACCCGGTGGACGACTACAACTACCCCGACGGAGGCCACTACTACCAGGATGGAGCCTACTACGACGTGGACTTCTCTGATGCCCAGGAGTAGTTAGGAGGTTCCCAGGCAGGAGGCCTCGCCTCTTTCGATCCGCTGCTTATGTTTGTGCTAGCCTTCTTAAGGCAAAACTTGTGTACCTTTATGTTTGTACTCAGATATTATTTGCTTCCGCTGACTTGTGTTTGTCGAGCTTTGTATTCGAGCCCTCGAGACCCCTGGCTTGTAATATGAAGTTGTATGACTTTAAATTTGTGTTTAGAGTTGTGTTGTGATATTGATTGGTGAGTCCCTAATATTGGTCGTACGCATTGTGTGATTGTTTAGCGTACGGTCGAGGCTGGGGGCGTCACAAGTTGGAATCAGAGCCAACTGCCTGTAGGTAGCCCCCTTTCCAACTCCTTGGCCGAAGTTGAGTCTAGACATTGAAATTTTTTACTAACACTGATGCTGTGGCTTACGGGCCCACATCTCAATTGGGTGGTATTAGGATCTTTTATTCCTCATCTATACTCTGGGTTCTGATCTCTCGTCCATTTCGGGTTAAATATTTTACTAACTCTAACCTTAGGTTCTCGTAACTACTTTCTCCCGGAGAGCCCCTCATTTCGGATGATCGCCTGCTTCATCAGAAGATGCCGAAGATACTCTCCGATGTTCTCCCAAGAACTTGTGCTCCTCGCTTTTGCGATTCCTTCCACTGCGAACCCATATTGATAGCTGCATACAACTGTCATACATACAAGGGATTCGTTCGTCCCTAATTGATCATGTGTTTCACAAATCATTCGAATTACTATTCGATCTTCCGAAATCCTGAGCAGCCTATTGCTCTTGACTTTCTCATCTGCTTACATGGTGGTTACTTCCATATGTCAAGCAATATCCATTTAAAATCCTCTGTGATTTTCATTTGATTTTATTGATTCAACCTGTATGTGGATGCACGCAGTCGTCATTTGATTATCATAATTATCCGTCCGGCTCAAACGTCTTTCGAAAACATGGGTTGGTTCCCGACAAATCAACCTTGATTGATTGCACATCTAAGTCCTTTCATCTTACTTGTATTTGATCGGAACATCTGTTTCTGATACACCAATTTGGAATTCTTAATTCCTTTGGTTATTGAAGCATCAAATTATTGGATGTTCTGTAATCTGACGCCTTGCATTCTTCTCCCTCTGATTGGGTACCGATACTCACATCAGATTCCGTTGTGGACTGCCAAAACCATTGTTGGGTTATTATCCGACAGTGTCCTCCACCTTCGAATGTTTGTGATGTTCTTCCCCTGTTACATGATGCCATTGGTAAATTGTGTCTTCTCCCTCTGATAAGTTGTATTCTATGTTTTCGTCAGCCATGCTCTGTTTGCAAGCATGTGTTAATTACTCTTGAAGCTTGTGGTATATGTTCCTAAGATGCCCCGATGGGTTGAACCTATGCCTTCCTTAATCCGTGTGAACCCGACAGTTTTCACGAGTCTTACTCTTCTGGTGTTTTGCCAGATAATCTTTCAAAACTACAACTTTATCAAAGGCGAGGAGTAAATGGGAGGTGATGCATTGATGAAGTGGGAGTTGACCTTGAACCTTGTGCTCATGCCCATGGAAGCTATGTTGATCTTATCATAGTAGCTTCTCGTAACGATAAATTGCTCTTGATATAATTTGATCCGGTATCTGTGGTCCCGATAACCTTTCGCTTCACCATTCCTTTGCTTGATGTCGTCGCTGATCGATTCCATCTTCATGAAACTTCTGAACAAATGTGTCGTGATCATCATCAACATTTTGAGCTCTTCCAAGTATCAATCGAATTCATAGTGAGAAATACCATCCTTACCCCTCGATGATTTCTGTTATCATCGACAACAATATTGCCTTTCCTCCAACATAAACTTGTTCATGTTTTGTGTTGTATCTTGAGTTCCTTGCCATCCCGCTTATGTCCTGTTCTAACACTGATCGTGTTACCCCATCCTTATTTCGAGGTGCACTTACTATCAATGTTTAAATTGTGGATGTTCTCGTCGAACATTCATTGTTATATCATTCGCGCCTTGGTCTCATAATTCTGGAAATCCATCCTTATGAAATCCCGATGAATTATTGCTGAGCCCATCGGCCACATTCTCATCTTCTTCATTATTAATGATGAACTCCTATTTCGGAGCTTGCTTCCGTATTCCATGTTCTGAGATTCTTGCAACGTGATCTTGTCGATTTGTGTTGCATCCCTTTTCCTTCTCAGGCTTGCTAAGTCTGGGGTATCGAAATACCAAACATATATGAATCTCAGTCAGATATGATAGTTGGAACATCTTCCAAGGATTATAACATTGGTCTCTAGGTACCCGATAAGGTGATGTCATGTCGGACACACATGGCCGGATGACCTATTGTTATAATGCCTTGTTCAGCAAGAATTGCAATTCTTCCATGGGGAGATTATAAGACTTATTTTATAAGTTGTTCCTACTGGATCTTTGTGAAACCAAAGTCTGACCTTTACCTGGTGACCATGTCTTTGCTATCTCCAAGCATGTCTGTGGTACACCGATCCTCAAAACAAGAATATTGGAGGCATAATGCTAAATGTTTCTTGCTCAATTATCCAAACATCGTTGAATGGGTAAGCATCATAAATTCCTTGCCCTTTGTCTTAATGGTTACCTACCTGGAGCCTTGTCATGATTGTCTCGCTCTGCTTGCTCTTGGAAAGGATATACAACTAATGTTTGTGTATACACACTTTTCCTTTCCATTGGTCTGTTTAATGTGATAATCACATTTTTCCTTTCCATTGGTCTGCTTAACCTTTCTTGAGTTTTATTTGATCTGAGCAGTGATAGTTCCCTGCTTAGGTAAATACTTCGGTGTACTACTCTGTCAGTAAGACCCTGTTACTATTGTTGTTAAATTTTGGTAACCGCCGGTGGACGAGAACTTTGCCTATTGGTCCGCCTCGTTTTAACGAGCAGGAAAATGGTTCTCTTCGTCCTCGACCCTTGGTACTGATGTTGTGTTGACAGATATGATAGACTTTCCTCTGACATGTCTTGCTAGCAAGACCGTGCAAGATGTCACCGCTCTTCCTACTCTTAATCCACATGATGGGTCCATAACACATAGTTCCACAGGATCGAAACCTGACTCTCCTGTACCACTTTGATTCCAAGGTATCTTTTGCACTTGGCTTCATATGTACTTCCCGAGCCACCGCCTAAGGGATGATCTATTCTTGTGTCAGACGCAATATTTATTTCGTTGCTCTGAACCTCTTTTCACCTTCTGATCAGGCATCGAATGATTGCCTACCCGTTTGAAACTTTTGAACCATCGCATAATGCCCTCAGTGAATTCCCTGAGTAACAACTCGAGAAATAGTTCATGCCCTCTTCCTTGAGTTCACTGTCAGGTGCCCAACTTGTGGAGGTACGTTCTACCAGAGTTTTCCCTCTTATCGCATCCGTAGGACGATGAAGATCCCGAAGAAAGGATGACGACTCCATCAGGTTGACCTGAATTAGAGTAATGAATACATCAATGAGAAGGACCAGCCTGTTCGATGAGATCAACAAGAACAAGAACACTCGTTAGAATTTCGTAACCAGAACTTTCCCCTTACTTTACTTCTTAATTCTCGGGACGAGAATTCTTGTTAGACGAGGAGAATTGTAACGCCCCCAGTGTCATGCTACAGTAACCTCACCCTAATGTGCCATGTGATCGTGTTTTATTAAACCACATTGCCACTTAATAAAAATAAAACAATAATTCAAATTTAAAATAAAGTCAAATAAATAATTTCTTCACACATGAAAACTAAAATGATGTTTGGTTTGCAAATATTCACTGAGTAATTATCAAATTGGAACCAACATCATTTGAAGTATTTAAATGCCCTAAAAATATATAAAACAGAAGCTAAAACAATTATTTAAATGCCTTTTGAATAATAAACAAATACAAACTATTTATTAATGTGCCAAACTTTTTGTGGCAGTGCATAAAAATGCAATGCTAAATTATGAGGTAAGCTACACTTTTTACAAAACTATTTTCGTGGCT
This sequence comes from Elymus sibiricus, assembly GCA_039707655.1. NCBI lineage: Eukaryota > Viridiplantae > Streptophyta > Magnoliopsida > Poales > Poaceae > Elymus > Elymus sibiricus. The sequence goes on from CM077667.1 coordinate 478,307,197, forward strand.
CAGATAAATGCAAAACAGAAGGAAATAAAAGAAACATAAAAGAAAAATAGGAAAAGACCTAAACTACTGGTGGATTGGGCTCTAGGTCAACAGTGGGAGCCCAGCCCACCTCTCCACCTCCTCCTACCTCCTGCTCACCGCACGCGCTGGACGCTGCTCGTCCGTCCACGCGCGGATGAGCTCGCTGGCGTCCATCCCGCGGTCCCCAACGCCGGATAAGGCCGCCCCTTCGCCCCCCTGGAACCCTAGCCCTGCCCCGTTTCCCCCTCGCCTCCCCCTTTTCCCCGCGAGCACGGGCTCGAGCTCGCCCAAGCCGTCCGCGGCCGTGCCGCCCCGTCGCCGCTGCTCCCCGTCGTCGTCGTGCGTCCCCGTCCTCCTCCACGCCGGCCCCCCATCGAGCCTCGCCGACCCCCTGCTCAGCAACGGGGGTGAGCCCTCCGTCCCTTCCCCGTTCCCCTCCCTCTGTCACCGCACTCACCACGCCCGTCCGCCGCGGCCTCCATTGCCGTGGATGTTGTGCTCCCGAGTTGCTGCAGCCTCGTCCGACCGCCGTAGCGTGCTCCTGGAGCACCGTAGCCCCCGCCTAGCCCCTCACATCGCTCGCGCGTGCCCGCCTCGCCATTTCCACCGAGCTCCGGTAGCCGCCACCGCCACCACTCGTCGCCGGCCACCTTCCCGGCCCCCACCGCTCCAGCCAGTCGCGCCACTGGATGCGCGACTCCGCCCGCAGCCGAACGCACCTAGTCGCGGCCCCGGAGACCCCTTGTACGCAAATCCCGGCGCAGCCCCGCCGCTCGCCGCCCCGGATTTGTCGCCGGAGCGCCCGCCGGCGTGAAACGTCGGCCGGCCGACGTGGCAGCTGCGGGCCCCGCCCCCGTGCCGCTGACTGTGGGCCCTGTGGGGTCCGTTGACCAGTCAGTGCTGCTGACTGGGCTGCTGACTCAGCTCAGTGGCCCCACATGTCAGACTTTGTGGGCTGGCCGTTCACTGGACCTTTGACCCACTCAAAGGGCCCACTGGTCAGCCTCTGTGCTGGTCAGCTGGGTACGTTTTCTAGGTACACTTAGCATTTTTAGTTACTGTTGAAATTCGAATTTAGTATTTAAATTAATTTCAGAAATTCCAGAAAATCATTTAAACTTTAGAAAATCATATCTTTTAAACCGTAACTCGGATTGAAATAATTTATATATGAAAAATGATCATAAAAATATGACGAATCCGAATATGCTAACCACATGCCTGTCAGGTGCCTCTAACTATCCAAACATGCAACTTTTTGCCTGTTTGTGATAAATGAATAGTGCATAACTACCGACTACTAATTCTAACTTTAATCATAAAATAGCTAAAATGGTTTAGACATTATTTTAGGCAACCCTGCACTGCATCCTAGCTGTCCCATGCCTCTAACACCGCAACCCTGGAACATTCCCCCTCCGGTCATCTGTCCGACATTTGTCCGAAACCGGGAAAACTTTCCCCGATGGGTTCCCGCTTCCTCGGTATCGTGAAGCACTGCGTTATGTCACACCCGGCACAGCTTATCGCCATGTCTTGTATTGTGTTGCATTGTTTGCTTGTATTTACTGTTTCTTCCCCCTCCTTCTCTCTCGATAGACGCTGAGACTACCGATGATACTGCTGTGTACGACTACGTCATCGACGACCCTTCCCTCTCAATAGAGCAACAAGGCAAGCAAAATCCCCTTGAGCATTCCGATATCACCCGTCTCTCTCCCTCTTATTCTTGCATTAGATTTTGCTACTCTATTAGTTAGCTCCTATTCTGATGCATAGCCTGTTTTTGATGAACTGCTGATTCACCTGCTATCATATCAACTGTTTAGTATAGGTTGATCAGTGAACCCCTGAGACCCCCTTAGTCCCAGTTGGCCCTGCTTTCATCGACGACACCGAGGACTTGAAGACAGAAAACTCAGTGGTCATGACTGACAAGCCGTTACCGACACATCACCACACACCCCTTTAGTATGGCACTGCAGAGCTACTACCGAGTGCCGAGGGTGATACCTCACTTAGCACTCCCGGTGTTAATTCTGTAGCGTAGCTATCGGTCATGGGTATCGAGGGTGATTCCTCCTTCCCATTTACCGGTAGCGACTCTTGCCTTACTCTTACCTCGAGTGGGATCCATCGCGGGTGATTCCTCAGATATCCACTTGGTGTATAGACACACAGTTACTATGACCTGGTTACGGAAACATGTTGAAGACGGGTCGGCCCCAAGGGTACCCGCGAGAAAGATTTGGTGGGAAGCGCCGCAAGGCATCCGAGAGATATTGGTGAGGTGCGCCGGTAAGGCACCCGAGTGTTGTTGGCGGGGCGACGGACTACACTTTATGGTTCGCGCTTGCCCCGCACTAATGAAATGCTAATGGGTTGAGTATTTGATCTGAATTAGGTCGTTGGCCTTAATACGCACTAACCACCACGCAGGGTAATCAGTATGGGCTGCTCTACGCCGTACATTCTCCCGAAAGCTCTTCATATGCCACAAGATTCGACTCGTGCCCGGGTGGTCCGCGATGACGCATGGCGCTTTTGAGTTAAGGCATGCTAGGACTGATCACGGCCGAGGGCGTAACGTGCAGGATGGCGAGGGAGATGGCCCAAGACCCCGAGTCATTAGGATGTAGATCGGTGTGCTGGCCTCTCTATTGAGCCTAGGTAGGACTACGTCGTGTCGATCGGCCGAGGCCGGGTATGACCAGAAAATTGTATCCGGCCGGAGCTTATCGAGCGTGTTGGGTAATTTGGTGCACCCCTGCAGGGAAGTAAACTATTCGAATAGCCGTGTCCACGGTAACAGGATGACTTGGAGTTGTGCTTTGGCCTACTACAACTATAATCATAAACTAATTAAAATGAATTGTGGCTCCGAAGTTGCTTCCTCGCAGGGAGTCGGGGAAGGATCTTTGGGCGTGGTTACTTAATAAAATTGCTGCAACAATATGACTATATATATGTGATACCAGTCTACTCTCGTCTTATGCTGGAAGACGCTGAAGATGCTAGTCTTCGATAGGACTAGGCCTTCTTCCCTCTTCTGACATTTCTGCAGTCTAGTCCAAAGATATAGCCCCATTCCTTTGATACTGGTGCATATCTAGCATAGTTCTGATGTAAGTCTTGCGAGTACTTTGGATGAGTACTCACCGTTGCTTTGCTCCCTCTTTCCCCTTGATACGATGCCGCGAACAGACGATGGAGCCCAGGAGACCCAGGATCCAGCTTACCCGGTGGACGACTACAGCTACCCCGACGGAGGCCACTACTACCAGGATGGAGCCTACTACGACGTGGACTTCTCTGACGTCCAGGAGTAGTTAGGAGGTTCCCAGGCAGGAGGCCTCGCCTCTTTCGATCCGCTGCTTATGTTTGTGCTAGCCTTCTTAAGGCAAAACTTGTGTACCTTTATGTCTGTACTCAGATATTATTTGCTTCCGCTGACTTGTGTTTGTCGAGCTTTGTATTCGAGCCCTCGAGGCCACTGGCTTGTAATATGAAGCTGTATGACTTTAAATTTGTGTTTAGAGTTGTGTTGTGATATTGATTAGTGAGTCCCTAATCTTGGTCGTACGCATTGTGTGATTGTTTAGCATACGGTCGAGGCTGGGGGCGTCACACGCTGACCCCACCATCATCTTTTATTCCAACCGACTTGCGTCGATCCAGACTCCACGAGCCTTATAGCACATCACCGTCTTGGTTTCCTCTCAGCGTCCCCTCCGAAGAAACGCCAACACTGCCATCTACAATCTCAATAAATGATCAACATAAAAAGCAAATTTATACCTAATATTAAAGGACAATGTGTTTCTCTGATTTTTTGTCTATCCACCTACCGTAAGCTTTCCATTAAGTAGAATTAAATTACCCACTATGCCACATGTAGGTGAAAAAAAATCCTTCGTTAATTGGCCGTAAAGTTGAAGTAATTTACCCACCCCACTATCCATAAGTGAACAAAAATCTATACCTAGTTTTAAAGGGCGGTGTGTTTCCCCGATTTTTTGGCCACCGTCGGTTGTGTCAACCAGCTGCTTGCCTGCATCAATTGCCAGCAAACATATTTTTTGTGGGATAAATGTAATAATGTTATAGGATGCTAATACAAATTTAGATACACCGACTGGAACCAGTGCAACCAACAAGCGGTGTTGAGATCCTCTATTTTGATTACACTCAATTTTCTACCAAACAAATCGACGTAGACCGAGGAGCTTCTTAATCTCCACAATAAAATTTCTGCAACGGAACAAATACATGTTGAATTGCCGCGATTGATCTTTTGTTTGTGAGATTTCCGAGGCTCCCTGCCATATGGATGTAGATTATCAAGAAGACTTAAGAGAAGCCTTCTTGGGTTTCCTTAAGACACCTAAAACTATTTTTGCCAACTGAAACTTGGTTAGGGCACGTACAATGCGGGCGCTATAGATAAAATCATGTCAGTTTTTGCATGGTCCCGGCTGCTTTCCTGGCATCGACACATAACCTGGAGTCGGACACTGAAAAAACCTATACACAATGTAGCTGCTAGCGCCGGATGATTGTGCATCTTAATTTGCTCATACTTTTGAAAGCTCTTGCACTGGAGCCGGCCTTAGAGTGATATTTTTAACCTTCCCATCTGCTTGTTGTTAGCTACAAATGATATCCTTGTATGCTAACTGATTCCACATGCTCTTGTCAGTCAATGCTATCCTAGACAGATAGTGTGTTATGTGGTGGATCAGCTCATCATCTTGGGATTGATCACATTTAGGTGCATTTTGATCAAGTAGACATCTCAACTATCGCGTACAAGGGCGGAGAAGAGGATAAGCTGTGAGATAGCTAGGGGCATGAGATATTGATTTTCATCCGTTACAACTGACGGGCCTTTTTGCTATAACTCTAAAAGAAATAGCCCCTATGCATTAGACTTTCAAGCCTATTCATTACGTCCTTTTGCACACGTACTTAATAAATCCAATTGATAGCCATCAAGTCAATGCTTCGGTGACAAGACAACACCAAAGCAATACCCTTGACTGCAGCGGAGCGGCATCCCTTTTTTCCAACAAACAAATCTCATGTCTAGTGATTATAGTCTTCAATATTTAGGACAGTAAAACTGCACCAATTCCGAGCTCTCTCAGCCCTTGCGCGTTTTGGCCGTCCATTTTGCGGTCTGGTCCTTTTAGGCCGTAGGATGAGCCTACCACACACGTTCAGCGCGACCTACTGCCAACACGGCCCGGATGTCCTAATGGGCTGCTACTCCGGTAGCTGTTTTGGAGATATGCGGTTAAATCAATGTTTTAAATAGCGGGCTATGCCAAATAGCGGCGGACCTCCAAATAAGCTATAGCGGAGCTATTGCGGGCTATAGCGGCCAATTTGTACATGACATCATTTAGCGGCACCCTGCTGAAAAGGCTATAGCAAGGTTATAGCGGGGCTATAGCCGGCTATTTAAAACTATGGGTTAAATGGGCTTTTGTTGGGCTGGTAACTAGACTATATGGCCGTTTAGCGTGGCCAGGACTTCTTCGGCGACGCTTCGGTTAGCCAAGCAGCGTGGCCGCGTGGGCGATCTGCACTGCCGTCGGCGGAATACCGAGGAGCGGGCGACCTGTGTAGATCGAGCCCAGGCGCCCAAGAGGACGAAGCCGAGATGAGGTGCCCGAGGGGATGGAGCGGAGGAGCGGATGCGGGTCCAACCGAGGCGCCGGAGGGGATGACGCCGACGCGAGGCGCCGGAGGGGATCCAGCGGAGGCGAGGCGCAAGCGGGGATCCAGCGGAGGCATCGGTCTTCCAGCATCATCCCTGGGTATGTTTCCATGTATTCCTTTTCAGTTCATATAAGTATGATCCATTATATCCCCTCGTGCCAAAGATTGCATATACAGGGATGTTCATGCTACCTATGCTCGATTGATTTGGGCAGATTTTGGAGTTTTGTACTGGGAATTTTTGTGTGGACCAGATTATCCGCGCCACCACGGCATCAGCCCCTCCAACCGCCCAAAGCCTCCATGCCACTGCCTCTCCTGACACTTCTCCGTGTTGGGCGAAGGGGAGATGAAGATGAGAGGACGAGCGACCGAGAGAATAGGAGGGTGATTTTAACTGGAACAAGGTGGAGGCCTGCAAATCTGAGGACCTGTGATTGTGTCGGCTTGATGCCACTCCATCACTGCACTTTTTTGGCATAGGTTCAGCCCCTCTCCTGTCATTTTTTTTTCTATGATTGTCATATTGAAATATTTATCACTTGCAGTTCTACTATGACAATCCTAGAATTCCTTGATTCCCACTGCCTGAAGTAAATAATAAGATTAGTACATATTTGGTGGAGTAGTACGTTCATGTGAATGAACAATGTTTGATTCTATTATAGTTATTAGTACTTGAAGAATACAACTAACCTGACTGCTGTCAAGAATACCAATTAGTGATAAAGATGACGCTGTTTCAGGATTGAGGTCCGGATTGATCAATCCACTGCAATCCAAGAATATTATAGTGCCTCCTTTTGTACTACAATGCATTTCTCTGAACCAACAATTATTTGTATGTTGCAAAGTCCCTTTTTATTAATGTACCGCGAGTTTCTAATATGAATACCCGTGTACTGTGTCTTTCTGGCACACAATGTTGTAGTTTAAGAAAGAAGATAAATGTTGCAAAAAATTGATCAAAAGTAATAATAAACTATCTCTATTCTGCAGATTATTAATTAGGACATGCTGGTCAATCTAGGTAAATCAAGCGAGCCCTTTTTAGAACATCGTGATCTTTGCGACTCCACAACTCAAATTAGCAAAACCAAAATCAAGAGTCACTGGGTCTCATAGCTCGGCATTAGTCTTGGTCTAGGATTTTTTATAAACCTCAATGTGCTCGTCTCAGTCCAAGAATTTAAATCCAGCCCTGGCATTTTATTTCGCTACGAGTGACATAATTCAGTGACCATTCTGGTTTGTTAATGGAGTAGGAGTAGGAATGGCTGTTGCTGCCACAACATCAGTCGAGGTGGTTGTTCAAGCTACTGTTGGCAAGATGAAAGAGCTGGCCATGGCAGGAATGATAATTCTGGTGTGTCGGCCTTGGCGGGCTACCTTCACTCCGCAACTCGAATCAGCAAAACCAAAATCGAGAGTCATGGGGTCTCATAGCTCCGTGTTAGTCTTGGTCTAGGATTATTTATAAACCTCAGTGTGCTCGTCTCAGTCCAAGTTAATGGAGTAGGAGTAAAAATGGCAGTTGCCGCCACAACATCAGTCGAGGTGGCTGTTCAAGCTACTGTTGGCAAGATGAAAGAGCTGGCCATGGAAGGAATGATAATTCTGGCGCATCGGCCTTGGCAGGTGACCTTTACCTTGACGTGAGCAAGTTTCTCACCTTTCTCTTACTTCCCTTGGACCAGATAGGAAATCCAACCGAGTTTATCATCTATTTGCGTGTGGCTTTGTCCTTTTAATTTGCATAGACAGTGTTCCAATTATTGTATACAAATGATTGTTGTTTCTTTGTTCATTCTATTTAAATGAATTGATCATGTTGGAGTTTAAATATCTTGCTAAAATTTCATTTAGCATGAACTGTTTTTTCTTGGGGTTCAGTGGAGTTGTGTCCAACACAGGAACGGTTTTAAGAAAGAGAGGTAGAAGTATTAAAAGTATTTGGTGAGAAGGGATTAATTTATTTATTCATTTCTATATACTATTTAAATGCTAAAGACGAACCATTGTATCTTGAGTCAAAACTATATACTGTTCTACAAGAGGGTATAAAAGTGATTATGCAAGAACTTGCTTGCTAAAACGATACTTCAGTTTTCCTTATTGTATCTTAACATTTTAGCAATTAATATTGGCCCACCTGTATGACAGAATACCGGTGAAAATGTTTATCTGCAAAGTCAGATCTTATGAATCCATATTTAGCTTTTTTTGTACATAAAGAAGGTGTAGCCTCATGTTGGCATGATCAAGGCAGTGCCATTTGAAATCACGAAAGCAATAGCTGAGGGTCAGTTTCGTGCTGAGATCACATTATCCTGAGATTTTGTAAATATGACAACAACAGCTATTTGCTCCAGTGTAATCCCTCCCAGTTGGGGTTGTAGAATCTTTATCTGTTAGAGTAAAATGTGAATTTTCTTACGGGCCAATAGCAATGTCAGAAATATTGTTTAGATAATGTGTTGTCCACATTTTATGAAGTATCTGTATTGTAATACATTTTCATTTCTTAAATATTTCTAATGTTTTGCCTCAATATTTTTCTATTTTTTGATGTCGTCACTTGAGACTCTAACTTAAACGAAACACCTTTGTGAGAGAGCTTTTTCCTGGAGCCAAAAGGGGTCATGGTCAATCACAAAATATTTATCCACCAACCATGCCAATTGAAAACCCACACACTTGAGACTGTAACTTGAATCAATCAGAATCGTCTTTTCAATTACGTACCATTATTTTAAAAACTAAACAAGACAAGTACAACCACCAAGAAAGCAGAATATCTCAAAATATTGCAAACCAATGTACATGAATTACTTCATATACTATAAGATCAAAATAGAAGGGCGCAGCAACGCGCGCCATCAACGATCTAGTTAAGGAGAGTAAAACTGAGCCTAAAGCGAGCCCTCTCAGCGATTTGCGTTTTCGACCGTCCGATTTGATGATTTGAACGTTTTTGGCCGTTAGATCTCGTGTGTACAGTAATCTGTCTCGCATTGCCGAACTGTCCTATGGCTGCTGCTCCACAGGCCGAAAGCGAGGCTTCTGGTTAACTGAGCCGTCGGCGGCCCATTCCAGCGCTTCTTAAAGGAGGTCCATTGCTGCGCTTCCATTGACGAGGGATACAGAGGAGCGACCGCCTCCATCCACTCCCGATGCCAGGCACCTAGCCACCAGTGCGCCGTGGGGGTCACGCCGCCGGCCGACGGGAAGAAGCTCGAGGGGATCCAGCCAAGGCGCTCTATGCAGAGGATGCGTGTGACTGGGGATACAAAGGATGCGGCATGGATCGAGCCAAGGCGCCCGAGGGGACGAAGCTGAGGCGAGGTGCGTGAGGGGATCTAGCGATGGCGCGGGATGCGGGTCCAGTCGGCATCCGAGGGGATGAACTTGAGGCGAGGAGCGCGAGGGAATCCAGCACGTGAGGGGATCAATGCGAGGGGAGGCGGTGCTCGGTAGAACCGACATCCGTAGGCGAGCAGTCATCAAAGATGGTCACCGTGCTCCCCCTCTTCACGCCGGATGTTCCTTCCCCTGCAGGTACAAATCGACCCATCTCTCCTACACAATATGCTAATAGTGGAGAGGGAGGTTCCCTGTCCTGATCCGTCCGTCTGCCTCGAGCAGTGATTCACTCGTCGATTCATCCATGATCCATCCCTTCGCAGGACGTAGCTATGACCAAGCTAGATGCCTAGACCACGACGCATCAATTCACTTCGTCGATTCATCTATCTGCTCGTCAAGGAGGAATTAGACCAGCCAAGCCCATGGGAAAAGAACAAACATGTTGTGAATTATCTCCTGGCTCGATAACTTCCAGCAAGACATCATTGGTTGATCCTAGGAAGTCACAAACTAGAGCATCGCACCCTCTGGTTGATAGAGAATCACCGACCGGGACATTGTAATTCCTGTGCTAGGCAGGCGCACTCGCCTGGCCTTTGTTGGCTCATCCTTGGCAGCGACGACATGGACATTGATGTGCGCCCACATCTGGTATGCAACAGTCAACGACAACCTGGCTACACTCCACGGCCAGACGGGCAACAAGTATCCCATCATTTGGGTGTCTTTTTTTATTCTTTGTAATTTCTGATCTTCTCTAATCGTCAATTGAGTTATCCTTTTATTGTCCTTATAATTTACTGATTTGTCTATATAGCATTCCGTCAAGCATGAGCAACAAATTGCATTGGTCAGTTGCCCTTGTTCTTGCAACATAACCAAATTATCGGAGACATTGTCGCTGGAAAGATCAATTTATAATTTTGTTGTCATTACTTTAAACTTCTTTGTTTTGAAAGACCCTCCCCAGATCCCTTATATCTATTTTTGCAACTGTGTTGCTGCTGATATCTACTTTGTTCTTTGTAGATTTGTGCAGCAGGTTATGTCAGGAAAAAAAAACATGTTTCATCATCTGACCTATTGCATTCCTGAATTTATAGATGGAGTCGATGGTCTGAAGCACTTGGCATTGATTTAATTGAAATGTGAGATTCCCAGCCCACTGAATGCATTCATCCAACTACGCAAATATGACCTCTAATGATTGCTGAGTATCATCTCACTTAATAAGATAGAAATCTAGGTATTATTCACTTTGTTTTCTTGCACCTCTTTTTCCTTTCATATTACCTATTCAATTTACTGTAATTAATGTATCCTAACAGAGTTGAGCCTCACTGGTCAAAAAAGAAGAAGAGTTCAGCCAGTGCAAGTTCTGTGGATTAGTGATTAGCTCTTCTCGCTGGAAATATGTTGCCCAACTTTTTTGTTATTGAAGGTGATCACAATCTTCTCAGAATCTTTGAGCCTTGGAGACGTATACAGATTCTGCGCTGCAGCTATTCGGTGGCGATTGAAGCCGAGAGAAGACAATAGTGAAACTTAGTGGCGGAGAGATTGCTTCTCTGCAGGTGCAACTTAGTGGCCTGCAAGGGGAACTGCTTGAGAGAGATGAAGCTGTGAGGTCAGTGGATAGCTTGATCGACCTGTGATAATAATGCCTGATGGTAATACTAAGTTTGCTATTTCCAAATTATGTAATCATGCTTGTTTGTGACACAAGATAGATTGTTTCACGTGTATCGTAACATCACCTGGAACCATTTCCACTTTCCTTCTGTATGTAATCACTTCTTTAGTGATAGCACTGCCAAATACTTGCTTATTTGATCAGTTTAAAAAACCATGTCTTGTCATACTACCCCGGTACTTTCATCCCTCTTTTATTGCTAACAAATATTTAGGTCATAGATATAAATTTAATTAACGTCCATGATCCATGTCATTCTATATTTAAAAAAATTCCAAATAGATGGGCGCAGCAACGCGCGCCAGCTCCAGTGAGCCATTCCATGCAGTTGAGGTCGCCTCAGTTGGGCCCAATCCTCATCGGCCTTGATTGTTAGAAATAATCTTGAGCTAGTAATTAGTTGCATGCAATTAGTTGGGCATGCGGTGCGGATCGGGGACTTGACAGGCGCGCAGCCGGTGCTGCGTCGTGCAGCCGGGTCGTGCGGCAGCTCGTGAGCTACATGCCTGCATGTAGGTAGATAGTTATTACTCCATCCGTTCCTAAATATAAGTCTTTTTAGATATTTTACAATTGGACTACATACGGATGTATATAGACATATTTTAGAGTATAGATTCATTCATTTTGCTCCGTATGTAGTCCCTATTGAAATGTCTAAAAAGACTTATATTTAGGAACGGAGGGAGTAGTTTGTTAGCAGATCGTGGAGTGATAGTCAGGTTAGTTAGTGCATGGCGTCAGCGGCCGCGTATGGTGGATGTGTCGTGCGTGCGTGAGGCTATTTAAAGAGCCCGTGACGTTGTGTGTAGGAGATGCCAGAGATGAGGTAGATGTAGTCTCCGTTGGAACTGTGGTATGCGCCCGATCGATAGAAGAGCTCCTCTGAGTAATACTACTAGTGTGTGTATCTTCATGTATGTGTTCGCATCGTTGTGAGACATAAAGCCAAGATACAGGCGTTCATGCGTCGTGGCGTTCGCCGCTGAGAAAATTGTGTTGTCTCCTTCGTCTACCTCCGTCCGGCGTTTGTGTCGCTGGGATGCCGCTCGGCGTATGTTGCCGAAGAGGGTTAGATTGCCCCAATAATTGGTATCAGAGCCTTGTCGATCCGCGGTGAGTCCGCGATGGCATGGCGAGGAGGCCGTGAAGGCGCGGCTCGATGTGGCGGCATGGAGATGCTGCGTGGCGACGGAGGCCGCAGTGGGGCGGTGCGACACCATGAAGTGGCGTCCAAGAAGGCTCACGTATGAGCGCGACGGCATCGACGACGTATGTCGCCGGATCGCTAGGCGTGTGTCGCCGGCGGAGAAGTGGCGTATGTCACTGGAGAGGGAGAAGCAGGTACCGTGGCGACCCACGTCATCGCCCAGGTCGAGTCCATCGCGGTGACGACCGGCATCAGTGCGCCAGGTCGAGTCCGTAGCCATGACTCCGGGACGGCATGTGCTAGTAGAAAACGGGCCTTTAGCCCCTCCCCCCTTAGTCCCGGTTCAACACGGACCGGGACTAAAGGCCCTCCACGTGGCTGCGCTCGAGCGCTGGGGCTGGAGGACCTTTAGTCCCGGTTGGTAACACCAACCTGGACTAAAGGAATTATTTCGAAATGTTTTTTTTGAATATTTTTTTATTTTTTTGATTTGTTTTTAAGTTTTTTTTCTTCTGATTTTCAAATCTTTGAATTATTTGACAATTTAATCTGTAATCACCCTTCGTCACTGCTCCAACGTGGAACACTCATTCCAAATCGCCTAACTTCCCGGCCGGTCACCCATCCAATCACTGCTCCAGCCCCAGCACGCTTAACTTTCAGGTTCTATCGCCCCTAGTTTCCAAGTCTGCACTTATTGTTTTCCTGACAATAGTAAGCTATCAATCCTATTAACCCTTAGGTCTTGATATCACATGATTTAATTTTTTGAATTCCAAACAATTATTAAAATAAACAAAATAAGTAATAATAATATTGAATTACAATGAAAATAAAATAAGTAATAATATTATTTTATTCATTTTTTGCCATTTATTCATTTAATATGGCATAATTAATATCTTTAAATCTATAAATCAAAATTCAACAAATAATATATCCATTATTATCAGAAAAATATGAGGAATCCAAATATGAAATCATTTATTTTTTAATTTTTTTTAAATTCGAAAAAACTTAAATTTAATGATAACTTTTTTCCTTTCGAAATTTGAGGATTCTAAAAATTGCAAAACATGTCGAAATTTAAGTTCTTAAATTTTCCTAACTAGTAGATGTAGTAACATAACTACATCTCGATGGATTTTAATTTTTGAAGTTTTTATCATTTTCTTTTGTTTCTTTCAAAACTGAAATGGCGATTAGGGGGGGGGGGGGGTAGAGTTTGAAAATTTCAGAACCCCTTTAGTCCGGGTTGGTGTCCATCCAATCCTACCGTCGACTACATCTGCTAGCACTGTCCCAGCCAGAGTCACAACTAAGGTTAACCAAGCCAGAGTCAACCCTTTCTAACTTCATTTGCTATTTTTCATGCATTTAATGATTTTTTTGAGTTAAATGACCATGAAATTGAAAAGGACCACAAATTAACGGTGAAAAGGTTGAAACTTGGCATGGTATCATCATTTCATCCACATAGCATGTGCTAAAAAGTTGAGAGGGTTACAGCAAAAACTGAATGCACTTCGTGTACAAACTGGACCATCTCCTTCGAAGTATCAAGGTTTCGGACGAAAACTCATCTGTTACAAAGGCATTTCATTTTTTTCAACTTATTTGAACTCCAGACTTTTTGTGCATTCAATATGCACCATACTACAACATGTTAAAATCTACAGAAAGAACTAACTAAAAATAATAGAAAACAACAATTAAATGACTAAAACAACTATATAAGCAAAACAATACTGTTTTAATTAAAATCCTAATTTAAAATATTGTAAAAATAACCAAATAAATCTTATTGTGACAATAATCTAACATGTGACTAGGAGCAAAAAGAATTAAATTAAAAACTATTTTTAAACTCAAGTTATTCCCAATCTAGGGTTTGAAGCAAATTTGAACAAATTCATATTTAAACAATTCAAATTTGAAAACTAATGGCCCCAACAGAAACTAGACAAAATTTTGAATCTAATGCAAAAAGAATCACTCAAAAACATCAAATATCCTAAAAGATATAAGCAATTTAAAACAGAAACTTTTAGAACCCCTTTAGTCCGGGTTGGTGTTTCCAACCGGGACTAAAGCCTCAACCCTTTAGTCCCGGTTGGTGTCTCCAACCGGGACTAAAGGTCTAATCTTTAGTCCCGGTTGGAGACACCAACCGGGACTAAATGTGACGCAACCTTTAGTCCCGCTAAAGGTCCTGTTTGAACCGGGACTAAATGTGACGCAACCTTTAGTCCCGCTAAAGGTCCTGTTTGAACCGGGACTAAAGGTGGCTGTGCCCGTGCGGCCGCCCTAGCCATTAGAACCGGGACTAATGCTCACATTAGTACCGGCTCCAAACGCGGTCGGGACTAAATCTTCGAACGAAAGGTCCTTTTTCGACTAGTGATTGTTACACATAATCCTGAGCTAGTAATTAGTTGCATGGAGTTAGTTGGGCTTGCGGTGCGGATCGGGGACTCAGTAGGCGCGCAGTCGGTGCTGCGTCGTGCAACCGGGTCATGCGGCAGCTCGTGAGCTACATGCCTGCATGTAGGTAGCTAGCTATTAGTTTGTTAGCAGATCGTAGAGTGATAGTCATCTTAGTTAGTGCATGGCGTTAGCGGCCGCGTATGGTGGATGCGTTGTGCGTGCGTGAGGCTATTTAAAGAGCCCGCGATATTGTGCGTAGGAGATGCCAGAGATGAGGTAGATGTAGTCTCCGTCGAGACTGTGGTATGCGCCCGGTCGACAGGAGAGCTTCTCTGGGTAATTCAATTTTTTTTTCCAAAAAAATTAAAAAAAATGAAAAAAATTCCTTTAGTACCGGTTGGTATCACCAACCGGTACTAAAGGTCCTCCACCACCAGCCCACGCAGGCAGCCACGTGGTGGGCCTTTAGTACCGGTCCGTGGTCCAACCGGTACTAAAGGTCTGGACCTTTAGTCCCGACCCTTTAGTACCAGTTGGGGAACCGGTACTAAAGGGACATCCCGACCGGGACTACTGATCGACATTCTACTAGTGAATACAAAGGGTATAAAAGGAGAAAAAATGAATTGCAAATGAAGTGGACAAATGAATATATATAATACAAAGGGTATAGAGGGTATATATATCATGTGGCATAGTTGCATGTATAGGAAAAATAACTAGTGGTATAATACAAAGGGTATAAATGGTATATATATCATGTGGCATAGTTGCATGTCTAGGAAAAATAACTAGTGGGTTGTAGCTATTTAGGAATAGAAGATGAGGTGCGTGGCTGGTGGAGTCCAAGGTTTTAGAATTTTTTTTTTGCTTTTACCGGACCTGGGTGAAATTCAGCGTTTCGGGATATTTTCAGAAATTTCTAGATAGGAAAAAAGATCTTAAATTAGAAATGAAAAATGTTCAAAAGTTGAATGAAACTTCACCAAAATTTGATGAAATTTTTGAAATTTAAGCACAAATATGTCATAGAAATTGGGGTCACGCTCCATGTTGTTGCTGCTGCAGTTGACTCAGTCGATGCGCAAGTGCAACCTTGACCTCAAATGGCCGCAATCCACGGCCTTGTCGGCATCGATCAGGTTGCTACGTGCACGGGCGTTGTCATGACCACGACATACACCCTCCATAGGAAGGAGAAGAAAGAGTGCTTGAGGAGGTTGGGTGCTGGTGGAGGAGGAGGCTAGGCAGAGGAAGCGCTTGCATTGCTTGCAACCACCGCACAAAGCAGTGAAGAGAGGAAACATGAAAACTAGTGTCAGGGCTGTTTCAAGTTAAGTTTTTATAGCAACAAGCAGTGAAGGGAGGAAACATGAAAACTAGGGTCAGGGCTGGTTCAACTTAAGTTATTATACAAAAAGGGGTATGTGGGCAAATTTCGAATTTGGGCTTGGCTGGAAGTTCACAAAAGGCTGAAATACTTGAACGGGTTACACACCCATACCGTCCCTAGGCAAAATAGGGTAATTTGGACGAAATTCGGAAGTTCCGGCTAAAACCCAAAACTTTGGTGGAGTCGGAGATAAGATTAGGTCATGGTAGATAAGGGAGTCAGATGGTTTTTAATGAGATTTTTAGAACTGCGAATCAAAGTGTACAAAGGATTCATTGCCATCGAATTAAAACACATGATGGGTGAGGATTTATGATGTTTCTGATAGAACTGGGAAAAAAAAGATATGATCTCAATGTGTGAATTGATCCCCAATTTATCCAGCCACCAGCATTCCCTTATTTAAAGCACAATGTCGCCTCCTCGTCTTGGCTCTATGTATCTACGTAACATGCATACTATGCTTACCACACTCCCTAGTCTCGTCAGATTGGTATAGGTAGCTCTCGGGAGAGTAGTTGCATTATAGAATAAAATGGAGAAGAAGAGGCAAACAATTAATTAAGGTTATTTAGATCCAGGAAATACTGCTTGGAATAGAAGGCACCGGAAAACATGCCAAATGTAGCACAGGAAGTAGAGGGGGTGATAATGACGCATTTAGTTTTGCTCTGACAATAACTACTTTCAAAATCAGCCTCCCTCCTCTTGACATGGAGACGGGCGATGAGTTGTGGAGATAAAGAGATAAGGCGAGATTGAAAATGCCTAAAATAGGTTAACAGATGAGGGTGCGTGAGGGAATGGGGAACTGAAGCTCTCCGCATTGTTGGCTCTATGACACGATCCTGCACATTCACGATCCTCCATGTGTCTTCCGACCATAATGCCAGCCAGCCGCTTGACGAATGCACACAGAGCACGCGCTAGCTCCTCCATGTGCCCTCTCAGGGACGACCTACCCCTCGTTGCGGATGCGCCCATTAAATCCGGTGTTGTGCTGGGTCTCTGTGCTTGGTTGGTGGGGCACCGGCAAATGTCGTGCTTGACCATAGTGAGGCGAACAACGACGACGTCCGCGTATGTCGTTCTTCTCCTTGAAGGCGTTGTCTATTTGGCTCTGAAAGAACATGTGCTGCCCCCATGTTTGGTTTTGGTAATTGATGACAATCTCTATGGACTAATGGTTGCCTTGAGTTATATTTGAAGGGTTTGTCCATAGGCATTGCTTGAAGACCATTTGTTGGTTTCAAGGTTATTAGAAGAAGAATATGTGTTGACCAAGGTTCTATTCAAGGATTTATCCAAAGATTGGTCATGTTGATCAACACACAAAGCGTAGAAGATGTACCGAGTGGGATCAAGTGATCTCATGGTATGGTAAGCATTGTCCATTACGCTTTGTGTACTAACCCATGTTCTATGCGAGAGTTTTATGTGGGGTTAGGTATGTTTCCATGGGCTTGCGTCAAGAGGAAGATCTCATTCAACCCATGGAGGATGACATCAAGTGGTGATCGTCATCAACATTGCGGTGTGCAAGTTCAAGTGGAGCATCACGAAGAGATCACATGCTTGAAGCTTGCCGTCCATTGTGGTGACAATGGACTTGTGAAGATGTGCCAAAGAGTGGCTCACCCATAGTGGAGTATGGGGGAGCAATCAACTAGTCTTCATCGAGCCAGCGCAATCAAGAAAGGTGGTCCAACTTGAGGAGGTCAAGATCGTCATCATCTAGCTCAAGTGGACTATGCGCAAGGCAAAGGTTTGCCCTTGATAGGTTTTCTATTTTACCGGTCTCATGGTGGTAGTTGGGAGACCGGGTTTTAGGATCGATAGCCGTACTATCAAGGGGGGCTCTCAAGTGAGTAGCTTTATCATATCATTCGTAGAGAGATCAAACCATTGCATCCTTGCATCATCTTTCTTGGTTTGTGTTTGGTGTTTCTCTTTGTGAGTCTTTGAGCTTTTGGTCATCTTCATGACAAGCTCGAGTTCATCGAAAACGGAGTTCATATATGCATCTTCTATGATGTTTTCGATGTTGGAGTTTATGCCGGTTCTTCATTCATAGAGGTTTCTCATCTCTATATGTTAGGCATATCTCCCCTGCCGCTTCTTATTATAACCAGTCGCTGTTTGGATAGTACTCGTTGTCTTCTATCCAACAAGCACTGGCTAGGAATCCACACCCACGCAACCTCTTCCGTATCCCCAGGTCGCCGCTCTTCTCCTCTCGATGGCGTCTGAGATTGGACAACGGCCTTTCTCCCTCTTTTTTCTTCCAGCTACAGCTAGGGTTCACTGTTTGGATAGTACTCGTTGTCTTCTATCCAACAAGCTTGAGTTTGCTCAATTCGGAGCTCATTTGCAGAAGTTATGGCAGTTCTGGTTTTATTTGTATCCTCTGTTTTCTGTGGATTTTCAGTAGCTTGCAAGCGGTAGTACCTCTAGTGCCCACGGTAGTACCGCTGGTACTTCCGTGGCACTACCGCTTGGGGTTTCCCCGAGCGTGCAACTCTCTGTTGCCAGTTTGCCATTCACGGTAGTAGAGCGGTAGTAGCACGGTAGTACCGCTCTGGCGGTACTACCGCCCTTACTACCGCCGCCACTACCGCTTGCGGGGTTTCCTTCTGTGCACGTCTCTGTTGCCGTTTTCTGTTAAACGGTAGTAGTGCGGCTGTAGTGCGGTAGTACCGCTTGGTGCGGTACTTCCGCCCTGCACTACCGCTGCTCTACCGCTTGTGTTTCGCAGAGTGTGCAAGTTTCTATTGCTTGTTTTGGTTTAGCGGTAGTACCGCTTGGGTGGACGGTAGTACCGCTTGGTGGGGCACTACCGCTCCAGTTCCTTGTTGTTGCCTCCTGCTGGCTGGAACTAGCGCTTAAGCGGTAGTACCGCTCACAGGAGCGGTAGTACCGCTCGTACGCGTCCAGCACAGGTAACGGTTGGATTTGGGGTGGCCCTATAAAAGGGGTCTTCTTCCCCAACGGTTCTTTAATCCCCTTGCAGCTCTCTCTCCTCCATTGTTGACCTCTTAGAGCTTTGCTATCTCTCCAACCCTCCAATGATTCTTGCTCCTTCTTGAGGGAATAGAGAGAGGAGATCTAGATCCATCTTTCCACCAATCACTTTCTCCTCTATGTGAGGGAAACCTTGTGGATCTAGATCTTGGAGTTCTTGGTGTTCTCCTTGTTCTTCCTCTGACCTTCCTCCATAGCTTTTGTTGCTTTGGTGGGATTTGAGAGAGAGGGACTTGAGCACTTCGTGTGTTCTTGCCATTGCATTAGTTGCATCGGTTTGAGTTCTCCACGGTGATACGTGGAAGCGAGAAGTTGAGAAGCTTATTACTCTTGGGTGTTTGTGCACCCTAGAGCTTGTTCCTCTTGGGTGCCTTGGCGCCCTAGACGGCTTGGTGGTGCCTCGGAGCTCAATCATTGTGGTGTAAAGCTCCGGGCAAGCGTCGGGGTCTCCAATTAGGTTGTGGAGATCGCCCCGAGCAATTTGACGGGTTTCGGTGACCGCCCCCAAGGGTTGCCAAAGTGTACGGGTTCGGTGACCGCCCTCAAGGGTTGCCATTTGTACGGGTTCGGTGACCGCCCTCAAGGGTCCCTTAGTGGAATCACGGCACCTTGCATTGTGCGAGGGCGTGAGGAGAATACGGTGGCCCTAGTGGCATTGTTGGGGAGCATTGTGCCTCCACACCGCTCTAACGGAGATTAGCATCCGCAAGGGTGTGAACTTCGGGATACATCGTCGTCTCCGCGTGCCTCGGTTATCTCTTACCCGAGCCCTTTACTTATGCACTTTACTTTGTGATAGCCATATTGTTTCTTAATATATATCTTGCTATCACTTAGTTGTTTATCTTGCTTAGCATAAGTTGTTGGTGCACATAGGTGAGCCTAGTTGATTTAGGTTTTGTACTTGACAAATTAAACGCTAGTTTAATTCCGCATTTGTTCAAGCCTAAACCGTAATTATTTTAAAGCGCCTATTCACCCCCCCCTCTAGGCGACATCCACGATCTTTCAATTGGTATCAGAGCCTCGTTTCTCATTATTAGGCTTAACCGCCTAGAGAGTAGAGATGTCGACTAGGGGATTAGGATTCTCTGACGCTCTTAGTTTCAATGGCACAAATTTTGATGTTTGGGTAATTCGCATGCTTAATCTCTTTAGGGTCATGGACCCATGTTTAGAGCGAATTGTAGATATGGGTTTTTCTCCTCCAAAGGATTCTCAAAGATTATCTATAGAGGATGAGAAAAACTCTTATCTCAATGCTCAAGCTTCTAATGTGCTTTTCGATGCTTTGAGCAATGTAGTTATATTTCAACTCATGCCGTTTCGGGATGCTCATGAGTTGTGGACAAAGCTTCAAGATAAATATGGTGTGTCCAACATTTGTAGGGATGATTGTTCTCCCTCCACCTCCGGCCGTGTTGTCTTCTCAACTTCTTCTACTTCACCTACATGTGGTTTGCCACAAGGTAATGTTATGGTGAGTAGTGTTGGTCATTGCAATGATGATAGTGGGCTCATTATTGATGATCGTTCATCACTATCTTATTGCAATGCCCCATCTTTGGACTTTAACACTTCGAGCACTCTAAATGCTTCACATGCTCGTGTCGATAGTCCTTGCATATCATGTAGAAATTGCTTGTCTAAATGTCATGATGATATGCTTCCTATGTCTTGTTGCCATGATAAAAATGTATCTATTTACTCGAATTGTTATGCTAACAATGTAAAGGAAACCCAACACTCCATGGAACAAGATGTGGCCTTGAATGGTGCCTCAAGGGATCCTACATCATCATCTATTGCTTTTTGCCTTATGGCTAAGGCTTCAAAGGTATCTCCTCCTTTGAACCCCAATATGTCTCTTGATGATGATGTTGATGCTAATGATGATGAGGATAATGATGAAGAGAATGTTAATGTTGCATCCTTAAATATTAAGGGTGAAATGATTTTTAAAGCTCTTCATAAGAATAAAATTGCTTGTTCTAACTTCCTTGAAATCATGACTATTGCCATTGAGGGCAAGAAATATATGGAGGAGTTGGAATCTCATCTCGAGGAGCATGAGGCCACCATTGAGAAAATGGAAGGTCATGAGCGTGATTACGCTAATGAGATTGCGGAGCTATCTCAAGCTCTTGAACTTGAACAAACCACCAAGGAATCTCTTGTGGAGACCTTTGCTCTAGAATTATCTAGATTAAAGGAATACCATGATAGAGCTCTCGAGGTGGCTAATGATTTTAGAACTAAAAATGATAAGCTTGAATTTGCACATGCTAAACTCCTTGAGGACTTTGAGCACCTCGAAAATGGCTCAAGGGCCATTAAGAGTTCGCTCATTGAACTCACCGAGTCTCATGCTCAACTTCAAGCTTTATATGCTAAAGAGCTTGCCAAGTTGCCTTCTCCTCTTGTTGTTAATGATGATGCTTGTGTTACTAACTCTATTTCTTGTGAAGCATCCATTTTGAAGGAGAATGTTGAGCTAAGGGCTCAACTTGAGTTGCTATCTAGCAATTATGGGAAATTGGAAGAAAGTCATGAAAAGCTCTCGAGCTCTCATGGTGATCTTTTAGTATCCCATGATGTGCTAAAGATAGTTCATGAGGCTTGTACTACTAAGGTAACATCTAGTGAGCCTCATGTGGACATTAGCACTACATCTAGTAGAAATGCTTTATTGACATGTGCTAGTCCTCGTAATTCTTCTATGCATAACATTGGTACATCTTGTGACGAATTACTTTCCTTGCCTTGTTGCTCTAACAATGATGCTTATACTTCCTATAGTACTTGTGTTGATACTAACCATGTAGAGGAAATCAAAGAGCTCAAGGCCCAAGTCACTTCTTTGAAGAAAGACTTGGAAAAGAGTCATGAAGGGAAGTCCACACTCAAGAATATTTTGAGTGTGCAAAAATCCCCCAATGAGAAAGGTGGACTTGGATTCAACTCCAATAAGAAGAAGTCCAAGAGCAACAATAAGAAGGGCCAAGAACAAGTCAAGAATTCGGCCAAGATTGTTTGCTTCAAGTGCAAGATAGAAGGGCACCATGTTAGATCTTGCGCATTGAAGAAGAAGCCCCATAGTGACAAGCAACAAGGGAAGCGGCCACAAGTTCAATCCCATGCCCAACGTCAAGTTGAAGAAAGGCCACTTCCCAAGAAGACCCAAGTCAAAGCTCCTCAAGTTGAGAAATCAATTGAGAAGAAAGTAAAGGGTAAATGTTGCTACTTATGTCGGAATAAGGGTCACTTTGCTTCTTCATGCACGAATGGTACCTTATCCAACCCTAGTCTAATTGATGATATCTATTCTCTTGGGAAGGATAAGGTTGGCAATGTGTTTGCCAAGTTAGTTGGTACTCAAAGTGGTGTCAAGAAAAGAACCATTTGGGTAGCCAAGCCTATTGTGACTAACCTCTTAGGACCCAACTTGGTTGGGGACAAACAAGCTCAAACTTGATCAATAGGTGTTGTTGGAGGGTATTGGAGACTTGGCTATATTATGAAGAATTAAGGGGACTTCATCATTCATATTATCTCAAGCCAAGTCATTGGATTATCAAGTTTCTATCTTATATCCAATGTGCCTCCTTGCGGTAACTTGTACTTAAATTGTTCACATTGAAAGTTACTTGCCCCTTTGCATGTTTGGTTTTGTACCTTGCATGTGTTTGTATATGTTGTGTCTCCAATTTGCTTATCTTGAGAAATCAAGTATGTGTATGTTGGTTTGGACATCATGTACGAGTGAGTATTGGTTTGAGCCTTTTTTCATCTTGTTTATAACTTAGTTGGCTCTTGTGAGAGATTAATGGAACATCCCATTTTTGGGGAGTGATGTGTTTTGTGCACGTCACTATCCTATAAATGTGTGTACATGAGGAATACCACCTAGTATTGATATTACAAGATTATCTAGTCTCTATGTGGTATGTCTTCTCATGAGAAATTCAGATTCTAAATAATCCATTAATTCTCTCGTGTTGCATTCCTCTTATTGCCTCTTGTTTGGTTTTCATTGGTATCACATTATGGGGGAGTAATATGCTTAGTGTATATTACAAGCCTAGAAAATGTGTACATTTGAGATATTGTCACTTAGAGTTGATATAGTAAATTATCTTGTTCCTAGGTGGCATGTTAGCTCTACAAGTTGCAATTTGCTTATGTTGTTTGGTGTGAAGATGATGTTGGATTGCTTTACAATCTACCACCGGGAATTCATTCCAAATACTTCTTGTACTTGTACAATTGGTATTCTTGTATGTGGTAGAAATTGTTGAATCATCTTCTCGTTGGCTTGTGCTTAATTGCCTTATCTCTTGCCAAGGTTTGTGTCAACTCCCATTGTCTTCCATACCACTTGTGGATCTTGTTATTTTCTTGATCTTGTCTAGTGTTGTTCGAGATATAGTGAAAGTGGTGATCCCATCTTGTGCATTTTGTATTCAAATGCAAATTCTCTATAATGCACAACGCTTGGGGGAGCTATCCTATTTTCTCTAAAACACTCATCGTGTGATCCTTATCAAGTGTGTGTTGGTGGAAGGCATGCCGTTTCTTTTTGGTACTTTGTGCCATCATGAAAATTTGTAGAGGGTTTGGTTTGTTCGGAACCTTCCTCTCTTTTGGGAGCTTGATATTTTTTTATTAGTGTGTATCATTGGATATCTCATTCCTTGATGTATCTTATTGATATCTTCCGAGTGATGATTTCTCCATTTGGTATCCTTCAAGTGATTATTTCTTCATTTGGTATCTTATTTTCACTTGGTATCTTATCAAATCATGTGTTGATTTGGTTTGGTTTCAATTGGCATCTCTTCTCATGTGTTGATCTCTATTTGTCTTAAATCATGAGTTGTGTTGGTTCTTTGATATAATTTGGACGACCTTATGTCGTGTCAATCTTTTGGTTGCCTTCTTGGTTTACTTGGTGTTTTGTCCAAATTGTATCTCCCTTTGGTCTTTGAAAATCTTGTGCATGCATATTTACTTTATGTATTTCCTTTGGCATGCTTTCTTTCTTTGACCCAATATATAGGGGAAACTCCACCAAGTCTCAAATTGGATGAGATGTGCATGAAATTCAATTTCATTTCTATATGCACATATTTATGTGGAGTTTGTCCTATGTATTGTGGGTTCTCTAACTCTTTGGTCCCAATGAGTTTGGGCACCATTTTGTTTGTGATGTTGTTCTAGGAACAATTGGAGATGCATTGGATGCTCGGCTCACTCACAAGGAAGGTGTTGTCACCATGTGCTTATCGGAGTCAAGCTAGGATGATCAACGAACTACTTTCTACTACCTTCAATTGGTATCTTCTACATCATTCCAATGCTAGCTCGGTAACAAGTATCAACTTCATGCATACATTTATTACATTCAACCTTGTGTAGGTTGCATCATGGCATGATTTTCTTGATCCGTTCTAGTGATACTTGTTTCCTTTCTCAAAGCATCCCAACAATGATCTCTTCTTGCGAGTTGTGATGTCTTTGATGTTTGTGTAGTTGGAATTCATTGATATACAATAAGACAATATTAAGCCATGTGCTATGCTTTCAAGCAAAGATCTTATTGGTATATTTATGACTTCCTTTTGGATATCTTGTTCCTTCGTGCTGTAACTATTTCGTGTGTATATCCTTCTTTGTGGATTGATATCATCATGATTTTCATCTACCTAGAACCTTATACACTTGAGAGAAATTACATCTCTAGATGATATCCTTTCTTTCACGTCCACCTTTTATTTCTCTCCTATTTTCTTTGGTGGCTCCGTGAAAGCATTTGTCTCTTGAGTGCGGATCTTATATCCTTGCATCTTGTTGCACTCTTTTGTGGTGAAGATTGTTTTCCTCATGCTTGTCTTGACGAGGCTTTCGCCATGTCAATTGGTATCCCTCCTCTTGACAAAGCTATCTTTTTCTATCTTCGCCGTGGGTTGTCACAAGCTTTGTAGTTAATTCGCATTTTAGTGAGCTTGTGAACCCATTTGCTTGTTGTGTGTGGGAAGGACGTGTCTTGCACCTTGTATCTCATTTATTAAAGACTATGTTGATGCTTAATGCTCATCCTTATATTAGTCTTCTCAAGTGCTTTGCCATGACTCACACACATCGTTTTGGTTGAGCCTATTCCTAAGTTGCCTCTCTTTCATGTTGCTCAACCATGTGTTTGTTGCAAGTGCTAGGCTTAGTTTCCTATATGCTCACTTGCACTTGTTGTGAGTTTCTATTGATTTTGGGGGAGTGATGATCCTATTTTGTGCACGTTGTATCCAAATACAAAACTAAATAATGCACAAATCATGGGGAGCTTTTCTATGTTCTTTAGAACACTCCTATGCTCATATCATAATATCTGCCGTTCGTGTGGCTCGTCGGATCATTTGATTGATTGGTCCAATTGGTATCCTTCAATTGGTTTCTATCAATTGGTATCGGATCATTTGATTGATTGGTCCTTTTGGTATCCTTAGATTGCTTGCTTCTCTCTTTGGTATGTCTTTGTGCCATATCATTCTTTTAGCAATCTTTGGATCCTCAATATAGTTTGTCTTCCTCCAACTATTCATCATTGGATATGTGTATTGTATTTCACTCATATTTTGAGAAATACACACTTTATGGAGGAACACATATTATGTTGGCCTTCTAAGCTTTTCGCCCATTTTGGCAATCGATGCCAATGGGGGAGAACTTTAGAGAGTTTTGTGGAGAAGTTTAGAGAGCTATTTCTTCATGTTTGCTTTGGTTTTGTTCCTAAGCATTTGCATCACTTGCTCTTGCATTATTAGTTGTTGCTTTGCATGGTGATGCTTAATTCCTTATATAAACTCTCTTGAAAGTGATTGTCATCAATTACCAAAATGGGGGAGATTGAAAGAACATGTGCTGCCCCCATGTTTGGTTTTGGTAATTGATGACAATCTCTATGGACTAATGGTTGCCTTGAGTTATATTTGAAGGGTTTGTCCATAGGCATTGCTTGAAGACCATTTGTTGGTTTCAAGGTTATTAGAAGAAGAATATGTGTTGACCAAGGTTCTATTCAAGGATTTATCCAAAGATTGGTCATGTTGATCAACACACAAAGCGTAGAAGATGTACCGAGTGGGATCAAGTGATCTCATGGTATGGTAAGCATTGTCCATTACGCTTTGTGTACTAACCCATGTTCTATGCGAGAGTTTTATGTGGGGTTAGGTATGTTTCCATGGGCTTGCGTCAAGAGGAAGATCTCATTCAACCCATGGAGGATGACATCAAGTGGTGATCGTCATCAACATTGCGGTGTGCAAGTTCAAGTGGAGCATCACGAAGAGATCACATGCTTGAAGCTTGCCGTCCATTGTGGTGACAATGGACTTGTGAAGATGTGCCAAAGAGTGGCTCACCCATAGTGGAGTATGGGGGAGCAATCAACTAGTCTTCATCGAGCCAGCGCAATCAAGAAAGGTGGTCCAACTTGAGGAGGTCAAGATCGTCATCATCTAGCTCAAGTGGACTATGCGCAAGGC
Organism: Elymus sibiricus; assembly: GCA_039707655.1. Classification (NCBI taxonomy): domain Eukaryota; kingdom Viridiplantae; phylum Streptophyta; class Magnoliopsida; order Poales; family Poaceae; genus Elymus; species Elymus sibiricus. The sequence goes on from CM077667.1 coordinate 478,333,536, forward strand.
AAAGGTTTGCCCTTGATAGGTTTTCTATTTTACCGGTCTCATGGTGGTAGTTGGGAGACCGGGTTTTAGGATCGATAGCCGTACTATCAAGGGGGGCTCTCAAGTGAGTAGCTTTATCATATCATTCGTAGAGAGATCAAACCATTGCATCCTTGCATCATCTTTCTTGGTTTGTGTTTGGTGTTTCTCTTTGTGAGTCTTTGAGCTTTTGGTCATCTTCATGACAAGCTCGAGTTCATCGAAAACGGAGTTCATATATGCATCTTCTATGATGTTTTCGATGTTGGAGTTTATGCCGGTTCTTCATTCATAGAGGTTTCTCATCTCTATATGTTAGGCATATCTCCCCTGCCGCTTCTTATTATAACCAGTCGCTGTTTGGATAGTACTCGTTGTCTTCTATCCAACAAGCACTGGCTAGGAATCCACACCCACGCAACCTCTTCCGTATCCCCAGGTCGCCGCTCTTCTCCTCTCGATGGCGTCTGAGATTGGACAACGGCCTTTCTCCCTCTTTTTTCTTCCAGCTACAGCTAGGGTTCACTGTTTGGATAGTACTCGTTGTCTTCTATCCAACAAGCTTGAGTTTGCTCAATTCGGAGCTCATTTGCAGAAGTTATGGCAGTTCTGGTTTTATTTGTATCCTCTGTTTTCTGTGGATTTTCAGTAGCTTGCAAGCGGTAGTACCTCTAGTGCCCACGGTAGTACCGCTGGTACTTCCGTGGCACTACCGCTTGGGGTTTCCCCAAGCGTGCAACTCTCTGTTGCCAGTTTGCCATTCACGGTAGTAGAGCGGTAGTAGCACGGTAGTACCGCTCTGGCGGTACTACCGCCCTTACTACCGCCGCCACTACCGCTTGCGGGGTTTCCTTCTGTGCACGTCTCTGTTGCCGTTTTCTGTTAAACGGTAGTAGTGCGGCTGTAGTGCGGTAGTACCGCTTGGTGCGGTACTTCCGCCCTGCACTACCGCTGCTCTACCGCTTGTGTTTCGCAGAGTGTGCAAGTTTCTGTTGCTCGTTTCGGTTTAGCGGTAGTACCGCTTGGGTGGACGGTAGTACCGCTTGGTGCGGCACTACCGCTCCAGTTCCTTGTTGTTGCCTGCTGCTGGCTGGAACTACCGCTTAAGCGGTAGTACCGCTCACAGGAGCGGTAGTACCGCTCGTACGCGTCCAGCACAGGTAACGGTTGGATTTGGGGTGGCCCTATAAAAGGGGTCTTCTTCCCCAACGGTTCTTTAATCCCCTTGCAGCTCTCTCTCCTCCATTGTTGACCTCTTAGAGCTTTGCTATCTCTCCAACCCTCCAATGATTCTTGCTCCTTCTTGAGGGAATAGAGAGAGGAGATCTAGATCCATCTTTCCACCAATCACTTTCTCCTCTATGTGAGGGAAACCTTGTGGATCTAGATCTTGGAGTTCTTGGTGTTCTCCTTGTTCTTCCTCTCACCTTCCTCCATAGCTTTTGTTGCTTTGGTGGGATTTGAGAGGGAGGGACTTGAGCACTTCGTGTGTTCTTGCCATTGCATTAGTTGCATCGGTTTGAGTTCTCCACGGTGATACGTGGAAGTGAGAAGTTGAGAAGCTTATTACTCTTGGGTGTTTGTGCACCCTAGAGCTTGTTCCTCTTGGGTGCCTTGGCGCCCTAGACGGCTTGGTGGTGCCTCAGAGCTCAATCATTGTGGTGTAAAGCTCCGGGCAAGCGTCGGGGTCTCGAATTAGGTTGTGGAGATCGCCCCGGGCAATTTGACGGGTTTCGGTGACCGCCCCCAAGGGTTGCCAAAGTGTACGGGTTCGGTGACCGCCCTCAAGGGTTGCCATTTGTACGGGTTCGGTGACCGCCCTCAAGGGTCCCTTAGTGGAATCACGGCACCTTGCATTGTGCGAGGGCATGAGGAGAATACGGTGGCCCTAGTGGCATTGTTGGGGAGCATTGTGCCTCCACACCGCTCTAACGGAGATTAGCATCCGCAAGGGTGTGAACTTCGGGATACATCGTCGTCTCCGCGTGCCTCGGTTATCTCTTACCCGAGCCCTTTACTTATGCACTTTACTTTGTGATAGCCATATTGTTTCTTAATATATATCTTGCTATCACTTAGTTGTTTATCTTGCTTAGCATAAGTTGTTGGTGCACATAGGTGAGCCTAGTCGATTTAGGTTTTGTGCTTGACAAATTAAACGCTAGTTTTATTCCGCATTTGTTCAAGCCTAAACCGTAATTATTTTAAAGCGCCTATTCACCCCCCCCTCTAGGCGACATCCACGATCTTTCAGGCTCCTCCTCCTTCAAACAACCAGTATCATCTATCTCCTAACTCGTCGCTTGGGAGTCTGCCTTGGGACTGGTGGCCTGCTTTGCGAGATGTCTCGAGGCGCTTTGGGTAGATTTGTGCTCATTGTTACGATATAGCGAATTCCTTTAGTCTAGTGTTTATCTTATATTCGTTTTATCTCTATTCTTTGGCTCCCTGTTTAGCTGTCTGACCTTCTATTGTAATCTGGTATCCTCAGCAGGATTAGTGTGTTTGTACTACCTTTGCATCGGTTGTTGCTTTATCTATAAAGTGGGGAGAAGACCTTTTCAGCATTTGTCGCGTACTTTTAACATAGTAGCTTCAATTTTTTTGTAGTTGCTCCAAAATTCTCACATATTTTAAATCTTAAGTAATTAACTTATATCTATCTATCTATTATCTACTAAAAGGAAAATAAGGAGGAAGATACAGAGATTTGCTAGAAAATCCCACGTTAATCAGAAAATATCAGCCCTTCATCTGATGGACCATTATATATTGAAGTATTGCAGCCGTTTGATCTTTGTAACGTGTAAAGTTAAAGAAAATTAAGGGTGAAACGCATCTGACATATGGGCCCGTCTTCATGAGCGTACGTCCAAGAATTTTATTCCTTTCGTAACATCTATATATCCGATCTATGGTGCTGCGGGTGAAGCCGTGAAGGGCTCTAAACCTAACAGAGATAGCGAACCTACCCGCGGACGGCCGGACGGCGAGTAAAGCACCAATACCTACGTGGCTAGATCTATGGGAAAGTTGAGGAGTCCCTCAACCAATGCTAATCGTTCCAGCCACCGTCAAAAGTAAGCTTCCTGTATGCGAGTAATGGATTCTGCTCTCATGCAAAGCTAGCTAGCTGAATGATTGGCCGCCGGCCAAACATAATCGATTCTTCTCTCATGCAAAGCTAGCTAGGCACTCGAGGTTGTCGTACATGTACTTGCATGTTCAGGTCACTACAGTCAGCTCTATGTGATGGAGGGTCGATCAGGAGGTTGGCTACGTGCATGCATGTTGTTGCTGTACAAAGCATCCACAAGTAGCAATCTACAATTGGAAATCCGTTTTGATTCATCGCTTGATCAACAATATGGATGGACCCCCCGCAAGAAAAGAAAAAATATGGATGGGGCCGATGTACACCCTTACTATTTTAGTGTTACGGATTAGAATGGTACACAATGCTACGCCCTTGCTATTCATAACTTGGTCAGCAATATTGACAAATACGACATTTGTAGTTCTATCCCTCGCAATCAGAAGTACTTTTTAGCTTTCTGTTATTTTTTGGACTCGGGAAAATAAATAGCACAACTAAGGTTCAATTCCTAACAATACTCTTAGTTATCGTATACAATACATTTTGATATATAGGTCATATTGAAACTTTAATCAGAAAATACTGGCCCTTGATTCGGTGGATCAATTTATTAAAACTATTAATCTGTGACCTTTCAATATAAGTAACATAACAAATGTATTTTACAAGACCGCCACCCCCCCAATAGGCAACAAATGGAAAATATCGAGAGAGTAATACGATGCAACATTGGACATGGGGGAGGTGTACAAAACGATTATTTGCGGAAACGAGAGGAATTACACTAACTATAAATTAGTGCGTGAATTATTATAGGGTTCAACGTCCAACTTATTTTATTGGTCATAATCAAATATTTTTGGATAGTCCAGATTGGCGGGGTCGAACCAACTCATACATTTTTTTTAGTTTAGGAAGGAGTTGCTTCACAAGCTTTAAGAATGCTATATTATTCTGGGTAGTATATCGTAAATATTTTATCAAATCAAGATATCATTTGTATTTATAGAGTAGATTCAAAATGCTTCCCGCACATTGGTGCCTGCCACTTTGTTTTGTTTTTTTGGTTTAAAAATCATAGGAACTTTTTCTATATATCATGATAAATGTGAAACAATTTTTATTTTTTGGGAGTAATAACCTTTGAATTTTATTGTTGGAACAAATGACTACGGTTCATGGGTCCCGCACCTCTTGTACAACATCATGAACTGCACAATTTCCTTGCAAAGGTGTACTGTTTCAGATTGCTTTATGTAAATCTTTGTTAATCATATTAATCATGCAATTGTTAGTATACTTGTCGTACAACAAAGCCGTAAGCACTGTTGACGACCGACTACGGAGCATATATTCACGATGCCATATAGATTCGAAAAGATTACGAGGGTGATGCCATAATGTAAAATCAGGAATGGGTTATAAGATGTGATAACTATACCATCACAAATCAATATAGTCACATTACATTGGGGGGGGGGGGGGGGGGGGGGGGGGGCAGGGTGGGAATCATCATATCGTGAGTTGGGACGACTGGATTTTTAAAGTAGGGAATAACTAGGACAAAGCGAGTGAAAATATATTGAAAAAATGTAGCGTCCAATTAAAAAATAAATAAGCATATCCCTGAAACTGTTCTAAAGAAAGCAATATCATTTATTTGGGTCGAGAAATACCCTCTTTTGCGAATACGAACTAATAGTCAATTAGCATATACATATACAAACTAATAGTCAAAGTTGCATCTTAGATATGTTATATTTGTCTTAAAACTCACGTGTTTGAAATCGGGGAAGATTGTCATGCATTTCAAAACAACCGGAGTAAACGAGGTTGAGGAATAAACATTTGGAAGTGGTAAAATGAAAGCCTCACTAATTTCTCGCGATATGTGTCCTTGACGAAAATTATGATTTACTTTACATGTTCTCACTCAAGAATAATACACCCAACATATCCATCCTATGTGAGAACGAATGGTCTTGCTCTTACCAATAGCCTACAAACTAATTCGTTTCTAATTTTATGATGAGAGTATCTAGAGAAGAATCGTGATCTAAGCACTTCTTATGTTAATCACACTAATAAGATGATGCCCTCGAATTTGCGAGGGCCACCTTGCTAGTTATATATAATAATGAGAAATAAGTTTCCAATTCTGAAGATATCTTGAGGGTACCATCTAAGTATCCCATGACAAAGACCATACAAGTCAAAGAATATTGAAATATACAACACACATTATCTTCAATAAATCGAACTTTTGTTGCAGCAATTTAGCAGTCTAGGGCTTGATTATATGTGCCCCTTGCCATGCTGCTAGATAAACCGATGGTGTGCCCGAGCTCTATTGTCTTGATGGTGAGTTTGTTTTGTAATTTACATGTAATTAACAATTGCCCCGTTTAATCTCTACCATGTTGTGTTCAAGTCATACCAGGAAAAATATATGATTTTAATATGTGGTAGATGGATAGCTAATGCATCCACGAACCTTTCATTATTTAAGCATACCGCGGCCTCCTACCACAGTTCAGTATACTCGTTGTGTGCTTCTCATAGCTTTCGTCGGACTAGCTAGTTGCACATGTTCGATAAACTAGGCTATAAAAGCAAAGAGAAATTAGCAGCTACAAGGAGAGGCGCATGGCACACTACTTGGAATGGAAGGCATCAGAGAGCACATCAGATGTATCAGCGAGGTACTCAGCAGTCTAAATGTGGTAGGCTGCTGGAGGCCCAAAAGAGGCTATAGGCTTGTTGCTGAGACGACATTTGACATTGCGAGCAAAAAAGGGAAACCGGACATGGCTGCAACTTGCAACTCATCGATGCTTCGAGGCGGCCGCCAGCAGCAGGACAACACAGCAGTGACTTCCGTACGATACTGAAATATATTACGACATTCTAAAAAGGCCGTACGCACTATCTGGCGCTCGCAAGCAGCCAGTCCCTGGCCGCACGATTCGCTGGATTTTGTCGGCTGAAGGGACAGGCTAGACGACACGCCAGCTTTCCGTCTCTACCCATGTCTACCCATGTATTAATGAAATTAAAATGTTCACACAATCATTCTTTACAGCATTCATACGTTGTTTTTTTCATGTGTTATGTAGTTCTAGAATTTTGCAAATTCAGGAGTCCATAGGGATCCATAGCCATGGAATTCATGCACATGAAATATGATATTTGATTTATTTCTTTAAAAAATGAAATGAAGGAGGCCATAGGGATCCATAGCCATTTCTTTTAAAGCTGAAAGAAAAGATAGATGTCGTGAGAGTAGTTGCATTCTAGAATAAAATGGAGAAGAAGAAGCAAAAAAAATGAATTAAGATTATTTAGATCCACGAAATACTTCATTGAAAAAACGCACTGGAAAAGACGCCAAATGTAGCACCGGAAGTAGAGGGGGGAGATCATGAAGCATTTAGGATCACCTTTTCTCTGGCATAGACTACTTTCAAAATCAGCCTCCCTCCTCTTGACGTGGAGACGAGCGATGAGTTGTGGCGATGAAGAGAGGAGGCGAGACTGAAAATGCCTACAATAGGTTAACAGATGGGGGTGCGTCAGGGCACGGAGAACAGAAGCTCTGCGCATTGTTGGCTCTATGACACAATACTGCCCATTCACGATCCAGCATCATGTGCTTGCCGAGCACAATGCCAGCCAGCCGCTTGACGAATGCACACAGAACACGGGCCAGGTCCTCCATGTGCCATCTCAGGGACGACCCGTCACTCGCTGTGGACGCGTCCATTAAGTTAGGTGCCGTGCTGGGTCTCTCCGGTTGGCTGGTCGGACGCCGGCAAATGTCGTGCTTGACATCACTTAGGCCGTCGACGACAACATCAGCAGATGTCGTACTTCGCCTTGGAGGTGTTGTCTATCTGGCTCCTCCTCCTTTAGTCTAGTGTTTATCTGAGCTTCGCTTTATCTCGGTTCTTTGACTCCCTATCTAGCATTTTGAGCTTCTCTTGTAATCTGGTATCCCCAGCAGGGGTTGGTCTGTGTTTGTACTACCTCTGTATCGGTTGTTGCTTTATTTATAAAATAAAGTGGGGAGAAGCCTTTTTCGGCATTGTCAGATAATTTGAACATAGTAGTTCCAGTTTTTTTCTTGTTGCTCCAAAATTTCTCACATATTTTAAATCTGAAGTAATTAACTTATATTCCATATAATAATTAGATATAAATCTCCAATTCTGCAGGTATCTTCAGGGTAACATCTAAGTATCCCATGAAAAACACCTATACAAGTCAAAAAATATTTAAATGTATTGCACACATTATGATCAATAAATCGAACTTTTGTTGCAGCAATTCGGTAGGCTGGGGGTAGATTATATGTGGCCCCTAGCCTTGCTGCTCAATAACCGGTGGTTTCCGAGAGCTCTATTGTCTTGAAGTTGAGCTTGTTTTGTAATTTACATGTAATTAACAATTGCCCCGTTTATCTCTACCATGTTGTGTTCAAGTCAGGAAGTAAGCACTCGTTCAGTCATTTGTCTAGCATCACTTGTACTACTGTTCAAATTATAGATCTTCTGCTTCTGCCATACACAGCAGGTATTGGACTGAAGCACAGCGATGGTGATAAACTGTTAACTGGGTTCTTTCTTTTAAACCAGGAAAATATATGATTTAATGTGTGGTAGATGGATAGCCAATGCATCCACCGACCTTCCATTGTTCAAACATACCGCCGCCTCCTACCTTAGTTCAGTATATTCGCTGTGTGCTTCTCATATCTTTCGTCGGACTAGCTACTTGCACCCATAAACTAGGCTATAAATGCGAAGAGAAATTAGCAGCTACGAGGAGAGGCGCATGACACACTAATACTAGGAATGGAAGGCATCAGAGAACACATCAGATGTACCAACGAGGTATTCAGCAGTCTGAGCGAGGTAGACAGCTGGAGCCCCAAAAGGGGCTAGCCTTGTTGCTGAGACGACATTTGACAATGCGAGCAAAGAAGGGAAATCGGACATGGCTGCAAGTTGCAACTCATCGATGCTTCGAGGCGGTCGCCAGCAGAACGACAACACATCAGTGACTTCAGTAGGATAACGAAATATTTTTGGCGGTCTTTGGGCCGTCCGAGGGCTTTGATTTTGTATAGTGGATTTTATGCACCACACAAGTTTCAGAATTTTTTGATTTTTTCTTTTTAT